>JAMJFZ010000242.1:51787500-52497500 GCA_026225945.1 Cricetomys ansorgei | reverse complement strand
GCTCAGTCTCTGACTCACTCATAGACTCGTGCTTAGCTAGCTTTCTTATACAGTCCAGGACCTCCTGACTAGGAAGGTGCTGCCTATAGTGGGGTGGGCTTCCCTACATCAATTAATAAGACAGTCCCTCAAAGACATGAGCACAGACCAAATTGCTGAAGACTTAATTGAGACTCTTTTTTAGGTGACTCTAGGCTGTGTCAAGTTGACAATCAATTCTTACTGTGATAATGGATTTATAAAAATTAAAACTTTTTTCTTTATGAAAGAGTCTGTGGAGAAGAGGAAAAGAAAGAGAGAGAAATATATGCAAACTACACCTGGAAACAGCAGAGGCTCTTCAGTGGATGAACATTAACCAAACTGTGGCACTATGAAATACTATTTAGCAATCAAAAGGAGAAAACTTGACATAAACCATCACAGAAGAGGCTATCAACTTGATGGTGATGGGGATTGGGAGGGGTTTGGGAAGGGTTGCTGGAAGCAATGAAGAGAAGAAAGGGGGAAGTGATGGAATTCTATTTCAATTAAAAACATACTAAAAATAAAACCAAAAGTGAATCCCTTCCAAACTGTATGCAACTATATGGTAACATTTATATAACATTGTTCTATGTATTAGGAGGATAGAGTTGTCACTATTCTGACTGGTTTGGGGGTTGGTTTGTTTGTTTGTTTGGGGGTGAGGGTTTCTAGACAGGGTTTCTCTGTTGTAACTCTGGCTGCCCTGGAACTCACTCTGTAGACTAGGCTGGCCTTGAACTCACAGAGATCCGTCTGCCTCTGCCTCCTGAATGATGGGATTAAAGGCATGAGCCACCATCACCCAGCTTCTGACTGTATTACTGAATGACAGTTTTGTTAGGTATTAACAATGAGAAAACCTGAATTCAGGGTCATAAGAGCATCCCGAATTATTTCACACAGCTCAGTGTGAATCTCTTAGTGTCTTTACAAACAGAAGAGAAAACATGAAAGAGTTGGAATAGATTATCTTTTCAGTGAGTGTTTTATATCTAGAATTCCATGCTTAAGGGGTAAGGTTCCAGAGACCTTTGATCACAGATGACAGCACTAAGTGAATTGCCCAGTAAGTGAAGCTTCTGGGCATCTTCAAAATGAAGCACATGTAAAAAACCCACTCAGCTTCTGTAGTCACGTATCTGTTTAGAAGCAAGAACAGAGGACAGGAAGTGGAAGCTCAACATGGATGCTTCCATACAGCCCAGGTTGGATCCTTCCAGGTTTCTACTAAACAACACCTGTGGATGAAAACACTTGGATGATCTTACAAGTAATTGCCAGTGGCAATAAGAAAAAATAAAATAATGATGATGATCAGTTTGGAGAAAAAATAGAATTAACATGGCTCAACAAACTTTTTTGTCAAATGCCAATACGAAACTATTTTCAAGAACCAACATCACCCAATTGCAAACCCTGAGGCCTACAACAGTAACCTGTCTGGATGAGATATTGGTTCAATAGTGGTAAATATGTTGTGAAGTAACCAGCCACTTTGGGAGAAGGGATTTAAGGCCCACTCCATGAGATGAAACCCATTCCTGACACTGCTAAGGTTGCCAAGGACCTGAGACTACATAGGTCATAGGTCCTAGGGAAAACTACTACTGTTATTCTGCTAAAGGAACACAGCAAGAAAAAAAAATGATTCCTAATGACATTTTGCTCCACCCATAGATTAGAGCATCATTTAACCTCATCACAGAAACTTCTTCCAATAGATAGTAATAAACACAGAGACCCATGACTGGAAATGTGCAGGAAGTGAGAGACTTCTTGTTAGGATTCTGCAACAAGCAGAATCTACAGCAGGGCTCTGCACTGGAGAGCTCAGCCCCCTACCTCTGACCACAGACATAGCCCAAAGCTTAGGGCTCCCTCTGGGGGGCGGTTCTGACCCTCCCAATCTTCAACATAGAGCTCCCACTTCTGTGAGGAGCTCTGACATGCCTTTCCACATTCATCTATGATCAGCCTCCACAGCCCTGTGAAGGAAGCTCTGCCTTAGCTCCGCCCCCTTGCCAGGTCCAATCCCCAGCTGTCTAACTGTCAAACAGAAGGAGGATCTGATTGAGGACTGTGCTCGCTCCTGGATGACCCTCCCTCCCAGATGGAACCTCACAGCCATATGCACTCCTGGCTGACAGCCCCCTCCCCTTCCAAGATGGACCCTGACAGCCATCTGTGTTTCTTCCAGGAAGCAAAGTTAACTTTACCAGCAAACTTAGCCTCTCCTACAGTCCAACTGCTATTAAATATTAATGCTTGCCTCCCTTGCCACCCTGCTGGGGACTCTGGGGGCCCAGGCACCATTCCTTGTGCCCGCCAGGAACCCCAAATGGTGCCAAAGACCACTGAGGAGCCAGAATATTTCCCTTTTGAGGGAGTCTAGCTCTGCAAGGCTGGGGAGCTCTGGGACTTGAAACCCCTCATAAGAAAGCTCCCTGCTGGGACTATCATGGACCCCATTCCCAGCTGGCTGCAGGGTCCCTCAACCTGACAGAACAGCACTGAAGTGGTTCCAACTAACACAAATGACGCTGAGCTGGGGCCCCCAACCCTCTCTGGACTGAGAATTCCACCAATCACAGGCCAAAGAAACTCTACCAATCGCAGGCCATGTTGATAGCTCCACCCGCTTCAGAATCCTTTAAAAAGGACTGAGTAACCCTCAGTTTTCGCTGTTTCTCCTCGGAGCGGAAGCAGTCCCTGGCCTGAGATCATCGGACAGAAGAAAGAAGAACAGCTCGCCTGGGATATTTCCCTACAGAGCTGCAGCCTTGGGGACACCTGGCCAAAAGCTCCTCTGTCCTGTTGGGATACTCTCTCTTCAGAACTGCATCATCTCCAGGAGGCGAGGCGAGGCAAAGCAGAGCTGGATACTTCATCTCAGCTCTACTGGGCTAAGCAACTCATCAGTCCTGTTGGGATATTCTCCCTTCAGGACTGCACCGTCTCTACAGGGAGGCTTCTCCCTTTGGTGTTGTGTGGTCCCTGGACCATCACAAAAGAGCTTCCCTTCTCCATCTATCTTCTATCTCTATTCTACCTCTTTCCATCTATTCCACCTTTTTTAATAAAATAAAAAAAAAATCCTTTCCAACACTTCTATTACTCAGTCCCAAATGGGATGTCTTCATCAAACCTCTCCCCTCAAGGCTCAGGGAGCTCTGCAGAAGAGGAGAGATTATAAGAGCCAAGGTCACAAATGACTCCAAGGAAACAGTGACTTTCCAGACACAAGACTGGTACCCATATGAACTCAGAGACTGTGACAGAAGACACAAGACCTGCATGGGTGCAACAAGACAAATTCCCAAAACTGAGAAGGCCAAGAGGACACAAGTCCCACCCCTAACTAAGAAGCTATTTGCAATTGCTACCTGCCGGGAAAGGGAAAGTCTGGTTTCTCCAATGGATCGCCACTGGGTATGTCAATCACACTTCAGGAGAAGGTCTCATGCCCAGGAGAAGATGACCAACACAAAACAGACTTCATGTTTTGTTTTGTTTATTGTCTTATTGTGATTTTTGCTTGTTCGTTTGCTTTAATTTGAGGAGGGGATGAGGGAGAGAGAGAGAACTGGAAGTAGTAGGTAGTAGGAGTAGGAAGGTATGAAGAATCTGGGAGGAGTTGGAGAAAGGGAAAGAATATTATCAATATGCATAGTATAAAAAATTAAAAACTTTTTTTAATATTTAAAAGAATAAAAATATTTTCAGCTTTGTGGGCCATTCAGTCTTCCTCGCAACTCACTCGTTTCTGCTGCAGAACAGACAGAGGCAATGTGAACAGGCCAAGGTATCTGTTTTCCAATAAAACAGTACTTTCAAGAGCAATTTGGATCATATTTTACCCAAGAACCATGGTTTGTAAGCGCTAGCCATAGAGAACAACAAAACATTTATTATTTCTATTTACTGTGATAGAAACAGAAGTATGAACACCTAACAGAATTATTAAATTTTTAAAATAAAGAGTCACATAAAAATATTTAGCTAGTAGCCATATGTGGTGGCACATGCATGTAATTTCAGCCTTGGAGAGGCTGAAACTAATGGATACCAAGTACAAAACCAGCCTGGGTTACACAACGAGTACCAGGCCTTCCCGGGCTACACAATGAGTGTAAGGCCAGACTGGGCCACACAATGTGGTCCTGTCTCATTCTCACTTCTGGACAAAATGTTTAATAATAAGCATTGAATGTGGTAAGTAGTCAGTACATATAATCGATGATGATGACAATGATAATGGCAAGACCAGAATCAGACTTATCTATCATCGGGTGACATCACTAGTCTCTGGACTCCTTTTTCTACAATGACTTTAGTGACAGGAAGTGTCAATTGTCCCTACTTCACCCTTCCTGGCCGGTGCTCAGGAATCCCAGAGTCTCTGTGGTTTTTAAAAGGAGAACCACCCAAGAGACAGCAGCTTCCTTAAGCCATCAAGCATAATGGCTTTCTAAGACCTTTTGAAGTTGATGTCAAAATGTTACATCACATGAAGCGCTCTGAAAAATGAGGATGGTAGGATTGATGAAGAGCTACCTGGAGGCATAAGAATAGTGACCAGCCAAGAAGTAATCTGAGATCATGAGTTGTGGAAATGAGGGAGAACAGGAGTGTATTTTGGACAGGTAGCCCCAGAAGGCAAAAGAAGTTGAACTAATGGATTGACTTTAATGGAATCATATTTCAATCTAATATAATGAAGAGGTTGTGGGTTTGTCTTGTTGCGATTCATAGGTCTGCCTCAGAAGGAAAATGGCTTGCTTTTCAACAAATTCCCTTCTCTGGGAACATTTAGGCACAAATTGGATGGTGAAAGTAAGCAGTGAGAGGGGTCAGATAGCCCTTGAAGGGGCTCCTGGCCTGAAACTCTGCAAACCTGTGAAACAGATGGAATGCCACCCAATAAGGCATTTCACTAAATTCTGATCCTTCCTTGTTTACAGTGAGTTGACATGCTACATTAGTTGCAATGCTGTGGCAAAACACCTGACAAAGGTAACTTAAATTAGGAAGTGTTTATTTTGGCTCACAGTTTCAGATTCCAACCCACGTGGGCGGGGAAGTCACAGAGGAAGGGACGTTATGCTGCTGGGTCACACTGAATCCAGTCAGGAAACAGGTGAACGCTGGTGCTCCGCCCACTTTCTCCTTTTTGTGCAGTCTGGGACTTCAGCCCACAGAAGGGACCACCCACACCTAGAGTGGGTTTTCTCACCTCAGTTAACCTCTCCTGGAAAATCCCTCACAGACATCCTCAGAGGTTTGTTATTGTGGTTCTGAACCCCATCAACCTTATCATCAAAGTTGATTGCCGTATGTGCTACGTCACATGAATTTGGGATGTAGCTGTAACCAGTTATAACCTCAAATCCTTCAGTTTAGTGTCAAAAATATCTTCTGTATACTGAATAGTTGTCAAGCACTTTCTAAGCACTGGGGATACAGCAGTAAATAACTGAGCAGTAAGTCATTAAATATGAACTTTAAAAGGTTGTCCTTGGGATAGTGAAATATTACACTACTTACGTACATGTGCTTTTTCTGTATTCAGTTGACTAATTCATTTATACATGGACACCATGGAAGAAATTTTTAAAACACTGTTAGCATGCGAGATTTAAATATTTCCCGTGCTAAGATTGTAGGTAAAAATTTTAGAATGAGGATGATTGAATTTTCCCTCTCACAAATTGGAAAGCTGCACACCCAAGACTTTAGTAAAGAATAAACACTGCAGCTGTGAGCACAAGGGATTGAGTTTGTGCCAAGTAATTTGGAAGAATTGACTCTTTATGTTTTCTTCTCATTGTATAGAAACAGTGGCTGAGGTTGGGGGAGCCACACATGAGGAAAGTGAAGGCCTCCGGTTAGTTGCTGGAGCCCTATTCACCTCTCAAACAGGGTCTTCTGCTGTGGGAATCCCTTACATGAACGCAGTGCTTTTTTCTCAAAAGATCCTTAAGTCAAAAGCAACTTTTCAATTCCCTATCTCACAGTCCCTCTTCATACTTCTCTAGACTGATAAGCAGCAAACACAGAATTTCTGAGTAGCAAAATCCTATTTAGTCATGGTAGTTGAGTAACTAATGATGAGAAGTGATCAGCTTTCATCTCAGTCTCTACTCTTGAGAGGGGAATTAAATGCTACAAATATGCAGACCTCAACAAGGTGAGCTATTCAGCAGCTAAAAACTGCTCTCTGTTAGAGCTTATACAAGACACAGAAAATTTTATATCTAGAGATATTTACTGCAATGATTCTCACCGTGATAAACAGATGCCATCTGTGTGTACAGCAAAAGGGCAGTTATTAAAGGCTATTACATAGCTATTAAATAATGCCTGTTAAGGATTTTAATAAGGTAAGAAGATTATGTGGGTAAGGGTATTAAATGGAGAAAGACAATATAAAATTATGTAGTATGATTACAAATGTAATTTCAAAAAATACACACAAAAAAGTATACCAAACAAAGAAAAAAGAAGACTGGGTCCATACATCAAACAGAATATTAATGGAATTTTCCTTGAATAATGGCATCCTGTGATTCTTCTTATATTAGAATTTTTTATTTTGTACATATTAATCATGAAATATGTCTCAGTTTTAAAATCAGAGTAATTCTTTTTGCAAACATCACTTTTTCCTGCTGACAGAAATCCAAATTACTGGGAAAAAAAACAAACCCTGGGGAACCTGACCATGTAAGTCTTTTTTATTAATACAAGGTCTTGCTCTGAAGCCCAGACTAGGCTTGAACTCACTATGATCCTCCTGCCTCAGCCTCCCAAGTGTTAGAACTGCAACCATGTGCTTGGCAATACCTGACCATTTGAAACAGTGTTTGTTCAGTTTGGTTCAACTATTATTTCTTTTCTATCAGATAATCATATGTTTATTAATCTCTATTTCTGTTTAGACTGCTCAACCTCAGATAACAATATCCAGTGCCTCCATTTTCCCATGGCCAACCACATCCTCATTATCTTCAGCCAAAGTGCTGCCTGTCAGGTGGACTTTGACTCACTCTAAGAGTAGCCACATGACAACAAGCATGGCTTTCTCCAGGTTACAGAAGTGAACATGAGGAGATGAAGAGCAAAACTACATCAGATCCCTGCAAAGGAATAAGTGTTTGAGTAAAACCAGGAAGAGGAAATTTCCTCTTCCTATTGGATTGATACTGGGGATGTCTACTAGAGCTGTCAGAGAACCCTATGTGGAATGCGAGAATAAACCAGCAAGGTGGGTCTATCCAGTAAGAAGGCAGAAACCCAGCACAAGGGTACCTTCTCTGCTCCAGGCTTAATATGTGCCTGAAAATGGTACTACATGTGAACCTTCCTACTAAGCTAACAAACTAGCTTTGTTTCTCCTGAAACAGTGTGTCTTGAGCTTTTCAATCCCTTATTTCAAAAAACAAAACTAACTAGTATAAAAATATACCAAAACCTAGACATTTAACCAAGGAGTAGAGCTGAAGAACTGGTAACATAAATCGTCTTAGAGATTGAGCTTACACAGACCTTGTGCATACTGCTATGGCTGGTATGAGTTCACATGTGTAACTGCCCTGTCATTTCCAGAAAACTCTTCTTTTCAGTGTATTCATCTACCATCTCTGGCTCTTACCATCTCTCAGCCTTTTATCCCCAGTGATTCCTGAGCCTTGGGGACAGGGCCTGTGATATAGATGTCCCATTTAGGGCTGAATATTTCTCAGTCTTTTATTCTCTGCATATTTACCAGTTGTGGGTCTCCATGTTGATCATCATCTACTGCAAAAAGGAGCTTCTCTGATAAGGGATGCACGAAACAATGAGTATAGCAAAAGTCATTAGGAGTCAGTTTAATGCTATATCCATTTAGTAGAACAATAGTAGATTCTCCTCTAAGGGTCATCATCTATCTAGCCACAAGTTTTTGATCCCTGATAATAATGTCCGGCATGGGTTACATCTTAGGGAGCAGACCACAAATAGAACTAGAAATTGTGGTCACTCCCATAACAATTGTGCCACTATTGTGTCATGGTCATGTCTTTCCAGGTCTTTCATTATTACAGCTTACCGAGTTCACAGTGGGGTAAGATTCACGATTACTTTTCTCCTCCAATAGTGTATATAGCACCTTTCCAGCTCTATGAAAGCTATCCAGTAGGGATGAAGCTTCCAGGTCAGTACCAGCTTGATTACTCCATGTTCTATGACTTGAATATATGGTGTATTCAACCATAAAGTCTTACCATCAAGTTTTGTAGGATAATCAAGGTCTAGTAGAATTCTACACTAAATCCATAAGGTTCTGGGTTTTCTTTGGTTGGGAGAGTTTTAATTACTGCTTCTACCTCAGGTTTTTATGGGTCTATTTTAACTGTTAACTACATCATATATATCTAAAGATTCATCCACTTAGTTTAGATTTTCCAGTGTAGTAGAATACAGATTTTTTAAAATATGTCTTTGTGACTCTCTGAATTTTTTCAGAGTCTGTTGTAATGTCTCCCTTTTCAAAACTAATCTTGTTAATGAGACCCTATTTATCTTTTCGTTAATTTAGAGAAATTTAGGTTGTCAACCTTATTAATCTTTTCAACGATCCAACTCTTTGTTTCTTTATCTGTAGTCTTCATTTATATTTTATTAGTTTCATTTTAATTTTTCTGATTTTAATTATCTTTTCCTGTCTACCTTTTAGGGGTATTGTTTATTCTTGGGCTTTCTAAAACATTCAGATACATTAACTTATTAACTTGAGAACTCTCAAAAAATTATGTAGACATTTCATGCTATAAATTACCTTCTTGGGGCTGCCTTCACTGTGTCCTATAGATTTGGATATATAGTGTTTTCACTTTCACTAATTTTTAGGAATTTTTATCCTCTTTCGTGATTTCATCCTTGACCAGAGTATCACTCAATGGTGCACCGTTTGTTTCTATGAGTTTGTTTAGCTTCTGCTGTTTCTATTGCTATTAATAGCTGGCTTTATTTCTCTGTGATCAGGTACAATGCAGATGTTATTTCATCTTATTTTCTAATATTTACTGAGAGTTTCTTTGTGTCCTAATATGTTGTTAATTTTGAAGAAAATTTTATGGGCTGCTGAGAGAAATGTATATTCATTAGTACTTAGGTAGAATATTCTATAAATGTCTGTTAGGTCCATTTTATTTATGATGTCATTTAACTCCACTGTTTTTCTATTTAGTTTTTATCTGGATAATCCATCTATTGGTGACAGCGGGAGTTTGATGTCAGCTACTATTGCTGTGCTAAAGTTAATATGTGCTTTCAGATTAAATATTAGTTCATTTGTGAAATTGAGTCCCCCTATGTTTGACATACAAACTTTTAAAGGTGCAGTATCCTCCTGGTAGGTTTTTCCTCTAATGACTATGACATGTCCCTCCTGTCTCTTATGACTAGTTTTGGTTTTAGGTCTATTTTGTCAGATATATAGCTATGCCTGCTTGGTTCTTGGTTCCATTTTCATAGAATGCCTTTTCCCGTATTCTACTCTAAGGTAGTATCTATCATGATGGTGAGGTATGTTTCTTAGAGGCAGCAAAAAGATGGACATTGTTTTCTAATTCCATCCATTTCTACTTTGTAGGATAAGTGAGACTATTAAAATTATTTTGAATGATGTGTATTAATTCCTGTCATGGTGTAGTAGTGGTGATGTTCTCTTAGACCTCTTTGGATGAACTCTTCTGAAACTGTTTATTCCCTGTGTCTTCTTGGGAGTGTTAAACTTTCTCCTTAGAGTGAAGTAATCTTTTCAGTATCATCCAAAGAGTTGAATTTGTAGACATAAGTTCCTTAAATGTATTTATCATGGAAAGTTTTTCTTTCTCCTATAAGTGTGACTGATAGTTTTGCTAGGTATAGTAGTCTTAGCTGGCATCTGTGGTCTTTCAGAACTTGTAGAATATCAGTCTAAATCCCTTCTTGATTTCAAGATCTCCATTGGAAAGTGTTAGTTTGATGGGCCTACTTTTAAATGTGGCTTGGTCTTTCTGTTTTACAGTTTTCAACACCGTTCCTTGTTCTGTGCATTCAGTATTTTTATTATTGTATGACATAGGCATTTCTTTTCTGGTCCTGTTATTTTGGCATTCTGTATGCCTCTCACACCTCAATAGGCATCTCTTTCCCTAGTCTTGGGAAATTTTCTTTTACAATTTTGTTGAAAATATTTTTTCTACCTTTGACCTGGGTTTCTTCTCCTTCTTTATACCTATTATTCAGAGAATTGGTCTTTGCATAGTGCCCCAAAGTTCCTTCATTGTCTGCTCATGGGTTTTCCTAGATTCAATATTTTCTTTGATTGAGTGATCCAATCCCTCTACTTGTCTTCAAGCCCTGATATTCTTTCTTCAACTCGATCCCTGCTATTGGTAAAACCTTCCATTGAGCTTTTTCTTTGAGTTATTGAATTTTAGTTTCAAATTTTATTTTAGTTTGGCTTTTCTTCAGAAGTCCCATCTCTGTATTAAATCCTGTTTTCACGTCTTGAATTGTTTTTATTTTTTACTCCATTCAACTGTTCGTCTTCTGCAGTCATTATTTCAGCATTTATTTATATCCTCTAAAAGTTCTTTGAGCATACTTATAGCTGCAATTTTGCAATTAGTGTCTTATGCATCATCTAAGTTGCTTTTTTCAGGAAACTTAACTATAGGGTACAAATTTTAGAAGACAATAGTCTTGGTTACTCGTGTTGGTTGTGGTTTTGTAATGGGAAAACAGGTTACTTTTAATTTGGAATGAATTCTTATGGAAATCGTAGAGCAGTTACACACCCAGGACTAGGAAACATAAGAGAAATGATGTAGAACATTATATTATACCAAGGGTAAGCAACACTGAACTAGTTTTGCCAAGCTACCTTCACATACTGTTTTCGATAGCCAGTGTTACCAAACTGGGTAGGATAACAACGAACAGTTTATCTGAACCATGGTTTATCTGGTCTTCAACCAGTCTCCCATAAAGACATTTGCTTTTAAATGTAGAACACTGCAATATTGTAACATTGTCAGAACCATCAAAAAAAAAGAAAAGATAGCGCGCAAAGTAATATTTTTCTTGAATCAATCCAACAGCTAAAACTTCAAGTCAATCAAATGACATAACTTTAAAAAAAAAAAAAAAAAAGACAAATACCAGGACTGAAGAGATGCCTTAGTAATTAAGATCACTTGTTGCTCTCGCAGAGGACCCAGGTTCAGCTCCCAGCATCTGCATGGCAGCTCACAACCATCTATAACCAGAGGTCCAAAGGATCTGACACCCCCTTGTAGTTTCCAGAGGCAATGCACACACGTGGTACACAGACACATGCAGACAAAACACCTGTATGCCTAACATAAAAGTAAATAAATCTTTTTTTAAAAGAAAAATGCCTCCAAAAAAGACAGAACAAATCATGTTTTCATCTTTTATAGGTCGTGGGAGACAGTGATGGCTGCCACACAAACAGATAAAAAGAAATCAGCTAAAAACGTAAGTTCACAAAGGTCAAACGGGCTGGAACAAATTTGTAATTTCTAATGTTTTAAAATCAATCCTGTTCACGAGCACTAAGAACTCCTCCCCATATGTACTCCGATGGTTGGAACATAAAGAGACATGGCAGCGTTGTCTCCTTGGCAGCTCAATTGTGAAGAAATTGGCTCCAGCAGACACACAAAGGCACAGGACAGAGGCCTCTTTGATTCTCTAGGTCTTTCCTCTATAATGACTTAAGCTCCTGAAACAAATAGTAACTGACAAAGTTCAGTTACTTCCAAGGAGGAGACTCTTCCCCACAATACAAGCAAAACTCCATTGATATCAGAAGAAAGTTAGAAGAAAAAACACTCTACCACTTACTATCCTCGAACTAGGACTCTGCTCCTACATCAAGCTTAGACTGAGTAGCGAACCAAGGAGGCTACCACTAGGAAGCGGAGGAGCATGAAGATCAAGGATTTGTGTGATACGGGCATACACAGACAGCTAAAAACTAAAGGAATGTCCAAGCGATCTGATCTTATCCTCCGTAATACTGTTCATTTCTGTATCCCAGCAAGCAAAAAATTGTGATTTTTACAAAAATCACACCTGGAGTTTTGTTCTGAAAAAATTAATTGGGAAGCTGTTATATTCTTTATTGTGTACGCAGAGGAAGAAAAGGAATAAATTACACTTTAAGAGCCAAGACCGGATAATGAAAAAGTGATTGTGACCACAAGATTCCCTGATGGGTCAATGAAGAGAATCATATTTAATATGGTTTTGGTGAATGCAGCAAGACTCTGATGACAGAAGATCAAGAACATGATGTAGCCATGTTCCTGACTTAAAAAGGGATGAGAACGGTAGTGCAGGTCTGTGATCAGAACACTCCAGAGACAGTGACAGCAAGACCAAAAGTCTGAGGCTAGGCTGGACTACAAAGAGAGACCTAGGTACAGAAAGAAGAAAAGAATGGCAGAGAGAGGAGGAAGAGAGAGGAAGAGTGAAAGAAAGAGAGAAAATGAGAGTGGAAGAGAGAAAGAACGAGAACAGATGGATAAGCCAGATGTGGTGGCACGCACTGTAGCCTCCAATACTTGGGATGTCGAAGTGGAAGTGCTGCTTAAGCCCTGGAGTCCCTGGGCAGCCCAATAAAGCCCCATAGGTAGGAAGGAAGCAAAGAAATAAGGAAGGATAGATGAGGAGAAGAAAGGGTAAGCAGTTGGGGAGAGGAGATAGAAAAAAGGAAAGAAACAGAAGGGAAGGGAGCAGAATGGAAAGAAAAAGGTTGGTATAGTCTGTTAAGTGCCAGTGAGAAGAATACGTGTGACTGGTTAGAGAAAATGGAAAAGAAAAAATGTTTCTTGGAATTGAATGAAGAAAAAGCCTAAGAGGATTTTTTCCTCTAACTGGAAGGTCTTTAGGTTACTGGGTATCTCCAAGTTGAAAAACAGTAAACTGAAATGAATATATGCCATTGGCTGGGAAGGGGATCCAAAGTAGAAAATTTGCTTATCATGTACAAAGGTCTGAGTTCAATCTCCAGTGACAAGATAAAAATTATGCCATAAAATGGTAGGTTTCCGCATGGCTCCTTCAAACATCCTTAATGCTGGCCATCCCTTCCCTAGCTTTTCCTTTTTGCTGCTTGTGCCAGTCCACTGGAGTAGGAACCCCAGTCTGGTGGGTAGCTACAGAGCTGCCAGATTATGGACCTAGCCTCCTGGCATCCATAGTACTGGTCCTTCTCAGGAACACCAGGCTTCTTTGTCCTCCATCTTGCTTACACCACCACCACCACAGCTGTGTCTCCAGTCCAGTGTCCTCCACACACCCAGGCTGAACCTGAAGCCTCTCTCGGCCATCCTTCCTCTCTCCACTTACAGCCAGCCAACTTTCCAGATCTGTCACCACCATTGTCTCTTTCCAATCACTTTTAATTCTCAAAGTTCTCTATGCCAGACTCAGCACCAGTGTAGCGTTCTCCTGGTCCTGGCAAAAACTTGAGGGAAAGCAGCAGGGCAGCCGCTGGAGCCCTGTCACACTCTGCCCACTGCCCTGCCACCACCTTGAGTCCTGTCCTCTAACCTAGACTTCCCTCTCCACCTGCCTCCTCCACACCCCAGGAAGCACTCATGGGCTGCGTGGGAGCCCCCACCCTGTGGGTAGCTATGAGACACCACAGGGCCCCGTAGAGGAGGTGCTGCTCCACTAGACTCCTTTCCCAGCTTGCTTCCTCCATGCCGGTGAGACAAACCGGTGGGTTTTTTCTGCCATCTTTATTTTCTGTACTTGCAGTCCCACCAAGTTTTCAGATCTGTCACCCCCACTGTGTCTTTCCAAACATGCTTTTAATTCTCAGAGTTCTCCCCCGCTAGAATTGCCACCAGTGCAGCTTCTCCTTGTCCATGAACATCTAAGGAGCTGGAAGGCAACTTGAGTAGAGGGTGGCAGGGCAGAGGGCTGGGGCCCCAGCTCTTGAGGTTTCAGCCCTTATATCCTCTGTGTAAAAGTTCCCAGAAGCCAAAGCAGTATGCAATCACAAGAACAACATACACATGGCAAAACAGCTGCACATAACCAAATTCTAGCCGCCAGCACCAAGCATTCCAAATCAAACTCGTCATCATCCACCACACCTGGGATAGGAACAGAAACCTGGTCCAAATGCCACTTTGCATTTTTAAAGAAACCAAAATAACAAAATCTCTTCCAAGTATCCCACTACAGTGGGTAGGAAGATGGAAGTAAATCTGGGAGGAGCTTGGGAGGGAGTTGTGGATGAATATAATCAAAATACATTGCTTGAAATTGTCAAAAGTAATTGATAAAAATAGCCTTTTCCATGGTGATGACCTCTCTGTAGGAACATGCCTCTCACAAGGATCTCCTTCACCCTCTCCAGAAGAGAAAATACAAGAAAAAGCCCCTGGTGCAGAGCCCCAGTTCCTACTTTATAAATAAGAAATGCTCAGGATGCTATCGAATCACGGCAGTTGTTAGCCACGCACAAGCAGTAGTCTGTGTGTCCGCTGCTCCACCGTCCCTCTGCCGGCCTACAGGCAGAAAAGCAAGGCTGACAGGATGCTCCTTCGGAAGAAGGCAGTACTAAAAGCATCCTGATTTGAGATGTGTGAGGAAGGATCCCAATAAACACATTTTAGGTCAAAATAAATTTTAATTAATAAAAACATTTAAGTGGGCTATAAAAACCAACCTTTATCCATTTAAAAGTAGATACAAGTAACTGTTTATATCTATATGTTTCAACCTCTCTAGGCACACTTACATTCTTGGATACTTTTGAAGCTGGCTTCCAATCCAGGATGGCTCCCTACTCACAATATGACCTATACACTGATTTTGAGAATAAAGTAGCAGAGTCTCAAAAACTTCCAACCTAGCTCTGCCCCAAAGCTGATGACAGTCTCGGCCAGGACCTCGACTGTGCCCATTAAGGTCAGACGATGTCCTGGCTTGAGAGACACAGCGTGAAAAGCATAGAGGACACCTAGCCTCCTACCTGTTCTTGTTCTGAGGGAACATCCAGGCCGTCGCTGTGTTCATTGTCCAGAGGACCAGCCTTAGGCAGAGAGCAGGACTAAGGAGGCTGTGTCCTCAGCAGCCTTCCATTTCTAGATAGGTGATGGTTTGGACAGTGTGTATATTATGAGCCTTCAGAAAGGCCGCAGGTCATTAAGGTGGGTCATCCTACTTCAGCTAATCCTCACAGAGCCTTGAAACTATGATCCGAGGGGAAATCTCCTCTGGACACATTACCAAGTCACCAGCTTCTCAGAAGTTCATATCCCTGTGCTCTTTTCCTTGGGACTCAACAGCTTATAAGTCTTGGTGCCAGTTAATTGTAGACTAAGAACAATTGTTGATCTCACCTGTGAGTAGGCCACATAGCACTTATAAATTTTTAGTTCCCATTGAATATAATGTCTTCAGATATGCTTCCTTAGCTAGAAAAAGTCACAGTGCTAGGTGTAGCAGTACGCTCCTGTAGTTTAAGCACTTAGAAGAATGAGGCAGGAGGACATTAAGTTCAAAGTCAGGCTACATAGCAAGATTCTGTCTCAAAAAACTAAAACAAACATATATACACACACTAAAGCAAAATACCAAGCTCACAGCACCTTGAAGAAATGAGCAGTATCAAAACTTCCTTTAAATTGCACAGGTGATTCCCTGTACCTATTTAAATTTATAATTACAGGGGTGGGATAGAACCTTAAGAAATCATCTGCATTGAGCCCTGGTTCAAACAAGTAAGGTATTTATTATCTCTGCCTTGTAAGGCAAAGTCAAAGAGAGGTGAGTATAATTTGTTTCAAGATTATAAGAATAAATACTGGCAGAGTCATCACTTTGATGCTGGTCTCCAGCTTCCTGGCGTTCCCTCCCATTATGATCAGCTGTTTTTCACCATTAACATGTAAAACAGCACATCTAGAACTGTGAAAATCAACCAGACAGTAAAGCACTATTTAAGGCAAGGACTTAAGCCATCATTTACCATATACTTAGCCAAATGAACCTAGGTATGTCACTTAACAGTTCCATACCTCAGTTTCCCCACTGGTAAAAGAGAGATAATAGTTCTTGCATGCTTACTTAGAAGATTAAGTCAATTACTTTGTGTATAGTCTTAGTCGATACTTGCCCCACTCAACGTCAAAATTCGCTATTTGCTGTTATCACCTACACGCCCAACGTGTCCCTCAAGCCAGGGCACTTTCAGCCATCTGTAGCCACGGCCATTCCACTCACTCTCTCTTTCTCTTACTTTATGGTCTACAGATGATGAATTCCTTCTCATTCTAACTTCTAATTACTTACATACCCTTTTTCTATCCATCATCCTCTTTGATAAGACATTAGTTTAGTTCTGATCCTCTTGCCTAGACTGTTTCAAACATTTCCTCACTGGCTTTATCTTTCTCCAACCAACCTTATTCACTCCATGCATACCCTCCATATCACTCCTAGTCTCAAATAGTCTACGGCTTCTATATTGTGTCAATCAGGCTGGTGCCCCAACCACTCTGATTAAATCTAATTCCATCATCATAACCTCTAACTCAATAAGTCTAGAATGGGGTCTAAGAATCTACTTTTATATAGTCCCCAACATGGGCCCAATACAAGTGCTTGGGAATCATTAGAAAGAAAATATTGCATCCATTGGGAGTCCTACAAAGTCCCACACATTCTTACCTAGCCCTCAAAGGAAACTGCATGCCACCTTTCTCCCTAAGGTTTGCTGTCACCAAGTTGCTCCCTAGCCCATGTTCCCACAGATCTGTGTGAACAACTCCACAATGACACCTGCTTGCAACACAGGCTCATTGTATTTCTAGTCTATAGTCAAAAAGGGCCCTGCATTGAAAATGACCCTACACTTGGTGTAATGCACTGCTCTCACCCTGAAGTTCTTCATAATTGTTGGACACAAGCCACTTCATTTTCATTTTGTTCATTTTGCTCTAGGCCTGCAAATTATGTGCTTGGCCTTGTCCACTCAACTGTGAGCTTCTTGGAAGCAGAAGCTGCTTGATATTCACTCAAGATCTTCCTGGTTAGCCCAGAGGACTCCTGGCACAGACTAGAGGTTTCTTAAATATCTGTTGAGTTCATACATGAATGAATGAAGTAATATAATAAAGTATCATAGAAAATAGTATGTGGTGTGACTAGTTAACTCTGAAGAATAAGCTGTTTATACTCAGGAAATGGGAAAGCTAATTGACAAATACATGGGACTACTGACCATTTCAAATAAATAACATAAATTTTCTAGCTTTGTTTTTAAATGACTTAAAGCAGTTCTCTTTCTGAGCCTTGCTACCTCTTTGTTTTTCTCAGAATATAAAACCGCAGGTTAATGGAGCTTGCAATTACACCGTCCAGTGCCACGCTATTTGTGCCAGGAACTGTGCTCAATTCCGAGGGCAGTGGGAAGGAAAGGCAAGGCCATAAAAGGTGACTCGGGCAGGATCCTTGCTCTCCAGAAGCGATTAAATCCCACTCCTCATGAGTTTATATCAAAGATGAGTTCACTTCATGGGAGTTCTGCAGCAATGAATTGAGAATAAAGACATCAGACTTGGCCAGTGGCCCAGCTTCCTGAACATTTCAACTGACAAAATGTCTCAGCCTGAACACAATTCCTCTACTATGCAGTCTGTGGGCTCACTAGTTAACATTGGCAAGCATCTCGGAGGTGCTCACGAAGCATAATAAGTAAGCAGCCATGAAGTAGGGGGGAGGTGCTTCTGCTCCAGGGTATTAGAGGAAAAAGGAAACATCAGCTCTCAGAGCAAGCCAAGCAATTGGTGAGGACAAACAGCCCAGCTCACGCTGATGATACAGTGGGACTGCCAATGTGACTCAGCCCACACGCCACCTGCTTCCACTTCAGGTGACTTGCACACTAGCATCTTGCCAGGCATTGAGAGATGACCTGGGAGTTCAAACAGAGTCTCCTGCATTTCCATATTTGCTAGTCTTCTGTTTCTCGGTATTTAACATAATTAATTGTGTTAAATATTTTCCAGCACACCACCAATAGGACACACATTGTCCTATGAGCTCCTTTTCCTGTTCCCATACATGACCCTGGACATCACCCACTTATTTTAGTATGCATCATGGTGAAAGCAAAACAAAACAAGCACATTCTCTTACTTCAAATGTATACATGTGAGGTTAAATGTTCAATACCGCACTAGCAGCATCAGTAACAAAGTAAGAGGTAGGCTAAAACATAAATGCCAATCAATACTTCTAACCTTGTAAGGGAAATGCAAAACTAATACAGCCATCAAATATCATTTTCCTAGGGTAGATGAGCTAAAGTTAAAAAGCAATGTTCCAGGAGAGAGTACAGGAAAAAGTTAATATCTATAAAAAGAGATTGCTGCTCAGAGTATAAGTTTCACAGCACAATTTTTCGAGAGAAATGGAGTATTATGTGTCAGTCAAAAGTTAAAGTGTATTATGTTATCTCTGAGCATTTGTTCTCAGGAAATAATCTGAGAAATATCCAAAAATGCCCAAAGTTGTCCATCGCAGCCAACACAAAATTAGGAATAACAAGTAAGCAACATGGGAGATGGAGCACAACTCACGCAAACACAAACTGAACACTGAAGTGACAACGCAGTGCTATATCAAAAGGAGATATACATCTTCATCATACATCTTCAGCTGTAACAAAAAGATGTAGCCTTCAAGAGAGTGTAGATTCCATTCTTTCATTAAAAATGCATATTTGTGAAGATTTATAAGCGTTCCTTAAGGATAGATTGTGATTTTTTTTTTAATTTGGGCACAATGCATAGGAGAAACAACAGGTAATTTCCAAATTGTATCTGGATGCATGTGACAGGAGAAGGGAACTGGCGAGGAAATACGCTCAGCAGTGTCCTGGCAGGAACAAGATGGAAGGCCGGCAGCAGCTATGTACAAAATTCTGTAGCATAAATCCTAATCAACATTTGTTCACTTCAGTGCATCAATGCGCTGTCGCAAGGAGATGTGCAGATACATGGTAGCCCGCTACCCAGTATTTCCACAGTACAGGATTTAAAGAATATAGGTAACATTAAAATGCACGAAAATCGTTAGAATGATGCGGTTTTAGAAGTGCGTTTTATACGTCTGGTGATGTTAATCATATTCAGATGTAAACTAATGGATCATATTTACTTTGTACTTCTGATCCGAGTTTTTACCTCAATACTTTTCACAATAAACTCAATCACTGTTATATTCAGGAAAATAGTCAAGTGTTTGCTCTTTTACTTTCTAAAACCGTGGAAGCAAAATCAGGAGACAGCACTCTTCCAAATCTTGCTAGAATCAAACGTTTATCCAGAAGGGGTGATTACATTAATGTGATCAATGGTTGGATCAATAAAACTGTGTCATTGTCAGTCAAGTGTGCGGTTATGAGCAGTAACGCCTCTGAGTTATTTCAAAAGAGAAATTCACAGCATCGGAATTCATGGGCATATGAACTCCCAGACAGTCTGATTCCCTCACTTCACAAAATGGAAACATTTCGAGATGAGCCTGACAAGGTAAGTATAAGAGTAACAGCAGCCTCTCGGTTTATGAATGATCTCTATAGAAAACAGAAATGTATACTTTTCATCATTAATAGAAAAAGTGATCTCATTGTTGTGGGGCAGTGTTCATTCAGTTGGTTAATTGTATATAGGTATGAACCACTCCTACTTTTGTTTAGATAGCAACAGCTCACGAATCCCCAAAACTGTTCCTTCTCAAAACATGTCCACATTGTATGCTCTTAGCTAATCCTCCCCAGAACCCTATGAGTTCGGTAGGACCACTCCTATACTTTACGTAAGGAAACTGGGGCTAGAGCAGGCAAGTCCAAGGCCGGGGTGTGTGCTCTCAACATCTTTCTAAGGCCTTCGGAGCGGTGTCTGGTTGAAGTTCCTCTGAGGACACTTTCTTCCCAGCACTACCTTGTCCTCCCACAGGGAGTTCCTTCTTTGGGATCTGTCTTATCTTTGCTTATTTGCAATATTACCTTCAGGTCACCTACAATTGCTCTTTAGTTCCTACTTTTTTTAATTCTGGACTGAAATAATTTCATCCATCTCAGACTTTAAATATTCATGTTCTTCTTCTGTATGAGAGCTAAACTTCAGATGGTTAGTTTTTCTTGAAATTTGAAGCCATGTCTATCATTGGAGAAATTGCCATCGGAAATGTCCACACTCGTGATGCTTACAAAGAATCTGTAAACACTTGGCTGTGTCAAATTTTTAGACAGTCTTGGCTTCCTAAAAGGAATGAGCCTACAAGTCTGAGGTGACAAATCTACTCAGAAAATACAACTTCTATAAAACCACGGTCCCTAGGGAATCTAAGATCAGACATTTTCCTTAAAGTTTTTCTTTATTAAGATAAGAAATGTGTTCTATTAAGAGTACAGTGTCCTCAGAAAAATCTGAAAAGGTATCAGTGGGCTGTGTTCAGGTCCAGAGACACAGAACTACCTATTTAAACTGGCCTCTGTGATACTCCAGCTCTTAGGTTTACTGGATGAGGCAACCTTAGGCAAATTCCTTATGCATTGCTCTCCTCATCAACCCTACAGGGTTATGGTGGAAACTAAATACCTGTGAAAATATTTTGTATACCAGAACTCAGAATAAAAATACATGATAGATAGATAGATAGATAGATAGATAGATAGATAGATAGATAGATAAAGTAGCTGTCATGGGTTAGGAACAGACTAGTAAAAAAAAGATGCAGCCCCAGGCAGGTGGCCAGGTTTCTGTAGTTGGAGCAGGACAAGGAGCTGGGTGCATACTAATGCTGCACCTCTGCTGAGCCTACTGGCCACATCACTGTTCACCAAAATACAGTGTCCTTTCCTCAGCCAAGGCACTCAACCGGGCTTCCAGTTGCATACAAAACTGGGCTGCCCCCCCAATGCCTTTGGTGGTGCTGTAACAAAGTAGCAAAACCGTTTCGCCTAGAGCAATTTGTTAGTCTCAGGAGGGAGTGGTCTTAGAGTGATGAATATCTTCAAGGATATAGATGATCCATAATGGTGTTTTAAAGACAAATTGTGGTCAAGACAAATAGAGAAGAATGTGTGTTTACAAATGAGTAAGGAGGAGAACATACAAGAAGTCCCTGCCTTTTGGTGAAAGCATTCAAGGTGAGGATAAGGACTCAGCTTCAATCTTTCCAGGAAGTACTTGGTAGGGAAAAGGAGCATGAGCCAACATGAGTCCAGGAAGTCACTTCTGGTGACAATTGAGTAGGGCCTTGAAAGCAACTGTTACTTGATAGTTTAATCTGAAGGACGTAAAGACTTGGCTAAGAAAGTCACATGAATTGGTGCCCTTTATTTCTTTATTTTTTTTTTTTCAGCTTTGATAGATGGGATCTATTCCAGAACCTCCAAAAAAAAAAAAAAAAAAAAAAAAAAAAAAAAAAAAAAAAGTTGTTGCTATAGAAACAGGTAAGCAGATTAAACTTGAAAGACCAGTTTTAGAACAAAGAATTTAACAGTCAGGATTCAAGCAATTAACCAAGAAAACATTTTAAGTAAATATCTTTTGGGTTTGTTATTTGTATATTAATTCCAGGAAGATAAAATGCTATTATAGAGTGAGAGCATCACATTTTCACATTTTAATTGCATCATTACTGGCATAAAAGGCTATGCTTACACAATTAGCACAAAGACCTTATTAAACAGAAGTGCACATCTCTGGCTTCCCTTGATTACATTGTAATTGAGAAATATCGCTTTAAATTCAACAAGAACAGAATCTTCTTTGATTTTTTTTTTTTTTTTTTACAGTTCCCAAGTTTCGGGAGCACATCTAAAATGGAAGAGACAACGAGCGGCACAAAGTTTCCTGTAACAACCTCTACAGCAGTAAATTTTTTGAAGTAAAAAGAAATATGTGTAGGCTGATAATTGTTAATATTCTCTTACGTGTCTTCCCTGTCGAACAGTCTCAGCAAGCAAGATTGTGAGGAGAAAAAGAAGTCAAAATGTCCAACCTCCTGCTACCTTGCCTTTGGTGTTCAGTTCTTCCTATCAGGGAATACCCTGGTCCTCACCTCAGGGACCTGCTGAGACGGGAGTTCTGGACAGAACCTTCCATACAGATGGAGACTCAAAAATGAATCATCAAACAGCCCTGTGTGCCTTTCCCCTCCTATTTTACTTCAAATGAAAACAATCTTGATAAAAATGAATACAATAGGTTCATTCTATCAAACTTGTGCTGTCAGAAGTTACATTTATGGGAGAGGGAGATTGCTTGTATATTATCTCTTCTTGTTTAATTCCAGAGTCGGCATGTAGCGAAGTGTGTGAGTTCACGCGTGTGCGAAGCTAGGGAAGGGGGACGGGAAGAAGGGGACAGTGTGCGGCTGGAATCTTACCATCTCGTTCTCGTCTCCTTCATTGAGCAAAGCATGCTGGCCCTTCTCAAGGTGGTCCCCCATGGAAACGCACTCTGCTCCTGCTCTCTGACCCTTGCGTGCAGACACTTCCAAGACCAACGCCAGAGCCACCACCTCCAGACAGCTGAATGGAAGAGGTAATGATCTTGCAGGTTAAAAACTCCTTCTTGAGCACACACCTTCTTTCAACAAATGACAATACTTAGCAAAGTGGACTCCTCCCCCCGGGCACCCAGTGCCAGGAGGAATTTCTGGCTGCTCCCAGCTCCTGCATTCTCTCAGCGCAGCTGTCTCAAAGTAAGCCGCTCCCATGCAGATCTTTTTGTACCCAACTTACAGGGAGAGAACTCGCTGCCTGCCTGCAGCCTGCCAGCGTCAGGCATCTGACTGCAAATCCAGCAGGACAATGCGGAGTTGGCAGGACCCTCGGGAGAAGCAGGCTCAAGAACTCCAAGGTTGCAGCTTTACTCCCAGAAGCTGAGGAACCCGGATGTGAGGAGGCCAACAGAGCTAGCGTTTTTTCCATTTGCTTAGTTGAAATCCCAATCCACAGGTTTTAGTACCATTCTCATTCATTTTGCTTACAAAAGATAAAGATTATTCATAATCTGCCTCAACAGATATTTGTGATCTCATTTCTTTTTGTACACACACAAAAATACTCTATTTAATGTGTAGTATAGAATTAAGATTGCTTTTCTTGAAAAATATGAAGTAAAGGGATAAAGGTATAACCAATCTATTCCAGGCACTTTTTAGCTCAATTCTCACAGATGTCCAGAAACAAAACATTCAAATGCCAAACAACAAAAATAGGGAGGGGGGTAGTTTTTTGTTTGTTTGTTTCTTTTTTTTTTTTTTACTTTATTTTATGTGTATAGGTGTCTTGCCTGCATATGTCTATGTACCCTGTGTATGCCTGCTGCCCTCAGTATCTAAAGAGGACACCTGATCCCCTAGAAATGCAGTTACAAGTGGTTGTCAGCCACCATGTGGGTGCTAGAAATCAAACCTGGGTCTTCTGAAAAAGCAGCAAATACTCTTAACCACTGAGCCATCTCTCCAGCCCCCAAATTCATTTTTTTTTATTTGCACCCAAGTTATGCAAAAATCAGCTCGAGCTTAAAAGCACAAAATAATCAAATTACATTTGTTAACCTCAGGCTGATGTAATGCTTCGAATACATAAATAAGTATGCTCAGTGGGTTTTTATTCTGCAAGCTGGAACATAAGTCTGATATAACTGTAGGGAGACCCAGTGTGCTGTAGAGAAGCATAGAAAGATACCAGCTGTACATCTCTGTGTGAACTTTGACCTATAAGAACTGTCTTTCCTTGCCTGACATTGCCTGGCAAGAACGCTGAGGGAAAGCAATGGTGAGCTGTGGACGTGTGCTGGGAGCACTGGCCAAGTGTCATTGCTCTTTTTAGACTAAACATCAATTTTAGCACCAAGCGGTAGCACAGTGGTTGAGGGCATGTACCTTCATATTGGAGGGCTTCACTTCACAGTCGGATTTTACCAGGTATACCACCAACCTCTATTTGCTTACATGTAAAGTAAGAATGAGGATACTGGAACTCCCCAGTGACTGTGTTTTGAGGAATGGTGTCCGGGAAGATGTTCAGTAAAGAGTAGTTACTGTGTCCATGCCTTGTTCCTTCTGGCTAAGGAAACAGATGGCACTGATCTTGCCAACTTGACACAAGTGACTCTTAGACATTGAGACAAAGATGTGTGAGAGAGAAAGAGGACGGGGGGGGGAGAGAAAGAGAGAGAGAAATCAACCTTGAATAAATAATAAAGCATAAGATACATGTAAAAAAAAAGCAAGCTAAGAAAACTCATTGTAACAGTGATCATGTGTATACATACTGCATGAATGCAGATGCAGTGTGTAGTTCTTGGAATTCCCAAAAATCATAAGCATTACTTAACCAAATAGCAAGAGCAAAATGAACACTGTATCACGAGGTAAACGTAAGAGGGATATGAAGTTTCCTTTTAGAGATAAGGAAAACAGTCTAGAATTAGTGATGATCTATCTTTCTGAACAGCCCATAATTCACTGGTTTGTACTTCAACAGGAAACCATTTAGTGTATTTAGCAAAGGAAATAATAAAACAAAAAGATTTCCAGTTTCATCTCAGCTTCTGCATCGTGGTAGGAAAAGTGGCAGAGCTGTGGCGGAGCTGGTGGGCAGGTGAGGGCGGTATTTAATTCTCCCCCATGGAACTGGCAGTCCTGGGATGGTTTCCTACGCACCGGAATCCTGTATCCGCTTCGCAGCTGCCAGCTGTTAACTGATTAGGGGCTGCAGGATGAACTGCACGCACTCTTACCCCAGCAAACAAACACTGTTATCAACATTTAGGACAAATGTGATGAGACAGTCTCTAACATCACTAAAAAGCTATGAAACGAAAAAAAAATTAAAATTAAAAAATTTTAAAACCTCCAATATTCATGAAAACTCATGGCCCACAGGACTGAAAACTCTAAGCAGTGAAATATGGTCTTCAGGCCTCTCAAAAGTACCAGTGATACAAATCTGAGTTTTACACATGTCTGTGCCTTCACTTAGTGCTGGTCTACACACAGGAATCCAGCAACAGAGCAGATTCCATATGAAGCACATTTAGCATGTACTTCCATGGAGAGGTCTCTATTCTAAGCGTCTTACACACAATCTATACAAGACCCCACTGTGGTTAACACTATGCTGGTCATGAAAACAATTCACAAGTGACAAAAAGAACATGTGGGCTGAGCCACAATGCCATTCTCTCAAACTGTGTTCTCTCTGACTGGGACAGCATCATTTCTATAGGTCTGTTTAGCATATCCAATGTGCTCTGCAAGTAGTGTTGAGCTTTCATGATCTGGAGTGCCTCCGTGTGGAGGGAGCATTTGAGAAGTACTTATAAAGTGAACAGAAAAGTATTCAGTAGATCGAGATATGGGGTCCAGGGCAGGAGGCAAGGCCATGGGAAAGAGCTCTTAAAGTAAGAAATCTGTGGTATAGAGAAACACAGAACCTTGTTCAGAGTCGCTTCCTCCCGCTTCACTGCCCATGGACATGATGTAAGGGGAGCAAGATGAGACAGGAAGCACAGATAAAGCCATCCTATGTAGGTTTTGAATATCAGGCCTGGGTCTGGACTTAACACAATGAACAATGATAAATATGTAGCTTGTTCCGTCATCCTGTGTTGTTAGAGTGGCTACAATTAGCACATATTGAAGCAACTGGGTTCCAATATGTGATATTTGATGAAAAAATAAAGCCTCTTCTAGAATATCAGGATTATGCTCATCATTTTATATAATTCATATTGTTATTTGTTCTTAAATATGTGGAGAGGAAAATGACCTTGAGAGTTAAATCTCTTGTGGAAACAAGGCCAACACCAAAATTCCAAATCATATGTAAGTTTCACAAGAGTGACAGAGGAAACACAAGAAAAGAGATTGTCTGGGGAGACTTTGTAATGGAGGTAGTTAGTAGTATGTTGTCCTAAATAAATTAAGATGGTTAGCAAAGACACAGTTGGCTAGAAGGGCTGAGAATAAGTTTTCCAAGCCCATTCTGGAAACTGAGAATTGTACACCAGTGTAATGATCACTCAGATTTGAGAGGAACATCTAAGAGGGAAAATTCTTTTCATCATTCTTTGATTCTCTCTCAACACTCATTTCTTCTCAAATACTCACAGGATATTTCGAGGAGGAAAGGTAGAAAAAATAATTAGCTACCTCTTCCACAGATCTGGTATCTCTTACCTTGCCTTCCTTTATCCGAGGAGCAGTCTTCAACCTCTGGGAACATATAATAGCTGTTAAGTAAGGATAATGGCAGTACTGGTTCCTCTGCCAGGCAGTGAGGATGCTGGCATTTCACTTGCCTGGCCCATTTAGATGGTGTGAAGATAAATACAGTCATGTTTCATCATATGTAAATTCCCATCTTTCATGTGAGAACCTCACAGACTATTACAACATTCTTCCTTGCAACACCTGTGTGAGGCAGGGTGGTGAGTAATATTATAAGCCCCTCTGCATTTGAAAGCTAAAGGAACTGAGTCATGAGGTAATCACAAAGAACTGTCCAAGGTCACGTGTCCTCAGCATGCAGTAGAGCTAGAAACCAGTGCATTAATTCTGCTCAGTCATCACTGGCATTAAGCTGGCTCAGGCTTCCTCCTCGGTCCTCATTGCACAAATCTGACATTTGTAGGGCTGCACAATACAATCTAAATTCAAAGGTTTACTGTTATTATTAATTATCCTAACTGCACTAATACATACTTTGTATACCATACTGTAAAAAGCAAAGATGAGATGTCCCAAGGAAGAATTACTTGCCTCAAGGTGGTGGTGTGAAGTTTAATTGAATTAATTAATGTTTGTAAAACATTTAGCAACACTAGGATTAAAGGGTCTAATACAAAGATACAAGGCCTCTCCATTAATTACAGAAGAGAAGAGCAAGCTAATGTCCCTCTGCTTCTAGGAGAATTGCTCTCAACCATGTGGTCTCACTGCTGAGTTCTGACCTCATTTGTCTGAGTTCTCAAGGCACCTTAAGGAAGCTAGTCCTAAGTTCACAAGAACTTCTCTCACTAGCTGTGATTTCCAAAACTTAAAAATAAATTAAAAAAAAGCTGATCTCTCTGAAGATTACCTTGGTGGGTAACTGTTAGGACAATTAATTCCAGCTCATTAAACAGTCTATAAAAACGGAAACCAAGATTTAGTCTTTCCACTGAATCCCCATGATGCTAGTGTATTTAATTTTGAGAACTTTGGAAATCTGAATACACAAACAGTACAGGCTTGGATGTGACGAGTAAGAATGAGAAGTCATTACAACTTGCTTGGGCCTCCTCATCTCTCAGGAAAAGAAAGAGCTTTAGGGAGGCTGGAAAATGATTGGTTGTACGACATGCAGGAGTCAAGCCACACACAGACTCACTATTTATATAATTTTCTTCACCCACAGCCACACAGCTACTGGTTTGTTTATTTGTTTGTTTGTTTGTTTAAGGGACTAGCATAAGAATATTTGGGGGAAAATCTCTCTTTTAAATATTTAAAAATGGTTCTCATTCACAAAGCAATGCTTTAAGTAGAATGTTCTAGAACTAAACAATTGAGTATAGTCATAGCAATATTATCAAATCTTAGACCAATTCCAACTATTTATGTAATGTGCAGAGGACTTAAAACATGTCATTCACTCATTAAAATGTCTTCTTAGGGAACCGAGGAAATTGCAGGTGTTAACAAAGAAGTTCAACTCACCAGGCAATGGAAGCATATGGTAGTCTGCTTATTGCTTAATTGAGCAAGTGACCAATGGGAAGGAAGAGGAAAGAAGTTAAAGTGTACAGAACACAGGAATGGGACAGGCGATACTTGGAAATGTACACAGGAAGCTGGCTCCAACTGTCTCTGTCCTCTGGGGGCCAAGATCTGGTGAGAACCTTCAGCCCGGGAAAGGGTTCTAACTTGGGGTGGGAGCTCGGCAAGAGAAAGATGAGTGTCTTCTCCTAGGAAGGGTTCAAGGCAGGCTGTCAGGCATGGGCTGTCAGAACTCTGTGAGAACGGAGTTCTTACAATGAACCTCAGGTTAGGGAAGAGGTGGGAGCCCAGTTAACAGAACACACTCTCTTGTCAGACAGGCAGACACCAACCACCAGGTCTGTCTGGATTCAGTTCCTCGGCTGTGGAGTGAAAAGGAAAGAGGGCTAAACAAGTGAGCTAGTAAACAGGGAACAGGCCTCACTCGGGATCAGAATAAGCAGTCGCTGGGAATGGACATGAGCAAGGCTGGTGCCCTGGGCCTCTACAACTGCTGTCTTTCCAGCCATCCACTTTAGGATCCTGGCTGCTCTCTTCCATTTCCTCAGCAAGTGAGAGGAATTGCAAGTAGATAAATCCATGATATTTAAAGGAGAAATGACTTAAGTTGCCAATTAATAAAATTCTGTTTTTATTTCTACATGACACATCTTTCTACACCCAAAGAAAATGATAATGGGAGATCTTATTTCCTAATGGAGAAAGGGAAAGTGAACTCTGATAGTCAAACCTTCCCCCAGTTAGTGCGGCATCAAAGGGAAGCTACCCTCAAGCCCTCCATCAACTCCAACAAAGCACCTCAACTAAACAGGGTGCTGGAGAGATGGCTTCCTGCTCCTCCATAGGATCCAAGTTTGGTTTCCAGCACCTATATGTGAGGTAGAGTGGGCTTACAACCACCTGTTACTCCAGCTCCAAGGGATCCAAAACCCTCTTCTGGTCTCCATGGGTACCAGCACAAACATGGCATGAATGCACACAGGTACACATGTACAAATAAATATTAAAAATTAATGATATGCAGGTAACTTAGAAGCATGCTCACAAGACAAATGCAACTCTAAAGCATCAACTCAGTTTCCCGTAGCCTCTTTCCTCTTAGAAGCATTTAGGGCTGCCACTAACTTGGCACATCCTCACCTGCATGCCCCTTTCCTACCTGAAAAAGTTGTGCTTCTCCACCCCTGGGAATGGAGCCAACTTCTCCTCATCGCCAACCAGTCTCTCTGGCAGCAGGAGTCTTGTTATAAGCAAGTCACATGCTCTGTTGTTTGTTCTGCTTGTTTTTACCTTATTCATCCCACAGGAGACAGCAGGGAACAGTTCTCTACTAGTAGGGTGTGTCAGTGACCCTAAGGCTTTACTAGATCCAGCTTCTGGTTTTTGTAAAAGTGGGAGACACATCTTGATGTGTGATGTGGTGCATATAAAAATATTTAAACAAAAGAGTCTTTGGACTTGGGGTCATAGTCAGTGCTCCCTGTTCCCTCTGCCATTCATTTCCCAAGGCTTTGATACATTGAAGCCAATTCGAGCCTTAGAGTGAGACATCTCATGATAGCACTATCATTTCATAGCTTTGGAAAATTCAACAAGATACTTAATGGCTCTGAACTTCAATATTTGTACCTTTGAAATGGGATAAAACTATAATGGTATCATGTGGGATTGTTGTAAGGATAAATAAAATAATATAAACATGTCCAGTTCAATGTCCAATAGTTTATAGTGATATTTTAGGGAAACAGTTGTAGTAGAAGCTGAAGACAAATGCACCTGACTATAGATATAGATATAATTTATTCATCAAGAACAATGCTGAAAGTATCATAACATCTTACCACAGAATAGACTATCTAGAAATAAGCCCACATAGCTACAGTCATCAATACAAAAGCATCAAAAATGTACATCACAACAAAGATAAACTAACTAATAGTGCCAAGAAAACTAAATATCCACACACAAAAATCTAAAACAGAACCTTATCACTCACCCTATACAAAAAGCAACTTAAAATAAATGACAGACTTTAGTGTAATCCCTAAACTTTGAAACTACCTAAGGAAAGCATGGAAGTGGAAACACTTCAAGATCTGTACATGCAATTGTTTCTGAGATAGGGCTCCAGCAGCTCAAAAATCATAGCAAGACTTACTTAATGGGATCACCTTTATTAAACAATCCTTACAACAAAAGACATAACCAGAAGAGAAGAGAGGCACCTAAAGCAAATCTTGGCCAGATACTCATCTCATAAGGAATTAATATTTAAAATACATTCTCCATAGTACTTTTTGAGTAGAGTCTCTCATTGAACCCGGAATCTGCCAATTCAACTAAATTGGATGGGGTGGACAGATGGACAGGCGGATAGAGGCAAGTGAGCTCTAGGGATCCATGTAACTCGGCCTTCCCAGCCCTGGGATTTCAGGGATTCATGACTATACACAGGTTTTGTTTTGTTTTTTATTCATATTCAGCTTTTGTTCTGTTTAATTCACTTTCTCTGTAAATAAGATTTTTTTCCCCATTTTTTTCAAAAATCTTGTTAAGCCAAGCCAGTTCAATAGAAATATACATGTTTCCTTCTCTACTCCATTCTACTGACTTTTGATGTTCTTTTAGTAGTTTTGAGACAGACCATCCTGTGACCCAGACTGGCCTTGCTAGACTGTATCTTACTAGAATATCTACCGAGAAAAATAAAATCTTTCCTGTATAGCCTCCTGAGCCTCCTGCTTCTACCTCCTGAATGTTGGGATTATAGGCACATACCACCATACACAGCTCGTTCTACTGTCTGGGGACTTGAACTCAGGTCCCCCTGCGTGTACAAACACTTTACAACTAACCTATCACGTGTGTGTGTCTATGTGCGTGTGCGTGTGCATGTGCGTGTGCGTGTGTGTGTGTGTGTGTGTGTGTGTGTGTGAAAAACTGCTTTTGGAAGACTAAAGAATTATCCAGATCTTAAATTACTTTGTTAAAAATCCCAGAGTGAGATGAACAAACTGATAAGTGAAGCTCCCCTCTGTCTTGTGAAGTGCATTGCTGGGCTTACGAAAGTGCTTATCTGGGGATGCACAAGCACAGGTTGGTCATCTCCAAGCATCTGATTTCTCCCACCTAAGACACTGACAGTTTGGTCCCAAGAGAAGAGCTAGAATTAACAGACAGAAGCTGCTGCCCAGTGGCTGAGATTAAGGACTTCAGCTGTGTTCAGTATGGTCATGATTACACAGATGCATTCTTGACATGCTTCATACCTGACGTGTGAGCACGTTGCTGTGCTTCTAGGATACTTCTGTGAAATAAAAAAGACAATGAGCCTCAGTGTCAGGTGGTTTGGCATCAGTTATTGCCTTGTCTATGTATGGTCCTAGACAAAAATTTCTTAGCCTCTAAATAAGCCTTTTGGAGTCACTATAAGATGGGGTAAAATGGTAAATACGATCACTAGGTACTTTGACTTCTGTGATACCCTTAACATTTTTGTAGCTTTAGCCTACTGAACATGGAGGAGAAGTCCTTTCTGCTAGCTCCAGGCAGTCAGAAGCTTGTATAAATCACACCTTATTTAGAGGTTCAAGTGTTTGGAGATGGGAGGTAGGAAACATCGCCTGTCCTTTTCTGCCACTGTGAGATCCACAACAGGTCACGTCACTGCCTGAGGAGCAGCTGAATAAGCAAGGATGGAGTTGGTTTGATTCACTCCACTGCTGAGATGCTCTAAAGCTTGAGTCCTGCTCAGTACAGAGGCACGTGCTCCATGAATACCAGGTTATAGGCTATCATAAGCATCGTGGGAATTAATAGAAGTAAAATCAGAAGAATCAGAAGATACAGAGCAGAGTGTGCATGTTCTCTACTCACAGACCTGTGTAGCAGCTGAAAGGAGAGTCAGAGGGCTTTATTTCCCCCTAGTTGTAGATATTACCCTCTCCCCTTCAAATTCATGGCCTCTTTTTTTCACTAATTGTTATTGTATTTCATGAATATATGTATATATATATATTATATATGTATATGTATATTCCTAAATATAACCTGTTCAGTCTATATATATATATATATATATATATATATATATATATAATATTTCTTGTATATATGTTTTCAGCACTGACCTTTTGGCACTGGACAACTAATTGATGTGCTCCTCCCTGGGTAAGACCATCTCTCTCACTCGCAGCTTTTCTCAGCTGCTTATAGTTCTTTGGGTAGGGTTGAAACCTCCTGGGGTTTTCCCATCTGCTTTGGCACATCCTTTAGTGTTGTCCTTGTTCAGCTCACATTTGGGCAGTCATTTTGATGAGGTTTTATAGGTGTCTCTTTTGATATTGGTAGGTAACACAGTCTCACAACAAACTCCCTGATCCTCTGGCTCTTGCCATCTTTTCATTCCCTCTTCCTCAATGTTCCCTGCGCCTCATGTGCAGGAGTGTTTTGTTGATGTATCCAATGGGACTAGGTTCCACAACTCTGCATTTTGATTGGTTGTGGTTTTCTGTAGTGGTCTACATTCTATTGCAAAAAGAAAGTTCCTTAGCGAAGGGTGAAGGCAAATGTTTATAGATTGTTGTTAGGGGTTATGCTGCTTTAGTAGTGGCTGTAGATTCTCTTCCAATAGCCATGACTTCACTAGCACCGAGTAGTTAACTACGTTTGGAGTATCAGACACAATTTCCCTCTTATTGAGTGGGGCTTAAATCCAATCACAGAGCTATTGGTTACTGCCAAGGTACATGTGCACCTACAGCATCCAAAAGGTCATTGTGCCATGCTGCTCACTGATGTGGTTCACAGGTGTCATAGCTGGGTAGGACTATTTGTTGCCTCCCTCCTTTAGAAGCTTTTAATGATGCCTTCTGGAACCATGAAAGTTAGCCCTCAGGTATGGGACGTTCAGGTCAGTTCCAGATCAGGGGTCTCTAGGCCCTGTTTCTGATGTCCACAGTATCTTCAGCAATAGGGACTTATCCTCCTCTTCTGATGGGTTCCGAGGACAACAGCAATAGGCTGAATTTGGGGAATATCTTAGACAGTCCTGGCAAACAACTCAAAAGAGGGCTTTTCATGTCAGGTATTAGGGGTTTTGTTAGGTGATTTTCCATAGAAAAGATCATATTGAGTGAGTAATCCAGACCCAAAAAGACAAATGTCACATGTTTTCTCATTGGAGGCTCCTAGCTCCAAATCTTCAGATGTGAGTACACAGTCTGTAGTAAATACAGAAACCAGGAATGTAAACCAGGACCACTGCCAGGGTGGGGAGCTGAGGAGCATAAGGAAGGCACAGCAGGATGCAAGTGACCTGGTTGGAGAAATGAGAAAAGGAGAGCTCTTTAGTGAGAGCGAGGAAGGTGAATAGAGAAGAGAGAAGAAGGTAAAACAGCAGTAAGAATGTCTGTAAAAAGCCACAAGGAATCATGCCATTACCTATTTACCTAGAAAAAATATCTAGTACATGTAATTCCATGTGTAACTATACATATAGTTATAACGAACTTTCCTTGTCTGGGATGATGGTGCTCATTTCAGTTTTTGAGGGCATTGCTCTATGGAGCAGAGACTAATTTCAAACCTGTGATCTTCCTGCTTCAGTTTCCAAGTGCTGGGATGACAATCATACCTCATGATGTCTACACACACACCTTAGACAGTGGTTTCCTGGAAGTCATCTATTTGCCTTTGTTCCCTTAACCTACTCTTTTTGCTCCTGTCCTATATTCTGGTATCTCCTGCTGAAACTTAAAACTCAGAGATTATCCTTAATTACAGACCACTGGGATTTCTTTTCTTTGATCATTTTAACCATTATGATGGAACAAATGGTCTTCTGTCTATACATTCTTTATATCTGAATAATTAACACGTGTGGATACTAACTGTCTTCCATCCTATGCCCTATACCTGTAGCCTGTCAGTCCTAAAATCTGCCTTCAGTATTCTGTGACTTTGGCTGCTGGTCAACCCTGAACCTTTTCTGCTGGAGTCTGACAGCCCGAAAGGTGTTGGACATCTTCTGAGCTCTGTTTTCCTTTTCCTTTTTCTTTCTCCTCCAAACATGACCCACACGTAGGTCCTCACACACTAGCCTGAGATTTGGTCACACATGGCCAGCTGCCTTGCACCTGGAAGTCACTCACAAAGCTGATTGTTGTGATTCACAAAATTTTCATTTTAAAATGTTTGCTGTTAGACTTTGGCTAAAAGATAAAAATGAATGTTCTGAAATAGTATTCGATAGTATTTATCAAATAGCATATACTGCAATTATTGCACCTAATAGGAATGCTTGCCACCACCCAACACTGCTTTGTCACAACTCATTGTCATCCCGTCAGCACAGTGCAGCGGGCGCTTCATTATAAGCACTTGATTCTACTTCTAGAAATTGCTCCTAAGGAAATCATCCTTACTACATTTGAAATCTACGTATACAAAAATTTACCACACCATTGTTCAAACTGAATATATCCATATGACAGAATAATGCAGTCACCAAGCATCAAGGTTTTCCTGGAAAACCAAATAACGTGAAATGATAACATATTAATTGGAAAAATGATGTGCGCAGGTTATAATATGCAACATTATGTGTAATATTATTGAAAATATGAGTTGAATGGGGGAAGAAGAGAGACAGAGAAACCGCAAAACATTCTAATAGTGACCATCTGAATAGGAGAATTTCTTGCTACATTTGTTTGAATACATCATCTAATTTTCTGTAATAAATTTGCTTTTGTGTTATAATCAGACAAAGTAATATATTCAGAATATATTTCACTGCATATAATTTCTTTAAATTATACTGGATGTCCACTAAGGCCTAAGTCTTTTATTTGTCTTGATAAAGTATATCACAGTCTCTTCGATAGAGCCCATGAGCTGCTCATTAATATTAATCTCAAAGAAGAGGACTCTGAAATATAACATTGTTTATCCAAATTATGAAAGAAGTATCAAAATTTTAAAAACTATACGGCGGTTGATACTGCACTATAAGAAGTGGGAATTTAGGTAACACTCTCTGGGGCTCCCAATTTTTCTACCAAAGTGCCATCCTCCATGATTTCTCATCACGGTGTTGATCTTTGATTCTTTCTTTGCCACTGGCCGCTGTGCCTCCCAAACGTGATTGTTCCTGGTTCTGTTTGTGGTCAGCCTGGCAGTTTCTTCTAATAGACTCCCACCTCTGCTATTGAGAGTCTGGGTGGAATGGCACTGTGTAAGCTCCCAGCTCTGTGGTGGCACTCTCAGTTAAACAGAGACCCTTGAACACCTCATCCATTATACTTTGCCAAAGGGTTTCAGAGAACTATTGATTCCAGGATAAAAGATAATTCTTTCCTGGGAGGGTGGGGGTAAGAATAGATACTAGACACAAAATTTGTCACCAAATCCAGATAACAACAGACACTCTTCCACTTTAGCTAGTGTTTTTGTACATAATGTTACATGGATGTGTAGACACCCCAAATCTAAGTTTGAGACTTCCACGGCTCAACAGGGGACTCAGAAATCTAGATGCAAAGGTTGCTTTTCTATCAAACAAGGCTCATAACCGACAGGACTCTGACAAAAATGAAGAGTATACTCAGATGCGTGCCTAAGTGTACATAAACTTAGCATCTAGATCTTTCTCACACTCTTCTCCGATAAGGGGAACTGAGAGAAATGGTTGCCTCTAGGACAAGGAAAGTAATGTAAAAGTTGAGCTTGGAGTCCCTCACAGAAAGCAAAGTACTAAAAACCTAGTGATGTGTGCCAGCTGGGTACAGGAATGACTGGAAGAGTCACAGAAGGCTGAAGCTGGAGCACTTTGAGCTATGAATTTATTAGTAGTCATACTGAATTATAATTCAAAGTTGAAAATAAATGTTCATTGTTCTCACTCCTGTGAATAAAATATAGAATAAGTGAACATATGAGGGAGAAGAGATAAATCTCCCACAAAGAGTGCCAATAATCTGTGCAACACTGACCCCTGAAGGAGGGTCACATACTTCCCATCTTTAAGTGTGGACTTTTGGTGGTGATTTCCTTCTGAACAGTACATTACAGAAAATGAGAATACTATGGTTTGGATATGAAATGTCCCCTCCTGAGCACGTATGTTGGAGCCTTAGTGTTCAGTTGGAGGCAATAGTGAGATGATTAGATCAAGAGTTCATAGCCAAATGGGCTGTTTGGAGGTGGCGGAGCCTGGTAGGAGGACATGGGCACTGGAGCAAGGCCTTCGAAGCGTGCGTCCTGTTCCCAGGCAGGCTGCGTTCCCCACACCCCCGCCTTCCCTCTCCTTTTTCTAGATGCCCTGAGATGAGCTGCTTTTTCCTCCTTCCACACAAGGCTTTGCCTCATCACAGCCCACAGCAATGAAGCCAGCCTACCACAGACGGAAATCTCTAAAACTGTGAGACAAAATGAGTCTTTCCTCCATTTAAGATGATTTGATCAAGTTTTTTTCCCCACAGCAACATAAAGTAGTTAGCAGTGGGGAGTGGGAAGGTTTGCTGTCCGGAAATTTGACAAAGCCCACTCTAACCAGGTGATTAAGTCAACACCACAATAGCAGGCCATGTCGAGTATGCATCCTCTGTGCAAAGAGAAGAGAAGAGAAATGTGTGCTGCCTCTGGAGTCTGCCTCCATTAACACACCATCCCTATCTGAACACGAGAGAATCATTGCACACATGTTTAAAGTTCTTTTATTTACACATATGTGTGTTTGTGTAACCATATGCTTTGTGTGTGCTGATGCCCCTAGAAGCCAGAAGAGGGTGTCAGATCCCATGGAGCTGGCGTTAGAGGCAGTTATGAGCTACCTGATGTAGGTGCTGGAAACCAAACTCAGGTCCCCTGGAAGAGACCAGATCAGCCTCTCTCCAAAAAGGGAAGTGTGAGAAATTACCAGGGCCATGAAGACACTAAGGATAGTTGACAATTTAAGGCAATGTGGTGTCCTCATGAGATCCTGGAACACATAGAGAATAATAGATTCGAATAAAGAAATCTGAATAAATTAGACTTTAGTTAAAACAGATTATCAACGTTAGCCTAGTTAATTGTAATAAATACATGACTTGAATGTAAGATACGGTCTTCACACTTTTTCTTCAACCTAAAACTATTCTATAATAAGTTTACCATAAAGGAAAAGTACATTTAAAAAATGCTTTGTGGGCTGGAGAGATGGTTCAGTGGGTAGAAGTGCTTGCTGCATGAGCTTAATGACCTGATTTGAATACTCAGAACCCATGTAAAGGCCAGATGTGATGGTATACATCTGCAATCTCTATACTTCAGCGAGATGGGAGGCAGAGCAGGAGAATCAGTTGAAAGCATGCATGTCAGCTAGCCTGGAGAATGCAGTGCAGTGGCAGAAACAAGAAATATTCTGGTTCAAAATCAAGGTAGAAGGAGAGAATCAACTCCTGAAAGGTTGCCTTCCAGTGTCCACATAACAGGCCATGGCACACAGGTGTCTCCTCTCTTCCTCTCTCTCTCTCTCTCTCTCTCTCTCTCTCTCTCTCTCTCTCTCACACACACACACACACACACACACACACACACACACAGTTATTTCAATGCTTTATAGGCTGCAGAACATAATTTTTCCTCATTTCCTCTCTTCTGAGATAGATCATCTATAGACTGTTGTAGAAAATGTTATTTCTTATCATATGTCAACTCATTATCAAGATATCAACACATTTCTATTGACTGTTGAGATGTTTATATCTGATTAATGGAAATAAAATAGAAAGCTGTCAGTGAAGAGAATGTGAGGACAAAGGGTTAGGTTCTCAGCCTAAAGCAGCCATAGACTTCAGCAATCTTATTTTCCTTAACCTCAACTAAACGCAGTCTCTTAGCACACCCTGTACTCTTCCAAAGCTATGAAATGTGCAGTGTTTGAACTTAAACCAAGCAGTGCTTGCACCCCTGGCTAGCAATGGCAAGGCCAGAAGAAATCATTTATCTCAATCAACTTTAAGCTTTTCATTTGGAACTACAGGGTATGTCTCCCCTCAGGATAGTTGCTGAGTTAAATACAATACTGTGTATAGACTGCTTGGCACAGTGAGAGCCATGTGTAAACTCTTTGCTGTGGTAGCTATTATCATTAAAAGTGTGCGAAATTTTGCATAACCCAGTTTAAAAAAACAAAGTATAAAATAGATCCATAAGTCCACAGTGATGTAACTAATAGAGTCAATCAATAAGTGAGGAGAGTAGATAAATCTGCACCAAAGAATTCCAGGTAAGCTCTGTAGTGTCCCTTCAAGGACAGCATAACTCTGTTTCTTAATGTGAGCTATGCATGGTGTGACTCCCTTCCAAAAAGTATAAAATATAGGTCAGTGGAGAAGCCTGACAAGCATTTCTCAGTGAGGCAATCAAGATTAAAATTGTTATGTCATGCAGATAAGTCATATAATATCTCTTTGGGGTGTGTGTGTGTGTGTGTGTGTGTGTGTGTACACACTCATGCGATCTATGCTCCAAATCCCAGAATTTTGTCTAAGTGTAAGTAAAAACATCAGAATCACCAAGATCAACAGAAACACAGAGGTTCTGAGAAAATGCTACAGCCTTGAAGAGCCAAAGGAACGCCTGCAATGCAGTGTGGTGTGGTATGTTGAATGACATTTGCTTTAAAAGGCCAAACAAGTCGGGTGGTGGTGGTGCACACCTTAAATCCCAGCACTCAGGAGGAAAAGGCATTCATATCTCTGTGAGTTCGAGACCAGCCTGGTCTACAGAGTGAATTCCAGGACAACCAGAGTTACAACAGAGAAACCCTGTCTCAAAACAAACAAACAAACAAACAAACAAAAAGGCCGAACAAATTAGGACTTTAGTTAGCACTACCGTATCAGGATTGATTCATTAACTGCAGTAACTGTGCTGTCCTGGTAAGATAACAAGAGGACAAACTGGATTTGGAGCCTATGGGAGCTCCCTGCGCTGTATCATTCTTTTAGAAAGACTGAAATTATTCTTAAACAAAAAGTTTAGCAAACTGCAGTGTGAATAGAATGTGTCATTATAGAAACTGTGTGGCACCTCTGTCTTGTCAACTTGTTAAAACAATCAAAGATGTCTGGTGCCAATGTGAGCACTTTGATTTAGATTTGTCATAAACTGACTCAGGGTTTCAGCCCACTAATCGTTGATTTACTGAGACCACTCTGCCTCCTAGTGGCTTAATGTTCTTTCTACATTTTGTGGCCAAGAACATCCTAAAGCTTTGCCAATGTTTTTAAAAATGAAGATTTACTAAGAGCCTGTGGTCTGCTGGGACCACACTGCAGTTTGTTCCCGTGCACAGAACCTTACTGTCATGAGAGGCTTCTAAAGAAACCAGACAATGCACAAAAGAGATTTTGCCAGGGGAGTGCCATGGCTTCACAGAACAGCATTTGACAATGTCAGCAAATTCAGTGTTGATTGTATATCTGACCTGAGAAATCACTACTTCTTCCAAACCCATAAATTCTGTGAACAGGAAAAATATATTTTATAAAATTTGGGTCATCTTTTCTTTCATTATTTAGAGAATACTTTATTGGTTTCTGTACACAAACCCACGTAAGTAAGACCTTACATATTTAATACAGTGTGTCATTCTTGTAAAAATTGGAAAAAATTAGCATCAGTGACCCCTCATCAAATGTAGACAACCACCATTTAATCACCTGAGCATCTGAATAAGACAAAGATGGAAAAGAAAGGCAAATTCTCTCCTCTCTCTCTCTCCCTCCCCCCCTCCCTCCCTCCATCTATCTCTCTTTTTCCCCTCTCTTTGCCTCCCTCTACCTACCTCCCATCTTCTTCCTGTGCTTTGAGACATCAGAACTTGAAGTCTCCTTAAATTCAAACTCAAGGCTTTGCATCATCCACCCTTTCAAAGTTTACAGGCAACAACATTAACAACACTGTCCACTCTGGTTCTAGACGTTTGGGACATAGACTGAACTGCATTCCTGCATCTCTGGGGTTTCCAGCTTGCTGGTGGCCCATTGTGGATCCCTCTGCCTCCAGGATCTAGTGAACCAGTTACTCTAATAAACCCTCTCTCACAGATCTGCATCCTGCTATCTATATTTATATTATCTCCTAGTGACTTTGTTTCTCTAGACAACCAGGGCTAGTAAAGAAAGTAATACAAAAGCAAAGTTCATAATGTTTTAGAAACAGGTCAATATCAGTTAAGAACTAATCAACATGACAAGACCAACAGAAATACAGATGACGATACACGCCAGAAGAAATACTTTATTCTTAGGGAGTAATAACAATATTCTTCTGTTCTTGGATGCTTATAGAGATAGATGCAGAGAGTCCCACCAAATCTTCATATGTTAAGATTCTCAGGTTTACTTGTAGTGATATTAGACATAAAGAACTCTTGTAAGTATGTTATTGACAGAAATTAAATAAATGATTTCTATCATCCTTATCAAAAGTCATCCCAGACAATCTTCTGTGATCACAAAAGTAATCTTTGAAGTCATGTGTTTCAGAGGATATACATAGCTAGAAGCAATCATATCCCTGTCAGAGATTCGCCCCCATGTACATCATAATAAGAAAGAAATAACCTTGTGTTATGATTAAGATCCTAAGATTTGAGAGGAATTTCTTGGCTAAAACAGCATATCCCATCTGACTTCAATTAATGTTAATACAATTATGAGGTATAAATTATGAGGTATGAGACAGTAGTCATATATATTAAATCATTATGTAATGAGATATATTATTAAACATTATAATTTCACAGTAATATAATAACAGAAATATTAGCCTAAAAGTGATATCCCAATTTACAATACACATTAAGTATTTATTTCTTCATTCTTTCTGCCTAAATCTCACCCATTCTCAAGAAAGAAACAAAATAATAAGAAGAGGTATAGTAAAGAAAACCAAGAACTAAGGGCTCTAGCTTGTTGAATATAAACATGAAAAGGCCTTCTGCTTACTGACAACTTCTGGGAGGAGTAGACTATACAGCTCAGTAGCGGGGGCAGTTACTTAACACGTGCAAGGTTCCAGGTTCATTTTTCAGCACTGCAAACAAATAAACAACAAAAAAGTTTGGTCACCTCTCCTACTCGAATAATCAAGTAAATGAACCACTCAAGAAATATTCACTTTGCCTTTTCTAGGTGAAAGTACCATAGCTACTTAGACGGGTCTCTGAACTGGGGGCAGCTGATCTCCTGGTGGTACTTGTGAGCTGCGGTGGGCCTCCACTGCTCATCTTGACCCTTTCTACCATCAAGAAGGTCAAAACCATTTAGAGCATGAGAAGGCAAGGAGGGCGCTTCAAGGGTGCAAGATAATGAGCACCAGGCAGAAGGGGGCTGTCCTCTGTGTGCCATACAGTTCAGTCCCACATATGGTAAGGAAAAGGCAGTAGTTTGGTGCAGATAGATGCTGCCTATGAGAATCCCAGGCAGAGTTACTCAATGGCCAATATATATTTTGTCTAATGTATGGGTTAAGTCTTAGAATAGGAAGGAAATAAAGGTTATATTTCAGTCTAAAGGGGAACAAAGAAAATATTCCAAAATGTGGAGGAAAAATACTTCTAATATCAGAGAGAAGGCTTTAGAACCTTGGAGGAAGAGATGCTTTCCAGACATGGCATTGGCCTGGAAAAAAAGAGAGAGAATTATACACATTATCAGACAAATAGAAGCTCAATAAATGGTGGACGTTTTCAAGATGGAAATGTTGAAACATAGTGTAAAAAAGCAATGGTATGCTGCTCAGAGTGGTGTGTAGGGCCATGCCTAGTCACTGGCCCTACAACTGAAAGTCTAGGTAATATATATAATTTCATTATAATTTTACTATGTTAAGTACACACTTGATTACTTTCATTACTTTGACCAAGATGTTGCTAACACTACTAGTTTACACATTTGTGTGTGATGTGAATATTGCTGGATATTTTCCTAAACATTGAATAAGAAGAAAACAAAACAGGCAAATATGAGATCCTACATGAATATATATAAGATGTCTTTATTGAACGAGATAGTGGTATTTTTAATTCTCAAAGAATATTTTCTCAATATTTGGGTGCTATTCACAGTGCAACAACCACTAACACACGCACTTCTAAACGTAATCTTCCGTACTGTCATTTCTCCATCACTTTCTTAGGATGAGATAATCAACACAATGGCCAATCATTCCCTGATTTGTAGCGTGCTGATCTCTGTGGTGTATTTACTGTCACTGTGACTAATTTCAAACTACCAACAAGGCCTCACTTAATACAGAGTTGTAGCACGCCATTTATATAGTTGTCCTAGCTACTTTTCAGTTGCTGTGATAAAACATTGACAAAAAAACAACACGGAGGTGGGGAGTGGGGACTGTTCCTCTTATACTTCCAAGTGACACTCCATAATAGACTAAGCTAAGACAGAAACTTGAACAGGGGTCTGGAGATGGGAACTGAAGCAAAGACTTTGGAGGTATGCTGTTTACTGGCTTGCTTCTTCTTGCCTGTTCAACTACTTTTCTTGTAAGTCCGTGTGCCTAAGGACGGCAATGCCCAAATTGGGCTGGGCAATCCAACATCAATTAGCAATTAAGAAAATGCTCCACAGACATGCCCACAGGACAATCTGACAGAGTGATTTCTCAATTGAGGTTCCCAGGTGACTGGCTTATATCATTTTGACAAAAACTCCCAGTGCAATAGTATTTCCACTGTATAGAAGTAGCAGAAATGAATGACCAAGCATGCAGAAAACTGGTCTTAATAATTCAGAGTCACAGGTAATCTCAAAAATGCCACGTTCTCATGCTTACAATTCTGTGACTCTGGTGGGCTTGCTGTTTCTCATTCTGTTTGGGTAGAAAGAACCCTTTAGGAGCCTTAATCTTTTAGAAGATTCCAGAAATGTGTCAGGATAGGTGGAAAAAGTAACACACTATCCTCTTTCCGGTTTAAGAATCTCTACTCTCCAACCTTTGCTTTCCTAGGGCATTTACTCCAGACATCCTCACAAAATCTTCTCACTGCACCTAATTTCTCATGTGTTCTGGTGACATCCCAGAAGAATTTCCAATGTGGGAAGGAAAAGAGGAATCTGAAAAATTAACATAAATTTAATGTTCAAAAATATTATCCCACCTCAGTAGTTTGTAGAGCTGAGTTTGAATTCAGTTTGACTGTATTTGCAATGCAGATGCATTTTTTTTCAGTCAAGAAGCTATTTGAATAGCGGTCTTCAGTTTTTCCTAATTGATTAATAAAATCCCTGTAGAATTAAAAAAGAAATTGAAAACTTGTAACAGTTATAGAAAAATTTACTCAGAATTATAGACGAATAAGCACTAAGCATGAGACTTTTGTATTAATATTAAAAATTATTATTGTTGTTATTATTAGTAGTGGTAGTCAATACATACATTGCTACATAATGCAAAAGTGTAACAACATACTCAAAACACTAAACAAGGATTCACCAGTCACAGCAATCATAACAGCCATTATAAGATCAAGGTCTGAAGGATGTTCATAGCCATGAACTTATTACACACGTTTCCTATTGGGCAAGAAAAAATTAGGCAATATGTTGATAACTTCAATACAATGAAAGAAGTTTGATCTTTAAGATAAAGGCACCAAAAAGCAGTAAGACAGGTACTGAAAATAATTGAGAATTTACAGTGCAAGAGTACATTTTTAAAACAACTGCTCAGACATCAGAAAAGTCACTTAAAAGTACCAACTACAGAACACAAAAATCTGTGATGTGGAACACGGAAGGGGAAAAGGAGACAACAGCATAAAAATCATTTTAAACAGAAATCAAAGACAGCAAAGATTAGGGATATAATCGTCAACTACAGCTATATTCAGATGTGGACCAATTAAAGAATCAATCCCCACCCCTAACGCTTTCTTCCCCCTCAGTATACTTAGAGAGAAATTAGAATCATGCAAATCAGAAAGAAGTCTACAATCCTAATCTCCAGACCCGTGGATGTGGAAACGTGGGATTCAGGTGGCTGATCAGTTGTCCTTAAAATGAGGAGGTTATCCTTGATCATCCCTATGGCCTCAATCTAACAACAGGGTTTATTATCTGTGGAGACAGAGAAGAGTCGTGTCAGGGTTGACCATATGCAGCCATATGCAGGGTTGACCAAATGAATCACAAAGGAAAGTGTGCAGTCTCTAGCAACTGAAAAATGAGAATCGATAAACAACAACCAAAAAGCAAAGCATAACAAAACAAAAAACCTGAATTCTTCTCCCATCCTCAGTGTGAAACCAGCACTGTGGACACCTGTCTTAAATCATAGTGAGACTTCCTTGTTCTGACATCCAGAACTGTCAGATAAGTTAACTTTGCTTTATGCTGCTCCACTTGGGCAATTTGCTACAGCCTCAAAAGGACACCAACACAAACTGTAACGAGTTCTTCAGCACTCACAAAGTTTTCAATGCCCTACCTTTGTTCAAAATTCTTATGAGAAAAACAAACAGAAAAATGTAGTGAACTCTCATGTGCCTACTGCCTAGCTGCTGTAATTGTACCATTTTGTCATTTTATGCTTCTTGTGGCCTTCACTCCCTACTCTCTTCATGCAATTGTTTTATACAGATGAGTTATATACACTATAAATATAAAAAATGTAAAGTTTGAAATACTCAAATATTTTAATCCCGCTATGTTCTTTTAAAACTTCCCAATGATGCTTATAAACTCAGATGATTTATCAATGATTCAAATTTGGTTCAAAGTACCTTTATTACATTAGTTGAATACTGTAACAGAAAAATCTCAAACTCAGCTCAGCTGTTGTAGGCAATTAAAATCTGGGTCTAACTATTTATCTTGGCTTTAATGTTTCTAATGTTCACCTAAGGCAATGCAGGATTACAGGATATACATGTAATACAGTTACAAGTAGCACTGTAAGGAGTAATGTGACATAAAAATGTAATTTCTCAAAATATGCTACCTGAAAGTTTCCTGGAAATTATGAAAATGAATAATGATTGAAAATAAAAACTATATAAATAAGAATTATTACTTTTCATAACTTCTATCTTTCAATACATTGTATTACAATGTTTTTCTACTTGTTGTTCCCCAAATATTTTTCAGCTAATCTTCAAAAATTAAATTATTGATCATCTATTATATAATAAATGTGCATAAGATAATGGCAAGCTAGACTAACTGTATCTTTAAAGTTTACATGTCATGAGAAACCATTTTCCAAATTGTTGGTCATTGGAGTCCCAGAGACTCCCAAAACTATATAGGCTATTGCTGTTGCCCTTGGTTACCTCCTAGAGGCTAAGGTGAGTCCCTATTGCTAAAAACACCATGTACTTTGGACATGGGACTCAGAAATACACAAATCTTACTTGTACATTTTGACAAATGGATTTACACATGTAATTCAGAGTCCTATTGTTAGTACATCTCCCACATAACCCCAAGATGGCAATGGGTCATGAAGAGACAACCAGGCATATGTTCTGTTCTAGCCTCACACACACGAGTCCCAAAATCCCATTCTTCCAGAAATCCTCCCACAGTGCCCCCACTCATCTCCCCAAAACTCCACATTTCTTCTCCTTTGTTCTTCTCACAATCAATCAGAAACAGCATCCCAACCTTTCTCCACCTGTACCTCCCCTTCTTCCCTTCGTGCCTTGGTCCCTTTATAACCTGCCATTTGCCTACAGTCTACATCTGTCTCTATCCAGAGGCAACCCTTTGTCCCTTTGGGGAAATATTCCTTCTTTCCTATCTCCTCCCTACCTCTCCCCTGGTCCTCATTTCCTGCCCTCTGGGACAAATACATCTCTTTGTGCTAAGAATCTGGTGTCCGAGTGTGTTCCGTACCAACTCTGATCCTTTCACCTCTCACGACAAAAAATATTTCCATTGCCCCAGTCCCCAAGATTTGTTTTGTGTTCACTCTCCAAACCAATTTTCCCTGTTCTAGAACATCATATAGTTGGATCCACACAGGGTATCATATTTTGATTTGTGCATGTCTGTTAGATCTTCATACTAGATCATGTTGTTGAATGCATCCGTATAGTACATTCCCATTCACTGTTGAATATTAGTCCACTGTTTACACATAGATTATTCATTTTATCATTTATGGACATGTAGTCCCAGTTTGAAGTGATTGTAAATAAAATTCCATGAACATTGTTGGGCACTCCTTTTCATGAACCTATGTTCTTATTTCTCTTTCATAAAACTCTACAAGCAGAACTGCCTGAGCAGGAGGAGTACGTGTTTAATTTGATAGAAACTGTCACTTATTTTTCCAAAGGGCCTATATCATTGCATTCCCAGCAATACTGCCTGGTAGTTCTAATTGTTCCATATTCTTGCCAAATTGGTAATGTCCATCTTTTTATTTTTTGCAATCTTAGTGATAATATTGTACTGTTACTTCTCATTTCCTTGATAATTAATAACATATCACTCCATCTGGGGATCTATTTGATATATTCCTTTGTGCAATGTCTGAACTATTTAGCCTTATACACTTGGTTGGTTTATTGGTTTGCTGAAATGTCTGAAGGAGGCTTTTTTAAGGAAAAGAGGTTTATGTTGGCTCACGCTTCTGACCCAAGGTTGAAAGGCTGCATCTGATAATGGGCCTCGTGCTGGAAGAGCACAGAGACAATGAAGAGCATCTCATAACCTGGGGCAGGAAGCCTGTGTAGGTATCTCCTGATTGCTCATTTCCTGGAAAGCCACCAGTGTTCAATCACAAGCTCTATCTTCTTGACTCTTCTGCTTCCTCATCGCTTCTCCTTCCTAAGTGTCTATCTCCACACACCAGAGTTGAATTAAGTTTCTACCCCCTTTATACCTCACAATGGGGATTAAATTTAAACATTTGAGTCCTTGGGGGACACTCTCAAATCCATAGCAACTTCTTATATAGACTTAGGTGTAAGTTCTTTGTCAGATATTAACAGTAAAATATCTACTTCTAATTTAAGGCTTGTTCATTCAATTTCTCTATATGTGATGAGCAGGAATATTTTAGTTTGATGAAGTCTAATGAACTTTAAATTATTCCTTTGGTGGCTTAAGAAATTTGCCTATTCATGGGTTACCAGATTACCAGGTTACAGGATTTTGTCAATTGGCTCTTATTCTTGCTTTTACACTCATAGTTATATCCCAGAAAATATAATTTTTGTCACTGTGTGACTCCAACTATATAATTTCTAGAATAGGGAAAGTTCGTGTGGAGAGTGAAAGCAAAACAAATCTTGGGGGCTTGGGACAATGACAATTTTTGTGTATACATACTAATTTTGTGTATGGTACAAATGTGGGCTAAATGTTGCATGCAGTATGTAGGAGGGGGTATTTTTTCCACATGAATCTTCAGTTATTCCAGCACTGTTCAGAAAAAAAAATATTTCTTTCTTCATTGAGCTGCTTTGGTGTTTTTGTCATGAGCCAGTTAAACTGTATGTATAATTACTTTTAGCAGTTACTAAAATGTGTGAGATTTATCTCACCTCAGGATGCCCATAGTCTTGGCCAGCACAGCATGGTGGCTGGGGCACACAGAAGAGGACTTTTACCTCCTGGCACACAGGAAGCAGAGTGGAGCACTGACAGGAACAGGACAGGACAAGGACACAAGCCCAGTGATTCCACATCCTCCTCCTGGACCCCATCTTCCACAGCTCCACTACCTCCTAAGGGGCTCTTCAAATTTTGAATCTACCAAAGAGCTAAATGGTTCTTTGGGCCAGACCCATTTTGATCTAATTATATCTGGAAACACACAGATATGGTCAGGGTGAGCTTTATTATCTCCTGGGCATTTCTCAATGCAATCAGGTTGTTAAAATTAGCCGTCACAGTACTCGATTTGAAACCTATTTCTGAATCCTCCATTCTTAATCATGGTTGTATCTATTCTTATGCCCAGCACACTGTCTCCTTCCCATTATTTTATTTTGTAACAAGTTTTGAGGTCAGGTAGTTATAAATGCTCCAGCCTCCTTTTTTTGTACACTTTGGTCTTTTATATGTCTAAGTAAATTTTAGACTATTTCATCAACTTCTATAGTAAGTGCCCATTATGATTATAAACATATAGATGAGGGTTAGAGAGATGTCTCCGTGGTTATGAGTGCTTGCTCTTCTTTCAGAGGAGCTGAGTTTGTTCCTAGCAGCCACACTGAGCAGTTCCCAAACTCCTGTAACTCCATCTCCTGGGGATCTGCTGCCCTCTCCTGTCATGCTCAGGTACCTACATATATACATGAAAAACAGACACAGACAGAAACAAAATATAAATAAAATTATAATAAAACTTATTTAGGACAGAGAGACTTGTTGAGAAAAGATGTTATCCTAACAATTTTGACTCTTTTCATAAAGATAGACAATATTTATTGGAAATGCTTTTCTGAGCACTGGGGAGAGTTTGATAATGACGATGTGTAAGCATACGTGCCTTCAGCTGCTTCTTCCTCCAGGAGACCACAGAGGAAGAAAGTAATATCAGGGACCTCAGATACCTTCCAAAAAGAAATTTGCAAAGAAACTTAATAAAATCTTAAATACATATCCATGGGTGAGCACAAATGTCTAGGTTTCCAATAATATTTCTTTACTCCTTTTTAAAGATCTCTGATTCACTGGATAACTGAACAGTGTTGCTTTGCATGATAAGGTAAATGTTTTGAGAGTTTTTACTGCTGGGCTGCTCAGTTTCTAACTGAACCTGAAAATTTCATTTAAATAGTAAAATTATTTCATGACTTCTAGATCAGAAGATGTAACATCTTTGTTTGTATTAAATAATATACAAGTTAACAAATAAAAATAAAAGTGCTCTCCCTCCCACTTAGGAACCAATGAGTCCTCTCTTCATTCCGCTTTTCACTAAGGCTCATTAACCTCAATATACTGTCTTGGGTCATGTACATAATATGAATAACATATGAGTCCTTTTGTATGTCATATTCAATTGTATTCTTTGAACATCACATAATTTACCTTTGCAGCTGTATTCTCCTCGAGGCGGATTCTTTTTGCTTTAGAAACAACAGACCCTCTAAGTACATTAATTGATAATTTTTATATAAGTAATGGTTTATATTTTAAAATTCTCCTGACTTTTCTAAGAAAAATAAAACCACATTCATAGAAATTGGTGTGTTCAACTTTAAGAAGGAGTATGAGACACTACTTGGCTCCTGAACCCAGGAAAGTTTTTAAAGGTTAGGGCTTAATACTGTCTGATATTTTAAAAGTAGCTGGTTTTTTAAATGTAAAATTTCTCCATTTTTAACTGACACCAATGAGTCCAATATTATTTCATAAACAAAACAATTCTGTGGGTTGCCTGAATTTGGACTGATGGTGGCGGTTTGATTTCATAAAACTTTGACTAGTTTTCCCATCTCATCCCATCAATGTACATACAGTGATAGTGGCATCATGAAAATCCATTATAATTTGAAAATATCACTTGAGGCACCCTGCCTCCCAAGATTTCTACCTTAGTCTAGCCTACTTACCAAAACATGCTGACAATTGGAACATTAGCAGACAGGCAAAAGTGTCTCACACAAGGCCTATTTTATACAGTGTTGAATAACTCATGTAATTATTTGATAGTATGCTGAATATAGAAAACAGGCTAGTCAAAACAAGTACTTGAAGCATGGCTTCTATTGAATTCACATTTCTTTGGCACCAATGTGAAGTTAAAACAAAACAAAACCTGCTTTAAAGGCAATTTAAATTAGGGCCATCTATTTCAGATATTATTCTCTATTAGGATACAGAGAGTTCATAGGTTTTGTGCCTAGTTTGAATATAATTCACTTAATTAGCTACTATCTAGGGACTTTTATATTGATTCTAATATTTTGCAATTTCGTATAATAGAAGACAAAATCTGCACAAAGGACTGATTTTGTAGTAGCAGCCTAAAAATGGAATTATGAAACAAAGGCTTTGTAAAATGAGAAGACAAGTTACACATGAAAGTAGCCATTACTTGATTTCTCTCTTTTGCTTTTTCCAAACCAAAATTAGAAAACAACAGTAACAAATACATTTTTGTACAGTATTAGGAAATGTACAGTACATAATGGTATAAGTATAGTATACTTTTATATATATATAAGTATATATATACATATACAGATATATATATGTATATGAGTGTAGTAGCTTTCTATCTGGAACGATCATTTGTCGTTGAAACAGGCACCACAGTAAATACATCTCTAGAATCCTGTAATGGGAAAGTTTATTATCAGGCAATTGGGTTTATTTACTTGATGGTACTGTGAGTAGATGGATGCAGATTTGTGGTTCTGACAATTAAGTGGAATGGATTTTTATTTGGTGAGTGAGTGTGTGTGTGTGTGTGTGTGTGTGTGTGTGTGTGTGTGTGTGTGTTGAAAGAATATGCCCTTGAAGTAAAATGAGATACAAGATCCTTTGATTTTTGTCATCACTAATGCCATTAATTGGCTTCATAACCTTTCATAGGCAATATCCCTTTTATGAGCCCCAGTTTCCTTTCAAAATTACAAAATGGTTGAATTGAAGATTAAAGAGATTTTCTGAGTTATGCAACTAATTTAGGTTATTAGGAATAAAGTGCAGTTGGAGTAAGGAAGGAATCCAAGGTGCCGAAAACGCGACTGGGACTTTTGAACAGAAATAATTGGGAGATGCAAGCAGCTAGGTGACTGGGAATCAACAATGTCTGAAGGGACGGTGGTATGGAAGAAACGGGGAGGGATGGATTACAGGGAACGGAGAGGTGAATTTGAAGCCTTCTAAGTGAAAAGCAGACTAAGAAAGCGCTTAAATGGGTGCTGCTGAAGGGTCATTAACCACCTGAGATACAGAAATGTTAAGAGACCCTGACAAGGATCATCTCAACATATTAGTGTCGTTAAAATTCAGACGGAAAACAGCTAAAGAGAGAATGAACAAAATCAGTTATGTCTTCATAAAACTGTATGTGCTTATGCCAAACCTAAGGATTAAATGTCCGAAGTCCCTTTACGATCTGATCTCAGACATTCTAAGGTACCTAGCCTACCACGACTCAGCCTCCTAGCTGTAAAATTGTTTGGTTGCCAAAATGTTTTCCACCCTCGCCTCCACTCCCATCTTCCACCTCCCACCCCCCAATCCTTAACTGGGAAGTTCATTTTCAAAATTCCAACCCCGACGCTTTGAGGGTGGGGCCGAGAGGGATAGGTTACATAGGTCCCGCCCAGAGGCTCCCTGCGCGTGCGCGAGTCCTCGGCGGCCCGTTTGTGCAGCACTCCAAGCGTTCCTGTGGGTGGTTATTACGGTGACGGACTGACTACGGGTGCCCGACCGGTTCTTGCGGAAGTCCATGCGCCATTGGGAGGGACTCAGCGGCTGCTCTATGCCCTTGTTGCTGAGGGCCTCTTCCTGGGTCATTGCAGGAGCAGGAGTCGGACTGGGGCCGACACAGGGTTCCCACGTGGCCGTCTCGGCGCCTGTGTGTGGTCTGCGCTGGCGGGATGTGGCGAGCAGGTCGGGCGGCCGTGGCCTGGTAAGTGCGGCCTGCGACCTGCCCCCGTTATGTCATGTTCTGGGCCATTTGGACAGCGGGGTTGTCCCATCACTACTTCTGAATGTGCAGGTGACCCTCAGGCCATTCCAAGGCCCTTAGAGAATTCTCGCAAACGTTTTAAGCACCCAAAGTGAAAGGAGCTGGCTGGTGACCACCCCTTGTTCAACTGGAAGATTTTGGAAGCCTTCTGTCTTGGCCCATCGTTGCTGTCCCTTCGTCCCTGTGCTTGTGATCTCGCTGTTATCTCTGCCTCTGGTTGCTGCTTTTATTGTTGCTATTCTGTCCTGGCTTTGCTCTGTCCTATTGTCGTTATCTGTTTCTTTTACTATCTTCTTACAGACATACGCCATATATACTTTTGACTTGCAGCTACTCGGATTCCTCTGTATGAAAGGGCTCTGAACACTCTGGTTGGAGTCAGATCTAGAGCAGTGACGCACATGATGTCAGGCGGTGTCAGGAGATGCCCTCCTCATAGCAGGTCTTGTTCAGTGTTGAGGTGCACTTTTAGACACAAAGTGGTGCGTGTATCGGTATTTTTCTTTTTGTCTTTTTCTTTATCTTTTTTTGTTTTTGTTTTTGTTTGTTTGGTTTGTTTTTTCGAGACAGGGTTTCTCTGTTGTAACTCTGGCTGTCCTGGAACTCACTCTGTAAACCAGGCTGGCCTCGAACTCACAGAGATCTGCCTGCCTCTGCCTGTCGATTGCTGGGACCAAAGGCGCACACCGCCACCACCACTTGGCTATGGCACCACTTTTCTAATCATGCTGTTGCTGTTGTCCTTCAAATAGAAAAAAATGATAAAATATTTTTATTCATGTAAATTTCTATATGCACTTTAATGATATTAAATTGTATGTTATATACGCAGTTTATTCCAATAACCTCATTGTTTACACATTGTTTCAGATATTTGATTATAGGAATATGCGCTAAGGAAGATTGGAAAAATTTAATTCCCCTGAATTAACTTCACCTCTAAACATTGAACCTAAATTTTATTTAGAACTTTAAAAGGATTTCGTTTTAATTATGTGTATGCTGAAGGGGGTGGTATGTACCCAAGAATACAGGTCCCCTCTCTGACTAGAGGGGTAGGATACCCCCTGGAGATGGAGTTACAGATGGTTGAGCTGCCTGAAGTGGATAATGGGGACTGAACTTAGGTCCTCTTCAAGAACAGCAAGCATTCTTAACCCTTCTATCTCTGCAGACCCTAGAACTTTTTTTTTGTATGTGTATTTCTGTTTTGCTAGCATGTATGTCTGTGTTCTACTGTATCTGCTGCTCACAGAAACCAGATGACAGTGTTCAATCCTCTGGGACTGGAATTACAGACAGTTATGAGTCACCATGTGAGTGCTGGGAGTCCAACCCCAGTCCTCTGTAAGAGCACCCCTTTTCCTTAACCAGGAGGCCATCTCTCCAGTCCTTCCCCAGGAACTTTTTTTTTTAATAGTGTAGATAATTTATTATATTTATAAGAAATGGAACCCACTTGTTTTGTCAGAGTTAAGTAGAATTGCCTCTGATAGAATGTGGTTATTTTTAATCTTGTATAATTTTAATTTAAGAGTAAATTCATAACCTTTAGTTTTGAAATAAGTAATTAAAAACTTTCGTGTTTGTACTGTTTTATAATCAATGTGGAAACATCTAATTTTTATAAAACAGAACAAAGTATAGCAGATAGCACATTATTTTCAAGCAATAAAGTATGTAGAAACACTTGAAATCGAATTTACAAATAAACAGGCTTACAGTTTGTATTATTTGTTTAGTCAGTTATGTAACATTGGGCTAACTTGTTTGTGAAGTTATGGATTCCACAGTCATTTCTTTAAAAAATATCTCATGCCCAAGCATTACTTAGCTATTGGTACAAATGGGGATATAGAAAATCAGAAACCCCAAACTCTGGAATTTGCCTTTTGCTATAGTTCCTGTGCAAGTTCTGAAATACACAGCTAATTACTACTCTAGTCATAAGGTGGAAACAGACTTTTTTATACAGCAATACATTCTCCTGGACAAGTGAAATGGAAGACCAGTGACCAACGTTTGGGGGAAGGGAGTACAATAAATATTTGTATAAAATTAATGAAAATGTAATTTCATACTAGACAATTCTATATAGGTAAAAGATGTGGTAGATAAGCAAGACTAAATGACTTAGGGTGCACGCCTTTGCATCACCTTTGGTTTTTGTTTTAAAGTTTCATTGGATAAAGAAGTCTTTTTCTCTTCGTAGTCACTTTTAGAATCTTTCTGGACTTTGTCCTTTGTCTCAGATTTCTTAAGCCTTTGTCCAACTGTGGGTTTTCTTTTTCATCATTCATCTAGCTTGACCTTTAGATTAAAAGATCTCTTTCTTCAGTTCTGCAAAAGTTTCTTCATCTTCTTTCTTTCATTGCATCTGTTCTTTTTCTTTCTAAATATTAAAAAAAGAATATGAGATTGCCCAGATAAGTCTAGTATATTCTTCATTTCTAAAATACAACCTCTTCTCTTCATTTGTTAAAAAAAAAATGTACCTGCTTCAACATGTTCATATGCATATTTATCTGAAAATCTTATTTATATACTTGTGTAATAATTAGCTCTTTGCATTATTTACCTATTTTTTAAAAATAAGATTAAAAAATATCTTGCTTCTATCAATGGCAAAGAAAGATTGGGAAAAATAATATGGATTGCTTAATTGATGCTTAGGTAGATGCACATTAAAAAGCTAAAATCATTAAGCCATGTTTAATGGTATTCAATCTCAGCACTCAGGAGACTGAGACAAAAAGACTTCTAGCAGTTCAAGGCCAGCTTGGGCTACTTTAGCAAGTACCAGATCAGCAAGAAAACTAGAGTTAAATCATCGAAGGGCAAGTTTCTGTATATTTAGGACACTAATTAAAACGTGGACTCCCTTTTTTTCACAACACATTGTAAAAGATATGAGGTCACCTTGGAAAGACATTAAATGTACATCTCTCCTGAAAGATAAGTTTGTGTTTTCTCCAAGCTACACAATTATCTTCACTGTTATAAAAGAGAAAATGTTTGCTGAGTACTAAGTTGTAAACCAAGTCATAAAACTATATGTTTTATGAGTATGTGCAATAAAAGAGGAACTCTACTGAAAATGAATAGAAAGCCCCCCAAACCTACACATGTACCCACAGATGCATAGGTGGATATACATATCCAGTACTTTATTCCCTGATCCCAGTGGATCATTGCTATGTACCCCATGGGCTGCATTATGCCTCCCAGCCCCCCACTTTGATATCATTTCTTTGCATCACAGCTTGTATGGTTCCTGCATTTTTTCCTTTATTCTGCATCCTAGAAAGTGTCCTTTTATTTCCTACTATTGATATATATGTATGTATATGTATATATATTATCAATATATGTATATATATATACAAGTGCAGCTTTAGCTTCCATGAACTGCTTTTTTAAGTATTCACTAAGTTTTTTTAAATATTTAAACCTATAAATATTGTATTCTCTAATATTTTTGAACATGCTCCTATTTAAGTTTACAGTTTTTTCAGGAATCCTGTAAATACAAGTAATACGTTAAGAGCTGCTGGTTTGCTGTAAGGAGTCTGCTTGTCTGCTCACACTTAAACATGAAGGGCCAATGACTGATACAGATACTTTGTTCATGCTGCCCCTTAGTAAGAGGGATAGATGACTGAGTGTCTTAGGGTTTCTATTGCCGCAGTGAAACACCGTGCAAGTTGGGGAGGAAAGGGTTTGTTTAGCCTACACTTCCACGGCACTGTTTATGATTAAAGGAAGCCAGGACAAGAACTCAGACAGGACTGGAACCTGGAGGCAGGAGCTGATGCAGAAGCCACAGAGAGGTGCTGCTTACTGACTTGCTTTCCATGGCTTGCTCAGCCTGCTTTCTTAGAGAACACAGGACTACCACCCTAGGATGGTATTGCCCACCATGGGGTAGACTCTCCCCAACCAATTACTGATGGAGAAAATGCTTTATAGCCAGATCTTATGGAGTCATTTTCTCAATTAAGGTTCTCTCCTTTCAGATAACCCTAGTTTGAGTGTCAAGCTGGCATAAACTAGCCTGCACAACTGACCCCTTGTCAACTTGACACACAAACACATCACTGTTACCTCCATCACATACCTCCTTTCTTAATCATCCCCAAGATCTCACTTTAAAAACAAATAATTTTAAAAGTCCCAGTTTTTACAAATTCAAATACATTAAAATTTCAGTTTCTTTAAAAAATAATCAATCTCTGAAAATCCAAAATCTTTTAAAATTTCAAAGTCTTTCAGCTGTGAGCTCCTAGAAAAATCAAAACCAAATTAAATACCTTCTTCAAGAGGAAAGAACCAGGGCACAGTTATAATCTGAACAAAGCAAACCCAAACTCACAACAGTATAAATAAGTCAGTGTCTAATTGTCTTGGATTGACTCACAATCTCCTGGGCTCCTCCAAGGAACTCAAGTCAATTCTCCAGCTCTGCCCTCTGCAGCACACACAGCTTGTCTTCTGGGCTGCAGCCGACTCCACTCCACTGCTATTGCTGCTCTTGGCGGTCATCCCACTATACTGGCATCTCCAAAATGCTGGGGTCCCTTGCTGTAAGGGACTGCACTTTCATCAATAGCCTCTCATAGGCTCTTTTCATGGTGCCAAACCTCAACTTCTCTGCATGACCCCTTCAATGCTGGACCTTCAACTGCCACTGAGGCTGCGCCTTCACCAGTGGCCTCTCCTCGCCTCTCACAGTACCAAGCCTCAGCTGCTTTCCATGATCACTTCATACCTTCAAAATCAGTGCTCCCTGGATGAATCTTACACATTACCAAGTCTGGCCCCCAACATGAGGTACAACCTTGGCCAACTCTAGAACACAGCTTTTCTGTGATCTCAGGAAACACTTCCCAGAAGGTTTCACCCCCAACGATGCTGGTTTCTTCTTAATAACAGCAAAATTCTCAGTTCTTGCTGATCAGTATTGAGAATCGCAGCAAAGCAAAGGTTTTGCTTTATTAGTTCTGGTATCTTGTTAATCACAGCTAATTCTTCAGCTTCAGCTAACCAGAACTACAAATTCTTCACACAAAAAGCCTGGTAGAGTCTTTGCTTTCCTCTGAACCTTCACAAGCCAGGCCTCCATCTCCTGCGTTGCTTTCAACTTTATCTTCCAAGCTCCCACAGAGCATCCTACTGAGCTCTCAACACTCAGTGAACAGCTTTTCTTCTCCAAAGTTCCAAAGTCTTTCCACAATCCTCCCAACATGGTCAGGTCTGTCATACCCCACTCTTGGTACCAACTCATCTTAGTTAGGTTTTCTATTGCTGCCACGAAACACCATGACCAAAGCAAGTAGAGAAGGAAAGGATTTATTTGGCTACACTTCCACATCACAGTCCATCATTGAAGAAAGTCAGGACAGGAACTCAAACAGGGCAGGAACCTGGAGACAGGAGCTGATGCAGAGGCCACAGAGAGGTACTGGTTACTTTCTTGCTTCCATAGCTTGCTCAGCCTGCTTTCTTAGAGAACCCAGGACCACCAGCCCAGAGATGGAATCACCCACAATGGGCTGGGCCCTCCCCCATAAATTACTAATGGAGAAAATGCCTTACAGCCAGATCTTATGGAAGCATTTTCTCATTAAGGTTCTCTCCTTTCAGGTAACTCTAGTTTGTGTGTCAAGTTGACATAAGACTAGCCAGAAGCTGAGCAAGTTGTGTTTTCTGTTATTGATTACTTCATCTAGCTACTTTCCTTTTAGGGCTTTTATGGAGTGGACCAGTGAAGTGAACCTGTTACAATGCCAGTATTGATGGCAGCTCACCCTAGAAAGCCTTCTTCACACATACACATGCACTTAGGATCCTGGGCATATTGCTCACCTTCCAGTGGCAATTGCTGTCCTCCTTTTGGTCTCTTACCTATATATAAAGAATACCTTGTTGGGGGCTGGAGAGATGCTCAGTGGTTAAGAGCACTAGCTGTTCTCCCAGGGGATCTGGGTTCGATTTCCGCCACCCACATTACAGCTCACAACCATCTGTAACTCCAGTTCCTGAAGATCTGATGCCTCATCTGGCTTCTGCTGCTATCATGCATACATGTGGTATCCAAACATACATGCAGGCAAAGCACTAATACACATAAAACAAATAATAACAATGCTACTTTTTTGTGTGTGAAAGCATCTAGCACAATGCCTGTGACATAACTGGAAATGGGAGCAGCAGCCTGTGATGCCTTTTCTGTGAGAAGTTCTCAGCTTTGTGTAACTAACAATACTTAGCATTGGGCCTCACCCATAAGATGGAACCAAAGTGAATAAGATCAGGCATGTAGGCTTCTTGTTGGAAAGCTCCCTTCTGTGCAGGAAGAATAGGCTGGAGCTCAGCCCCTTAGCATGCATGTACATTTAGATTCTCGTCTCTTGAGGGCTGTTCTCCTACTTGCATTTTCCTAAGGAACCAGGTTCTTGAGGTGTGATTAACTTAATTTCCATCTCTGTGCTAATTTAAGATTGGGAGGCAGAACAAGCAGCTGTGCTTGCCTGCAAGAAGTTTTTTCCTTAAAAGCAGAATTTTTCATGTTCTTTTGTTACCAGCTGTTACAGTGCACAGTGGTTGGTAAAACAAGTACCCACCCACCTCTTCCCTCTTTGGCTTCAATTCCTTGGACCAGTAAGAATCACAGCCCACATATAGTAATTCACATGTAGAGTCTGGTGTCCCCGTGCCTGGACCTATATCCCACCTTTATTCTTGTGTTAGTGTCAACTTTGGCAGGTTGGGTTTATATCTTTGTGCCACATGTCCCCTCATCTGTAGAATAGGACTAGTCTAATTATTTTCATGGTAGGATTTTCAGCAGAATTGGAAGAGCTGAACATAGCAAATGTAAACTATTAAGTGATGGAGCATGGAGTGTCAGTATGCATGTGTGTTCTTTTCTGTCCGTTCCTAAGCATTGTTACCTTTTCTGATGTCTCCCATCCTTGTTTGTTTGCTTTTTCAGTGAAGTCTGCCAATCCTTAGTGAAACACAGCTCTGGAATACAAAGAAACTTACCACTCCAAAAGCTACATCTGGTTTCACGAAGTATTTATCATTCACATCATCCTGCCCTCAAGCTTCAAAGACCCCAGTTAAGAACATCATTTCAGCAGTTCTCTTCTCTAACAAACCTTCCTTTACATAAATTGAAACTTTCTCCAATTAAATATGGCTACCAGCCCCGCAGGAACTTTTGGCCAGCGAGGTTAGCTGCAAGGCTTTTAAAACTTCGGTATATCATACTGGGATCTGCTGTTGGAGGTGGCTATACAGCCAAAAAAGTGAGTTTACTTTCTTACTGTAATTCTAATATTCCAAAATATCTTTAATTTGTATAGCATACTAGGAAAAAATGTCATTTTTCTTTAGTGAGTAAAACAATTAGCTGTTGAAACATTCACTGTTTGTATTTATAGATTATCTGGAAGATAGAGCCCTGGTCTAAGAGTAAGAACGCTTAAGTTCGGTTCAAGACATTGCTATTTAGTTGCATAGGAGAGAAAGTTAGGTGGCATGTTCACAGGGCTACTTCTGGGCAGCCCTGGAAACAGAGGCAAGGTGACTTCTCTCCCAATTACTTTCCTTTTCTTCATGGTGTTACTTAATACCAACATGCTGCCTGTTTGAAATAGGAAATGTTTTGAGTTTTTACGTTCCACACTTGACAAGTATTATTTTCATTCTACATACTCACCTGCTGATTTGTTTTTAAAAGACTTGAGCTTGCATAAATTTGTTCCTTACAAGTTGTACACATGGTGCATTTTCCTTGTAGATTGTTTAATCAACATGCATTCTCTTTGCATTGCTTTATGGCACTTGGAATATCTGATTGACATATGTTCTTGTCTTTTAGACCTTCGATGAATGGAAAGATATGATACCAGACCTTAGTGACTATAAGTGGGTTGTACCTGACTTTATATGGGAAATTGACGAGTATATTGATTTGGGTTTGTATCATCAACATTAAAAAGAGTTTTTGGATTGTGAGGGTGTGGGAATAGTTGCATTGGTAGTTTTTTTAACTTTTGAATCTAATATGTGATAGTTTATTTTAATAATGAAAATAATCTATAAAAGAAAAATTAATTTTGTTACATTTATTTTTATGTGTGTGAGTACACATGCGGGTCCACAAGCGGAAGCATACATGTAGGGGTCAGAAGCCATCTTGAGGGAGTTTTTTGTAATTAAAAGAGATCTTGTAGATACTGAGGACCAAATTCAGGCTGAGAAGTCTGTCAACAAGCACTCTTACCCACTGAGCCATTTTGCCAGTCCAGTATCCAGCAGTCTGTCGTTTAAACATGGCTGCCACCACTCTTATGAAATATTTTCTTCTGGTTTTGCTTATCAGTTGAACATGTGAACATGGCTAATATTTTAGGTCCTTGTTTTACAGTTAGTCGTGGTGATATGTACCTTGGTGTTCTGTATTTTGCTACCTAGAACATCCTCTCACCACTTCCATGTTGCTAACAGCCTTTCCAGACACCGTTTGGAATTATAGCTGTTCAGCACCACACAGCATTGCCTGCATCAGACATATTGGGACCCTAAGCTAGCTCATTTTGGTTGACTGCCTTGATTACTTTTACTTACTGAGGTCAAGTGCCTTAAAAGTCTGTTAGTGTTCAAAGTAACTTCACCCCTTAAAACACTGTTCCTACCTTTAACAGGTAGCTGAGAACAGGATAAGTTCAGCAGGTGATTGCTTCATATGAACTTTAAAAAAAAAAAATTGGAGTATTTTCTTCAGTCCTTTTTAAGATATATGGAGGTGGAATTAATTAAGTGCTTCATCATAGTACTTCTGAAAGTTAACTATGTTAACAAAGGTATTTTTAAGAAAGGTACAATTTTAGCCAGGCAGTGGTGGTACACACCTTTAATCCCAGCACTCAGGAGGCAGAGGCAGGTGGATCTCTGTGAGTTCAAGGCCAGCCTGGTCTATGGAGTGAGTTCCAGGACAGCCAGAGTTATAACAGAGAAACCGAGTCTCGAAAAACCAAAAAAGAAAAAAAAAGTGTTAGTACTGTGCACCACAGTGTATTTACCAGTGTCCCAGTGAAGTGACTGAGTCTGGACTCTGAAGCTAGACTGCCTGATCGTAATCCCTGGCTCCCTTACTTCCATGCTGCAAACTGCTTTTTCATCTAAAGTGGAGCTGACAGGAAGAAGTATTTTGTAGAACTGTCTTGAGGTTTAAACAAGTTGACACATTTCTAGCCCTCATATTTTGGCTGTACCTTACTTTGAGACTCTTTGTAACTCTTGGTTTGTTCTCCTCTAGAGAAAATTAAAAAAGCCCTTCCCAGTTCAGAAGACCTCGCCAAGTTAGCTCCTGACCTGGACAAGATTGCTGAGAGCCTCAGCTTACTGAAGGACTTCTTCACCACGGGTAAGAGGGACTTTTCCTCCAACTTCAAGATTTAGGAACCTCAGCAGGAAAGTATACAAACTGTCTTATTTGTTCCCTTCTTTTAAATTAAAACATTTAATACAAATGCAAAAGCATTTTATTTTCACACAAGATAAACACAAAGTTTTGCACAGTGCTTTTAATCCTTGGCCCAAGCAAATGAAAATCTGTAAGAAAATGTGTGCTTAGCTTTTAGTCGGTGAGTAAGAAAATACTGCTTGTTCTTGACAAGTAGATGAGACTACCTATTCATTTGCTTTTCATAACTGCTTAGAGCCAATATTGTTACTTTAAAACAGAAATTCAATTATTACCAGTCATATGAAGTACAATTTATAAGGTTTATCCTGGCATATTTGCCTAATTATTGCCCTAATATGATATAAGTCTGAGATTTCAGACATCTTTGCTTATTCTTATTAAATTTTACTTTTTTATTTCCCTTTTGCTGATTTTTCACAGGTCACAAATTGGTTAGTGAAGTCATAGGAGCTTCTGACCCACTTCTCTTGTTAGGTGTGTAAACAGACATTTTTGCTGACCTTAACATGCCTCTTAAATGCTTCTAATAAACTAGCCGCAAATAAAGTTGCAGACCAAATTTATAATCTTGCTTATATATGCTGATCTTTAAACTCAGAACTGTATTAGGCAAACTTAAATTCTTTTGGTGAAATAGTAAAAGAATTTGATTCACCACGAAACTAAAATTGCTAAAGACATGACTTAAAGTTATTAAAAGAATATTTGCTTAGCCAAAGTGTTTTCTTGAAAAAAAATGATTTTTGATAATTGAAATGAAAAGTAATTTTAGCTTGTCTCATCTGCCCTGTCATAGTGAAATTTAATTTGATTTGTATTATATACATTATCTGATGGCAGTGGTACTTGGCTAAACTGTAAGTATTCCTTTGTGAAACAATCCTTACCAAATATTGTCTCATTTTTATTATAATTTTAATTTATATTTTTAAAATGAATTAATTTTGGAATTTTTTGACATTGATTGCCAGTAATTTTCTTAAAAATGAAAATGTATTCTTTGAACCTAATTTGATTTCTTTTGAGCTATGATCTCACTGTTCAGCTCAGCCCAGGCTCAGTCTCCTGAGTGCTAAGTGCTGGCTGGGATTGCAGGCCTGCATCTGGCCTGTCTGGGGTTTGTTTTGATTTGATTTTCATTTTGCAGTGCTAAGATCCAGTGCATACTAGGCAAGCATTTTGCCATTGGGCTGTATCCTCAGCCTCTCCACCCCCCATTTACTTTTTAATTGCTTATGTGGAATTTGGATTTTAGCTTGAGATATTGACATCACTGGAGAATTTAAAGAACTGTGTGTTTATCTTTAAGGTTCATCTGGAGAAACAGCATTTAGAGCAACAGATCACGGATCCGAAAGTGACAAGCATTATAGGAAGGTAAGTATAAAAGAACTCTTCTCACAGGGAGTCCTGAGAGACTTAACTTTTCCTTTTACCTCTTGAAATACTTGAAAATGCTAATTACGTTACTAGAAAATATAAAAATGTATTTTCCTAAGTGAAAACTTCAGGTGTTGATGCAACAGTTCTAGAATAGAGTCAGAAAAGCCCATCCTCTTTGGTTATGCTCTGTGAAATAACAATTCAAGGATTTATTATTAGATATATGTGAGAAAAGCTGATCTAGACAGTTTAAGCAGTCTTCTCTTTCTTGACTTCACAGACCAAAATATATACATACCTGTTCACAGATCTCCAACAGGATTCAATGTACAGGGTGTACCAGGTTTATACACAGAACCTACTTACTCATGAAACATCTTCTAGAGATTTACTTTAGGAAAGATGAGAGAGAATAGAAAGTGAGTTATTAGTAAATAAATTCTCATATATTAAGAACCTACAAAGTTGTGTATGGATAAGTCCATTGAGAGATACATCAGTTTTAACGCCTTCTCAAATAAATTTATGTTAATGTTACAGGAGAGTTGCATATGAAACTTAGAGAATCGCTGAGCTAAAATAGCATGAGTTTCCTCTGCATTTCTAGTCATATCTTCACTATTACAGTCTTAGTTTTTACTTTTGTCTTCTTTTTGAATTGGAAAAAGAAATAATTACATGTAAAGTTTTGTGAAAATAATGCCTAGATAAATAGATTTCTGAGTAAAATATTCTACAAACATTTTAAGTTAACTATGATCTATATAGTCTATACTGAGATTTAAAGCATAGTAGGAGTAGGAAGTTATTTTATGATTATTGAGAAGCAAAAAGAAGAAATAATTTCTGTATTTCCATTTCTTTCCCTTTCAACTTGGATGAACCCTTTTTTATGCTATTCCAAATTTTAAATATATATCCAAGATTTATTTTCTTTCACCTTTTAAGTAAAACATACTTCAGAGTATGTATTTGCTTTCATTTTTCCTGTTTTTAATATACATAATTTTAATTAAGGAACACTCTTGATTGTTCAAGCATTGGGGGTTAGGGTTAGAAAATAGCTTATCAAGTATGACTTATTTTGAGCTAGGGAAAGCCTTAGCCATGAAAGCCAATATGCTTAATGTGAAGAGTTGAATCAATCTGAGGAAGAGTCCTTGTGACAGATATGGTCATGTAGTTGCTTGAACAACAATGCTTTTGCCTTATTAGATATGTCAGAGTCTGCTTTCTCACTGATACAGTGTGGGATCATTTTGGTGAAGAGGGAACTGATTTCACACTTGACTCAGATAAGACCCCTCAACTTTGCCAAGATGATGAATGATCTATAATTGACCTCTGCAGTATAGATGACACAAGAGAATGTATCTTTGGGAATTTAATTATTTTTGTGGGTTTGATTTTATTCAGTTCACATAAAATTAAATTTGTTGCTTTATTTTTTAATGTACTCCTTTGCTTGTTTGACAGTAAATGCCCTTTGTAGGCTCTTTCTTTTAAACTTTTTCTTTTTTATGGTAATTTTTCCCCTACTAAAGATTAGTATTAAAACTGAAGGTATGACTCAGCCCTTCAGAGATTTCCTGTTCTTTCAGAGGGCCCACACCAGGTGGCTTGCAACCATCTGTAACTCAAGCACCAGAGGATCTGACACCTTCTTCTGGAGTCCTTGGATACCTGCACTCACATATGTACATTTCCACATGCAGACACATACATACATATAATTTTAATTAAATTGCTTAAGCTTGCCAATTATTTTTCCAATGATTTATTTGTAAACATTAGGTCTAGAATTGTGTGTATGCTACTTCTATTAAAGGTTAAGTCACATTATGGAAACTGCTAATATAGTGAAAGCATTGCAGCCACAGCTGATAGTTTCAATTCTGTTGATGTACAGTGTTGTTTCTAAAGTTTTACTCTTGCCCATGATACTTGAGAATAGTAAGCTACATGGTCAAGACACAGGTAAGTTGGTGTGATCTGATGAACCTTGCTTATAAGTAATGTTTGAATATCACCATGCGAAGAGAGGTTTAAGCTTGGTGGTACCCTTTTTGAGATCATTCAGACATCAGTTTCTATTTATTTATTTTATTTCTTTTTAATGTGTGTGTGGGTTCTGCCTCTGCACCACATGTGTGCCTGGTGCCCACAGAGGCCAAAAGAGGGTGTCAGATCCACTGGGACTCGAGTTGGAGTCCGTTGTGAGCTGTTATGTGGGTGCTGCGTATGAAACTTTTCTCCTCTGGAAAAGCACCCAGTTCCCTTAACCACTCAGCCATCTCTCCAACCCCCTCAGACACAGTTTTAAAAATTTGAGTGGTCATCAGAACTGCTAGTATGACATCCAGAGTTTCACTGGTTACCTTTTAATTGGTTTAGTCTTAGATCTTAAGATGTACTCTTTAAAATCATATTCTAATCAATAGCCATACCAGCCTGAATGTGCCTGATTTCACCTAAGTTGTAGTCAGGGTTTGAAGTAGTCATGCTTAAGTTTAATGCTTGTCAGGTTCATGGTTGTGATTTCTGGAAAGACCTCTCTCCTAGAAATAGAAAACGAAACAAATCGATTTTTAAAAATAGTAGTCATTGGAATACATTCCTACAACTGGAACTGAAATAAAGCTCTGTCCTTTCTAATAGGAGAACACATCCAGAAAAGTCTTGGCAGTAGAGGAATAGTTAGGACCACTCAAAGCCAACTGAAAGTAAAGGGAGTTGAGGGAACACAGATGTCAAGATAGTATGACCTAAGTCCGAATGAACAACATGATGAGCTGATGACTTTGCTTCCTAACCTGAGCTCACTAGACTTGTATGTGTCTGGGGAATTATAATGGAGATCTCCAGAAAGCACTGCACAGACTAAGTAATCATCCCATTTCTTTGCTTCTTCGTGAACATGTATCTATTTAGATTGTGGACATTTTATGCTGTATTGATCAAAAGTTCTGATATGTAATGTTTGATAATAAACATTGAAAAACGTAGAAAATTCACTTTTAGCTTGAACTACTTTATTGAGGTATGATTGACATATAGTAATGCTACTTTATAACAAATGGTTACATTAGTCAAAAGTTTAAAATTTGGGAAGAGTTTTAAATTTTTATATTGGAGAAATATTTGTGTGTGCTTTGTAAAATCGTTGGGATCTGGAGATCTTCAAACTTCCAGAAGCCAAATTAGAAATTGAAGAGGTAAGCCTGTTTTAGTGAGGGAGTGAACTCAATATTTGTAAACCAGCACCATCAAGTAAGCCCAGGTTTGAGAAATTCTTGTTTCCACGCAGCTACAGCTGCAAGTACAGATTAGATAGACTCTTAGCAAGAATCCACAGCACTTGGATACTTAGTAGATCAGAAATTGAATGATCAGAAGTATGGAAATGCCTGTGAGGAAAATGGAATGACTAAGCAGACAGCCTTACTACCTTGTCTAATAAAAAGCATGCTTTGTGTTTATGTCATTCAAGAAATATCTAAACATGTATCAATAAATTATACAGTTGTGGGTAGCCACTTAGAAACAAAAATTGTAATATTGATACTTATTGATATCATTTTGTTTTTCTCTTAAAAGTATAGAAAATGTCCAAGAAATAAAATATATAGTATGCCATTTCTGATTGGAGCAAATTAAATAATCCAAAGCGGGAAGGCATTTCATTTTGACAACCAATAAGAAATTTTGCATTCATAAATATCTTTAGCAGTTATATATTAGGAAACCAGATGTTTTTAACTAAACAAATAGCAGAATTATTCTAAGTTTGGAAAATAGTGCTTAGGCATATTGCTTAAGTGGGAGAACCTTCATTTTCATGAAGTTCTTTTACTAAACCAAAACGTACTTCGGCAAATGTTATTTTATTGGACATTATATTAAATATTTTACTTAGGTTTGCAGGCCATAACATCTCTATAAGCTACTAACCTGCCCACCATAGGTTGTTGTCTCTTTTTTCTGCAGTAATCTAGATATGCCTACCATTGTGCTCTTTTAAATGTAGGATGATACTGATGGGCCAAAGACACGTTGGAAATATCTGTGCACTGTTACTGGGTGATACTGATGCAGATTTGGAATCACATGTTCTGTTTTTCCCACTTTCTAAACTGTAGCTTTCAACAAATTGTTTAGCTTCTCTGAGTTCCTCATTTCCTCTGTTGGAAAGGAAGGCCCCCTTGAAAAGTTGTGAGGAGTAAATCCTAAGTGTACAGTTGTTAAGAGTTAAGGCCAATGACAACGATGGTCATCACTTTCTATGAGTTGTTGTGTGTTAATGGTACATTAACATTTGACTAATTTCTTCTCCTTGCTTTGCTATGAAGTCTTTTAGAGATTGGGAAAATGGGAAAATGGTTTGTAGGATTGACCTTGTAGCTTCTAAGAGTTTTAAAATTTTTCTTTAATTAGAAACTACAGGTGGTAGGTAAAAATCAGCTGAGCTTTGACTCACTCAAGCAACATGTGCCAAACCCTGCTCTACCTGGGCAGTAACACATCTCAGATACATCAGGCCTTATTTAAAGTGCTAGATATTAAACAGAGTGGTGTATATTTATGGTACTAGCTACTCAGGAGGCTGAGATAGAAGGCTTGCTGGAAGCCAGGCCTTTGAGACCTGTCTGGGTAACATAGCTAGTGATGTAAGTGTCTTAGCCTGTTGCAGCTTTGTAACAGAAATGCCACAAATGGGTGGATTATAAACAACAGAAGTGTGTTCCTCACAGTTCTGGAGCTGGGATACAAGACTAAACTGTTCGCAGGTATGATGTCTGGTGAGGACTGTCTCTTATATGGAACAAGGACTAGGCAGCTCCTGGGGTCTCTTTTACTTAATCTGGAGGCCTTGTGCTGATTCTCTATATTACCTCATTGAGAGTTAGGTTTCACTATGGATTGGGGAAAGCTAATATAGTGTAATAGTTCAAATTTATTAAAATCCTTTCCACCAAACTCATTAAACCTTAAACTAGCATTTTCAGTTGGTTTTTAGAACTATAATTATAATTAATTTTCTTGATTTGATGCTTTCATTTTTTTAAACTGTAAATTTTATACCTGAAACATGAGACAAAATTATAATGTCAAATTAACAATGGCCTGAATATTGTTAAAGAGCGTATATACCTTCTGAGCTGGGCATAGTGACACATGCCTTTAGTCCCAGTACTTGGGAGGCAGAGGCAGGTGGATCTCTGTGAGTTTGAGGCCATTTGGGCTACATAGCCAGTTCCAGGCCACCAGAATTACATGGTGAGACCTGTTTCAAAAAGGGGGTGGGGTGAGGTGAATATATCTTCTATAATCGTTAATCATAATTGTTGTGATTTATAACAATTACTGTATTTTATATACAATATCTTTAAAATGATTATTTCTTGAGAGAAAAGAGTTCAAGCTCAGGAGAGTATTTACTGGCAAAGATGTGTTTTGTACATCTGAGGCCATGTCTGGTTCAAGCTCTGAGACTAGAAGCTGTACAGCTTATTATTTGGTGTTTAAAGTTGGGGAAAGTTGATCTTAAGATACATAGTGTAGTGTAAATAGTTTTTCCTGTGTCTAATTCTTGTTTTCTCCTACTTTTTTTTTAGGAGGTAACAGTTAATTTCACCTATCTTCACATAGCAGTGCTTCAGTAACAGACTTGGAAGGAAAGTGAGGTGTCACTAGAGAGAGTACTGTCTGGTAGTCTAATAGATACTGTCATATTACCTATGCAGTCATGTTTAGATATAAGTTGTGATTCAAGGTAGGGTACTTAAGCTAAGTCAAAATTACTCGACATTTTATAAGTTAGAGTATTATTGGTGTTTACCCAATCACCCAAAAAAAAAAAAAAAAAAAAGTCAAATACAATGTTTTAAGTAAGTTTGTGATTTTGTGTTATAGTATGTGTGGCCTATAGACCCTGAGTTGAACACACCTGCAGACTAACCTAGTAGGCCTTCCTTAAAGGCAGTTATTTGTGTGATCCAAACATTTGGGTGATTGGAACACATGCTGATCAAGATAAATTAGCAAGTGGATAACTCTGTTAAATTACTTTTTATTCTTTGATGTCTGAAATGACAAAAATTTTGAGAATAGTGAAGATAGTTGACAGTGATTTTGATAAATTTGTGTGTGTACATGTATATACAAATATACATATATATGTATATGTACATAAATGTACATAAACAGATATATACATTGCAAGGTAACATCAAGTTTTATGAGTACTTTTTGTACTATTGAATCTGGAAACATGTTGAAATTTCACTTGTCAGCTACTTTCATCCTTTGATTTGCTGTAAATCAGTCAGTTTTATTCCTTGTCAGATATTGACAATAATCATAGTATCAAAACTAAGGATTAAATAAAAATCCCAAAATTTTATGTCAATATTTCTATAATTTAAAATGCTTTACTCTAATGCTAACCACCACCACTACCACCCTATATTATTTTGGGGAACTCTTTTATGATTACCTAAGTTCTTCGGTTACATGAGGTAAATTAAGTAAGCCTCTGGGTGAACCTACAAAAATTTAAATGTACTGTTAACCAGCATTTTTGTTTTAAAAGACTTTCTGATAATACAAAACAGTATTTTTGACAATTATTTTTTAAAATCTGGAGCTTTTCAAGCTCCTGGTTTAGGTTGTTTTAATGGTTGCTAGCTTTCTTGAGTTTGGTTTTATGAATTGGGCCCATTGTTTTCTAACACACTACACTGTACAAATTGGTGTTCACTGGAACTCCACCATTTCAGTTTTTCTCATTGAAAACATCTGTCTAGGATCACTGTTGGTTCTTAGTTGTCTTTTCCCTCATTTATCTCAGGATTGGTCATCTCATAGGCCAGCAATTTACAGCACAGAGCTGCCTCCTGCTCAGTAGACAGCACCTGCCACTCTCAAGAAATAATACTTAGTAAATCACATGTTTTGATGTGCCACATGTGAACTCAGTGTGACCACAGTGTACAGCTTAATGTTTAATTATTAAGTAGTATCAATGTTAGAAATAAAAAGGTAAATAAGTTCAAACTGACTTTTACTTTTTAGTTTTCATAATTATATTGTCTCTGTATCTTAATTATGCTTTAATTATGTTCTTTTTACTTTATTTAGTAATTCATATGTGCTCAGTTACTTTCTCAGAAGTTATTTGTATTTTATGTCAAAACAGCTCATAAAAAGTGAAAATGCAGTCTCTCTTGTTACTTAATATCACAAGTTTCAAGTCAACAGCATGCGTTAGTGCACATTGGCAATTTTATAAAGGCTTTTACCACGAAGTCCATTACCTAACATGCCATCTTCCTTGGGCGTACCTGTTAGTCTACTGTCACTGTGTTGACATTGTCTGTGTGGCTGTTTATCAGCAGTTACTGCACTCTCGTTTCACTTTTTAAACCATGCTGTTTTATTTCTCTGAGATACCCAATGTTACTGAGCAGAAAATGGAAATGCAATGCAGAGCCCGTTTATGGGACGGCACTGTAGGCGCATGAGTTTCCACTTTTGTTTTAAGCTATCCATTCCTCCTTGTCTTGCATCTGTTCTTCTGTTGTACCCTTTGATTTAACATTGTTCTCCTCCCCAATTTTCCTCTTCTCCTCATTGTAAACTCATGGCAGGGTCTGCTTGGTGAGCTCATTCTCTTACAACAGCAAATTCAAGAGCATGAAGAGGAAGCACGCAGAACTGCTGGCCAGTATAGCACGAGCTATGCCCAACAGAAGCGCAAGGTGATGGATGGTTTAAGGGGGCTACTGATGCTTCACACTAATCAGCCATTTCTGCCAAGATCATGTCTCCTTAATCTGTTGATGGACTCCAGTTATGGGAAATTATTTTTAACGAAGTAAATTTGAAAGATACATCATACCCCCTAAAGTAGGTAGTACAGACAGAACCCAAAATAAAAGCTCAAGTATAGCAGTTTAGGTTTGGAAGATTAGGTTATCTGTGAGAGTCCAAGAATTTGTATTGAGAATGAAATTGTGAATTGTTTATGTAGTCCAGTTGAGCCACTCAAATAATTGGGTATTGAAACTATCGTTGAAATCCTTAAAAATATGCTTTTAACCATTAGGTCAGAGCCCCACAGAGTCAGTCCCTATATTCTGTACAGACTTTTATCACAATGAAACAAATGTAATGATTATGCATTTATTTGCAGATCTCAAATTATCTCACGTCTTACTTAGATCAGAGAAGTTTTAAAGTTATATATAAACCTTATTCAGGAAAAAAGAATCAACTTATAGTTAGCTTCTTGTTGGCTCTTACATCTAAATCAGGGAATGTTACAGATACAGATTTAGTGCCATTCTTCTACTGGCTAATCCTGGTGGTAGTTAATGCCGACCATGTTCATCGTAAATCCATGTTTGCTCAATGTCACTTCCTGGCTTTTCTCAATTCCATGGCTGTGCAACCAACAACTTTATATTTTCAGTTTTTAAGTAATGAGGGAAAAAGCAAGCTATTTCATCTTTGTGTTTAAAGTAGAGATCTTGACTTGAGGAAAGACTTATTTTAAACATTCTCTAATTATGCATGTTGTGACTTTACCATTTAAATACTCTAGGAAGTTAGATGTCTTCACTGAGCCATCCTTACCATAGTTTTGTTACAGAAAGAAGTGGGGGAAAGTTTGTATGTTCAGGAATGTTACTTAGAAATATGAATGTATACAATTTGGTCTTTTTCGTAATGATAAGATTGAAATGAGGGCCATCTGTCTACCACTTGAGATCCTAAGATACAGTTTAAGATTATACCAACATGCTTTTAATTCTCATCACTCCAGAGGTATAAGTAATAAATACTGGTTAATTTTCTGGGATACCAAACATGAATGTTCAGTTTAAACCTGCTTCATAAGTCTATCTTCAGACTTAAGAATATCGTTCCTATTCTGTTTACTTGGTTATTTATTCAACCCTTTTGTTCCTCACTTTGAGATTTGTGAAACAGAGTGACAGAACTGTGCCTCTGTCTGGTTTATGTATGAAGGAACACTTAGTGGGATACCAGCCAGAGCTTGTTCCTGCCCACTGTGTAGTTACCTTGTGTGAAAGTTAATGGGACTTTAAAGTAACTTACGCTATCCCATAATGACCAGTTCCTTACTGTGTCTTCCTCTGCTCCCCTGAAGTTAGTATGGAGATGATGTCAGCTTTTCACCATCATGGTCAAAATCTGTATTCCTGAGATTTTCATCATTCTGGATATTTGAGGTTCACATGAGTCCTAAAATAAACCACAGGCACTTTTAATTCCTCTAAATAATTATTTCTCTGTTCTTGAAAATCTAACTAACTCTTCATTATTTGATATTTTGTTAGAAGTAGGTAAAATTTTTGCCTCTCTTTTCTGAGCAGAAGAGATCAACCAGAGGAAGTAGGGTTGGTAGTTTCCCTCCTATGACTATGTACACGTAAGTTTTACAAAGATTCTCAACACATGCTTCAATATTTCAGGACAGCCACAGTGGCTTAATAGGAAGAAATCCTTAAGTTTTAAAGTCAGTTTTATTCTCATGAGCAGCAGGGGTTTTTTGTTGTTGTTGTTGTTTGTCTGTCTGTCTGTCGATTTGTTTGTTTTTAATGTGAGCTCCTTTGTGCAGAAGATTCTACCCTTTCTGCATCAGTTTCACAGCCTTGGAACTGTAGAAAAGCTTTGATTCAAGGCCATTGGTTTCATTCCTGTCAGGGTGAGCTTAAAATTAATTTCATAAAAAAAGTAGTATATTGTAAAACAAAGCATGAGTCTCGTGTTGTAATTAGCTGAGCATTACCAGTAAAGCCACTGGAAGAAAACCTACCTGAGTTGTCTAACGTGTTGCAGGAGAGTATAGGCCTAACAAGCGTGAGGACCTAAGTCCAATCCCCAGAACCTATGTAAAAATACCAGGTATGGTGGCATGCTCTTGTAATCCCCATGCTGAGGCAGAGATGAGTTCCCTGAGGCTCACTGGCTGGTCAGCGTAGTCTAAGTGGAGAGCTCTAGATCAATGAGAGACCCTGGCTCTAAGGAGATGTGTAGTGTTTTTGAGGATAACACCAAGTTAGTTTTCTAGCCTCCAAATGCATGCACACTTGTGCATACACGCGTGTGCACACACACACATGCACACACACACACACATGCACACACACACATGAACACACACAGGGGTGGGGCAGGCACCCAGTTACTAAAAAATAACTGCAGTAAATGACAGATTAGAAATAGCCTCATGTTGTTCTCTTAAGAAAACATGTAAAAGTTACCTTCTCACCAGTCTTTAATACTTGGTTTATAAACCTAAAGGTTTTCATCTAGCTTAGAAAAAAAGTGAAATCTCAGTTTTTACTCTACCACCTGCCTTAAGACATTGATTTTTGATCCATATAAATGAAGCAGCTAGGAAGTAGGCCTTTTTGTAATATTCTAATATTGACTTCTTACGTAGCCTTTTTTTTTAACCAGCTACTGAATTAACCTTTTATAGCCCTTGGCTTATAGTAACATTTTAACTTTAATTATATTAGTTTCTTAATTATTGTCCTACATGCTGAGTGATGTTGAATTTTTTTATAGTAATTCAGGATATGTTACAGGAAATCATTCAATTTACATTTAAAACTAAAATCAAAACAAATCTGGTTATGGTGGCACACACCTTTAAGCACAGAGGCACAAGCAGGCAGACCTCTCAGTTTAAGGCCAGCCTGGTCCATGTAGTGAGACCCTGATTCAAGAAGAAAAAAAGTAAAGCAAAAACTATTGGATAAAGTAATGTTTATCTATCTTACGGTAAATTTGCTCCAGTGGATGAATATTTAGTGGAAGAAAGTAAGTCACAATACCTTTGAAGTTAATCAGGAATTTAATCTGCATCACTTTTATTTGATCATACTATTACAGAATAATGGCATGCCCTGTGATCTTAATATGAAATGGTTTGTTTCTTAATTGGTCTTTTAGGTTTTGTTCTTTGGGTTATTGACTCTTCAACTTGTTTCCTCACATTTCAAGAGACTTAATAATTCTTGTCCAATCTAAGCACACATAATCAAAATGAAAAAAAAAATAAATTATATCAGCAAGTCTTCTTGAGTGGTAACTCAAGGTTAAAAACAAACACGCACAAAATCTCATTACAAAATAATTTTAGGAGATTTTCAAACATATACATTTAAGGAGAAAAATGTGCCTATTATTTTTAACAAGTATTATATCTATGAAAACATGGGGAAATTTTAAAAAGTTATTTGAAATTAAGAATTAAAAATCTAAAATAACATTTTGTAGCATGGGCAAGATTTATTAATGTCAAAAAAAAATCATTTAAAATCTGATGAAGACAACTTCTGTGCCCTATCAGGAAGTCAGTGCATAGTTACCTGAATTTGTCATTGTTTTTATTGTATTTTCTGTTTATAATTGTATTGTGACTACTTTAAACTCTATTATACAATGAAGCTTGGAGGCTTTTAAAATGGTTTGTCTTAGAACTATTGATAACAACTTGAAGTAGTTTTCACAATATCTGTGAATTTTATTTTTTATTTTCAAATCAGTGCTAGTTGCTTAACTTGGTTTCATTTCTGTAGATACATTTGCTCTGTTAAGAGTTAGCTAATGTTGCATTGGAATCAAATTTAAAAACAAGCCTCTGGCTCCACCTAATGCTGCCATCCTGTGTTTTGGTTACGCATGCACATCTGTACTGGTAGTGAGGAAGCTGAAAGGTATCCTTTAGAAGATACACTGTAACCATTGAGCTTTCCAGTAACTGTCTACAGTAACATGTATCTGGTTTTCCCATGCTTGTTTCTGGAGAAATGGTAGTGCTCCTATGCCTTAGAACAAAACAGCCTTCTGATAGAGTAAACCTAGATGTTCATCTCTGCTTTTTCTAACAAGTCTTTCATAACAAATGATTAGAATGGTAACAAGACAATTACTCCTTGAAGTTTCTATTTTGTAAGATTTTGATGAACTGTCTTTATTGATGAGTACAAGTATTTTCGTTATCTTAATCACTTGATTTAAATATGCATGTACTCTTAGTACCACTTTTAAAACATTATTGTACATTCTATGTACATTATTGTACATTCTATGTAACCCTAAACCTACTCAACTAAAATTAATCTATTTTAAATATTTAGGTGTCAGATAAAGAAAAGATTGACCAACTTCAAGAAGAACTTCTGCATACTCAGGTAACTCCAGTCAGTAATGGAAGCCAGGGCACTTTTCTTGTGTGCTGCTAGATGTTAAGCCCAGGGCATCATATTGTGGGGAGAAAGGAGGCAAGCACTAAGCGGCATCTCAGCCCCAGGGACTTCTTTGGGGATCGGACGATGAAGTAAAATTTGAAATACTTAGTGATAGACCCTTAGCGCCAACAGTAATTTTTGTATCTACAAAAGCTAATTGAAAAATAAGGAATAAGAAAGAAACCAGGTGAATACTGGGTTAGCTTATTCATGTATAGATTCCTATTTTGAGTGATTCTTGTCCTGATTTTTAAAATAAACTATTGTGAGAAGGAAATGGGTGACAGTAGTTGTGCTTATAGAGCTAATGCTTACAGTGTCACTTTGCTAGGCTAGATGCAAATAAAGAAATTTGAGTTGAGTTTCACATAGCTCTAGGGAGTCCCCAAAACCTTTTCTTTGCTTCTCTGAAGCCTGAAATCAATATAAAATTTCTTCCTAAAGATATTTCTGGTGGTATGAGGTGAACTCTTAGGGTTAATAATAGAAATCATTATTTAAAAGTCAGTTCTGTTCAATATAATGAGCACCTACCTTTCTGGTATAAGATTTCCCAGCAGCAGTTATTCTGTATAAATAATACCTAGTAATTAAGTCTTATTTTTATGAGCCAAAAGACATACTTATCATCTTGGGTCTTAGGGAAATTATAAAAGAAGGGGCACGTTGAATGAAATCAAACAACTAGTATATTTTTGATACATGTTTTTCTTTGATGTATTCGTGGAGTCTTACACTGTGCACTAAGAGCAGCTGTGCTTTGGCTGGTACCCTGTCTTTCTTGAGGCTTCTCTTCCATGAGTTAAGAATTGTTACTCTGCTTACTGCCCAAACCACTGCTCTCTTGCAGTGTACTCAATAAACTATTCTTTTAAAAAACAAAAATCAACTGATCCCTGGAGCCATAACATCAATATTCCCTGGGAGTTTATTAAAGATACAAATTCATAGCCCACCCTAAACTCAGAGTCAGAATATCTGTCAATGGAATTCAGCAATCTTTGGGGTATTTTGCAGTTCTTTTTTGTTTATATAGTTTTGGTTTTGGAGAGGGTCTCATTGCTAGCCTGGAACTCAGATCCTCCTGCCATAGCGTCCTAAATGCCTGCTCACCGTTAAACACAACTACAGTCTTTGTTTTTAAAGCCCATGAGGTAATTATGATGCATCCTAAAATGTTAGAATTTATTTGTTTTATATAAGCATGCCTAACCATCTGACTTCGTGACACAACCTGGTTGTCTACAAGGTTCACACTGAAGAGCCACACAATCAAGTTACAAAATGAAATCACAAAAAAAAAAAAAAAATTATGATGTTTTAAGTAGATTTACAGTTTTGTGTGGGCCTGTATTCACAGCTGTCCACAGGTCGGACATACATGTCAGTCTATTTGTTCTTCTGGAGGATGGCTACAGGTTGACACTTGTACAAGCAAAGACAATGTAGATTCCCCCGAACTGATTCCATATTTATAAAGATATGTGCTGTGGAAATCTTCCCTGCGCTTGTATAGTTGCAGTTCTAAGCCTCTGTGCTGATACACTGTGTGGAGAACATGTAATGTATTAAACTGTGCAATCATCTGTCTCCATCAGTAATTTGCAGGTAAAAGAAATACCCAGGCTTCATGAGAAGTATTTTTCATTTTAGAGAAGTAAAAAATGGGAATTTTTTTATTGCAGTTTTTTTGTTTGTTTTTTCCAAGATTTATTTATTTTATGTATATGAGTGTTCTTGTCTTCATGCACACCAAAAGAAGGATCATATCCCATTACAGATGGTTGTGAGCCACCATGAGGGTGCTGGGAATTGAACTTGGGACCGCTGGAAGAGCAGCTGGTGCTCTTAACCACTGAACCATCTCGCCAGCCCTGGGAATTAATTTTAATAATATATTTTATTTCATACAATGTGTCCCAAATTAGTATGATTTCAACATGTAATCCATATAGCAGATATTAAAAAACATTCTTTGTTTTCAACACTCTATTTCAAGTGCTCAGTAACTTTGTGTAGCTAATGACTGTCATATTAAACAGCAAAGAAATACTGGAGTTTTACTATGTCCTTACAGACTAAATGAATGCTTTGTAAAATATGTTTATCATACAGTCAAGTAGTTCTACTTGTATCGTGCTATCTGGTTTAATTATGTAGGCTTTTTTCTAATTACACCTAACTTGTAGATTCTATAAATGTACAAGTTTGATTTCCTCTTATTTACCATTTTCTCAGGAGTTAAAACCTAAAAACATCTAAGACATGTTTTCCATGATGTGATATAAATTGTACATCTAAGCATTCTGTTGACTATGGGGAAGTATGATTCTTAATTTTCTGTACAAACTGAGATAACCAATTTGAACAGCTCTCTTTGAAAAGCAAACTGTTACAATTTAGTAGCTTTGAAATAATAACCCTAGCTAAATTGATTTTCTTAAGTATTTTTTCTTATATCAGTATTTTAAGTACAAGCAAACTTCTGCAGACATGGACATTTGACTGAACCTGGGAGAGTTTAAGACTCACTCAGGCAGGCAGAAGATAGACTGACTTGCTTTCAGTGCTCTTTCATCCTCACGAGGTGACCCCAGGACATCTACCAGATGCCCTAGCCTTAAGCTTCTCCTCTGTAAAACTACTTCCGTGGACTTTCTGTAAGGGACTTATCACATGATATGTTCTTACATGTTACTTGCTCATGTTGTTGTATATCAAACTATCTTTGTTAAAATAATGTCCAAATGAGGGTAAGTTGAATTTTGAGCAAATAATTTCCTCATAAGAAGCCAAGAATGTTTTAAATTAAATGCTAAATTATAGTGGGAAATTATGGATTTCACTGCTGCTTGAGATATAATTTTATTTTCTCTACATTGTCATGGAACAGCTTAAAGTGTAATAGCTCATTGTAACTTGTTAGGTCATAGAACTTCAGAATTTTGGAAGATTTTAATTAGACTTAATATTTATTTGTTAACTCATCTTTTTCTCACACAGTTATGTGTATTGTTTTGTTGCAGTTAAAGTATCAAAGGATCTTGGAACGTTTAGAAAAGGAGAACAAAGAGCTACGAAAATTGGTACTGCAGAAGGATGACAAAGGCATCCATCATAGGAAACTTAAGGTACTTTGTCTTAATTTGAGAACTTTGACATTTGACATTATGTATGTCTATGCACTGCTTGCATGCCTGGTGCCTGCAGAGGCCAGAAGAGGGTATCAGACCCCTTGGAACTGCAGTTGAGGGTGGTTGTGTAACAGGTGCTGGGAACTGAACCCAGGTCTCTGGTAGAGTAGCCAGTGCTCTTAACCATTGAACTATTTCTCCATCCCCTAAATGATTAAATAATAATAATAATAATAATAATAAATTATGAAGCGTTTTATCATCTTTTCACTTCTAGCAAGTGTGAATATTTCATAAATTGAAGTCTCCAAATTCATCATACTATTGTGCTCATAAAATTTTATTTTAAGAGAAATTTCTTATGAATCAATCTATTTTCATATATCTAGTTTCAAATATCCATATCTATAAATTTGGAATTTTTTAATGGTTTATTTTTAATGTTTGTGCACATATGTATATGTGTCACGGTGTTTGTGTGTGTGAGTGTATGTAAGACAAAGAACAAATCTGTAAGTTTTGTTCTCTCTTTCCCCCTTCACTGGGTTCTAGAAATTGAATTCAGGTCATCAGGCTTGCTTGGTGTGTGCCTTTGTTTGCTGTGCCATCTAGCCTGCCCCAAACTAGGATTATTAGTTTGATGAATATTTAAGTAATACTTTCCACTGAGGCCAGGTGGCAGACTAGTGTGTCCACTGTCTTCAATTTGAAATTTGACGTTTATTTTCCAAGGGAAGTTTTCTACAACAGCAATTCAAAGGATTTTTAAAAACAAATGTATGTTAGTGTTATTGTCACCAACATACTGTTAATTACCAGTATCGATAAATCAAGTCATCCTGTCACCAAAGACTCAAGCCAGATGTGTTAAGTTGACATGATCCTTTTAACTTGAAATTCTAATGCTCCAGTGAGTGTCTCAGATTAAATGAACATGAGTTGCTGTAGCATACCAGAACCATAGTGGATCATGGCACATATTCTAGAACCAAGATCCAAAGATGCCTTTCTAGTTTAACAAACATGCTTTGGTAGCTTTGACTCTAAATCATCACCATCCAATGCATGAAAGCTGACTGCTTTTACAAGTGGTGTTTGGCTACTGAAAAGCCATGCTCAAGTGTTAGGAAATACAGAGTTACAGAGAAATGATGTTTTCCCTAATAAGAAACAATGGTAGTGAAATTGTTTATTTTTAGGCAGGTGTGAGAGCAGCTGTTTTCCATTTCGGTGTTTCTATGTCTTAAGAGGCAAAAGTATCCTTAAACTCTCATAATGTCATCCTTAGTAAATGCTTGGTGGTTACTTTTTGTTCTCAGACCTATGTGTATGTATGTTTGTCCCTTAAATATTTGACTCGAAGCTATTGTGTGAAGGATTCTGTGCTTAATCCTAGTCTCCAGAGAAAAGCAATCCGAGACATTGTCCTTTACTCAAGTTGCAGCCTTAAGCTCTCTGCCATCTTAACAGCTTTCCCATGATCCTCAGCCACTTCTCTGCTTTGTCCTCATGCTCTCACATGCCCATGCTTCCTGCCCTCTCTCTTCACTGTCATGTCTTTGCCTACTGTCTATGCTTTCCCCTTGTTCTCTGTTATCCTCACACACCCTAGACTTGACAGAGAGTAATTTCTCTGTCAGTTAGTTGGTCACCTGACCCCTTTTCTTGCTTTTGTGGTATTAGTTAGCTCATTAATGTTAATGGGCTTTCTCTTTTACCATCTAATTAGATTATGAAATCTTAAATTAGTGAACTTTTTACAGTATATTTCTAAATAAACTGAGGAAGTGGAATTTTTATACTTATACTGGTTTTACAATGAAAATATATTTATGTAATTAGAAAAAAAGAATGTAAATTTGCATTTTTCCCCATGTTTTCTCTTGGTATATCTGTAGTCTGTTTGACTTCTTTTTACTGATTTTTACTAATTTTAAATTTCTCTGCAGAAGTCTTTGATTGATATGTATTCTGAAGTTCTTGATGTTCTCTCCGATTATGATGCCAGTTACAATACACAAGATCATCTGCCTCGGGTAAGGGGAAGTAGATGGGGGACCTGCTGGCTGCCAGCAGGCAAGTGCTCTTCCTGTGTCATCATAATCCCTGCGTTCCCTGCACTAAGCATTCCTGGGCTCCTTATTTGGAGGACCATAAAAGTAAATATATGTGGTTTGAAAGAAAACTCTCAGATATTTGCCATTACACATTTATTATAATGTTAAAATACCTAAGTAAAAAATTAAACATATGGATGAAATTTAGTCTAATAGAATTCAAAGTATGTCTGTAAAATGTAAACTGGTTATGGAAAATATTTGTGGAAAGTTAATGGTCTGGTTTTAGAAATGACTTTTAATTGGCATAGTTTTCAAAAACAAAAATTTGACTATAAATAATGGATCCAATTAATGCTTTTGCTCTGTGTATTTGCTAAGTGCCTACATACATCAACACTCATTCTTTAAAAAAAAAATTCTTTTGGCTACAGTTATCTTAAAAGATTTTAAAAAATGATATCATTCAAACTCTACTTACATTTAATTTGGAATCAGAAAAATACTAATAAATGGTGTTTGTCCTTTGATAAGGTTGTTGTGGTTGGAGATCAGAGTGCAGGAAAAACAAGTGTGCTGGAAATGATTGCTCAAGCACGGATGTTCCCACGAGGATCTGGGGAGATGATGACACGTTCTCCGGTGAAGGTAGGAAAAGGACCTCTGAGAAAGCTCCACTTCAGTGAAGTGAGAGTCAGCTAAGAGAGGGTTCTTACACCACACTTGGAATCGTTCTCAGTGCAGGAGGCACAGCCAGTGGCTCACATGTCCAGAGAGGAGAGTAAGTGGAGGGAGAAAGGTGGGAAAGGACGTCAGAGGCACAGTGGCTAGGTGACAGTATCTAGGTATCTAGGTATGCACCTAGTGTATCTGGGTGACACTCTAAGCCTTTTTGATGTTATTGGAATAAGACACAGAAAAAGGCTAACAATGAGAATGTTGGAAATAGAGTCAGCAAATGTAGATAATTTCCTATTTATATGCTGATTATCATTATCTATTAAACTAGAAAAAAATGGTAAGAGGAAACCATTGCAAGAATAAAGTCATGAAGGAAAGGAAGCTTGTATCTGTGTGTGTGTGTGTGTGTGTGTGTGTGTGTGTGTGTGAGAATGCACTCACTGCCCGTATATAAAACTACTAACAACTCACTCACCAGTGGGGACAGGGAGAAAGTAAATGTCTGTAGACTCTTTCATTAAACAGATATTTACTGTGCTCTTAATATGTGTCAGCATTGGTCTACCAGGCATGTACAATCTTTTGACATTGTGGTATTATATACAAAACATTTGAGAACCATGCAGCCAAGTTACCAAATAAATAAATAAATATCTCAGTGTTTTAAGTAAGTTTTTGATTTGGTGTTGGGCCACATTCATAGTTATTCTAATGCATGTAGCGTGTGTGCCACAGGTTGGATATACCTGGCTTTAGACAGTGTGCAGTAAATTAAAGAATATTCTTGCCATAAGCATAATAAATATCTAAATATTTATACTGTATAGTGTGATAGAAATTGAGCTAGGAAAGTTCAGAGGGGATGACAGGATGCTTGTAGGTAATATAGCTAAGGTGACTTGAACCAAGATTTATAGAAAGTAAGGGAAGTAGTCAAGTTGCAATCTGGTGCAATTATGTAAGTGGTTGGGAGGCAGTCCTGTTTGAGGAATAGTAAAGAGGCCAGTGTGGTAGACCTCAGTGAAGAGACTGAAGTGACAGGTCAGGAGGATAATGGATGGCAGGGATAAGCAGATCATTAGGGCCTGCGAGGCCAGTTTACAGACTGGTTTTCATTTTAAGTAAAATGGGAAGTGAGTGAAGTGTTGAGCAGAGTTTCATTACCTTCTAAAGGACTCTGGTTGTTGTGTTGAGAAGAGATGTTGGCAAGATGAAGGGCAGTTGGACTAGATGATACTTAGACCCAGGAAGTATTAATGAGGGTGAAAGGAATGGTGGGGTCATGAAACTGTTTATAAAGTAGAACCAACAGGACTTTGCGACAGATTGATATGAAGAGATCAGTCATCAAGGACTTGGATTTTGACCTGAACAAATTAAAGGATGTAATTTACGTAGAAACATCTAAGTAGATCCAGTTTGAGAAAGATGTTCAAGAGTTCGATTTTCTTGCTAAAGGGAGATAATAAATAGGTAATTGGATGTGCAGATTTGGGGAATGATCTGGACTGGAGACATGAATTTTTGAACCAAGATGAAATGCTTACTGGATAAGACTCAAAGGAGTGAGTGGAAGTAAAGACACAGGACCTGCTAGGTTAAAGGAAAGGAAGCAGTTTGAAACATGAGAGGGTCAGCCCGTGTGGTGGAAGTAGACCAGAACCATAGCATCAACTAGGAACCAGGATAAGAAAGTATCAAAGAGGAAGGAACTGTGAGGTCAGCTGCTCTGAGGCAGGGAATGCTGAGCACCAGTCATCTCAGTTTACCATGGGCTAAGTTAAGTGGGTGGGAGGTATGGAGGCTTTCTGCCTGCTTCTACTTTCTCTATGAAAAAAGTAGCCAGGTTATCAGCTGTAAGAGAAAGGAGAAGAGACTGAGGAAGAACAAAGGCAAAGTCTTTCTAATAGATTGGGGTAGCTCTCCTGATGGAGTAAGGTAATACGAAGATTGATGAGTCAGACTAACTTATCGGCTAGGCTGTGGCATAAATTTAAAGAGAATCTGTGTGGTTGGGGGATTGCTTATTGTTTTTCTTCCACATTCACCTAATAGAGGTTGAGATAAAGTCATTAAGAATTGGAAAATTAAACTCACCAAGAATTATGATCAGAGTTGTGGTAGAAAGTGAGGCTGGCATTAAAATCTTCAAATGACATCTGGGTATAGTTGCATCAAGGTGAAGTATTGGGCAATACAGTGTAATTCAAAATACACTTTGAAGACTGACTATGAGTTGGATCATATTGTGAGATAGTGGTTCTTCCTTCATTGATTGGTAATATTCAGTGAACTGAACTCTGTTCGTCCATTTTATTGTCCCTGGGAGTCCTGTGTACTTCCAGTTTAGGCAGGTGAAGCCCAGAGTGAATCTGTGCCTCACATCATGCTCAGGATTCAGTATAAAGCACTGTATAAAAACACTGAGAGCTCATCTTTTACTTTACTACAGCTACCATAATTGTAGGGGCTGTGGTAATACTCCAAGGAGAATTATTCTGTCGTGGGAGGCAGGGAGAGCATGGGCAGTTGCCTTCAAACAGACAAGGCCATTTGCCTCCTGTTCAACAGGACTCTTACTTCTTTAGGTACTCATTCCTGTCTCCTCAGAGCAGTGAAATTGACAAATTTGCACTTGGCATTTCAGCTTCTTTAACCCAGCTTTCTGCTTGGTTTCTAAATTTCCATGTCTTTGAAGGAACACCACACATGCAGGGAAGTTTTCTAGTGATTCATTTCCATAGTTCATTTTTTGCTAAAAATTTAGGCACTTGAGATTACAATTGCTTAAAAACCTTGAATTCTTATTTATTTATTTATTTATTTATTTATTTATTTATTTCTCTTTGACAGTGTAATTGCTATAGAATTTAAGCTTTTCTCTTAGCTCTTTGTCCTGTACGACAAATCAACAAGTACTCAATGGAAAATATATGTAGAACAGTCAGTCCCCCTAAGGCGTTTGGGATCTGGGATGCTTAGGCCAAGCTACTGTAGTTGCTTTTCAGCAGCTGGTTTATTATTTAACTTATCTCAGTGGAAGCAAATACATTGTCAAAGTTAAACAGTATAATTATGATAGCTTGAAATGTGTACTTGTAACATGACTCTCACTGTGTGTTGTTAAGTATTCCACCCTAAAGCTGCAGAAGCCTGCTGTGACTCCTGGCAGCCAGGGTCAGTCTGTGTTGTGGTACTCAAGCTTTGGTCACACTCTTCCTGTCTGGGAGTTGTGAGCTCTGAGGCAGAGATGGTCAACTCTGCGTCTCCCCACCTGTAACACTTGTTGTATAGGTGACATTGAATAATGGGGACTAAATGAACTGTCCTTTCCCTGAGTTCATCTGAGTGTTAGAATTGGTTTCTCTTTGAATTCTAAAAGCTGTGGAAGGACAGTTTCTGTGCCTGGTGATCTGCAGAGCATGCCTGGGGGAGAGAGGACAGCAGCACCATAGGTTGTAAAAAACAAAGGCGGAACACCCACCAGTCTGGTTGCGAAGTGACAATGTGGTGCCAAACACAGACAGTGCAGAGCGGCCATGCTGACGGCACCTGAGCATGGAGCGGCAGTGATTGGCCCTGTCTGGACTGTACAAGTGCAGTGAGTTAGCGGTCATTGTGCGCACATCATCATCTCTGTTTCTGTCCTTTCAGGTGACTCTCAGTGAAGGTCCTCACCATGTGGCCTTGTTTAAAGATAGCTCTCGGGAGTTTGATCTTACCAAGGAGGAAGATGTAAGTAGGATTCATCTCAGGTTCGTCTGTGTCTCTTTATAACCCTGTGCACTCTAAGACAATGAAGTGGGATATTTGTCATTAAGTCTTAGGACTTTGTTCTTTTCCATTAATAGCTTGCAGCATTAAGACATGAGATCGAACTCCGAATGAGGAAAAATGTGAAAGAAGGTTGTACTGTTAGCCCTGAGGTAAGAGCAGCAATTTGTTTCAGCCATGATTTGGGGAAATAAAATTTTATGGCTATTAATATTAGATTTAGTATCTAGTATTTAATCTAATGTTAGTATTTAGATTATAGCTATTCCAAGATGCGTAGTGGTTTTTTTTTCTTTTTTGTTTTTTGTTTTTTCTTTTTTGTTTTTTGTTTTTTTTTCTTTTTTTGAGAAAGGGTCTCTCTATGCTGCCCTGGCTGGCCTGGAACTCACTATTTACACCAGGCTAGCATTGAACTCACAGAGACCCACCTGCCTCACAAATGCTGGGATAAAAGGCATGTGCCAGCACACTCAGCAGATTTTTTTTAATGTTGTACATAGCATGTCATTGTGGGAGGAATTTTCTAAAATAATTACTTTAGGATCAAAAGAAAACAACTTTTTTTCTGAAATAAATACTTGAATGAACAAGATAGGAAATTTTCAGATTATTTGTTACCACAAATATTCTCAAGAAATTCACCCCCCAAGAGATTGATTTTGTCTTCCTGAATAGACCATATCTTTAAATGTCAAAGGCCCTGGTCTGCAGAGGATGGTGCTTGTCGACTTACCCGGTGTGATTAATGTAAGTGCATACAGATGTGTTTCATCTTACTCCTACTGTGGGAGCCATCTGTAGTGACATTTAAAACCTTTTTCTTCAAGACTGTGACATCAGGCATGGCTCCCGACACGAAGGAAACTATTTTCAGTATCAGCAAAGCTTACATGCAGAATCCTAATGCCATCATCCTGTGCATTCAGGGTAAGTCTGGCTGATTCTCACTGCGCCCTGCTTCCCTCTTAGCACTTCAAGCATTGCTGCAATGCATGTCGTGTAAGCCCACATGGCAAATGTGTTCTCACCCTTCTTTTCATTTCATTAGTGAATGGAATTTAAGCTGGGAAGTTTTTTATAATTTTCACTTTTAACATCATTGGAATTTTTATTGGCTACATTCCTAAGGTTAATGTATTAAAACTAAATTTTTATAATCAGTTTTATAATTATTACACTGTCATTTTTTCCTTTTTTCAGATGGATCTGTAGATGCTGAGCGCAGTATTGTTACAGACTTGGTCAGTCAAATGGATCCTCATGGAAGAAGAACCATATTTGTCTTGACCAAAGTAGACCTGGCAGAAAAAAATGTAGCCAGTCCAAGCAGGGTGAGGACAAATTCTTTATTATGAGAGTTTGTGTGTGTGTGTGTGTGTGTGTGTGTGTGTGTGTGTGTGTCCGTGTCCACACAGGCCTTTTTCTTTTCTGTATGGGTCTGGGAATCTCATTTAAGTGTTTGAGCTTGAAACTGAGCTATTTCCCTAGCATTGAGAATTTAAGTTCTTTCTGGGTCCAGGTCTGGCTTAAGACATACTGTTTCAGGTACACAGTGGTAGTTAGACATAAAGATTATTTGCTTAATTTCAAATCCTGGCACTACCATTTGCTAGCTGTGTGATCTTAGGTTAAGTTATTCAACTTTTCAATGCTTTGGGCTTCTCATCTGGTAGGAATGAAGACATTAATGATAATGATCTCATTAGTTGTGATGAGTTAAATAGTACACAGTGGTTAGATTGGTTCTCTAGCAACAAGTATTGTATACTTGGTGACCAGCTTGCTTGCAAATGATAAATTCATTTTCTGTAGTCCCCTGTAGAACAAGGGTGTCAGGTCTTTATCCCCACTGCCACTGCATAGGATGTCTCACTTTCCCACCTGGCCTCTGTGTCAGGGCCCGCAGACCTACCAGCCCCAGGTGCAGTGATTCTCTTGAAGACTCACAGGGCTCGCCACAGTCATACTTGCCTTGGAGATGCATTGCAGAGCCATGAAGGAGGAGATAAATGGATGCCATGTAGAGGCAGCCTGCTCTCAGAGGCTAGTCAGAGAGGCGGTACCAAAAGTCCAAATTATCAGAATAAATCTGGTCAGCACAGACCACATTACTTACCCAGGAATGACAGACAAAAGCAAGCAGGCCTTCTGTAGAGTCCTCTTGGACTTGCTGTGGCCTCCATTCTCCTCCATTGCTTTCATTCTTCTCTGGGATAGTCACTTTGAATTTCATCTGAGATACAGTTGAAGTGTACTTCAGGCCTCTCTGTAGCAAAGACTCAGCTTTAGCCTGGGTTCAGCTTGTGTCCCTCTGTTAATTTGAATGGGCCTCCTCAAGTGGAAATTCTTACATCATGTGTGAATGATAGACTTAGGTAAATCTGCATTTTCCTGAGTCCAGACTCCATAATTTTTATCACACTCAGAAAAGGATTTTTGTCCTTAAATGAGTTGAAAACCAATATATTGTTTTAAGTGTGGATAAGAAGAGAAATAAATAAAAGACAATCCAACTTTCTTAGAAATTCCACAAGATGTCTCAGCAGGTAAAGACGCTGTGGCCAAATCTAACCTGAGTTCAATCCTTGGAACTCACAGAGTAGAAGGAGAAAGCTGACTTCCATAAGTTGTCCTCTGACCTCCATTTGGCATGCCCACACATACATATACAAATAAACTAATGTAATTTTTTTAATTTAGTAGAATAATTTAAATTTTTAAATATTAAAAAAAATATAAGGAAAAGGTACTAAAGCTCTTTATTGAATACTTTTCTATGCCAGGCACTGTGCTAAGTGTCATTGTCACATAACCTTAATAACCTTTTATTAAAATGAACTCATTCACTTACGGTCACATAGCTAGTAAATGTTAGGGCAAGAACTCCAACCAAGGTCTGACTTAAGCACTATGAATCATTCCAAATTTAATCTTGGTATGTACATTAGCAAGACATTTTCGATATAGTAAAGTTAAATATATTTCCCTCAAGGAACAATCAAACTGCATTCAAATGCTTTTGAAAAGATATGTGTATGCCGATAAGTATATACATGTATAGAGTTTTTTAATATTTGCTTTCTAAATTGCATGTTGTGCTTTTAAAAGTTAAGTAAGTCTATACTTGACATTTATTTTTCTAATTTATTAAAATAGATACAACAGATAATTGAAGGCAAGCTCTTCCCAATGAAAGCTCTGGGCTATTTTGCTGTTGTAACAGGAAAAGGTATGCAAACATGGATTGTTATAGCTTATTTTTAGTTTTTGTTGTTTTCAGATAATAAAGATTAATTTTCTTGGTTAAAATTTGGTCACCATCTTTCCTAGGAAACAGTTCTGAAAGCATTGAAGCTATAAGAGAATATGAAGAAGAATTTTTTCAGAATTCAAAACTCCTGAAGTAGGTGTCATGTTACAGTGTTCAAAAACTTTACAGTGAGAGCATAGCTTACACTGATCTACTTCAGCTTTATTGATCAAATCTTGAAGCAGTGAGCTTACTGTTGGCTGTTTGCCCACGTGGTGGTCTGTAGCTAATGAGGCTGTCCTTGAGTGCTCTTGGGCAGAATTGGAAGCAGTTTATCACATGGTACAGCAGATGGCAGTACAGACTGCCTCTGCGGATGTGGACTGAAAGACAGTTCTTGCACCTCTTACGCTGTTTTCCCTAGAAAGTGATTTTTAATTAATTTTTCATTTTTTAAATATGTGAGCACACTTCCCTTATAATAATAGAAAATGTTGGAGTGGGAGTTGGCAACAAGCTATTCTTAAATACATACTGAAATTGATAGAAAATAAGACACCAAACCACAAAGCAAATGGAAGGACTAAAAGAACAGTTGAATCACACTGAAAGTTCCTACATAGAGTTTCTGGAAATAGAAAAGTATGTTTCCTCCAGAAATTTACAGAAATAAGGACAATTCCTACAGGCATTGCCCAAGAATCCTTTTCTTGGGAAAGAAGCGATGAACCTGTAGTTCTGTGCAGTCCACTCATTAGTCATGTGCACTCACTGGACTGGCCAGTGTTGCATAAAACAAAAGCTACCCCTCAGCCACACGAGCCAGGTACTTCAAGAACTCAGTAACACATGTGGCCGGACAGCTTAGATATGATAGATTTTCCTTGTTGCAGAAAGTTTTACTGGGCAGTGTTCAGTGTGAGGTAAGTCTATTGTGTGAAGTAAGTGCTCCTTTGTCATTCTGACAAAATTTAACTCTGGTCTCCTGTAGGACAAGTATGCTAAAGGCACACCAGGTCACCACAAGGAATCTAAGCCTTGCTGTGTCAGACTGCTTCTGGAAAATGGTTCGAGAGTCAGTTGAACAACAGGCTGACAGTTTCAAAGGTAAGGCTTCTTAAAGCAAGCCCACAAATCCAGGCATGTGACAGTTGACAGTCTTCAGCATTCAGTCCCCTTTCTTTCTCAGTCCCCAAGTACTTTAGATTTACTATTAGACAGCATGTGGAAAATGAACAACTGTAACCCTATTATGAAAGAACTGATTTTTCACTTTCAGAGGCAACATCAGTTTTCAGAAGCAACAAGTTGTGGTAGTGTTTAGAGAAAGCTTGATAGCCAAAAGAGAACTTGGGTTCTCCCTTCTCTGAGAAGCTGTACTTTGTACTGTCTCCCTAACCTCACCCTCTTCTGCACCACGTCTTTGCTTCCACAGCTTCATCCAGTGAGAACAGGTTCTCCCTCCTTTTGCTGTTTGCAAAGTTTTAGCATTTATCTCACTTAGAACTACAGCAACTTTGTTTTATGTTTATTTCCATTTTACAGAAGAGAAAACAAAGATGCCAAATAATTTACATTACCAGTGTCACATAGCATTAGACCCAGGATCTAAATTACAATGCCAGAGCTTGTTTTCATAGTTCTGTTTTGTTTTTTGCTACACTAAACTGCTACAGCTGTGGATGTGTGAAATGAAAATGGAGAAACTAGAAGTAAGGAGAATAATTGAGACAGCTGTAACCGTAATCAAATTCAGAGTATCAAGACATTGCAGACATGCTCAGAAACCTGGCTAGTACAAAAGACATGGAGGTAGCCTTCAACTACTGCATCTGAGAGAAGGAACAATCTGATTCAACATCTTCTTTTCTCCACAGCAACACGTTTTAACCTGGAGACGGAGTGGAAGAATAACTACCCTCGCCTGCGAGAGCTCGACAGGGTAATTAATGAGTGTCCTGCGGGTCTTATATACTTTAATTTACTGTATCCTTACAGAGCTGTTGTTGGCCTGAGCTACATTGCTGTGATTCTAATAACTACTTAGGAGTACTTATCTTTTTTACAATAATTTAAACTATCGTAACATTTTTAAATAATTAGGAAATAATAAATTTTCTTTAGTAGTCTTATTGACGTATGCTTATGTAATCTAATTTTTTTTAGTTATACATTAGCTTTTTATTTAATATTTACCTTGGAGAGGTAAAGTCTAATTTAATGGGAACTAAATACTGTTTTTCTTTGATTTTAAAATAGCATTAGTTTTAAGACCCAACATTAACTTCCTATTAATGATCACTAAATTGTGCGTGTTGATTATTTAGCATTTGTTGTATGGAGATGTGTAAAAACTGCAGTCAGAATTGAAAAGGGTAGACGTTTGTGCCCACTTCTCAGACTTATCTGAATAATGACATTTCTAAAGGAGACTAGAAGGTTATTTGCTAGTCTTGCATCTTCAAACCAGAGCTTAGTCAACCACCCTGTCCATGTCCTCCTTTTAGTTATCTCTGAAGATCGTGACAGGACAAATGTTGTGTCTCATGATAATCCTAACTTGTATCTGTTACCTAGAATGAACTATTTGAAAAAGCTAAAAATGAGATCCTGGATGAAGTTATCAGTCTGAGCCAGGTTACTCCGAAACACTGGTAAGTATTAATGCCCTTTCTCCATGTCTTTCACTCTAATTTAGAAAAAAGCAGTGATTTTTGTTGCCTGGATTCATCCCTCAAAGTGAAGTAGGCCAAAGAATAAAGTGTGTCTTCTTAAAAATAGCTGCAGTTGTAGTCTATCCATTAAATGTCTGGACAATAGTTTACTCAAGACTCCTTTTGAATCTAGTTTTATCTTTGGCTTATCTTTTACCTTATCCTTAAGAAATACAGACTTGTGATTTCTATAAAATCTTTTACAGATAATTTAATAAAATTGTCACAAAATAACCTATCAGGACTGGTTTTTACTAGTCAGAGAATAGTATTCTAGGGAACATCTGTAAGGGAAGAATGGTTTTTGAAGTAACTGGTGATTTCTGTAATATGTATGTATTGATGTGCACAATAACGTTTTTTGAATTTTATATGTATGGATGTTTCGCCTACATGTGTCTGTGCACCGCATGTGTATCTGTTGCACACAGAGCCCAGAAGAGGGCACTAGATCTGGAACTGGAGTTTCAAGACAGTCTTGAGCTGCCTTGTGGGTGCTGGAAATAGAACTTGTATCCTTTGATATAGCTGCCAGTACTCTTAATCACTGAGCTATCTCTCCAGACCCACTATTTGTTATATTTTTTATTGCTTCCCACTTAAGTTTGGTTTGTTTGTTTGTTTGTTTGTTTTAAGTAACAAATTCATTGTTTTGAAAAATTGTCATGTGAATTCTAGGGCAAGCTATCATCTTCCATTTATGTTTATGTAAATACAGGCAGTCTTGAATCTATTGAAATAGGACATTTTAACAAACAAACTAAACCAGGGATGGTGGCAGACATTTGTAATCTAAGGAAGCAGGAAGAACACGGAATTTTTAGCTTAAATTTGCATCCTTTATACTATCACCTTAGCCACAGAGTACTGAAACATTTTATATAGTGATGCTCCATATCTGCTTTGTGATAGTTAGCTAAATTGTAAAAATTATGTCAAGTAGTTCAGCCTTGGACTCCACAGTAAACACAGACAGTGTATGTTTATGATAAGTAAATGAGTAATGTAAAGATGCTCAAAATTATAATTTATTAGCAACATTTAGCCACAGTGAGAGATGGCTCTGTAAACCCACTAGACAGGCTGAGAGTTGTGAGAGGGCCGTGAGTGTAAAGCATCTAGGACCTTCCTCTGCTAGTAGGAATGTAAACCAGAGAGGTATTGTAGAAAAGAGTGGTATCTTTAAAAACTAAACAAAGAACTGCCACATAGTCCCTCATTCCACTCTTAGCTGTGTGCCCACAGAGAGGAAAGCAAGCATCCTTACAAAGATTTGTGATGACATGCAGCTTTGTTTGTAATAGCCAACAACTAGAAATAGCAAGCACATGACCATCACCAGGTGGATGGATAAGCCAGTGTACACAGTTGGTGGTGCTTAGCAATAAAAAGAAGTGAAGTAGTAATACATACACCATGGATTTCAAAATAAGTATGTCGGATGAAAGAAAGTAGGTGGAAGAGTACATGCTATGTGATCACATTTATGTAAAGTTCTAGAAAATACAAAGTAATCAAATAACTACAAATAGAATGGTTACAGATCTGATGAGACCTTTATCTTGATCCCTGTGCTTCACAGATGTACACATATGCCATATTTATCACCCCTTCAAAGATGTGTAGTTTATTGTTGTAGCTAGTGATATTTCAATCAGGCAATTTTTGGAAACTTTAATGCCATATTGGCTTTCTTGAAACATCTTTTCAATTTCAGGGAAGAAATCCTTCAGCAGTCTCTGTGGGAAAGAGTGTCAACTCATGTGATTGAGAATATCTACCTTCCAGCTGCACAGACCATGAATTCAGGAACATTTAACACCACAGTGGACATCAAGCTTAAACAGTGGACTGACAAGCAGCTTCCTAATAAAGCAGTCGAGGTTAGGATATAATTTAATTAAATGGGTAAGAAGCATTATCTGGAGGGAATAGGTGCTGTGGATTGTGGGTCTCTTTTCCTTCATAGTCACTACTTTCTATGTGGCCTTAACACTTCATGCCTGTTCTGCTCCTGTCTCTGTTGGAGCTAGCTTAATATTGTTCTCAGTTGCTGCTAACATAAAAGTTTACTAATCAGAATGTTTTTTGCCTAAAGGCTTTGTGTCTCCTTCTAAAGATAACATTTAATAAAAACAACAAAATTGGCTTGAAGGTAAAATGTTTTGAACTTCTGTGAATTGTGCTTCTGTAAGGAATATCTTTAAATGAACTAAGCAATATCATTTAAGGTTACAAATGCATTGAGTTAGGGTCCTATTAGTTTTGACTAGGAATTACTTACAAAACTAAAGCCCCTTAAAGAATCATTTCTGTCCACATGAAAACTGACAGTGGCCCTACTTGCTTACCTTTCCTGCAGCTTCATTAGAGAAGCTGGGGTGATAATCTTGCCTCCTGGCCAGGCTTGCTGTCAGGATTGGATGGGTAATATGTGAAATGCTTACCTCACACCTGGGCCATAATGGCCACTTAGCATTTTCAACATTTTCCACATCAGTTTGTCCCATCTCTTACTCTATCTGAGAGACAATGTGTCCTGGATGCTGAGAAGGTTGCTCAGAAACTTGTGTTCAATACTAAATGATTTTGTTTGTCATACCTGCCTCGGAAGCAGTGCTGGCCCTTTCCTGCCCGGCCTCTTCCCCACTGTTCTCATCCTCCTGGGCCTCTGCTTATCCTGCATGTTGCTGAACTCCAGCCATTTATTGACCCACTTACCATGAAAATAATTGGAGAGCTGCTTCTTCTGACTCTAGGTCTACTCACAGTGTTCTGCATGTGTCCTAGGATAGGACATTTGCATAGCCAAAGCTTGTAATTCTGTCTTTCCACTTTCTGCCCTGGGCTTCCTGTTGGGGGAAGGAGTGGAGCTGATGAGGGTAGGAAGCCGTAGGTTCATTCCCATCCTCCGAAGGGCATGTGGTGCAGTTCATTCCCACCCCACTCAGGACATGGTGGTGCATGCCTGCAATCCTAGGGAGGCTAAAACAGGGGATTACCTGACATTGACAACAAAACAAAAAACCACTTTACCCCACCATCTATGTGTAGATTCAGTTCTTAATTACTTTTGCCATGTGCTTTTATTCACAGTTGAGACGAATAAAAGTTAGCTGAACCACAAAGTCGAATAATACTTTATATAATATTTTAAGTTATTAATATGAATCTTAACTACAGGCAAAAATGTACAGGCGATTGGCTCAATGAGTAAGAAACCTTAAACTTGGTATGATGTGGTGTAGAAACAGCAGACAGACTCAGATGTGTTGGAAATCCCACCAGTCTAGAATAAGACCATCCTCACAATTGTGAGCCAAATTTAAGCAAGCTTTAATTAAGTTAATTAAATACTGACCAGTAAGATGGACTCTGACCAGAACCAATCTGAGGTTCCCACAGAGTGGTCCTACCACAGAGTTCCCACAAAATGGAGCATGGAATAGATGCATATAAAGGCAGAACCCACAAGGCTGCATACTTCCCATCAAGTCCAATCAGGACCTGTCTCATTAGCTTCACCTGAAAGTGACTAAGTATATTTGGTGCACTTGAAGCACATCTGTGCAGTTAGATTAACCGAATGGAATCTACACAACCCCTACCCAAAACTGTAAGATGTTATCTGTCATTGGGCAAGCGGGGATTACAGGATTATGTCTTTCTGTATCTCACATGAACAGCTCCGCTCCACATTCCAAGAAGTTACCTGTCTTTTTGTTTTATAGTTATCTTAGGCACGTAATTAAAGTTTAAAACATAACTTTTGATCTTACAGTGTTATTGGTTGAAATAAATGAAGCAAATGTGTCAGCAGACTTGGGATGTAGCGCTCAGCTAAAAGAGCCAACCCTGCTCTATTCATCAAGTAGCATTCTGTGGGAGAATATAAGTCAATTGTCTCAAGTTGTTCTCAAGAGCTGGAGCTATTGCTGGGCAGTGATGGCGCACACCTTTAATAGCAGCCTTCGGGAGGCAGAGGCAGGCAGAGTGCTGTGAGGCCAGCTTGGTCTACAGAGTCAGTTTTGGGGCTTCCAGTTACAACAGTGTAACTGTGTTGAGAAACAAAACAAAAAACAAATAAGTTGGAGGTGCATATGTGCATGTGAAGTCTCAGTTTTTAAGACGGTGTCTCTGTTGGAACACACCCACCTGGCTCTGCCCGAGTGACAGGATTAAAGGCGTATAGCACTACGCCCAGCTCTGCTGCCTTTCTATTAGTGTGCATGCCTTCATCAGTGAACATGCATCTCCTGGTCAGCCGCTAGATCCATCTGCTTGGATTCGTGTTATTTTTTCATGTTCCATATTAAACAAGAATAAGCAGTATAAATACAGTGTTTTTCTTTTATATCTAGGTTGCTTGGGAGACACTACAAGGAGAATTTTCCCGCTTCATGACAGAACCCAAAGGAAAGGAACACGATGACATATTTGACAAACTTAAAGAGGCTGTGAAGGAGGAGAGCATCAAGCGACACAAGTGGAACGACTTTGCAGAAGACAGCTTGGTACGCCTCTGTCTAAACAGCGTGTCAGCACTGCTTTCACAGGGGTCTGATTCCTTCATGCAGCTCTCAGATGACTGCAGTGTAAAATGATAGATTTATGATTTGTAACCCACCCTTTAACGTTCCTCTGGCTCTTCTAAAATAACTCTCTGCTCTTTTTATCTTGACTTCCATTTCAGAAGAAAAATCAAATTTTGGAATTGCAGGAAGTAGGTTCCCATACATTTCCACAAATGCCATCTATTAGTTGTTTTGGGCCTGTCTGTAGATACCTTGATGCAAAATCATGGCACTGTCTACCATGTGTTGAATGCCTGCTGTGTGCCAGGAACAGCTCTTAAGTGTTTTATAAGCATCATTTGATGGAGTGTTTTTCAGTGTCTGGGACCTTGTACATGCTAGAAAAGGCTTCTATCACCAAGCTCTGTCCTCAGCCTTTTTTCTTTAAGTAAGGTCTCAGTAATTTGCCCAAGCTGACCTTGAAATCTGTAACCCAGGTAAGCCTTGAAGTTGAACTGTCAGTCCTGCCTACATCTCCTGATTAGCTGGGATTACTTAGCCCACCAGGCCCAAAGCTTGATTGATTCTTAAGCAATTGTGTTAGTAAGTTTTTTGTTGCTGTGTCAGATCACCTGAGATTGACAAGAGAGGAAAGGTTTACTTGTGTTTATGGTTTCTAAGGTTACCATCCATGAGTTGGTCAGTGCCACTGCTGTTAGGCCTGTGGTGAGGCAGAACCATCTGATAGACAGGCATGGTAGAGAAAAGTGCTCAGTTTGTAATAGCCAAGCACAGAGAGGTGATGGGACCAGGGACAAGAGACAGCCTTCAGAGGAACTCCCACAATGGCCTGCTTTCTCTACCCTGGCCTCACCATCCAGTGATCCCTTCAGTATTTACTCATCAGTGGATTCATTCATTAATGAAGTTATACCCTCATGATCCAGTCATCTCTCAGTAGTACCAACATCAGGGAGCCAAGCCATTTGGTGGGACACTTCAGGTCAGGATAGCTATAGTCCTATCATGCCCATTGGCAGAGCTGGTATTCGCCACCTGTTCTAATTATCCTAGCTACTGACCTCTACCTGCTGCACCTTCTGTTATGGAGTATGCTTCAACCACCATAGTCAAGCCTGTATTAACCACTCCTTCTGCTAGCTGAGCCAGGTCTTAAGAGGATTGGGCAGTTTTCTAGAAAAGAACATACCACCGTGCACTGTTTGTAATCATAATTTCATTTTGAAGAAATATTTGTCTTCATGTTTAAAAATTGTATTATTGTTTAACTTCCTGGAAAGTTGGTTTTCTTTAAAAAAAAAAAAAAGACTAAATTTTATTCATTCACTCAAAAATTATAAAATTTAGAAACAGATTTTAATTGTAAAAATAATATCTAATGTTTATGATTGGCAAAATGTTTGAGCCTTTATCCTATTATTGTATTTCTATTAGCAACAAGAAAATAGTAATTTCTTTCTTCTGTCCTATTATGAAAATGTTTCTGCATAGTTAATATGACCAAAAATAAATAAGTAGAGAAGGGAATATCATCCTTTGATATTAGGGCTCTAGTTCTTATACTTCTATAGTCAGATGTGCTGTTACTTACCTTTACCACCCCCCTCAGTTAGCACTTTAATTTCAGCCACAAGAGACTCCATGTTATTTTGCAAATAAAAAACTCATAGATGCAGCCAAATAAAAGGAACTCCTGCACTTCTGTGGGAGTAACTTACTGTTATGTGGTTATTTGTTATATTTAATACTTACTAAGTTACCAGCTTAAATAAAATTACTGACATGGAAATAAAAATTAAATTATCTTTTTCTGCCCTAACCATTTCAGAGGGTCATTCAGCACAATGCTTTGGAAGACCGGTCCATATCAGATAAGCAACAGTGGGATGCAGCCATTTACTTCATGGAAGAGGCCCTTCAAGCTCGTCTGCAGGATAGTAAGTAGAGACATGAGCTCTTGAGCTGTAAGCATCGTAAGATACAATTCAGTGGATAAAGCAATTGCCATGAGAGCCTGATAACCTAGGATGGGTCCCTGGGACCCACGGTGGAAGCAGAGAACAGACTCCCCAAAGTTGTCCTCTGACCTCCACTCATGCTCTATGGCATGTGTACTTCCAAACTCACACACATGTCATACATCCACATACCTAATAAATTAAATTTTAATATGCAATTAACATTTCAAAGTCTTTGTCTGGATATAGTTGAATATTTATTTATGGGATTTTGTGTGTGTGTGTATGTAGATTGCTTTGTGACTAATAAAGAGAAAAATTAAGTTCGGCACCAGATGCTTATATATGTGTTTCTTACGCATAGGAATTCTGTAAACAGTTGTACTTTTCATAAATTTTAAGCGCATACATAATTGTCATACTTTGTTGTATCATATCAGTACCATACCAATCATATAATTTTTATTTTAATTAATTTCATATTAATACAGCATTTAGAAATAGTTAGAAATTCCTGGACATTGTTAGTTGTAATTTGTAGTCTTGGTAAGTGAATTAATTTGTATCTTTCTTCTAGCTGAAAATGCTATTGAAAACATGATAGGGCCAGATTGGAAAAAGAGGTGGATGTACTGGAAGAACCGGACCCAAGAACAGGTAGGAACAAAAACATCCCTGTTCTCATAGTAGCATTTTCTTCATAGTTTAGTTTGGTTTGCTGTTTTGTTTTTCTGTAGCCCAGACTGGCCTTGAATTCACAGAAGTTTCCTGCTTTAGTCTCTTACTTGCTGACATTACAGGCATGTGCCACCACATCTGCCTTCATTTTGCTCATTTCAATTCAAGTATTAGCATATGCTGGTGAGGATGACTCAGTGGGTAAGAGTTCTTGTGTAAGCATGAGGACTTGAGTTCAAAAAAAGTCCAGCATGCTTGCATAGTGCTTTGCGGGTGGAGACAGCTGCCAGCCAGGCTTCAGTTCACTAGGAAGAGAATCCCCACCCAAGGGAATAAGGTGAAGAGTGACAGCTCCTCTGACTTCTGCATGTGCCCACAGGTGCCAGCAAACACATGTGCACATACATCACACATGAGTACACCAGAACTACACTCACACACATGCATACAGACTCACATGTGTACATGCATGTGTACAGTTTTCTCATGACTCTAAATTCTTTAGAATTCTTTAGAATTTTAAAATTAGAATTTAAAATTCTCTAGAATTTTAGTTACATTAGCCTTTCTAAATTATAATGAATCTGTTTTATTAAAAGATTAAAGATAAGATAAAATGTGCTTCTTTTGTGGTTGAATGCTTTATTCATTTTCCAATTTGAGGTTTAAAAAAGAATAATTGGCCTAGAGAGATGGCTGGGTGGTTAAGAGCACTCGCTGCTCTTATAGACGACATGGGTTCAGTTAGTTCCCAGCACCCACTGGGCAGCTCACAACCAACCTGTAACTTTAGTTCCAGAGGATTTGATACCCTCTTTCGTCCTCTGAAGGCAATAGACATACACAAGGTACTTAATTACATGTAGGCAAAACACCTATATGCAGAGTAAAATAAGTAAAAATCTTTGTAACTAAAGAGTAGTTATAAACAAAAAACATGAAACAGAGTCAGAGGATACATGACAATTGTGGCTAGAAAGAATACATTATTTTTGGTCATAATTTATTAGATATATCTAATTTTTTCTGTTAGAAGTTTGGAAATTATTCAAACTATTTTACCTTTTTGTAGTAATTTTTGTTAATGTGCATACAAAATAAATATGAAAATTCAGACAGTAAGTGTGGTACAATCCATCCTTTAGTAAACATTGAATGAGTACTTCAGAAGAGCAAAATGGCAAAGCTAAGTGTAAACAATTTTAATTGGTAAATTGCAGAATAATGTGCATCACTGAAGCCCCGTCCCCACACCCAGCCCTTCTTTTCCTTCTGAACTCTTAGAACTTCTTTCCCTGTGAACGTCAGTCTTATAACTCTGTTTCATCCTTCAGTTCAGTTCTTAAAGGAAAGTGCATAAATAGAATATAGAACCAAAATATATGAATGAATGAATAAAGAGAAACATGTGGTATCTGGTCAGTTGCTGCTGTCTTCTGTGTTTGCTGAATCTGATTAATTAGCATAAGGGATGCTAAAATGTGGAAAATTTCAGAGGTAAAGAGAATAAAATATTCCCAAAGACCATACTTTTTTTTTAATTTACCTTTTAAATAAAGTTAATGAAATAAACGATCAATGACCTTTTTCTTTTCTAATGTTCCACACTTCTGGTTCTATATGCTCCCTAAGTAAGTGACTTAACCCTAAGTCAGCAATTCATTTGTTCCTACTGCCATACAGGTGGGCTGAAACAGGTCTGTCAGAAAAACTGGCAGGGCTCTCAGTCAGAGGTTTCTGGCTTGGTTTCGGGAGGAGACATTGATTAGAAGCAGCTATTATACAGCAGATAAACTGGACGTTGAATCGGAAGCCTCCAGAACAGTCAGTGATTGCAGTTCTTGCCAGCAACTACTGGTAGATAGCCTCTGGCATGACAGAAAGAGGCAGCTCCTGGTCTTAAAGTCATTTTTCTCTAGGATCCATTTAAGAGAAGCAGTATATTCATTTTAAGATCAGTATAAAAGATCTGTACACCTAGAAAAGGAATCTGGAAGCCCTTCCTAGATAGGCCTTCACCCCCCCCCCACCCAGGGCTTGGGTAGCATGTATAAGATTCAGGCTGACAGTTTAGCTATAGGAGAAGGGACACCAGAATCACCTGGGAGGTGTTTGTGTATCACTTTTGCTTTTTCTTTACAATATTGACTGAATGGAATTCTCTTTCCCTAATCTTTCTATCCTTCTGCTCCCATCTGGAAACTGCTCCTGTGTCCCTCTTTAGGTGGAGGTTACAGTGGGAAGCATATTTCAGAGGGTAACCCCATGTCAGTTTAGATAGCTGTATGTAGTTCCTTCTGCCTTCATGAGTAACAAGACTTAGCAAGAAAGGAAAGTTAAGATTTCTCTCTGTTAAAGATGAGAAGCCCAAGGGGCTGGGGAAATAGCTCATTGGTACGAGTCCTTGCTATTCTGCCCATGTCCAAGGAATTCTTTGCCCTCTTCTGGCCTCTGGGCACCCACACCCAGGCGGCAAACATACACACATGCACACACACACACACACACACACACACACACACAAATAATAAAGATAAATCTTTTTTTTTTTTAATGAGAAACCCATGCTATTTCATGCCTTAACATAATGTTTTCTTTAGTTTTGTAGGAAAATCAACTAGTGAAGCATTCTCACTATGAACAGATAGCCAGGATAAATGAGAAAGAAGTTTGCTTTGGAAGGTTCTATTGTTTTAGCAGTAGATTGGTGATGATGGGAAGGTAGGAGTGAAAGCACAAACCAGGTAGAGAGCGTTGCAGTATCAGGATTCCTTCCCACAGCATACTGCACAGAGTAGAGCTGTGTGAATGGCCTGCTACACTTTCATTCACAAGCTACTCAATCACAGTGTCCTTGTAGAGTGCTGAGAGTCCGCAGCTGTGCTGTAGTCTGAGGCAGATTCTCTTGTAGTTTAGTGATGTTCTAGTGATTTGAAGCTAGTGTCTTTTGTCATTCACATCTGAATGAAGGACTGAGAAATAAGATAAATTGAGTTGGATGTGTAAGAGTTTTATTTTGAAACTTATAATATTGTGTATGTTTCTTTCTTTGCTGAGATTAATGTACAGTTGCAGAGAAGAGACTTAAGTGAATGAAGAAATACCCTGAGAATAGTTGGAAGTATGATTTTCATTGAAAAAGTTTCTTTGAAAAACATGAAGCTACACACTAGATATTTCATGGATTAGAACAGAAGCACTTTCCAGAGTCCTCCTAACGGGTGTTTGTATGACAGTGTTTTTTTCCCCACATAGCCCCACCTAGACACTTTTCCTTAGACACAAATTATACTCTACAGTGAAGAGTGAAAGTCTATCCTAAAATGTCTGGTGCTATAATTTCACCAAACAGTACTGTAGCACAAGAAGACGATTATAGAGCTAATCACTGTGGTTTACCTCCTCACAAGGCAATTGCTCTGCATTCATAGGCCTCTTAGTTTATGTCCTTTCTTTTACTTGACAGTAGTGGTACAATAATGTGTTTATTAAAATTGGGGCTCTATTTTTTACAAATGCCAAGTTTGAACTGTCTAGACAGCCTTCTTTTAACTTGTTAAAGTGTGTTCACAATGAAACCAAGAATGAATTGGAGAAGATGCTGAAGTGTAATGAGGAGCACCCAGCTTACCTTGCAAGTGATGAAATTACCACAGTCCGGAAGAACCTTGAATCTCGAGGAGTCGAAGTAGATCCAAGCTTGGTAAGAAGTACCATTGCAGTGTTGGGGATTTAGCTCATTGGTAGAGTGTTTGCCTAGCAAGCACAAGACCTTGGGTTCAGTCCTCAGCTCAAAAAAACCAAAAAAACAAAAACAGGAAATACCATCAAAATCCAGGTGTAATGCAACACTTAGGATCTGGAGACAGGAGTTCAAGGTCATACTCCTCTACAAAGTGAGTTAGCCCAGACTACAAGAGACTCAATCTCGGAAAATGAAAGGGGGTGGAGGTCTGTTTTCTAAATCAGTGTTCCTTACAGTGCGATATTCCTGCCTCTAGAGTTACTTAGAGGTCTAAGTGCTGAATTCTGCTGTGATCATGTGCACATTTACTGCTATAAATATAGTCATTTTGATTATTTGAAGAGTAAGCAATTTTAATTCCGTTTGCTTTTTAAAGGATAACTAAAGAAATTAAGATTTAGAACATTGGGTTTACTTGTGTGGTTACAGCAGTTTCTATAAAAGGGATAAAAAGCATCCAGATCCTTGCCTTGTTTATAGTTTTAGAGTACAATTAAGTTTTGTCTATATATGCCCCACTTATGACGTGTGTGTGTGTGTTGGGATGGTTCTGTTGGTTTCTGGTGGGGGTTGTTTGGTTGGTTGGTTATTTAGGTCTTAACTGTGTAGCCTTGGCGGCCTAAAACCCACCAGATAGGCCAAGCTGGCTACAAACTGACAAAGATCCACTTGCTTCTGCCTCCCAAGTGCAGTGTCAGGATTAAAGGGGCATGCCAACCACACCCAGCAACATAGTTATAATGGTTACAGTCCATGTAGCTCAATTAGATACAAGTAGATTTCAGAGGAAAAACATGCATTTTAATTTTTTATTGAGTTGGGTAATAACTTTGGGTCCTATCTCATTTTCCTCACCCATGATAAACATAAACAAAGATAGTCTACACATTTGACCACCTTTTTTCTCAGCTTTGCAATATTTATTTGCAGCAAAGTTTTACAAACAGCAACTGGATCTATGTTTGCTGATGCTTAGAAATTAGAATATAGGGGACTGAAAAACTCCTTTAAAAGCTAGCTCAAGGGCTAGAGAGATGGCCCAGCAGTTAAAAGCACTTGTTGCTCTCACAGAAGACCTGGGTCTGGTTCCCATCACCCACGTGGCAACTAACTGATATCCCTAACTCCAGTTCCAGAGTATCTGACAGCCTTTGTGGATACTGTACCCATTTGGTTCACAGACATAGATAGAGGCAAAACCCCCCCACACATAAAATAAAAATAAATAAATCTCTTTTTTTAGTTAGCATATATGAAACCCAATTAGAAAAATAATATGTAGTGAGAAAGGCCACCATAAATCCTTTAAATGTCACCTGCTTTTATCTTTCTATACTTACTTCAGATTCTAGTTGAGGTCAGAACAAGAAAACTGGTAAGGACCTAAATTCTTAAGGTGCTGTACATGTCATGTTATTCATAAGTTGAACATGAGACTCTTAGATGGGTGGAGATCCAATTTGTCTATGTTGTCCTAACTCTGATTAATAAAAGGCCATGCAGCCAGGCGTGATGGCACACATTTGTAATTCCAGTGCTCAGGAGGCAGAGGCAGGCAGATATCTGAGTTTGAGGCCAGCCTGCTTTATAGAGCAAGTTTCAGACAGCCAGGGCTTACAGAGAAACCCTATCTCAAAAAAGGGCATGGGGAAAAAAAAACATGTAAATTGAGCAACCCAAACCAAAGGGGGAAAATTGAAATACTCCAAAACCTAAAACTTTCTCCTCTCCAACTTGTTACAAGAAAATTCTTCATGTGACTGGCAATATTAAATTGCAGGCACACTATTATAGTGCATAATTACATTTAAACTATGTATGTAAGGTATATATGAACAATAAGTGACTTTTGTTTAGATTTCATCCAACCTCCAAGGTATATATGTAAATATTACAAAACCATCCCTCCCAAACATCCTATGTGCACAACATTTCTGGTCCCGTGTATGTTGGACCAGGGACACTCGGGCTCTGTGTACTTTGATACTTTTAATTTTTATGACACTTAGTTATATGTAATGGAGATTTTCTCTTGGAAGTAGAGTGGAACAGGTTGCTACTTTCCGCAGGCAAGAATATCCAGTTTTTTTCTAGTGACGCTTTGTTTAGAACATTTTATAAGGCTGCCATAACAGCCAATGAATATGGGGTATCAGGAGGTATGGATTCTGATATAGTACTGTTTCCTTTAGTAATTGATAACTCAAGTCCTGCTTTCTTCATCTGTCACATGGGGTTGATACTTGTTCTACTTACTAGCATTATTCTTGTTACTACATGTGATGAACATTAAACACTCTGACAGACTGTAGTGCCACAGGGTATACAGGTATAGCAGCAGTGTGACTTAGTAAAAAGGATTGCTTTCTGACTCTTATCTGGTTGGTGAACATGGTCTAACACCATCTTCTAGGTCCTAACTTTGTCCTTAGACAGGCTTTCAAACTCTTCTTGCCTTGGTTTTCCCACTGCCAGACAGGCAAAGATCATCCCTTACCAACCTAATCTATTGAATGTAGCTACTGTGCTTATTTAGAACTTGGTACATTTTGAAGTGTGTAAACTAGTAAATCTAGTACCTGACTTGAAAAATGATGTAAATGGATTAAAAAGGTTGATAGAATATGAACGTTGCTTTTGCTTTCAATTAACTTTTAAAAGTAAATTTTGTATACAATTTAGTGGTCAGCTATGTCTGTCATAATGCTTTGGCTTTTCTTTTCTCATTTTAGATTAAGGATACTTGGCATCAAGTTTATAGAAGACATTTCTTAAAAACAGCTCTAAATCATTGTAACCTTTGTCGAAGAGGTTTTTATTATTACCAGAGGCATTTTATAGATTCTGAGGTAAGAATTCACAAGCAAAAGAAGTAATTTTTAACAATCATTGTTGAAAGATGGTAAAAAATAACTTCAGCTTTATATTAATTTTAATCCTTTTGAGCATCTGGGAGAAAAGAATATGTAATTTATAAAGAATAACTTTATTTTTTCAGATTTACCAGATTAGGAGTAACTGGCTTTCACGTGTATTGTCAAACACTGTGGAAAGGGAAGGATGTGTGTATAGCATAGCCATCCACATATGTGATGGGGACCATATTGCAAAACTACTTTATTATGCATTTTTTATGAGTCATAATTCCTTTCTCACGCCACTGAAATCTTAAGCGCTCACACTTTTTAAAGTAACCCCTAGGTGGCAGCAGACTGATGCAGTTGGAGCATTTTCTTACAAACAAAAATGCTTTAAAATAGCCCTTGAAAAAGCTCGGTTGGTCTGTGTTGTTGTTAAATTGAAGCTTTAATATTGCTTTTCTGGTTTATTTCAGCTCAAAGAAAATATGTATGTGTGTATGTATTAGAGAAGCACCAATATTCTTACTAAAGCTTGGGAAATAAGTCTTATGTGTTTAATAAGGGCTTTGTTTTTAAGTTTGCATCTGATGTTCTTAACTGTTTACTACTTCAGCTGGAGTGCAATGATGTGGTCCTGTTTTGGCGAATACAGCGCATGCTGGCTATCACTGCCAATACATTAAGGCAACAGCTTACAAACACTGAAGGTAAGGTGACTCCTAAGAAATAGATTGATTAGAAAAACCTAAGAATCATACTGTGCTTTAAAATATTAATAAAAAAGAAATTACAATTAGAAAATGATAGAGATTAGAGATGCTGTATATCTACATTCCTTTGATAAAGATTATGATAAGAGTGGCATCCTCAGCATTGGTTCATATTTTGGAAGTCTGTGTATCTGTTGTGCTATGGCTTAAGAATATGTAGTCCTCAGAATATGGATCAGATTTATGCTGATAAATGTACTAGAAAGTGAGAAATATGAATTCAAGAGTAGAACTAACATGGTGATACATAATTTTCATTGTACAAAGAGTTTTTCATTATATACATTCATAAAAACAGTGCTGTTCTGGGTTTTTATTTACTTTGAACAGTTAGGCGACTAGAGAAAAACGTTAAAGAGGTATTAGAAGACTTTGCTGAAGATGGTGAGAAGAAGATTAAATTGCTTACTGGCAAACGAGTTCAGCTGGCTGAAGATCTCAGTAAGTACTTCCTCCCACTTTTTCTCATTCTTACCCATCTCCTGCGGGTCCTTTCCCCTAAAGCCAGACCAGGCTTCCATGGAAAGTCCCTCTTCATCCTGCTTGTACTCCAACACCCCACATCAGGTCTGCATCCTGAGACCAGGCTGCCAACACATGTTAGCCCTAGTTTGACTTTTCCACCTATAGCAGCCCACTGGCCTTCCTTGTTCCCACCCAAAACCTTAATTGTTTGATGCCATGTATGGTTCTTAAATGCTGGTAAGGTCCTAGCATTGAGATTTGCTGGGATATGTGAAAGCCCAGGGTGATCGGTGAAGCATTAACATTTTTATGTAGCTACTGGTAGTCAGTATTGCTTATGTCTGAGTCTACTTAGTTGTGAGTGTTCCTTCTTTGAGCTTATGCAACTTTTTCCTTTCAGAGTGTACTTAAATTTGTATGTTTTATGACATGAAAGAAAGCAAACACTGAGTAGGAAGAAGCTCAAGTTTGGAAATAGTTTGTAAGCTGAGTTTACAGTTCTGAGTCAGTCACAAAAATGTCCAAAAGAAGGCGGGCAAGGTTTTCCTAAGGGCCTAAGCCCTGCTTTCCCTTTTCATTTACACTACCTCAACCTTTTTTTTTTCTGCTTATCTGCGCTTCCATTGTTTTCTCTTGTCCCTCCTCCTTTAAAAAGTCTTGTCATTGTTACAGTGTATACAATGTCTGTGTTCCTCAGGCCATAGCTATTAGACTGTGAATTATTTCAATAACTTTTACCAGCGTCTACATTTTTAAGTAACAGAAAAATGCTGTGCTTTCTCGTGTGTTACAATATAGCCTGCACAGTCCCATTACTCTCCAGTTGTAATTTGATTATTTAAAGAAAGTATATTACTAACTCAGATATGTGCTGTGTCAAGCCAAGTTCCATGTTCTGGTGGTTTTCCTAAGAAAGCAGTCATATGACCCCCTTGAAGTGATTTGTGACTTTTCTACAAATACAGTTAGGGTGTTAATGTTCCAAATAATGTCCTTGAAAGCAGGGGTCTTGCCCATGACTCAGCTTCATCAGTCACACTAACGGAGATGAGCCATGACTGCCCCGTGGTTCAAAGAGTCTTAAAAGCCCCTTTCCTTAACTGTTTCTCTTCGGTCTAAGGATTGAGAATATAGTCATGGATGCTTCCAGCCAGACTACTCTCTAGGCTTATTAGTTACGGCTATATTGTAGGGAACAAGGTATCTAGTATTGCAGATACATTTAGGATATAGAATGGGGCGATCAAGAGATTTAACTATAAGTTCAAAGAGTAGAGTCATGTAGAGTTTACTGAATATTGGTAGCAGTCCAAAATTTATCTGGTTTTTGATCATTCATCATTAAAGTATATTTATAAGTAGTGCATCATTCTCTCACCATTCACTACTATTCCTTACCAAAGTAAAGCAATGAAACTAGGGTTAGAATGAAGAAATGGGAAGAAAGCCCACTTCTTTTGTCAGTAGGCTTGTGGAAAGAAGCCAGGCCTCTTTATGGTAAAGAATAGAATGTTTATCATACCACCCAAAATATCTCAACAGAAAATACCTATTAAAAATAGTTTTAAAGGAAAATACCTATTAACTTTTAAAAGTGAAAGGTAACTATGGAGAAACCTGAACGGTCATCACCTGAAACATGTGGGCAAATCAAAATCCTATGCTACCTTTTTGAAATGCAATGAGAAGAAGCCATTCTTACTAAAGATAATGACTTTTAGTTGTGACAGTACATCAGACAAACCCAAGTTAAAGTATCATCTACAGAATAACTAGCCTGCAGTCATCAAATGCATCAAAGACAAAACAAAACTAAAGTAGTCCAGACTGAGAGCAACTAAAGACCTGAAGCATCACGTCTGTTCCAGAGGGCGTCAATGAGGTAGTCAGAATGTGGTCTGGATATCCTTTGGAAGTCCAGTATCAGTGTTGGTTTCTGAGACTTGATTATTCAGATGTGGTTATTTAAGAAAATATACTTGCTTCCAGCTAATATACAACAACATTTAGATGTGATGAAGCCTAATAACAGTAAATGTTTCTGGAGAGATAAGCTTTTTATAATGTTGTTACAGCTTTTCTGTGAGCCGGGTGGTTTAGTTTGTGTTTTGATGAAACAGGAAAAGAAGAAAGTTTATGTTTCTCGCCAATCAGTGTCATGTGAAAATATTTTACAGAAAATGAGACATCATCTATGAAGATGTCAGAAGATTGAATACCTCAGGACACTTGAGTGAGATACATAGCTAGTCTTCCCACCCACCTCGATTCTTATTTACAGTAATCTCCCAACAGTATATAAACAACTCACTATGACCTTTATGAGAACCTTGAGTCTGTAATAAGAGTAAGTTCAAGAGATTTTTATAGTGCCCAAAGGCAGTACCAACGGTGAAGATGGCTGTTTGGATTACTAATGAAATTTTGAGTAGTGTGCCCATCTACTGAAATTGAAAGTTCTACTAAAATACCTTCTTCAAGGTGGCAAAAGTCGTCTCTTCTATAATGCTTAATTTTGATTGTCACCATATTAAATAAGAGTGCTAACATTCTAAGATGTGTTTTCCCTGCCTTGGAAATTGAATACCTGAGGACTAGTAGCAATGGATAAGTTTCATCAGTGCATGGTGAAATTCTTTTACTTAACTTCTATCCACTAAAACCCAAATTATACTGTTTGTTTTCTGGTTTCTGTGGTTTTTTGTTTGTTTGTTTGTTTGATTTTGAGTCAGGGTTTCTCTGTGTGGCACTGGCTGTCCTGGAACATGCTTTGTCTACCAGTCTGACCTAGAACTCAGAGATCCACCTGCCTCTGCCTCCCAAGTGCTGGAATTAAAGGCGTGCACACCACTGCACAGCTCCAAGTTATATTTTAGATTCCTTATGTATTCAGTCCCTGATAGCCAAGAATTAAAGGGTATTTGAAGTCATTTAAGTCTTTTGCAGCTTGTTCTGAGAAAGGATTCTTTTCCCACTTATGTTATAGTAACTTACTTTCTTGCTCTGTATCAAAACATGAAGTTGTTTATGGTTGTAAGTGGATATTTGTGCACTTGTCAGGAGCCAGAACACTGCTTTCCATAAGTTCTCATTCCGTCTCCACCACAGCCTTTTGATGTTATAGTAGTAGCTATTTTTCTCATTTTACAGATTAAAAATGAAGATTTAGAAACACGTAGTATCTGATCTCAGATGTTTTAATTTATTAGGGAGGAAAACTCAGGGCTTTGAAAAGTAAATTATATAAAATGACCCTTGTACGAGGATGTGTACATAGTGGCAGGACAGGAAGGCAGCCCCCTGGTATCAGCAGTGGTGCCATCCTCTTGTCCTCAGGCCTTCCTGTCACACAGGATGTAAGAAGCTTTGGAATGGAGACTTTCACTCTGTAAAACATCTAGTTAAAGAAACACCTACATGCATATGAAGTCAATAGATGAACTGAAGGAAGCCCATCTTATGTGACTTGTAAACTGTCTCCAGATTTCCAGATCCCACAATAATCAGAGTTGACCAAAACCTAGATGTTTTTCCCCTTTGCTGATCTCAAACTCACTATGTATCTAGAATGACTTTGAACTTCATGCTTAAATTGCTTTCACCTACTGAGTGCTCGGATTAAGGGTTCCAGGCCCAGTCTGCCAGGGCTTAGCCTACTTTCCCAGCTGAACCACAGCCCCAGGCCCCAAACTAAGAGCTCTTCGGTATGGTTGTGCTCATACCTGAGTTCTAAGGTCCAACTATGAGATATATTGAGATATACCAAACCTTTACATTTTAACTGCCTGTTATTCTAGCTTTAGGATTGTTGTTGAGCAGGATTGAGAGTGTTGAAATGTTCTCAACCAAGTTTCTGTGTATTTTTTCATATTTACCAATATAAATATAAAATTAAAAAATACATGAAATATAAAAACAATAATGAACTCTGGCTGTCATTGTGCAGGCTTATTGAAATGGGATAGTTGACTGTCCTTCCTGTTAAAAGCCTTAAAATCAAAGTGGCTTTTAATTTAGAATTTTGTAATATCCCCTGTCCCCACCCCCAGTTAATCTGCTCTGCTGACTGCCTCCACCCTACGCGAGGTGGCAACAGCTGGCCTTTTTACCAGAGCTCAGAGGGATTAGAGAGCAGGAGAGCAGCAGCATGCTAGGCCTCTTGCCTCTGTTGACTGTTCTTTATTGTTTGATGCCTGAGCATCTCCCAGACAGCAAGCAATTGTTACTGGAAACTTAGTTTGTTTCTCTTGGACATACACAATGCAGTTAGGGCTCCTCTTTGTGTTTCTTCACATTCCCAGTCTCCTCTTATCCGCTATCCTGTGCTTTCTCTTGATAATTAGAAAGGAGCAAAGATACAACCTTTGTATCTTAGGCTCTGTGACATTCACTTGTGACGCTAAAACTTGGCCAAAGAGACTACAGATATGAGGTTTTGGGTTTTTTTTGTTGTTTTTTTTTTCACTGAATTACCAGATACTCAGCAACAGAAGTCATGTTTACTATGAGAACTCTGTTCATCATGGTTAATATTGTTTAATGACAGAAAACAGGTGTATTTGTTCATTTTTAAATTATGACAAAAAGGAAACAACAGAAGAATAATCTAAAACTTCATTCCCAAATTCAAGATTAGAAATTTATCAAAGCCGCATAAATCTACAAAGATGCTTTCAGTGACTTAAACACCATTCTAATGTGTAGTATAATTGTAAGAATTTCTTCGTGCCATGTTAAAATCTGAATTAAAAGCAGTAAGACATAGCTAATGGAACCATAGTTAGCTGAAATGTTTTTATTGTGCTGTGTTCAGAAAGGGAAAATGTCAGGTGACCCTGAGATTTAATTTCTGTTGATTTCTGTTGATTACTTTGTATTTCTAATCTTCTCCAGAGCCTGCTACTGTCACAAATGAGATCAGTGGTCCTGAAAGATGTGAGACTAAAAACCACCCCACAGGGCTATTTTATTCTGAATGTGGAACCTAAATTGCATAGAAGGAAAGCTCTCTGTGATTCTTGCCATTCACCACCATCACGTACATCCCCATCCCAAATATATTCTGGAGATTTCTTCTATTCACAGCAAGACAGTTTTCTCTTCATTAATTGGGATAGAATAGCCAAATAATTTCTTTTGAGAGTAGTATATGACTGTTCACAAATTTGTGAAGTCCTTTGAACTCCAAATGCAGTAGCCTGTCGATTTTATTTCTGTAGACTTAGGAAAAGAAATCGTTTTAACAGAATTTAAAGAAAGGGCTGGCATTGAGTTTTAAGTACCTAGATCCAGAGAGGGTTTGGGGGTTTTTGTTGTTGTTGTTGTTGTTTTGGTTTGGTTTGGTTTTTCCTTCTTCCAGAGAAGAAAGGAGGGACTAGAGAGATGGCTCTTTATTGTTCTTACAAAGGATCCAGGTTCAGTTCCAGTACTCATATCAAGCAGCTCACAACTGCCTGTAACTCTAGCTCCAGGGCATCCAACACTCTCTCTCTGGCCTCTGTAGGCAGAGACATGCAGACACTCAACATACATAAAATAAGACTAAATAATATTGTAAAAAGAAAGAAGAAAGCAAGGTACAAGGGAAGAAAGCATGAGGAGTCAGGACTGTGACTTTCCACCCCATTTCTCCCTCAGTCCTCTAGCAGTTTCAATACTATCTTTCCTGGCTTCTGGCACAGCTTTTTCCTTTCCTTTCTTTCTTACTTCTTCTAAGTCATTATCATTTGACCTAAACCAATATTTTTCCTCCTACTGATTACTTGCCTTCCCCCAGTGATTAAAAGCATACTCAGCTACTGCCATGGTTGTGTAATTGAGCAGAAAGAATACTGCTATTTAAAGAAAATATTCTCATGTCTATTAAGATTGACCTACCCTGGCAAAATCATTTGGTTCATTTGTGAATTTACTGTACCTTGTGTTATATATCATACATGGTCAGTGAGTACTTGATCACCATTTTAATACTGACTTTCATTAGCCCTTTTCTGGACTTCAAAGGGAGAGACTGAGGTCCCAGAGACCTTCTTATCTGTCTCACCAAAAGATCCCGTTTCATCCCTTGTGAGCAGCTCACATTTGCTGTATTCACTCCAGTACCCACCACTCCCTTACTCTTGTAGTCTGGCTTTCAGTATATGGAAACCACTGATTTGTGGGCCCTAATGATTTCCTAATTGCCAGTCCATCCAATTAAAAAAAAAAAAAAGAACTTTAATAATTTCTAACATTGAGAATTTAAGTTTATTGGAACACATTTCCTTGGCATTCAAGTGTTTTGAAGTGTTATTTCTAAATACATGTATGTTTGTTAAAAAGGAAAGATTAATACTTTTACTACAGAATAAATAACATTTCTGTTATTTGTTACAAGCAACTGTTGAAGGCATAAAAGTTATTTTGTAAATTCTGCATTATGGGAGTATTTTTCATACCAAGGTGAAACTGCCAGAGCAACTGAGGAAAACAATAACGAATTATTTTACGTTGAGTCTGCATGCATGAGGCAGGCTCTGCTTTGTGTTATAGCCAGAAAAGGACAGAGCTGACACAAAGAATGAAGTAGTCCTTAGGGAGAGCTCTGTGTTGGAGACAGTTATTTACACTCAGCTCACTGTGCCATGGTGTGCCTTGTTGTTATCAATGAGGAAATGCAGGCTCAAAATGAGCCTTCAGGTCAAAGTGCATTTTTCATGGTCAGGAAAGCTACAGTTTTAAAGCTACAGTTCAGGAGAAAATTGGTATGAGTAAAAGGATATTTACTTTATATTATATAGGCTACTATATTCAACGCTTTGTTAGCAAATACCTTTTTTTTTTAATGAGAGTAAAATCAATGTTATTTTCTAATAACCTATGGGTTGGATTTGTATTGGGGATTTTTGTTTTGTTTTAAGACAGGGTATCTCTATGTAGCTCTGATTGGCCTAGACTTGCTATGTAAACCAGGCTGGTCTTGAACTCAAAGAAATCTACCCACCTCTGTCCTTCAACCCCAAGTAATAGAATTAAAGGTGTGTATAACCACAACCAACATATTTTATCACTTTTAAGTTTTATTTATGTGCTACTAAGGAAGCCAGTGTACATATTTAAAACATGAAATTTGGGAGGTTTTTTTTTTTTGCCTTCTAATAATGCTTACCATTTCATAATGAGCAATATTAGAATGGAATAATAAATTTAAACTTTTTCAAAATTTCTTTTAAAGATTTTTTTTGTTGTTTTATATTATATATATGAATGTTTTGCCTGGATGTATGTAAGTGTTTTATATGCATACCTCATGCCTGAGGAGACTAGAAGTAGGCCCTGGGTCTCCTGGAACTGGTATTGCAAACCATTGTGAACTGTCATGGGGGTGCTAGTGTCCCTCTTGAAAGGGCAGCTAGTGCTGTAGACTTCTAACTCATCAGCTCCACTTTGTCCAATTTTATGTGTTTGTGTATGCTTTCCAGTTCTAAGATGGAAAAATATAGGGGGAATGCAAATCTAATCACAGTATAACCCTCTTGCTTATAAAAGTGTATAAAAAGTAAAATTAAGCAAGGCATGAACAGATACTATGAAAAGGAGAACTCGATGAGTTATAGACACACTATACCAAGTGTATCTGGGAAATACACTTCTTTTTTCCTTTTGGTTTTTGAGATAGGATCTCACTTTGTAGCTGTGTCTGGCCTGTGCTGGCTGCGAAGACCAGGCTGCCATTGAATTCATAGAGATCCACCTGTCTTTCTCTGCCTCTGAGTGCTGGGAATAAAAGTGTGCACACACCATGCTCAGTGTGACGTACACTTCTTAAGGAGACATAGTTTAAACCCAAAGGAATTTTGATATTTTACTATAACACATTTCTAAACTCTCCCTCCAATGAGTACAGTACAAAATCCCGTAGAAATTTCATCATCTGAATTATCCTATCCATAGGAATGATAAAATCTATACATGATGTGCTCAATCTTAAAAATAAATTGATATTTTTCCAAATAATGTCTTCATGGTAGTAGTACTAGAAACATTGCATGGGCCTATATGATAATGGCTTACTGTGGTATCAGCCTCCCTTGCTGGAAGTCAGTGTATTCTTCTGCATCTCCTGTTCCCATCTCAAGTTGTCCTGTGGGAACATAGTGAAGTATTGCTTGAACTGGTAAAGTTTTCAAGGTTTGATGGTTCACTTTAGAGAGGTTATTTTTTTCTTTCACTGCTAATTTCCATATACAAAACAGTCCATTTTAATTATTCCTTACACATCTCTTTGATCTGTTCTAGTTTTTGTTTTTTGAATTGTAGAAGAAAGTTGCTATTTTTTACTTAAGTAAGTAAAGTAATTTCATGTCCCCTTTCTGGGACAGGAATTCAAGGTTGTTTTGTTTTTAGTCTTTTAGGTCCTCCTTTTTGCACAACTTCTTACTCTGAGCTGTGTGTACAGCTGTCTTTAAACAGATCTATCAGGTATACTACCAGGATTTAAGTTTTAATATTCAAGTCTATTAATATCCAAAAGGCTGTACTACATACATTATGAAAAATGCCCCAGCAAGAGATTATTACTATTAACATTATAGCTTACTAGACTCTTGAATGTGGCCTTGGGGCAATTTCTAGAGCTGTTTTCTTGAAGGCTCTCGTTGGCATATTGTACCTATATACTTTGAGCTCACTGTTAGTGTACTTATATTCAGCTTCTCATATGGCAGGGAAGGTTAAAGTATACTTGCTTTTCTTTTACAAACTTAGTTTTAAAATACTTGTTCAGAGAACAAGCTACATTAATACAACTAAAAACTCTGGGGAAGATGCTTTATAGAGTCCATGTGATCTAGAAGCCATGTTGTAGCGTGCTGTGTACTAACAGTCACCCTCCTTGAGAGTCGATCTACCTGTTCAGGACCCTGGCTAGCCTTCCTGTGTGTGCTTGTGCCTCTGTCGTGTCTTTCTTCTCCAAAGATGCCCAAACTATTTTCATCTTCAAGCTAATGGATTACCCTTCCATGTAAACTAGCTGCTTTTTAAATCTTGATTCTCTTATACTCAGGGGGGCAAAAAATGTTTGTGCCTTGCCCTGCTTCTCAGAATCCACTTGTTTCTTAATTTCCTTATTCTCATCACTTCTGAAATGTTTCCCATGGATTACTGAAAATCAAGAAAAAGCAGTGATATAGGAATAGAATATATGCTATGCAGAAATAGAGAATGATTTCATGTAACTGCATCACTTATTTTGCATTCTGCATCCCTCTCAACCTCACACTTGTGTAGTTCACTGAGGCTTAGGAGGCCCCTCCCATGTTCATGTTTAGAACTTGATGTTCATTGAGGTTAACGTTTATGGCAAAGCTTTGCTACTGCTGATACCTTTTTAGAATTGCTTGGTGATCCTGCTTATCTTAGTCTTTGGTTTCTGTTTGTGAGTAACCTTTGATAAAAGAGTTTGTGTAATTTGGATAGTTTTGTTAATGTTTCAGACTCTGTTTTCTTACTGAAACCAAGCATCAAGAATCTAGTTATGCACACCCCCTCCCCCATACACACATATCCTTGTTAGGTACTGCTCTTAGGGGGGACCTGACTTTGATTCCAGCACCCACACAAGGCAGCTGAGAAAAAGAAACTATGATTAAAATTTTGAAGATGATTTCTAATTTAATATGTGAAATCAATTCTGAAGTTATTGTATTTGTCTGCTGCCCCTTGCTCTTATGCACCAGCACAGGTCAGACATTTCTAATCCAAAATGCTGTAAAATCTGAAACTTGAGCCCTTACATGGTACTCTCTGATTCTCAGATTTTAGATCATTTTAGATTTTCAGGTTCTGGGTGTTCAACTAGAAAAGCAAAAATCTGTAATATTTCTGGTTCCAAGCATTTCTGATTGGGGAAAGGAAACTTGTATTAGTAACTTGACTTCCTTGCATGAGCTCTGCTTCTGACTGGCTGAGCAGTACTTTGCCTAATGGGGCATCTTATTTAAGAGCTATAACTTGTATTTTGTTTTTTATTTCATCTCAACTTGAACTTGACTAAAGCTTTAAATTCATAAATTGGAATTGTGGTCTCTGAGCTTACATTTTTTCTTCTACTTTTAAAATCATATTAATGAGCTGTTTGAGAGTCACTCCCATGATTCATTTATCTGCTACAACTCTCTTTAAAGCTTCATTCAGTACTGAAGGTCTTTTGACAAACCAATATTTATAGCAGTTTGACGGCAGGATGAGGAGCAGCGTTTGTCTTTGTAACAGCTTGAAGAAAGACCCTCTCCAGGACCCAGTCATGCAGTTACAATCTTGGCCGCCTTTCTTATTCTGGGACCATGCATGCAGCAGCACCTCCCATGTGTTTTCTTGTCCCCTAGACTATCCATTCACTTCCCATCTGTTTTGCAGTCTTAAAGGAACAGAAGGGGCCCTCTTCTTATAAATCTGTCTTTGCGAGTGATAAATGATGCCCTGTCTCTTTAAGGGCTGCCTGGGTGGTTTTTCTTTTCTTAAAAATGTTTCAGCTTTCTTTCTAACAAAATTCAGAGTAAAATATACTTTTAAAAATAAGAGAAAAATAAAAAAAAGACAAACAACTATGAATTTTAAGGGCAAATATTTAATTTGTTGGAACAGAATAATTTACTGACTTTATCCACCTTCTCAAGTAATTACCTATGTCAGTATTTCTTTGAAATGTGATATTTAGGTTTACCATATGAGCAAATGAAATGATTCATTTTAACAATGTATATTTTAGATGCTGGGGAGAAAACAGTGTATCATTAATAAATTAGAATATCAAATAACTTTAAAATTTATTATTATATTGTGAGCTGATAAAATTTCAAATATTTTGTGTGCTGGACACAAAATAAAATGACTCACAATAGACAGTCGTAACCTTATGATTCTGTGGCCTTTACTAGAAAAAGATGATCATGAATGCCATAAAAGCTTGTTGTTATTCTATTCCTGAAATCAAATGCTGTAGATACTGACAATGTTGGCTTTTCTAAGAATTGAGCGTAGCAAGGCATGGTGGGACATGCATGTAACCCCAACACTCAAGAAGCTGAGGCAGGAGGATTGCCATGAGTTCAAAGCCCCATTGGGCTATATAATGAGTTCTAAGCCAACATATCAAAGTCTTTTCTCAAAAAAAATTAGAAAAGGAAGGGAAGAAGGATGGGAAAAACTCAGTATAATTAATACTGTTTTCTTCCATAAAAAAGTAATCCCCAAAGGTTAAATGTGATAAATACTGTTATGTTTTTAAATTGATTTTAAAAAGTATCACTAATATGAAAAGACTGCATTTAGAATAATCTGTTAGACTGTGTGAGTCAGCAGGCTATGAATGTCTTCTACAGAAGTAGAGTGAGTAACACTGTAAGTGCATGCTCCAGAGGCTCTGCGTTCTCTCCTAGACAGAAGTGGCCAGTGCTCAGTGGGAAGTAAAGCTGGATAACTGGTTCTTGTGGCCACATAGCAGTTTAGCTTAGGAGTAGGGTAGTTATGCCGGGTACACACCTGATAGAAATGCCTCTCGTCGATCCTCTCAAAGTGAACACTGAGTTAAACAATATTATAATAAATAAGTCAAATGACCACATCTAAGTTTCTGGAGCCACGTCGCATTGTCAAGTCTCATGTAGCCCAGGTTAACCTTGAACTCGCTATGTAGTCCAAGAACCAAAGAGAGCTTACACTGCTGATCCTCCTGTCTCTACCTCCCACTGCTGGGAAGCAGGTATGTGCCGTTGCACCTGGATTATGCAGTGTTGGAAACTGACCCAAGGGCTTCGTGCAGGTTAGGCAGCTCTCTACCAGCTGAGCTACATTCCTCACCCTGGGTCTCCAATGTACTGTTCCCTGGGAGAAATCACAGTATTGTCCAAATACGCGATATTTAATTTAGTTTGTCTAAAGATAAAATGTATCTCAGGAAGTAGATGAACCTTCCATCCCACACACAATTTCTTTCATTGAGCAGCTCAGCCTTTCAGTGAGTATGATATAGCTCTGGACATTGGCCAACACCTTGAGTGATACTATTCTTTGTTGTTAAATAAGACAGACCCATAATCATTAGTAGGTAGCTGAACTGAAATTAATATTACCATCCAACTAGGAAGATTCCCGAATCTAACAAGTATAAAGACCTAAATGTAATGCTGCTCTGTGTTCATGCCAAAAGTCTTTTGGAGAATAGGCATCAAAATACTTAGAAATTATATGAATAAGTTCTATTAAATTTATAGAAAGAGCCTGATAGGAGTGTTAACCTTGCATTAAAATAGTTTTAAAAAGAAAAAAAAGTTAAAGAAAGCTGGATTTAGAGCCAGGCATGGTGGTACATGCCTTTAATCCCAGCACTCAGGAAGGAAGCAGAAGCAGGTGGAAAAGTGATCTCTATGAGTTGGAGGCTAGCCTTGTCTACATAGTGACTTCCAGGACAATTAGGGCTAGAGAGACCTTGCAGGAGGGTGGGGAGGAGGCTGGATTTACTCATGAGTCACTATAGTACCCTTCAATGTTTGAATTAAGTTTTGCCTGAGTGAATAAATAATCATGGGTACCAACTTTGACTATAGATTTGATCATTTTGGTTCTCGTTTTCTATTTCCCCTTTGTAATTTTGTCTCCTTGTTTCTCCATATTCTAGATTCCTATAGATCCTGAGTTTCTAAAGGGCTTTTGTATAGTACAGTTGACCAATAAATAGCAACTGTTTTCAGTAGCTGTATACACTCCATAGGAAAAAAGGTTCCAGTAATTCCCAGCCCTTCAGTGAAGAGCCATTTACTGAAGAACTTCACCCAGACATGTCCCAAAGGATGGCATGGGGTGATCATGCAGCATGTTATTGGATAACTCTTAGGTGATTTGGATCTTTGGGTGTGTGATTTGCTTAAAGTGTATTATGTTAGTTCTTCAGCTAATTTCTTCATGCTTTCTTTTAAAACATCAAAAGTTATCTAAGGCTTTATTTTAGTGCACATGGTAGTGTTTTGTGTGTGGCTCTTTGTTCATGCTCTAAATTGATATTAACCAATGATGCGAACCCTCTCCCAGGTTAGACCTTTTGGCAGTCACAGGGTATTCAAAACCTAATTACAGATTAGTCTGTACTGGGGATTTTTAGAGCAAGTATCAGAAGACTCAAAAAGCACTGAGAGGAGCAGTGCCATTTCATGTGGGGACAAAGAGACCTAAAATGTGAATGGGTGTCAAGTCATCTGAAGAGAAGAAAAGAGAGAAGGAACACCATTCACTGAGGCTGGCGGTCTATGAGTTGGGGATTATGGGAATATTCATGACTCAATCAAGATGCACAATGAATTGATGTTTGAGAAGGCTCATCTTTTAAGTAAACATTGGGTAAATGGAAACGAGACTCCGTATTCACCACATATGAAACTGTGTAACAGAATAGTTTAAGCCCTTCCTGAGTCGATTTAATTTATCAAAGAGGCCACAGATTTATAAGAATTCTCTAGTTGTGTATAATTAATCCAAATATTTGAGAAAAATAGGAGTTTGCTTTATAACTAGCCATGCTAATTTCTGTTCATTTCTGATTCCTACCAAAATGTATCCTATTTTACATAAAAGGTAATACACCAAGAGACTTGAGGCTGTAGCATTTGTTTTGTTGCTCTTTTGATTTGGCATGTGGCATCAAACCTAATATGTGTTTCTAAATCAGAGGAAGGTGAACAGGACTAATCCTTAGCAGTGATGCCTACAGGATTGAAAGAGATAAAATGTCAAATTTGAAATCACTCTAAACAATGCAGACATTTCCTCAATCAGAAGTAAGAGAATGAGCAAGGAATGCTTCTTTATGTATTTATTTATTTACGTATTTTGGCAAGGTTTCTCTGTGTAACAACCCTAGCTGTCCTGAACTTGATTCTGGAACTAGACCAGTAGACTGGGCTGGCCTTGAACTCACAAGAGTGCCTGCCTCTACCTTCCCAGAACCTTTAAGAAGCTAAGACATGCTTCTTAAAGATGGAATCTCATGGAACTGGAGTAAAATGTCTTAGCAGTTAAGAGCAGCTCACAACTGCACCTAGCCACACACACCCACACACTGCAGGCACACACGCACACATAATAAAAGATGAGAGAAATCCTTCCATGTTCTGTAATACTCCATCTAGTTCATTGTACAGGTGAAAAAGACAAAGACATGAGTTCTTTAGGTGGAAGCAGTGCATGTTGACACTTCCTCTTTTCCATTGTCCTGCCGATTCTCCCTTCTCACACCACCCATCCCCATTACTTCTGATAACTTACTTAAATGCCCTTTGTGGCAATTTTAGTGTTTTATGGCATGGCAATACCATGTCCTGATATTATAATTGAAAAACTGCATAAAAGCATAACTTTTAAGTGAAACTTAGAATTTTCTGTACTTTTGTGTTAAATGGTTCTTTAACTTTCATTTAGAAAAAAATATTGCTTACCTTTTAATTTTCTAAAAATTGGATTTTCCTCTAGACCTTTCAAAATTAGATACCTCCCTCAGTGAGGCTTTGTTGTCTCATCACACAAACGGCTCTTGCTCTGACCAGTCTCCTGTGAGTCATACTGTGCCATACATCTGCAGACAGTCTGTCCCCCTGAGGGCGGAGGCCACTGATACAACAAAAGTTGGCAAACTGAACCTGTGGCTGCCCAGTTGCACTCAGATCATGTATGAAATAAAATTAGATTTTTATTTCTGCATATGGCACCACGTTCCCAAATAGACTGCCCACCAGGGAGTGATTAGACGCTGCCGAGACTGGAAAGGCCTTCTCAGATTTCCCTCGTGTTGTGCTGTTCAAGCTAGGTGGGGTTTCGGTGGGGGTTTTCTTGATTGTTTTGTTTCATATGAAGACCATGGTCATCTCCTCCAGAATTGCTGTGAGATAATTTGAAAAGCTTTTTCTTTTACTCTGTTAAAAAATGGTTTAGCTGTGAACTGCCATGTATATGAAACTCTGAAAATACTCATTTCTTTAAAAAAAAGTACCTTGTTTAAAGCAACTAAGTGTATTAGTTTTTAAACTAAGACTGGCTCCATTTGGGAACATAAGTATGTTTGCTAGTTTGAATGGTGATTAAGAAATGGAACCTAACCAGCCAGAAAAATGTAGATTGAAGTTCTAAGGGCCTGCAAGATGGATCATTGGGTATTGTTGTTTGCTTCTCTGTTGCAGTTCTAAAACACTCTGAGAAAAAGCAACATGGAAGGGAAAAGTTTATTTTGCTTAAACTTCCAGGTCAAATCCATCACTGAGACTCAAGGCAAGAACTTGAAGTAGAAGCCATAGAGGAACAGAATGTTGCTCACTGGCTTGCTGTCTGACTTCTCACTAGCTCGTGATCATCTTGCTTTCTTACATAGCTCAGGCCTACCTACCTGGGGATGGTGCCACCCACAGTGAGCTGGACCCTCACACATCAGTCATCAATCAAGAAATCTCCCACAAGCCAGTCTGATCAAGGCAGTTCTTCAATTGAAGAACTTTTTTCCTTTTTCCTTTTTCCCTAGGTTGTATCAACTTAACACCCAATCACATCCTTTTATATCATACTTAATTTCCAAATGAATATAGTAACAAGGCCATAATTCTACCTATCATGATATAGTAAGTTTCTCACGTGCAACCACAAATATGTTTTCCTTAAAATAGGTGGCAAAGTCCCTTACAGAATGCTTGGTCTTCGAGTATCTCATAACTTAAATATGAAATATAGATTGATAACACTTGACCACTGATATTATCTCAATTGATGGTATATTATATGATAAAAAGGGCGGAAAGAAGGCACAGTATACGCTTAATATATATGCGTATATGCAGTCATTTTCTTAACAAAAAATAGTACAGAAACATTCATGTTAATTACCATCTTCATTTTTGCCTCTGGTCACATGGCTTTAGCTGGTATTTATAACTACCTTCCTCTGCTGCTCATCCTTTATGTCCCGTATGTACCCTCAACAAGCACCTCAGTGGGTCTGGTTCTTTCCCTAGAGTAATGACCAATCTGCATCATTGAAAGATCTAGGTCTCTTGTCATTCTGTGTGGATAGGGTTGCTGTAGTTTCCCATTGTTCTTACTCAGGGGACATGGTAACACCTAGGTGCCCATAAAGAGCCCCTGTGTTCTAGATATAATCTTTCTTACCTCTATTGTGAGGAAGCAGTCCACTTTCCCAGTGGAAATCTGGATCAGTCACCCCTCCCAACACTGTTATTCCTTTCTTAGCCCTTTGGCTTAAGAGCATCTAAACCACAGAGTGGCCGGAGGAAAGTCTGTGCTTTCAGTTCAATGGAATATTTGTTGTGTTTTCTGGGAGAAGCACTCCCTAACAACCCACAATAAATAAATAGATAGATAGATAAATAAATAAATACTGAGTGAATGAGTAAATAAGTAATTAAGTGAATGAATGATTAAATAAGTAAGTAGATGTATGAATGAGTAAATAAATAAATTGATAGCTATGATTTAAAATTTATTAAAGATAGAATGGTATTGTCTTATCTTCTCTGGTTCACTATCAGTAGGAGGAAGAAATGCCACCCTGGCCTTAAATGTTATCAAATTTTCTCAGTGGTTTGATCAAAACAATAGAGCTTTCTTCTCCACAGACTTTAATATTCTTCATATAATACCAAGAATTAGAAATACTAAATTACAGGGCATCTGTAAATAGCGTCCTGTGTATGCGACTGTAGTGGCCACTGTGGAGTGCTTCAGTGCCATCAAAGTAACAGAAGGCCACTGTTCCTTAGGCTGGGTGCACATCACCCGTGCACACAGCTAGTAAAACTTACGTCTTAAGATATAAACACTGACCCTTAAAGACACCTTACAAGATCTTTTCTCTGAGTAGAGAGTAGAATGCTCGCCAGCCTCACTTCTAGGTCATGAGCCTTGAACCAGTGGGTTCCCATTAACTGGTAATTCCCAGAAGTATGTTAACCTGTGTTGAAAGGATGAAAGTATTTCTCACCTTGCTAGTGTAACTGATGTTCTAAGACGGAGTTACATGACTGAGTAAGCAGCAATAATGTGCGTTGTGGATCGGTCACATTTGTGGAAGAAATGGACGTTTCAGAGAGAAATTAGAGAATTTATGTGGAATCCAATAAGCAAAAAACTTAAAAAAAAATGAAATAAATATAAATCTACTTTTAGTGGTTCTTTGTTTTTTTTAATTTTTACATTCACTCATAGAAAAGTATTTTCATATGTTAAAAATATTTAGCCGTTCCTTTTGTCTTAATTTCCTGATGTTTTGAAATATGAATGAAATATACATCTCATTGTGGTGGTATTGACTGATCTTCCTAGGTAACTTCACCTGTTTTTTTATATATTAAAAAAGTCATTTTTCCAAGTGAGGGACAGTTAAGTATTCTCCTGGTTTTGTTCTCTCGATGTTGTTGAGATAGCAATGTCTGACAGTACAGCCTAGGCTGGTGTTCAGCTCATAGTGAGCCTTCCAACTGCTGGGGTTACAGACATGAGCCACCATTTCTGTTTATTCTTTTAACTACTAAGAATAGACTTATAATTCTTTGGTAAAGCTTCAAGGAATCTAAAGAGGCATTTTAAAAAACACTTCTATGTGTAGGTGAGCAGGCATTGTTCTATGTAAGAGTCCACAGCTTTATCTAATAGTTTCTCTAAAGGTCTATTAAGCATTTTCCTCTTCCTCTTCCAAAAAGTAGCTACTCATGCTCTTCTGATTTACCTGGTCATGGACCACAGGAGGTATTGTGAGAATGATTTTCTCCCTTTTCTCCAAATTGTTAAAGAAGTTTTGTAGACTATTTAATAAAGAATTTTCCCTAGTAATTTGTGATGCCTTTAAAAAGTAAATATGTTGGGCTAGAGAGATGGCTCAATGGTTAAGAGCACTGGCTGCTCTTCCAGAGGACCCAAGTTCAATTCTCAGCACCTGCATGGCAACTCACAACTATCTGTAACTCCTGTCCAGGAGATCTGACACCCTCACACAAACATACTTGCAGGCAAAACACCAATGTACATAAAATAAAAATAAATAAATAAAATATTTTTAAGTAAATGTGTTTGTATTTATCTCTTTTTATCTCCATAGAGAAAGTTAGAGAAATTCAAGAAAAACTTGATGCTTTCATTGAAGCTCTTCACCAGGAGAAGTAGACTGTATTAAGTGAGTAATTCTGAGACTGAGGTACACTAAATACAAAGCATGTGTGTGTAGCCTGTCTTAATAGTTCATGGTTCTGCATGACCAAATCCAGCTTGCTTCTCCATGATGTGATCCTTTTGATAGCATGACTCTCCGGACCAGCTTCCTGTATGTTGTGCCACACCTATAAATCATTTGATTGCCTTCTGGCTAAACTAAAATTGTTCTCTAGGACTCATTTCATACAAAAGCAAAGTTAATAAAGATATTTTATAATGATGATTTTATAACATTTGGGTGACTTATTTTCTGCATTGAAAAATTGATCTGTGCTTATCTTTATCTTATCCTTCTTGTTCATAGTAGGTAATTGTATGTTAAATATTCAACTTACAAGCCTTCTTTATTTGGCTTGACTAAAAATTCAGTAATTGTTCTTAATCTACTTCTCATGTTTACAAATATGTAGAGAGGCCTTTTTTCCTATTTAATGAATAGCATTAGAATTTATTACTTTTAATCTAGCCAATTATTAGTTATCACTGAGAACCCAGGACCCACAAAATGGAAACAGAAAAGTGATTCCTACAAGGTGTCCTCTGGTTTCCACACCCACACTATGGCACAGGTGTGCACACGCGCACACATACACACACAAATAAATGTTAGGGAAAATCTGAGGGAAAAAAGATGAAGCCAGGCAGTGGTGGCACACACCTTTAATCCCAGCACTTGGGAGGCAGAGGCAGGCAGATCTCTGTGCATTCGAGGCCAGCCTGGTCTACAGAGTGAGTTCCAGGACAGCCAGAGTTACAACAGAGAAGCCCTGTCTCGAGAAACCAAAAAGAAAAAAAGAAAAAGAAAATAAGAAATGAATTCTAGTATGTGTTTTTTAATAACGTGCTTGGTAAAACTGTGCTACTATTTTATGGTCAATATTTTAATACAGATATTTTAACAAATCTAGCAGATTTGAACAATTAACCTTTAATTTTTATAATCATGCTGTGATAAAGTTGCTTAAGTCTTTTCCATTTGTCTTGCCAAATCTGAATCTCTCAAATGGATTTATTTTTACAGAATCCTGCTTATAATGTAATCACCTCTGCATACATTCGAAGAACGAAAACTTCAGAGTCTTTTGTTCTGCCTCCTTTTCTCCTGTTCTACCTTTTTCAGTGCAAAATAAAGTCCTAGGGTAAAAATACCTTACGTGTGTTACAGGCACTTCAGCCCCAGCTGCCTCTTAAGCAGAAGAACAGTGACAATGGCATCCACATTCTATCTGCGTATACTCACATGACAAGTTGGGAAAACATGATTGGCATGCCCTTAGGCTTAGTCCTCAGAAATAAGGAAGTTGCTCTCTGAGTCTCATTTGTGGTGGCACTAATGTGATTCACTATGGATGTTATCAGGTGTATAATATGATAGTTGCTTTGGAATAAAACTTACGGTCACTTTTTAAAAGGCATCAATTGTATGTATGATGACGGTTGCACACTAAGCCATCATCTGTCTGCAGTGTTCTCTATCGAGGCGCTGTTTGGCAGTAATAATTCAGTTCATGGTCGCCACATGAAAGAAAGGTGGTTTACAGAGCGCTTCAGACAGGTTGATTTGTTTTGGACAGTTCCGTGTATATTCAGTGAAAGAAACATCAACCCTTTATTGCCAATCTAGAAACTCGCCTTGGAAGCCAGTAGCAGCACTAGCAATCAGTTACTGTTTTTATACTCTCTGTATGTGTTTGAAATTAATTGGTTTTGTATATTGTGTGTTTTAGGTCAGGTAGGGTCTCTCCTGTTGACAGAGCCATTGATTATGACACAAGATGGAGAAGATTATAGGTAATCAGTCGGCAAGTTTCATTTAGAGTGCTGTCAGACATTTGGACACGGCATCAGGGAAAGGCACACCACAGCCCTCATACACTATTTTAAATAAAACTTATTCTAACAAGTGGAAAAATGTTGATCCACTCCCTTTTAAAGCTGAAAATTGGAAGAAAATTTAGTTTAATTCATTGCAGTTCAGCTAACAACAGTAACTCTCACAATATTTTCATGTGTTTTATATAAAATAGTTGTATTGTTTAAAGACTTTAAAGTAAGCAAATATGCCATATTTTGCTTAAAATGTCTTTTTCATTTGCTACATTTTCTATTAAGGCTTTATTGTACTAGTGAAATGCCCTGTGTTGCAGTTTTATTTCACAGTTAATTTTATAACCAGTTTTCTTGGAATTGTTTTTGGTAACAATTTCCTTCCCAAGTGCACACACTTAAAAATATATACCAATACTAAGCATTATGATTGCCTCATAATCTGACAAGTATGGAAGTCAAAATATTTCAGAAATTGTGAATTCAGTAAATATTTGATTTAAATTATCAGATAAGAAACTTAAGTACAGTCCTCGGCAGCTCAAAGCAGCACCCATTGTTTCCTAGTTCGAGCACTCGGGCTGGTTTAGGTGTGGGACGGTGGTGACAGAAGCCCTGGCCCTCACTCGGGTCAGGAGTGCTCCCCCAAGTCCTGTTAGACAGCTGTAGGGTGAAGGCCATGGCGAGGCCAGCAGAAGAAATCTGCACATTTCTCCCAAGCAAAAGGCTGATGCTAGGCATCATATCCCTTTGCATAATTTTTTTCTTTTTTTTTTTTTTTTTTTGTGAGAGAGAACTTTTATTTCTTTGAGGGGGTCAGTATTTATAACATCAACTTAAAGATAGAGTACCAGAAATCCTTGTCAGCTTTACATCACCATGGGTTATTTTTAACCTGGTTTCATGCTAAACATGTCTCTTTTCCTCCCCCACCCCAAAGGCTAAGTATTTATTAAATGCAAAAGCTACAAGAAGGAAATAAAGTTAAGTCTCAGCAGTAGACCCTGTGTATAATGTCTATAGTTCAGATGCTTAATATACAGAAGCTAAAGTCAAATGAGACAAATTATTTGGTTTTCATGTCTGAATTTGCAGAAAATGGAGTGAATGGAATTCTATTTGGAGAAGTAAGGAGTTTTAAGTAGATGATAGGCAAAGTGAATTGGCCAGGGTGTCAATTGTAAATCCCCAGTCTGCATAGGACATGAACCATAGGAAGCAGGCTTTACCCACACACCAGCTAAACTGTGTTACAGGTGGAGCATCAGCCTTTCTAGGTCCTACTCTTAGTTTTCCCTCTTGCATTATCCCTAGACGCCCACAGATTACTGAGCGACCAAGTGGAAGTGATCCGTGTGAAAATGCATAGGGAGCACAGCCGGTGGGATTCCTAAGGGTACAATTTTGGAATGTCACGTGTAGGATTCTGGTTGCACACACCTGTAATCCCAGCCCTCAGGAGGCAGAAGCAGGATGATCGTGAGTTAAAGGCAGTCCTGAGCTATGCAGGGAGGCCCTGTCTCAAAAGTAAAAATAATAAAAATAAGAGTGTAGGCTTAACAGGCAAATTTCTTAACTAGTTAATTTTGTATTTATTTATTTCAGATGTATTTATCTGATAAAAGAAACATAGAAACATGGTATTTTTTTCTTTCCAATAAATGAGATCACGGTGCTGGCGTGTCTCCATCCTCTACGCTTGGTGTATGGTAGACTGTCATATACTGTAGCAAATGGAAATGTGCTTGAAAATATGCTTGCCTTCTAAATGATCATGGCTATTTGATATTTAAGTATTTAAAACTTAACCATGTCTTCACTGTGCACTGTGAATGAACTTTGTATTATTTTTTTAAACCTTACACTTGATGTAAATGTACTATGACTTATATTTGCCTGTGCTTGATCTAAAGTCATTTGTGTAGATGGATAATTAAAAGATACTGAAGTGACATTATAATTCTATTATTGGAGAGCATCTTTTACAATTTCTTGTCTTAATGAGGGAGAGAGAAGCCTTTCTACTAGGGTCATGATTTGGCCCCATGAGATAGCCAAATTCATAATCTAATAAGTTTTCAAAGTGGCTTTTCTCAGAAGGCTCAAAATTTCATGTATCTTGCATTTCACTGTTATAATCCATGTTCAGCTGATGCTTTTTTTTTTATCCTGTCTTGATACTTGTCAAAACACTTTAGTATTTTCTTTGGTAAAATATAAAAAAAAAAAAGACAGTTTTCTAGTTACATGTGCTGCTGTGGCCATGTTTCCGTTAATGATGCTGACATGTTCAGTCCCATAGGATGCTTGCTATGGTATGTTAACTAACTGAGGCCTAGAGGGAGCTGTGAAGACCACATCAATCCGTGCCTGATTAAAAGCCCCCATTCTCACTTTTTATTGCTGCCACACTTTGCTTCTGAGTGGTGATTATAAAGTGGCTCGCTGGTGAGCTGTGCAGAATACAGTAGTGTTGAGCCCCTCTACAGCCCTCATGTGCTCGGCCCAAGTCAGCATTGGGAGAAGCTACAGAACCCCAACTGTCACAGGAAGTATTCACAGTAACTGGTCGATGAATGTAAGATCCTTTGTTTTAATTCAGATTTTGTCCTTTCTATGGTTCATGTTCCAGATCTTTATTCAAAGAATGAAGAATTTAGTTACTGAAAATTCAGTAGAAAGATTTCTTCTAGCATATTCAGTTATAGAATTAATATAGTTACAGTGTGCTAATGAAAGCACACATGTGTTTAATTCCAGAAAACTGGAAGGATGAGATAGGATGAGAACTACAAAATTGTTAGGGGCTAAAAAGGTGCATTCTAAATTAAAACTGTTTAATTAGGTGATCATTAGCCTGAGGAACCAAATCATGAAATTATGGGTAAGAAAAATCTTCCTTGCTGGTCATGGTGAAGTATGTCTTTAATCCCAGCACTGGGGAAGCAGAGGCAGGCGGATCTCTGTGAGTTCGAGGCCAGTCTGATCAACAAATCAAGTTCCAGTTCAGCCATGCTCTCAAACGGAGAAAACCTGTCTCAAAAGACCTAAAAGAAAAGAAAAAGGAAGGAGGAATCTTCCTCATAAGTCATTATATTAAATCGCAGTCCTAAAATGTCAGAATTGAGTTACCACCTTGAAAATTGGAAATGTGACCAGGTGTGGTGGTACCTGCAGTAATCTCAGCACTCAGAAGGCAGATCTCTTGAGTTTGAGGCCACTCTTGTTTACATGAGTTCCAGGACAGCCAGGGCTGTGTAGAGAGACCCTTTCTCAAAAAAAAAAACAAAACAACAAAAAGAGGTCTAGGCCAATCTGAGCCACATGCCAGCCTGTCTCAAAAAAAACAAAGAAAGGTGGACACGCCCATGATTCCTCCTGGAAAGACTTCAGTGAGTGATTCATCTTCCGTAAAACCAGTGTTAGGGTTGTTTTGGAACCAAGTCACTAACAAGGAAGTAACTACTCTAAAGTACTTTTAAATTGGAGCTCTTACATGCCTCTGTAATGAGAAAAAAAAATTGTTGCTGCTATTTTTATTAATAGTATAAACTAACACAGATGTAAACTGATTCTTATGCAAGTATCTGAGATTCAAAACTTGGAAGGGGAGACCAGACGCCCCACTAAAGACCTAGTCATCACGGATAATTGCTGGTGGCAGCCTAGGGGGACAGGTCCCCTGCTTACTCCTGCATGCACTAAGTCACAGAGCAGCAGCCAGGAAGTTGGGACTTTGTCCACTGTAGCACTTACCAAATGCTCATGAGACCTTGAAGGTTTTGTGAAGGGATTTGAAAAGAATAGATTAACTCCATCTTACTGCGGTACTGTCCAGACTACTCACCCTCCTCTGCAATGGTAAGCCCTGACTGTCATGTGCTGACATGATGCATCTGCTCAAGGAAGGTAGCATAGTATCTTTTGCAAAAGTCTAGTAACTGTCACTCTTGCCCTTAAGGTCATCAACCGTCAGAATTACTCTATAATTTTCTGCCAGTAAAGTTTCCATAACTGTTCTATTGTTTCTGACAATGAGAGCTCAGACTTTACTAGCATCAGCCACTAAGAAATTCTGCAAATCCATGACCTCTCAACTAGAAGAATGAGCATTGCTGTTTTTTGCTGCCCAGTATGTATTCTACCTCTGTTGTTGAACACATCCCACCCCTACCTCTCTCTCCCTTCTTTCCACCCTTCGTCCTCTACCTTCTCCATGGTGCTGGAGACTAAAGCCCGAATACTCTTCCACCGAGCCACACCAGCCCAAAGTGCAGGGCTCGCTGGTCTCTTTTAGTTAAGGACATGTTTGTCTAGTAGATATAAACTGAAAATGTCCACACAGACGATAATGAACCTGCCAGCCAGTCCCCTGAATTACCAAATATATATGATTTTCTTTTCCTGTTATTTATAGATAGCAAAAGCCAGAAGTCACCATACTGTCAGCAACAAGCAGCACATACACAGGGACAATAGTGAACCTGCCTCCTCACTGAACACAAGATAGGTGTGGGAAGTGTTAGAAGGAAGGCCTGTCGAAGGTCTGAGCTGGGCTCAGTGCTGCAAAGGGCACTATGAACTACCATGAGCAATATGAGACCCATCTGAAAATGCCCCAAAGCATCTAATGGTCAGCATCTTGCCAAAAGATTGTGCCTGAGAAACCAGAGTGAGAAAACTCAGATCCAGAGAAAAGAATCTTGTATGCCTTGGGGTTTGTATCTTTATCACTAGCAGAACTGTTTTTTCATTTTATAGATGTGGAATAATTTGTGAGTGGCTTGGACAAATTCACTGTAGTAGCAAAGTCAGGCTTGGAAAGCAAATCTGATTACAAACTACTTTCCAAAGTAGCCCCCTGCTACAAAATGCCTTGAGGGTGTGCGCAGTATTGGGAGCCCATCAGTACACAATACACTGAAAAGTGCAATGTGCACTTGTCATTCGAAACAAATGGCTCCAGAAAGTTCCCAAGAGGTTGGCTGGGCTGCAGGAATGCTTCTCAGAGAGGTGTGCGGTGGCAGTGGGCAGGTTTTGGGTTCTGAGCTCCTGACAGCCCTGGGTCTACTGTGTTTTGCCATTTCCCTTCACCTTGTGAATTTCTTAATCTTACTTTTGCAGTTCTTGATCTTTTTGAGTTAACCTCTTAAGATGCAAACTTATTTTTACCCCAGTTTTTTAAACTTTGATTTTTTTTCTCTCTCTCTTCCATGACCAAATTTACTTCTCTTCAGTTACTCCTTTTGGCTGTCTTTTTGTTACTTAAAAATCTAACACTTCAGAAAGGTAAGGTATTAACAGAAGCCTGTACAATTTTGACTAATTTTACTTCCAGAAATCTCATATAGACCCCTTAGTTCTCTTGCTTTACGAGATGTCAGGCTTCCCGAGCCTTAATATGGAAATGGCAACTTTCCCTGCCAAGATTCTTAGGAGTGTGTCTTTCAGACACTTTCAGAGGCTCTCAGCATAAACACAAAGCCACTCCCATTTTTATGCATCCAGATTCCTCTTTCCAAACATCTTGACACATTTATGTTCTTGCTATTTATACTAATTACTATGGTCATAGCTGAATCAAGATCATAGAGTATAATTTTATTCATGTGGCGTGAGGCATGGGGACCAGGATGTTCTCCACATGGGCGCCCTCCTTTGGTGGATTCGCCAGCTGTGTACTCTATGATTGGCTGGGCTTTTGATGTGCAGATAGTACAAGTTGGTCACAAACTTGTGTACAATGAGGCTGTTCTGGTTCATGTGAAAATCAACATCCTTTTTTGTGTAAGCGGGTGACAGGATGCTGCAATACTATTAGCATTTGCAAAGAGTGTGCTCTGTGCTGGGGCGGCACCACAGATCATGGCTGCTCAGTTTGTGTTGCTCCATTATGTGAAAGATACAAAGAAGCTGAAGGCTGGCAAAGGCCTGTCAAATCTTGTAATGTAGTGCGACCCCCAAACTCTACTTGGCCTCCAAGCAGCTCTTGTTCCCTGTCCCACCCCTTTCTCTGAATGGGCACTGAGGTAGGTAAATGAATTCAGTGCCTGGTAGGCGGGGGATTCCTTTCTGACCTCATTCCCGTACCATTTGTTTGCAGGCTTGTAGGGGGAGAGGAGGACATTTTGGAATCCTTTGTGTCAAATCATTTTCTTGCAGGTTGGGGAGTTAATGGTAACTTTGTCTGAGGCCAGCCAAGCAGAAAGCCTGTGCCGATGAGGCGTGGTATGTTCAACCTTCTAAAAAAAAAAAAAAAAGAAGACGATAATATGGAAATGGGAACTTTCTAGAGCAGATGGGTATGCCACACATCGGCATGTTCAACATCTGCTGCGGGGAAGCTTAAGTCTTGCCATGCAATGTGTTTCTGCATAGGGGAGTTCTTTACCCCTGAGTCATCATGGCCTTTACACCGGTGCCTATGGTTAAGATAATCGTTCCTGCACGCGAGAGTGCATGCTTGCATGTGTGCGTGCATGTGTGTCCGTGGCCTAGTGTGTGTCCGTGTCCTACCTAAGTGGATAAAGTGTGGTATAACAGAAGTTTTTTGTTTTGTTTTTTTTAACCCTCAGGTTTTCTTTTTATACCTAAAAGATGAACTCAGCTTCAGAGCCCCAATAGCATATATTTTGTGGGAAGAGATGATGCCCAGGGAAAGGAGCTGTTTGCTCAGCTAGTACAGCCAAAGCAGGCCCTGGCTTCTAGCAAATTCTGTTCTGTTCCATGAAAGTTCAGGTTCAAGGACACAGGGCAGTGCCTCCACAAGCAGGCAACTTGCAAGGAGAGTTGGAGGTTGGAATAGTCATGTGAAATCACCTTATTTTTAAAGGCTCGGAGTTGACTTTTGAGATCAAGACACATGTGAGTCAGAAGTATCTACAGGCAGCATGATGCCACCTGTGAGTCACTGTCTGAGGCCTTCCACTCCAGCAGCCTGTCCATCTGTGGACTTTGGTGCTCCTGAGGCTTTCTGAAAATAACATGACTTCCAGTCCTTCTTTGAGATGCAGCTTTATTATGAGGCTGGTCTGAAGGGAGATTACTCATTAAGTAACTGCTGTATTCTAGATACTTCAAACACTCCACCCTACTTGTTCTTACAACTTCTTAAGGTGGGCCTTATCAGCATCTTACCATCAGGCCCCTGATGGGGTTATGCGAAGTCCACGGCGAGCCAGTTGACGAGACCTTGGTGGGAGCCAGTGAGTGTGGCTGCAAAGCTCTGAAAAGGCAAGTGCAGAAAGAGCGGAGAGTGTCCTCAGAGCGTCCTTGTCCCATCCCAGGCACCAGTGCCTTTCATGACACAGATAATTTGGGTTTTTGTTTGTTTTTTCAAGACAGGGTTTCTCTGTTGTAACTCTGGCAGTTCTGGAACTCACTCTGTAGACCAGGCTGGCCTCGAACTCACAGTGATCACCATGCCCAGCCCAACACAGACTATTTGATTTAAAAAAAAAGTACATATGCCGCAGGGTGGTGGTGCACACCTTTCATCCCAGCTCTCGGAGGCAGAGGCCAGCCTGGTCTACAGAATTCCAGGACAGCCAGGGCTATACAGAGGGTGTATTTGGCTTAGGCTTCCACATCGTTCACTATCATCAAAGGAAGTCAGGACAGGAACTCAAACAGGACAGGGACCTGGAGGCAGTTAATCACCAAAAACCTTTCTTGCCCAGTACAAAGCAAGAGGAAGATGCCACCATTGGCAAAGGGTGTCCGGAAGAATGATAGGTCAGGAGTTCAGAAGGCAGGCATGTGGAACTATGGGTAAGCTGCCCCCCCAGGGGCCACTGAAGCAGAAGGGGTTTCACTACACATTGGCACACCTATTCTGAGCCAGTGCTGAGAACTGAGCCCCAAGTCCCTCATGAACATCTTGCCCTGCAGGAACTAGCTTGGAGATAGCAAGTCCTCCCTCCAAGCAGAAAGCACTAGAGCCCTGGCTCAGCTGTCTACACTAAAGAAAGCTGAAACAGCCTGAAACCAAGGGCACTTTCTAAGGAGACATGGATTAGCAGCCCAAAAAGTACCTACAGCTCTGAGAGCAGACACAGTGTTAGGTGGGCTTACTTAGTTCATGGCCAAGAAGCAGATTACCCCTCTATACAAATAACCTTGGTATTGGGTGGTGCCTTATTTCCGGGGGCACTATATTGAGTATAATTGATACACTAGCTACTTTTACTTGATTATTTTTTGTTTTGTTGTTTTTTTTTTCTTTTTTCCATGTGGAAAAAAAGACTCTTTACCATGAATTTAACTTTCCTGGATACTCTGAATACAGTTACCCAGAAATAAGGCAAGTGAACTTTTAAAATGCCATTGAATCCTTGTGCCTAAAAATCAATTGGCTGCTTCTGCAAAGCCTGTAGTGTTTATGCCACCACCTCTTCCTGTGTCTCCTTCTAAATGACAAAATGGCTGCTGACATGCAGTACTGTATGCAGGTGCTCCTGGAATGGCAGTCCCCAGTCACATGCCTCCCCAGCTGCTCACTGCTGCTTCTGCTCCAGACTCAATTCTACCCATCCCCTTCTCCCTGTACTCCTGACCCTTATCTCAGCTGTCTGCTTGCTTGCATAGCCCACAGACAGTTAATACTTAGCCTAGCCAAAGGGCAATCAGTCCTCCATCCATTAAACTGTCCCTTCTCTGAGTCTTACTGTTTAGAGACAGACATTGTGATATGTACCAGACGGAAATATGATAATGTCCCTCTGGATACAATCAACAACCCAGTCACCTGTTTCTACAGCTTTTATCTCATTATCTTTTGAATGCGTGCAGCCTTTCCCAGCCTCCTGTCTCCACACTCACTGTGGCCCATATGCATCACCTCTATTATTGCCATTGGCCTCCATTTTTGTCTCCCACCCCCAACCTGTTGTGCCATTAAAATCTGATTCTGTATAGCTTTATTCCTCTGTTGATAAAAATCAGTCTTACTGGTCTCACTGAAGCCTTGATCGGTCTCCTGTGAAACTGCCTTTTATGAATGAAGTAACCTTTCACTGGCAGGTGCTCTTCACGGCTATTATCTCAGGTAATCTTCAAGATATATCAACCAGGTGGGTAAGGTAGTCATGACAGTGAAGTGAGTAGATTCAATTCTCTTATTAAGCATCAAGTGAAATAGTTAAACCTTAATAAAAACAGCTTGGTTCTGGCACTGAGCTTCTAAAATGGTTGTAACTGCAGCATAGCATGCATTTCTGGTCCTGTGAGCTATCGACTATACTCAACATAGGAAATATTTCAAGAAGAAAACTGTGCCTTAATTTTTTTAGTCCATTTTGCATAGGAGAGTCTCTGCAGGAGTCACTGCCCCCTTGGACATCCACCCTCTTGTGTCTCCCCCCCCCCCCCCCCGTGGATGCAGGGTCTTCCAGATCCTTTCAGTGCCCTGAGGTCAACAGGAATTTGTAATGCCAGTGTTTGCTCTACTCTTCTGCTGGCCAAGCAGCAGCAATGGTGGAGCACTGGAGACTTAGCATGGTGGAGCCAGTCAACAGCACAGGCTATAGCAGCCACCACTGCAATGACAACTTTTATAAAGGAGAAAAATGGCTGTGGGGACAAATTGGGAAAGTCACATGAAACACTTTGCATACAAAATAGGATGGAAATCTTGAGGGTCTTTATCTATTCAGTTGTTTGGTTTGTGAACTACACTAGAACTTTCTTCAAGGAATACCATTTTGCTTAAATGAGTGACTGACAAACTGGTGATTCACACTTGGTCACATAACAGACTGGTTCTCACAAAATAAGTGCCAGGGTTGGCAAGATGACTCAGTGGGTAAAGCCATCTGCTGTCAAGCCTGACAAACTGAGTTCACATGGTAGACAGGCAGAACTGGCGTGGAGAGAACATTTTCCTCTGACCTCCACACACTGTGGTACACTTGTGCCCACACATATTAAATAAATAAATAAGTACATGTAATTTTTTTTTTATTATTTTAACAAACACCACACACACACATACACAAAATGCTGGGGTCGGGTCGGGTGCATGCCTTTAATTCCAGCACTCTGGAGGCAGAGCCAGGTGGATCTCTGTGAGTTCACGGCCAGCCTGGCCTACAGAGCAAGTTCCAGGACAACTAGGGTTACACAGAGAAACCCTGTCTTAAAAAAGCAAAACACTTCAGGGGCTAAGGAGATGACTCAGTAGCTAAGAGCTCTTGCTGCTCTTTCAGAAGACCTGAGTTCCCAGCACACATGTCAGGCAGCTCACAACCAACTGCCTGTACCTCTAGCTCCACCCTCTTCCAACCAGAAGACACTCCCACCCTACTCGTGGCTTATAAACACAGATTCACACAGGCACATAAATTTAAAAAAATCTTTACAAAAGTGGGGGGCAGGTGTCATGACGCACACCATTAGTCCCAGCACTCCCGAGGCAGAAGCAGGCTGATCTCTGAGTTCGAGGCCAGCCTGGTCTACAGAATGAGTTCCATGACAACCAGGGGGATACACAGAGAAATCCTGTCTCAAACACCTCCCCCGCCAACTAAAATTCCTAGGGAGAAGACTCTTTTGTATGTGTTGCCAGTGGTGAACCCAGGAGCCCAACAGCTTCTTAGTATATTTCTAATAATAGGCCTGCAGGACAGGAGTGCTGTGATTTCTTCACATTGTAGAAAAAGTGTGTCAACAGAAGATCAGCATGACCCACTTCACAAACAGCTCCTGCCATGGCACTAGGTCATCACTGTGTAAAGATTTCTGCAAGGGAGGATCTAAGGCGTGGAACATAAGGAGCTTAGCAGCAGTGGCAGATTCCACACTGCAACTAACCTTTCATAATCTTGTGGAATATTCTAGAAGAGTCACCATTATCTGAAAAATCTAAAAAAAGTCTTCTTTTCTCGTTACATAACTAGTCAGTGCCAAGTTCTTGTCATATACTTAACCAGGTTCTCTTCATATACTTAGCCCAAAGCAACACACTTCCACAGAGTGCGAAAGCAGAGTCCAGTTACTTGTTATCAAGCCAGACACTAAAGAGCACTGCAAATGTGGAAACACAATGCAGTTCCTACTACCTTAGTTTTCATAAGAAGTGCTATTTAACATATAACTCTATAAATGAGTAAAATTCCTTGTTTAAATTCCTAAAATGAGAAATATCAGTAGACAAATCCACAAGACTCTTAGGGTATCCAATAATTATATAAATGTCTTAATACAGGGGAATCAAGGGTAGCAGGGTGTGGAGGAGACAAGCTGGAAGGAGAATCAGTCACTAGACTGTACTGTACTGGTTAGGGCCTACCCCTTTAGTAATTATTTTAGTTTTTGAAATTAAAATATAATTATGCCGTTTCCCCTTTCCCCTTCTCCACTCTCATCCCTCTCATATACCCCTTCTGGCTCTCTCTCTCAAATTCATGGCCTCTTTTTCTTTAATTGTATATTTAACCTTATTTGTCTATGGTTCTTTGTCTAAGGTTTGGGCACCATGAACTTTCCCCTTCCACGTTAGCATGTCTATTGGTGTCTCATTGTTCCCATCTTGTTTAGGTAGCTGTGTTGGTGAGACTTTGTGGGTATAGTTTCCCTGTCATTTTTAGAAGACGAAATCTCACAGCAGACTTCCTGTTCCTCTGGCTCTTACAATCTTTTCACTCCCTCTTCCAGGATATTCCCTGGGCCTTAGGTGCAGGAGTTATGTTATAGATCTATTAGTTGGGGCTGTTGTATGGGTTAGTTTATTGTTTGTTTGTTTGTTGTTTAGATTGTATTTTAATTACAGCATATCTCCCTTCCCTTTTCCTCCCTCCAAAACTCTTACCCTTTTCCACTCTTTCAAACTCATGGCCTCTTTTTTCATTAGTTGTTATTACATACATACATGTACTTGAGGTTTTAATTGTAAACTGGACAAAACCTAGAATTACCTGGGAAAACAGTCTCAAGGAAGAGTTATCAAGAGCAAGTTGGCCTGTGGGCATGTCTGTAGGGTATTGTCTTGATTGTTAACTAATAGAAGATCCAATCCAGTGTGGGCAGGGGTTCCTGAACAGTATAAGAGGAGAAACTAGCTGAAGCACAAGCAAGAATGTGTATAGTCTCTTTGGCTCTTGACTATAGATATGATGTTTCCAATTGCTTGAGTTCCTGCCTTGGCTTCCCTGAAAGGAGGGACCGTACCCTGGAATTGGAAGCCAAATAACCCTTCCTCCCTTATGTTGCTTTTGGTCCAAGTATTTGTCATGGTAACAAAAATGAAACTAGGATGCATACTTTGTTCAAACATGCCATAATGTATTGTATGCTGATCTTTAAAGTAAAATTTTTAAGAGTAAAAAATTATTGATTTTTTTATGTGGGACCTGATCTTATAGCTAAGCCTCATAACAATGATTTGCATTAAACAAACAAACAAGCAAGCAAACAAAAATCTGTGTGTAAAATAGCTACAGAACTGTACTCCCCAAGAGAAATTTCTCTTGGTGTATTAACCTAAAACCAGGGTTTGTTTTATGAATGGCAAGTACTAGAAGGCAGCATAGCAGATGTCCTAGAGTGTGGGCTACATGCTCAGGTCATCCAACAGCTCCTTCAAAACGGCTCTGTCCTTTGAGATTCTAGTAGCTTCCATGTATAAATCTCATGTGTCTATCTTCAGACTACATCTCATTTGATCCACTACTGCAGTGATTCTCAAACTGAGGGTCAGGACCTCTTTTGGGGTTGAATGACCCTTTCACGGGGATCACCTATGACCATCTGCATATCAGATATTTACATTACAATTCATAACAGTAGCAAAGTTACAGTTATGATGTATCAACAAAAAAAAATAATTTTATAACAAAAATAAAGAAAAAAATCAATAAATAAAAGAAAGCTGGATGCACCCCTTTAATCCCAGCACTCAGAACGTAGAGGCAGGTGGATCTCTGTGAGTTCAAGGCCAGCCTGGTCTACAGAGTGAGTTCCAGGACAGCCAGAGTTACAACAGAGAAACCCTGTCTGGAAAAAAAGAAAAAAAAGAAAAGAAAGGAAGGAAGAAAGAAAAAAAAGAAAGAATAATTGTATAGTTAAGGGTCACAACATCATGAGGAGCTATATTAAAAGGTTGGAGCATTAGGAAAATCCTGCACTATTACATTCTACATGTCTGGCCAGCACCACCTTGAAATCTTTGCTAGTTCTCCATTATACCTGCATCATTTTCCTCCTCTTTTGCTAGAATGTCTAATGTCTGCCTTGCCAGCTTTTCCTCCTCTATTCAACCACTGAGTTATAATTCCTCAGAATTCTGTCCTGACCTACTCACGGTCTAAGTTCCGTCCATTCTCAAAGCCTCCGCTGCCAGCTGTGCCGTCAGCAATGATTTCAAGCACCTGATCAATATTTGCACTTACATTTCTCAAAGATGCCTCAGAGCTAATCTTGCTGCTGCCCTCTACTGCTGTGTCACTCCATTTCTCCCTATTGTACTAAATGAGACGGTATCATCTAGCCCAGGCTAGCCTGGAACTTGCTATGTAGCTAAACTTCCTGACGCCTCTGCCTCCACCTCCTGAGTGATGAGATGACAAGCATTTCCACAAAATCTGATTTTATGGGGTTCTGGGGATGGTACCCAAGGCATCATGCATGCTAGGTGAAGTGTGGTGGTTTGAGAGTGGCCCCCCACGCACTCAGCTATTTGAATACTTGGTCCATAGTTGGTGGAACTGTTTGGGAAGGATTAGTAGCTGTGGCTTGGTTAAAGGAAGTGTGACACTGAAGGTGGGTTTGAGGTTTCAAAAACCCATGCCGTTCCTAGTGTCTGTCTCTCTGCCTCGTCCTTGTGGATCAAATGTAAGCTTTCAGCTACCGCTCAAGTGCCATCCTGTCTGCCTGCTGCCACGTTCCCTGCCGTAATGGTCATGGACTCTAACCCTCTGGAACCACGAGCTCCCAAATTAAATACTTTCTTTCGTAAGATGCTTTGGTCATGGTGTTTGTCATGGCAACAGAAAAGTAACTAAGACACCAGTACTACACCAAGTGAACCACATCCCCAGCATGCCCTAGTTTTTATATAGCCAGAATAAATATCTTCAGCCTCAAGGACATTTAACCACAGAAGGGCGTTCTGCCATTGGGAGCTATCACGGTTTCTTGGTTTTCTTGATCACCTCATATCTGAGTGTCTTGTTAGACTCCTCACTCCCCTGTGAGTAAACTCACAGCTGGCTATCACTTAGGACATATTGTTATTATTTAAATTGAGGCTTCATCATGAAAACTGGGGCAAGACTTTATGATAGCTTTTCAAGAGAGCATGTGTTGGTGTCTTCTGGGATTCCCTTTACCGCTCAGGTCTGTCTTACACATTGCATTTTGTGACTGGCAGACTCCTGATTTTCCTACACATAGAGGCTAGCACAGTAAATTATTATTGAATAAATGTGTTTATCAGAATGTGGGAACTATAAAAGATTTAGAGATTCTATGAAAATGAATTCCTGGAGAAAATGAATTCCTGGAGAAAATGACAATGCTGTTCTGTTGCAGCAATGGCTTCTGAGCCAGACTGCCAGACTTCCTGATGTCTAGTACCATTTCCCCCACAAGAGTATAATGAGGGAGCTGTGGATCCTGCAAGAAAACCCAACTGGGTTAAAATTCTGGAAAGCTACTTATCACTATGTAATCCCAAATTCTTCTCTAAGTCTTAATTTTCTCATTTCATTAAAAATATATATATATATATATGACTGTGTGTGTGCATGCAGTGTGTGTGAGAGATCGATCTCAGGGATTTTATTATCAATATTGTTTTTTAATTAGAGCAAGGTGATGTGTAACTTTCCAAGTGTCTAGCAAGAGTGTTTAAGTGTTTAAAAGCATTAGCTATGACTAGGATGCTGTGTAGGTTTAAATCAAGGCCCAATCAATAGTTGGTTTCAAACCAAACAGGAACGGCACCAGAAACATTAACAGAGTCTTGTCTGCCTCCTGTAGTGTCCACTCAGTCACACTGAATGCAACTTACTTTCAAAGATGCTTCTTCCGCTCGGCCAAGCAAAGGATCTGCCTGACCTCTGCGCCCTGCTTCCTGGAGCCAGCCCGGGTCAGGCTGTGCTGCTGCTGTGGCCCCCGCTCTGCTGTGGCTCCCCTCTGGGTGCACCTGTACTGTGCTAGGTGCTGTGGGGCTTGGCTCGAGAGTGAACACTACAGCCCTCTCACACCTGTGTGTTCAGGACGGCCACTAAGAGTGTGACCTGTGTTGCACCAGACGAGAGTTATGGACTCTGAAGAAAGCTTGGACTGCCACATGTCTACATTTGTTTTTCTTAAGAATATGCAGAGAATCTTGACTCCATTTCAGTATAACTCATTTTCAGCGTAGAGATGTTCCAGATAACACTTCGAATGCAGAACATGGTGGGGTTTTTTGGAAGTTCTCAGAGGGATAAAGGAGCCTCGGACCTGGGTCTAGGGGAGATTTGCTGCCCCTCACTTCAGGCGATCACTGTTCTCTTTTCTTCTGCTGCTAGGAAACCTGAAAGCAAGTTTTCATAGAATCTTAAAGGTATATGTTGCACATGTTATTACATTTCTCTCTGGCCTGATTTCACATTGCCACTCCAAAATGCCCCTTATAGCCATTCACCACCAGAGACAACATGCGAGTGTAATGGGGAACAAGTACTGCGGAGGGACTAGACAAGTCCGTCCTCTGTCTCGAAGCTACCCGGTAAGCAGAAGCTTGCAAGCCTGTGACTCCTTTTCGTTTCCTTAACATGCCTATAAAATAGGAACATGGACTAGTGACAGAGAACTGCATAGCAAGGCCTGGTAGAAGCCGGATTCTCCAGCAAGCCACGCCAGGAGAAGGGGGCAGCCATAGGAGAAGCTGCGGAGGCTGGAGGAGGTGGGGATGCTCAAGGCCTCCTGGACAGACTGCTCTAATGAAAGGCCCTTCTTCCTCGGGGATTATAAGAATATTCATGACCCTTGAGATCAGCAGGTGAGGCTCAGCCCTCCCTACTCATCCTTTGGGCAAACAGTCCAGAAAGCTGAGGTTGCCAAGATGAGAAAGGAACAGTGGGAGCGGGACGCTTTTCCTTGCTTCTCGGGCCCCCAGCTTCCTTTTATTTTCAGGGGTGGAGGGGAGGGCACTTGTCTCGAGGTGAATCAAGGACTGTGTCTTTCATTTCTAAAGAGCAGGCAGCGAGGCCGAGGCAGAAGTCCCGTGACATGACTTGAGACACAAAATGGTATCTTAGCATCGAAGATCCCCTTTGACAACAAGAAGAAAAGCCCTTTTCTTCCCAGCCCGGATTAGGCGAGGAGGGAATTCTCCGGAACATGTGTGCATTGTTTGGTGGAGGGCAGCCAGGCCGGCCCAGGGCTTGCCTCCCAAAGTCAGCCCAAGGAAGCTTGTCCCTATGTAATTAAAAGGGAATGGAAACAGCAGGAAGTCTTGTTCCAGTGCTGCCCACCAAAGTGGGGTCCCTGGGGGATGGTGTGGCCCAGGAAATTGGCTAAATTAATGGTTATGGAGGGCTTACTGACTGTGTGGGCCCCCGGAGGCAGAGAGAGGGCAGGACAAGGAGTATCCTCAAAGCTCTTTTGATGAAAGAGAGCAAAGAGAAATACCCTCAGAGCAGGCATGTGGCAGCTCCTTGCCACCTGACTGGGCATTCAAGATTCCCTGGGGACACAGCACCTGCAGAGAGGGGTCAGCCCCTCACCAAAAGCAGAGACCCCAAGGCAGTGTACCCAGGCTCTCATTTGTCCAGCTGATGTCAGCTGGCCCCTCACTTTCTCCAGCTGATGTTGAGAGGGTCACTGGTCATGGCCTGGCCTGGGGACCCTGGAGCTTACAAAAGGGCACAGCCACTTCCCTTGACAACAGAGTGTATGGCAAGCAATCTCTTGTACTTGTCAATGGTCGAGTGTCCCACTCAGAAACAACAGGAAGAAGTTAAGAACCCCAACTGAAGGCTAACATGCCTGCCATTTATAAAAGAGAAACATCTTTTTCTTATATATACAAAAAAAAAAAGTCATGAAGAAAAACTTGAATGGTGATTTCCTGGAAACTTCAAGAATGTAGAATTCACACTTCAGTTTTCCCAACTCCCATTTGCAAGTTGAACTCGTGAGGACTCCAGGCAACCTTCAGCAGCAATATGGAAGCTTCTCTCTTGTGAACAGAGCTGACACCCCCTCCTGCCTGGCAGCCACAGGCAAGACAACAAGACAACAGCTCTGAAGCCAAGCAGTTGGAGTTGGAGTCCCCAAAGGCCACAGCGCATGAGTGGGCCCGAGCCCTGGCATTCTCTGGAGAGTAATGAATCTAAGTCAATATTGCAAAGTAGACATGCCTTTTCTGGCTGCACAAATATTGGACCAAAGACTCGAGTGCCGCCATGCTGTTGACAACCAGGAGATGGTGGCATTGTTGTCTTTGTTACCATGAAGTGCGGCTCATGGACGCTGCCCTAACACCCTGTGTACATAGAGGGAACGGTGTGCGAGGAAGCCCGTGTGTTTGCTCGGCCAATACATGCCAGCAGCTGACCCTCAAACATTCTCCCCTCCATGGTTACAGCTGGGGCTGTTAGAAGCACATGCCCCGCCCGGCTGCTGACAGTGGCTAAGCCACATGTATCTTTTCTTCTCTCTGGTTCGTTTTTTTAAGAGTTTTTTTTTTTTTTTTTTTAATTGAAGTGCAATGTACACAAGCCATCAGTACAACGGACAGTTCTTCACAAACAACCATACCCTATGACTACTGAGCCCCTAGGCCCAGGGCATGAGCATTCCTAGCACCCCCACAGACCCATTTTTGCTCCCATTTTATCTCCAGCAAGGATGGCCTCTGACAGGAATAATGGAGAAGAGTTATTTTAAGCCCCAAGATTTGGACATTTTCCCCTTAGTGTTGGAAGCAAATACAGTGTGTGTGTGTGTTTGTCCAGGAAGGCACAGTTACGACACAGCCAGGTAGAAGCAGATGAAACAGTCTCTAGTGTGAGCAAGGCCCCTCTGAACTCTGACAGGGGTCCTCCTTGACCCCTCAGGGCCAGCGTATAGTGGCTGACCCCTCTATCCCATTTTCAGCGTGTGAGGGGCAGAAGGGCCTGACTACACAGGATTGGGCCTGAGTCCATGTTGACACAGGAGCTATGTTGAAAAGGTGACTGCCAACTTTCTCATCATGTCCTGCCTGCCTCTTCCCTCCATAATACTTTCCATCCCTAGAGAACAGGAGACATCCCCACCATGGGAGGGAATCTGAGAAGCTCAGTCCTCAGTCTATCTTTCAAAGTCCTTGAGAACACTATTGTCTACGCCCCCCTCCCCACTCCTTTAGCAAGGGGAACAGCTGACAACAAGCAGGCACAGCCAGGGGTTCAGCGTCTTTGTAGTGTGTGTGTGTGAAGAGGTAGGGCCTCCAAGGGAATGGAGCTGCTCAGGGTTATGCAGAGTATCTGACATAAGCCACGTCATCACCACATGCAACCTAGAAAGTTTTTAAAGAACTCATTGGCTCAGTGCCACATTTGTCCAGTATGCATGAGGTCCAAGTTCCATCATCAGCACCACAAGAATAAACCAAGGACTTTATGGCTCTTATCAAAGGACAAAAATAATCTTACCCTATCAAGGACACTCTATCTATCTATCTATTTTTCCTTTCATCTACCTATCATCTGTCATCTATCTATCCATCTATATCTGACTGTTATCATCTATGTATCTATGTATCTATCTATCCATCCATCCATCCATCCTCTATCATGTATCTTCTATCTGTATGTATATATATATATATATATATATATATATATATATATATATATATATATATATATATCTGTCTTGCTCTTATCAGAATCTTCCATCTCCTCTAATTCTCCCTTCTATCTCCTTAATACCCCAGGCTGCTGCAGAACTCAGTTCACTCCACAACCACAGCCAGCCCACGTTCTATGGTCATAGTCTCCACTGTACAGACATCAGATCTGCATTTGAACTGTGCTATCAATGCTGTGGCTTAGCTAGGAAGCCAGCTTGGAGATGCTAAAATTCTGGAGACGCATCTGCTCTGAACTTGGAGGTCATGGGCAATCCCTTCAGATTTCCTACACACCAGACCCAGAGCCTGAATTCTTCAAGCACCACCCTTTACCCTGAGCATTCTCTGGTGCTGGTCCTCAAATACCAGAATGCTAAAACTCCACTAACTAGAGATGGAGAGCTAAGCTTGCCCCACTGCATGCCTTCACATGTGGCCCCAGATGCCAAATAGCCTTTCAACTATAAAAATTTTGTAAATTATTTGTCCTGAGGCCTTGCTTCACTTTCTTTCAAAACATGGTGCCAGTAACACCACAGGCCTCATCACTGGAAGTTCTGTAGGGGTAAAGCTGGGGACCACAGAGGTCTGGGGTAACAGGCAGATGGCACATTGGCATAGAAAATGGTGCTCAACATCATGCGCTACAGGAGAATTGCTGAGATGTCCATGAGAAGGAAAACAGACAAGGGAACAAGCAGCTCCTTTATTTGGGGAATGACTTGCAGAAGGGGGTCTCTATAAGAATTGGAGCTCACCATCCTCTTACAAGCAGAGGGGTGGGGTTATAGTGCAGAGAAGAGGCGATGGGGAAGGAAGTTAAAAAGCTTCCTTCTGTGGGCTGCAGTTGGCCATTGCCAGAGGTAACCAGTGAGTCAGTTCAAGAATGTTAGGTGATTCATAAACATCTATCCTGGAGGCCATCACCGGGGTCCCTGGGGCAGGAGAGTCAAGAATCTACAGAAACAAGTTATTCTAGTTCTAGAAACAGAATTATTGTAGTTATTGGAATTCTTTTCCAAAATGGTTTGACTCTTGATAACAATCGCCAGTTAAAAACAATGAGTTAAAAACCAAGAGTTGCGGAGGTGCTGTGTCAGATCCCAACTAGAAATAAAAGATGGCAGCAGCAGCAGCCAGGCCAACTTTTAACCTGCAAGAGGTGCATGAGGAAAAGAAGGGGTTTGAGCCAGCTCTCAGAGCAGTTTTAAGCAGAGACCTTCCCTCTCATACAAATCTAAAATACAGTCGAACTACACAGGATGCCTCCAAAGAGGTTCACAACTGTTACTCCAGGAGAGTTGAGAGAGAGAGCAAGAGAGGGAGGGAGGGAGAGAGGACTGCAGCGAGGGGGAAAATAGAGACTGTCCGACTGGAGAACATACAACTTCCCCATCAGTGTTAAAGAAGCCCCTCACTGAGAAAGTTCCTGCTGCCAACCTTGTCGCAGAGATTCTCTCACAGATGAGGGAGGTGAAGGTTTTGAAGAGGAGAGCAAGGAGGATGATACTGTGGCTCTTCTTGCAGAGCTCGGGGGGAAAAAATCAAGAAAGAAAGAACCGAAGAAGAGCAGTCTGGAAAGGAACAAGAACAAAAAGAGGAGGGAGAGAAAATTCGCATGGAAAATGTTCTAAGTGGAAACCTTCTCCTTAATCTCATTAGCCCATCCCAGCCTCGGGCCAACTTCAAGGTTAAAAGAAGGTGGAACGATGATGTTGCTTTTTTAAGAATCATGCAAAAGTTGTAGATGGTCGGAGGAAAGACAAAAGATTTATAAATGATACACTGTAGTCTGAATTTCACAAAAAGTCCATGGAGAGATATATTAGATAGTATTGTTTTATGTGCTTAATTAAAGATTAAAACATTAAAAAAAAAAAAGGCAACACTGTGACTTAGAAAAATAGCACAGCCATTCTGAAGCTCTGATGAGAGTAAACACATATATCACATGATCCGTCAATCTTGCTTACTTTCTGAGTGAGTTGAAAATATATGTCCACATGAAACCTCAACACAGGTATCTACAGATGCTTTATTCATAATTGCCCAAACTTGCTGTCAAGAAAGATGTTCTGTAGTGGCTAAGTAGATGGGCTACAGAGTACCAAGACTATGGACAATAACACACAAACACACACCCACACTCACACATACATGCATGCACACACACACACTCACACATACACGCATGCATGCACACACACATGCACACATACACACATGCACACACGCACAAGTTGTCAAGAGATGTGGAGTCTGAAATGTATATTACTGAGTGAGGGAATCAATCTCAAAAAGCAAAACGGCTATATACTATACTGTTACGGGAGTTTATTTTTAGTTAGGTACAAAATATTGTTTTATGCATTGTTGGATGAGAGTCTGCCTAGGTCTTGGCATTTTGCATTGTCTGCAGGAGTTGGATTTCTGTGGGGCATGTTTTATTGCTCATGATCTACACCTGAGGAGTTCTGAATCAATAAAAACACTTGAACTTAGATGCTCAGGGTTCCACTGTTCAACATGGCACTGGCCATGATAGTGGCTCCTTCTGCTGAGGTCTGGAAGAGTTTACATGGATGAGAATGCTTTCTTGTCTCTCTTGGTGAGCCATAACATAGGTGCACTACTACACTACACAGCTCTAACTTTAGAGCATTCAGAAAAAGCCAGACTACTGACACTTTAAAAGGATCACAGACTTAGGGAAGAGACAATAGTCAAGCCATTATGTGTGATAAAACTATGGTGAATAATGTCATTTTGCCCTTGTTTAGGCACTGTTGATATTTAACACCAAGTGTGAGCCCTAATGCTAACCCGTGTTTAATCGGTAATAGTGTACCATGTAGACTGTTACAACACATCACTCTTGGACATGCTGCTGAGGAAGCTATACACTCACAGGGATAGGAAAATGTGTCAAAATCTATTATCTTAATTGTTCTGTGAACCTAAAATTGTTATTACAAACTATACTAAAAACCATTGCAGCATCATTTTTGCCATAGGACGAAGACAAAAATAGTCTGAGGGATGAAGGGACATGTCGTAGGATAAGACTGTGGGTGGTGCCACCAGTGGACACAGTAAGCGGTCTCCTCCACAGTCTCTATTTTAATTTAGTTCCTGCCTCCAGGTTCCTGCTTGTCGAGTTCCCTCCCTGACATCAGTGACATCTATGGCGTAGAAGTGTAAGCCAAATAAATCCTTTATTTCCCCAAGTTGGTTTTGATCAGTGTTTTATCACAGCAACAGAAAAAGTAGGACACAGTTGAGATGTGAGGATGTAACTTTGGTGCCTAGAACCCACATCAAACAGTCAGGTGTGCTAGGGCACACCTGTAATCCCAGCGCTGAGGAGGTGAAGACAGGAGAATCTCCAGGGCTTGTTGATCAGCCAGCTTAGATTATTTGGCAACCTACAGGACAGTGAGAAATCCGGTCTTAAAAAAAACAGTAGACAGTACCTAAGGAACAGCACCTGAGGTTCATTCTGACTCTACAGGCACACTGCACACACACTAGTGTGCACATACATGAGTAAGCACACACACACACACACACACACACACACACACACACACCCCTCTCTGCTCTCCACAACATAAAACAAGCTCAGACAGGTCAAGCCAAACATGTGGTGGAAGTAAGTGCAGATCTCTTGTCTCTGCTAGAATTCAGGCTTATGAGACTTTAAGAAGAGGAGATTAGAGAAATTTTACACAGCAGGTATGGAATTTAAAAAAGATACTGATTATTTTCTAAATTAAACATATAATTCCAAAGTTATGGAAAAAATACCATAGATACCACCATAATCACCATGTACTCTTCACTCAGCCCCCCGAGTTGCTGAACGTCTAGTATAATTTAAGCCATCAACATAGCTCAGCAGCTGAAAGCACTTGCTGTGCAGCCTGACAACCAGAGCTCAACCCCCAGAATCCACATTAAAAAGCCAGACACAGTAGCATGCGTCTGTAATCCCCGACCCTACAGTGATGGGGGAGGCAGAGACAGGAGGGTCTCCTGCAAGACTGTGGACTAGTTAGCCCAGAGTATTCTATACTGTGGCAGAAAAACCAAGAGACACCTTGCCTCAGCAAGGTGTACGGCAAGAACCAACTCCCAAACACTGTCCTCTGATCTCCACAAACATGCCATGGCATATGCATGTCCCTCCAACAGCAACAACAACAATAATAATAATTTTTAAAGTCTACTACAGGTACTGGAGAGATGGCTCAGCAGTTAAGAACGCTGCCTGTTCTTCCAGAGGACCCAAGTTTAATTCTCAGCACCCACACAGCAGCTCACAACCATCTGCAACTCTAGTTCCAGGGACTCTGATGCCCTTTTCAGATCTCAGGCACTACTACACATGTGGTGCACAGATACACATACAAAACACCCACACACAAAACAAAAATAAAGAATTTAAGCTTTTTTATTTTTAATTTACTACATTTGCTTTGCACTTACGGGTTTTAGACCATTTTCATTTGCTGTGATTATTGCTATTCTATATTTAAATCTATCATCGTGCTATTTCTCCTTGCTTTCTTTATTTTTTATTGTCCTTCCCATTTTTCTTTTATCATTTCACTTGGTTGAATCTAATTTATGATTCCACTTAATCTCCTTTATTGGCTGCTAGCTGCAAGTCTGTTTAGCTTCTGATGCTAGATTTGAATTTAAGGTGTACGTCTTTAACCCAAACATTAGATTTCTTCATCTGTGGAATGTTTCCATTTCTCCTTTCCCAGCCTTTGTGATATTATTCCCATATATTTTACTTCTATCTATACCATAATTCCTTAATATCTTGTTATTTTTGCTTTAAATAGGCAAAATTGTTGTGTTTTTTTTTCTTTCCTACTTAACAGATGTTATCACTGATTTATTCAACAAATACTAAACAACTGCCGGCTTCGGACAGGTCATGCTGACACCTAGGTGCTCTTACATTCACAGATGGGCTCGCAGGTAGAGAATACAATTTAAACTTTGATACAACGTACACTTTCTGCCTGGGCAGGAACAATACATTTCGTGTCTAGAGTTTTATCATGAAAACAGAAGATACAGTGAATGTAAGTCATGTTGCTAGGAGAACTACTTTAGCTGTGTCAGCAATTATCTTTTCTAAATAATTTGCAAATGACTGAAGTAATAAGAAAAGACGTAAGTTGCCCATCTGGTTACTGGCCCTCTGTTCATTCATTTCGGAGCCCATTTTTTTCCACCCGCTGAAGATGTGTCTGTTAATATCTCCTGTGGTGTGGTCTGCTGGTGCTGAGCTCTTTCTGGCCTTGCATATTTGAGAGAATCTTTATTTAACCCTATTTTCCAATGATATTTTCTGAAAGCATAGAATTTTAGATAAATTTTACTTTTCAGGACTTGGAAAGCATTGCTCCTGGCTCTGGCTTGCATTGTTTTCCATGTAAAGTCTACTGTAAGTCTGCGCTGTGTTGTGTTGTACTTTATGTATTTTCTCTTCTCTAGCTTCTTAAAAAGGGGGAAAAAAAGAACATCACTTTTACCATAGAATCTTTGTCTCTTTGTGTTACTGTAACAAAATACCTGATGCTAGCTGCTTTAGGAAAGATTTTTATTTGGCTGCAAAACCCACAGCAGCTTTTGGTTAGAGGCTCCATCGTTTGCATCACAACATGGCACACAGGGAATTGGTTGCCTGTAGCAGAAGCACATAAGCAAAGAAATCAAGAGAGTAGGGAGGGGTCAAGATCATTCTGTGACAATGCCCCACCCCCAACACACTCTTGTAGGCGCTAACCCTCCTGTGAGAGCCATGTTAATCCCTTCCCAGTGTGAGGCTCCCATGGTCTGATCATCTCTCAAAGGCCCCACAGCCTCTTAAGGACCCACAGGTCTCAATACCACCACGCCAGGGACCAAGCTTCTAATAGACAGATCTTTGGCAGACGACCCATAGAAACTGATTAAGCAATTTAATAGAGACACGCCTCACTGCACTTCTCTCGTTGTTTCTCGTTCTTGGGGGTTTGTTAACATTCTTGGTTCGAGTGCTATATAATTTTACCAAGCTTAAGGAAACTTCACCCAGGTGACACACACCTGAGCCAGCTGAAGTTGTCCCCCTGTGCATTTTCCCTCCTTGACCTTTCTCTTCCCTTCTTTCGGTTTCATTTTGGTCTTCAGCTTATGCATCTGTTTCTACATTATTAAATCCCCTGAATTAATCTGCTATTAATTTCATCCAGCATTTCTCGTGTCACAGCGATGATGATGACTCTGGAAAGTGGATGGAGAACCGACACATGCGACTCAGGTAATTAGAGAGGGCTTCACGGAAGAGGTGGTACTTGAGATCAGTCTTCATGGGAGGAGTAGGCATTTCAGGAAGAAATAGAAAAATAAAGACATCATTGAGAGAGGGACCACAGGGAGGCAAGGCAGAGGCTGCAAGTGTCCTGCTACTGTGTACACTAGTTGCCTAGAGTACAGGGAAAAGACAGGCAAGAAGAGGCCACTTAGGCAGGGATTCTAATAAAAATCTTACAAGAAAGCTCAAACTGAACAAAATCAAGACCGTAGTTCCTAATGACTTGCAGCCAACCATAAATTTATTTCATTGATACTTTGTAACTATAATTTTGCTACTGTTATGAATCATAATGTAACTTTAAGCGACCCCTATGAAAGGGTCATTTGACCCCCAAAGGGGCCACGACCCACAGGTTGAGAACCGCTGCTCTAGAGGAAACAAACATCGATTATAACAAGTAGAAAACTCTGGCTTCTGTGTGCGGCCGGCAACTCAGCAGCACCTAGTCTTCATCGTGTCCCACATATTTGTAGCTGATGTCTATCCCACTGGGGAAGGGCTGGGCTGTCTCATCTGAGTCGTTACTGTCCTGAGAACACACTGGAGCCTCTCTTTCTCCTAGGCCTGTGGGGAACTTTCCACATCTACAAATGCAGAGTGGCAGGGGTTTGGAGCCTGCTTTCCCTTCAGCACTGAAAAAGCACTTCGGGGGAGGGCAGCCTTTTGTCCAGGAGGTTTCTTTGGCCACAAAGGCTCTGCTGACGTCTCTGAAATCCTGAAACAAAACTAGACTAGAACCCTCGTGACAGAACAAGGCCTACTCTGTGAGGCTGGAGCAGCTGAAACTTTAGCGGTATGTCAGAACGACTAGTCCCCCCAGTCCCTCAGAGATAGACAGGAAGAGTCCGAGGTGGGGTGGCTGGGTGGGGTGTCCATGGCAGGCTCCGTGCACTGGGGTGTTCAATGTGAAGCCGGCTTGTTAGCGTCTGGTACAGTTTTCTTGATGGCAGGTGGCAGAGCTGTTGCCAGGGGCAGGTCTGACTCACAAATGAGTCCTCGTGGACTGTGATCTAAGTTCTGCAGATGTCTGCAAGCATTGCAGCCGGGCATCTGGGGACTCACGGAAGGAAGATAGCGGCTTCCCAAGTGCAGGAAGGCTGAGGGGATGGGAGTAAAGACTGTGTAGTTGAGCTCATATGGGGCTCACAGGGACAGGAAGGATCTAGAAAGCCACTGAGCTTGTCTGGGCCTCAGTTCCTGCTTCTGGCAAATTGCAACCCATTAAGCAAGGACTGTCAGAAGATGATATGCGAACAAATAGATGACACACGCCACATCTGCAGGGTCTCGTACAGCATACATCTTGGGGTTCTCACTGAACCCACAGTAGCTGGGAGAAGTTAAGGCAGAGCCACAGGACCCCAGAGCTGGATATTTCCAGGGATGGGGACAGTCAGAAGCCTTCACTCTGAGGACCCAGGACACCTGGTATTATCAAAAATCTGGAACTCTAGACTGCCTGAGCCTTAAGTCGCCACTCCAAGACTGCGTTTTACATCCGTCCCAGCCTGTGTCCTGGTCACCCCTCTCAACGCAAGGAATCATAACAATCTTACACTCAGCAGAACACCCAGCACCTCACTTCTTTCTTTAAAACCTCAGAGGTTCCATTCCCTCATGCCCGTAGGTGGCCACTGAAGTCTGCCCTGATTTTCATGTCCAAACTGACTGCATATTTTTCCTCCCTGCTCCAGTAAAACTGTCCACTTCATACTCACATGTGGTCTGTTCCCTTCTAGAAGGTGCTTCTCTCTTCTTCCCAGAGAGCTGTGCCCTGACCATGACCATAAAGACTGTAGTTCTATATGTATGCATGTACTGTGTGCATGTGTGTTTACACATTACCTTACTATGTCAATTTTAAAATCAGTTCCTACTTTTAGCAGGAATGCCTTAGGAAGTGACACTTGCCAGCACTTTTTTTGGGGGGTGGGGTGGGGTGTTTGTTATTATGTAACTCTGGCTGTCCTGGAACTCACTCTGTAGACCAGGCTGACCTGTAACTCACAGAGATCTGCCTGACTCTGCCTCCTGGAATGCTGGGATTAGAGGTGTGCTCCATCACAGCCCACTCTGTATCTACACTGTTTTTGAGACAAGTCCTTCCTATGCAGCCCGGGCTGGCCTCAAATTCACCGTGTTCTTGCCTCAGCCTCCCAGAGACTGGGATTGCTTGTGCGTGCTCCCATGCCTAGTTCTCACATTTGTAGTCTTGGACAGTGTTCTCCACAGAGAAGCCATCCTCCCAGTCACTCAGGGAAGGCAGTGCTCACGGAGGTACAGTGACGTGTTCAGAAACATACAGGTTCTGAAAGGATTTAAGAAATATAAAACCCAGGAATGCACCTGACTTGCTAGCGGTCACGTATGGTTCCCCCAGGAACAGCCTCCCCAGCCTACTCCCCACCACCTATCAGCAGGGATTCTTCCTTCCCAGGTGCCACCCTGTCTCAAGGGTGGCTAGTCCAAGGGCACAGGTTGACCATGCCCCCCCTGGATCCCGCACACGCGAAACTTCCAACCAATTAGTCTAACATAGAGAGCTCTGAGCCAATCAGCTGCACGAGCCCCCATCCCCAGACCCCTTTCCCCTGAACCCCATAAAAGTGCCTGGGGGGGAAGGGATCGGGCCCGCCATGCTCATCTCTTGCGTGGCATAGGCGGGACCCGGATGCGCGCCAGTTATTAATAAATGCCTCATGCATGTTGCAGGGGTATGTATGTCTCGTGGTTTCTTAGAAGTCTGCCCGGCTTGCCCTAACAGTTCAGAGCCTGCTGCTCACATCCTGAGTCCCCTTCCCAGCATGTGCCGCACAAACACAACTGAACAAAAGTTGAAGAGGTTCACGTTGTTAATGCAGGCTGCTGAAAAAGCCTTTGAGTAACCTCCCAGGTATCCCAGCCATCCACAGTCCTAGTAGATGTGGGGTGGCAGCTAGCCAGGCTTAGCCTGCCTAATGACAGCCTTGCATCCTGTCCCTGGGACTTCCCATGGTAGGCCCAGAGACATCTCAGATACCACCCCTGAGCGATACCTGTGCCCTTAGGGGATGAGTGGGCAGCTAAATCCAATTGACAAAATGCAATATTAGAGCACATAGAAAAAAGTGACAGAGATAGGGAGATGGGGACAGAGACACTGTGGAGGCACTGGGACTGGACAGGATACTGACAGAGAGATGGGGACAGAGAAAGACTGTGGAGTTCGTAGGACTAGACAAATTCTCCAGCAAGAAAGTCAATGAGCCAAATGAAGGAATCCTGGAGGTGGCCCTGGGAACAGGGAGAGGAGCTGTGAACAGCTTGCCCACCCCTACTTATCTGAATTCTGACGTCACTAATTAAGGCCTGCTCAGCATGGCAGCTTCAGATTTAAGAGGCTCATCTGTCGAGTTCCACCCTTTTACAATTTTATTAAGAGATGATTTAAAAATTTAGAATTTCTTGGGGTTGGAGAAATGGCTCAGTGGTTAAGAGCACTGGCTGATCTTCCAGAGGACCTGAGTTCAATTCCTAGCACTCACAGGGCAGCTCACAACTGCCTGTAACTCCTGCTCTAGGGGATGGGACACCCTCATACAGACATGCATGCAGGCAAAACACCAATGCACATAAAATAAAAGATATTAAAAAAAATAAAAATTTAAATGGAAAACGCTTTTTTTGTTTTAAGAATATACACAGTTCCTATTGGATCCTTAATTGAAGAGGAATTCCGTGCTCCTACTAGATATCTCCTGCTACCAACCCAGCACTTGTGATGAACTCATTGTAACCACAAAAACAAGCTGGAGAAGCTGGCACTCAGTTTCCTCTGCATTCTCTATGGCCAGAAGGGTTTTTCATGGCTGGAGCCTAATTCCCTTCCTACCAGGCAGGGAGCTCCCCCGCTGCTGGGAACAACTCTGACCTGGAAGGAATCTGTGTGGTTAGGTGCTGCTGGAAGGAGCTGCAGGGGACAGTGTGACCCAACAGACTGCTGGGGGAGCCAAGTCACTCTGCATGCCACAGGGACCCTCCTTATGGGGCAGTCACAGCTCCCACAAAGCCCAGGAAGGAGCTATTGAGATTTAATTGTGCAAACCCACGTGGCTGATGGGAAGGACTGGGGAGGAGGCTCAAGGGGCTTCTTTCTCTTTTCTTTCCTTTCTTTCCTCTTTTTTTTTACTCTTTCCCCCCTGACTGATACAATAAAAAGAAACGATGCGTCTGTCTGCTGCAGCCTGGGGACTTTCTTAGGGTTCTCTGTGTAGTGTTATTTGAAAAAAGACAAAACCCCCAAACAAAACACAGTTGTATTAACACAAAAGTCTAACTCCATGGTTGAAATCTCCCTTTCCATTCCCAGGGACGGTTTCCCAAATGAACCCCAGCTTGTTCCTGCAGACAATGGGGTCCCCTGGGAGCTGCACGTGATCAGACCAATGAGTGAGAGGCCAGCAGGTCAGTGGCCCGGTCTCTGTGACCTCCTCTCTCTGTGAATGGGGGAGGCTGGCTTTCTGCTTTGAGTCGTGTCTGCGATGCCAAATGCCCAGTGCTCAGGACAGAGGCGTGTTGGTGCTACCAAACCCAGGCATCATTTTCTGTGCATCTGTCTTTTCTGCATTGCCATGAGAAGCTGCCCTGGCATCCAGTACAGGCATAGGAGGGGCAGGGGGACAGGGAGAGGAGGGTGGATCCTTTTGCTGAACAAACATGAATGGGTGTATGCACATGCTTACGTGTGCGTCTGCTCGTGTATTTTTAGATGTTTGAGCCCTCTCTAAAACAAAAGAAAAGACATCTCTCAGCTCAGAAAACAGTGCCTGGCTCTGGGATATGGAATTGGTATTTGCAGATCCCTAGGGTCTCTGAGGTACTCCACAATCACAGGGGCATTGTGAGAGCTCTTGCCCAGAGTAAATGAATCAGGGAACCAATTCAGAGGCAAGGGGAAGGGAGTAATGAGGGGAGGTGTGACAGCGCCTACCAGAGGCTTTCTTTGATGCTGTAGAGTTCTGTTTAAGGGCAAATCACTCTCTCAGGTCAGATCTCAAGTCTGTCTACTGGAGCTGCTGCTCAAGGGTACAGGAAGTTACAGAGCAGTAGGGTTGACAGGTTGCAGAGGCACAGAACAAACTGAAGAGTTCCTCAAGTCTTTTGTTCTAAAGATCCCAAGAGGGAGCAAGGCCTGGAAGAAATCATGCTTAGAAGGATAGACTAGGAAGTTCCACCAGAGACCCATGATGGAAGGTGCTTCCCAGTCGTCTCCTTGCCTCAGTTTCTTTGTCTGTAAACCAGGCCCGCCATGTATGGTTGGTGGGAGCTTTAATGTAAGAACGAGTAAGCGGGTGCCTTGTATAGTCATGTGGCCCAGCTCAGCAGGCTCCCAGGTACAATGGAAGCCATGCTAACAAACAAGTTGAGCCTTTTCCTAATGCTGATACAGTAGGTGCGGAGTACTACCCCAAACCCTTTCCCAGGTTAGTGGTTGCTGACAGAAAACCCAAGTTCCCCAGTGCCGGGGAGGGGAACCTAGACCAATCCCCCAGGATGATGAGACATACTAGACTCCTGGGATGGCCTAAAAGAGATTACTAAATACACACACACACACACACACACACACACACACACACACCCCTGAACAGAACATCTCCAGACAGCCAGCCTTACCTTTCCAGATTAATGAGGTCCCTACTTTGACATTACACTGTCAAGTCGTACATTCTGACTGGTACCTTCCCTCCCTCAGACCAATAAAAGATGCACATCTTTGAGTGGTGACAGCTCTCCCCTGATCAAAGGAGACAGTAATAATGTCCTCTCTGGGGCATGGCTAGCCCAGGAAGGACAAAGGACAACTATCAGAGCATTGTCTCCAGCTAACATCCAGGGACTGGCCTTGAGTACAGCAGAGATCGCCCGATCCAGGGTCTTTTTTCACTCCTCCAGGGCAGCATCAGCTATCTCACTGGTATTTTGACCTGGTTTTGTCTGCTCATAGTCTCAGGCCTGAAGAAAAGGCAAGCTGGAGCTGACACATATGTTCCAGGTAGCTGACTACCTAGGAGTGGCTCCCTTGGGGACTCCTGGCCAGGAGAAAGCTAGTCTTTCAAGGCCAAAATGTCTTCAGTAGCTCCACGGGAATCAAAGTCAATGGATTCAACTTCTAGAATACCCCTTTTACTGAAGAGCTGTGAAATTAAATTCCTCTTCCTTGGGGTAGCACAGGCCTCCAAGCTACCATTTATTGAGTACCTGCTAGAAGCCAGGTCCTTGATCTCATGTGACTGCTCCTGGGGCATCTGCTGCAGGTGGCACAGAAGGTGGCAGAGATGGGGCTCCTCTGTCACCTAGGCTATGAGCCAGTGCAGTGGGTACCAGACTCCGGTGGCCTGTCCTGCGTCAGCTCTCCAGCTTCTCACTATGAGCTTTGGCACTGTGCTAACTTCCTGTCCCTTCTTTTTGTTTGTGTTTGTCTTTTGCCATTTTTGTTTTGTTTTGTTTTTGTTTGTTTTTATTTTTTGAGACAGAGTTTATCTGTGTAGCCCTGGCAGTCCTTGAACCAGCTCTGTAGACCAGGCTGGCCTCACACTTACAGAGATTCACCTGCCCTTCTTTTTTTCTAATCTCTAATATAATGATAAGAAGCTTCAGAGATTGAGAGAAAATCTGTAACACATGGTACCTGGCACTTAAACATTACCCTATATTTTCTTAGTATCTCCATTTCATAGGTAGAAGAAATAAAACACAGGACTTCCCAAAATGAGTCAGTGAACCAATTCCAGTAGGAGGATTTGATCCCAGGTTTTTTGGTTTGGTTTGGTTTGGTTTGGCCTCCAAACTCCCCCTCTTACTCATCAACAAACTGCCTCCAGGGACCGTTCAGACTTAACCCTGCCACTCAGGAGTTCCTCGGTTGTTTCCAGTCACGGATGTGATCCTGAAATGTCAAGTTTCCACTGCCAGAGACAAGCTGCTCAACTGGTGGTGACACTCACACTGGTCAAAAGGCCCAGACCCTTCCACAAGGAATTTAACTAATAAATCCTCCTTCACAGATGAAATCATAGCAGGTGAGAACCCAAATACAGCATAGCTCGCTGGGGAGAACTCTGACTGAGGCAGGAGGCTAGCACGCCCTTCCTGTTCTGCCACTAACACGCTGTGCGACCATGGTCATCAGCCTCCCCTGGGTTCAGTGGAGGTTGAGACTCAACACCCTTGTAAAGTCTGAGTAACGAACTTTTTCATTTATCCAACACATTTACCAACTACCTACTGTACACCAGGAACCATTCCAGGAGCTGGAAATGCATCAGGGGATATCCACAAGGCTGGGGTCCCTCTCTGCACAGCAGCTGGAGGGAGAGAGAACCTAGTGATGCCGACCACAGAGTTTAAATGCTCAGAGGCCACAGGGCAGCAGTATCCTGAGGAAGGCTCCTGGGCCCAGTTTGTGCTTTCCTGGAAAATTTTTTTTTTTTCTGCTGAAAGCCAAAGTCAATCAAAGATGGTGAGGGGAGAGGGGATGGGTTTCGGAGAGCAGGACACTGGTTTGTGCATTTCAGACCCTGGTGCATTTGAAGAAGTGAGTCGAGCTTAGTGTGGCTGTGTTCGAGGGTAAGGGGACAGAGGAGGCCAGGAGGCAGCAGGACCCCGACCTCGCGTGAGACCTAACCATGCGGGTTAAGAATTGTTCCGAGTAGGCATGGTGAGATGGCTCCGTGGGTGAAGGTCTTTGTCACCAAGTCTGATGATGGCTTGAGCTCCATCACCAAAACTCACATGGTAGACAAGGATTGAACTGACTTCTGAAAGTTGTCCTCCGACCTCTACACACACTGTGGCCACCACCCTTCCTCCCAAATAAATGTTTTTTAGAAGTTTGTTTGTTTGGTTGGTTTTTAATTGTTCAGGAGTACCTCAAGAGTTTAGGCTAATTTGAACATCAAAGGTTCCTCCTGGCCCCATGGGAACATTAAATCAGATGGCTAGTAGCTATTATGACAGAGAGCCTGACATGGTAGACCCTGTAGAGAGGAGACAGTGAGGTCAGTCTAGGACACCAGGACTAGTAAACTTCACTGGAGAAACTGGGGAGTCCATGGCTGTGACCACATGGCTCAGCCACCTTAGAGCCCTGGAGCAGTCTTCTTTACTCTGAACATACATGCTCCTGGATGCCCTCAACACGTGTCACTGTCATATCTTCTGTGCTCACAGCATAGGTCCCTACCCTACCTCTTGTCAGCTAGAGCTTTGCATGTCTCCCCAGTCACCAAGGGGTCATCTTGTCCTGGTCATCTGACTATCGCCATTCGAGTCCTCAAAATGGTACCATTCGACTCTCCCAGCCCACCATCCTCACTTCCTTTGAGACTCTCCTCTCTCAGACAGTACCAGACGCCCACTAATCTGCTGTCAAACACCTGCTGCCCACTACCACAGGGAGCAGGCTATGCCCCTACAACACCACCGTGCCTCCGGAGACTTTGGCTTTGGCTTAGCTGGCTGTGGCAAGAGAAGGGAGAGAGACTGAGCAATTATGGCCTTCAGGACTCCGCCTGCGCTGTTGGCAGTAATGTTTTTTCCCTGGGTGTCAATACAAGCCCAGGGTCATTTTTCAGCACTTGCCAATGGCTGTAATTGCATAGGCCTGAGAGGCTCTCTAGAGAATCCCCGCAGCTCCCCATTCTCTCCTCCCGGACAGTGCTCTATAGACGAACCCCAGGCTATGGATCATGTTTTTCACATAACCCGTTAATTACTAAATAAAACAACCCAGCTTTCAACCTGATTAGCCCAGATTAATAGCCAGCAGCGGGTTTCACCGCCTGCACAATTTATCACTGAAGAGAACTGTGTCTTTAATGATTTAGCTACCTGGCCTAGCAGGGCCTGCTTGGGGCCATGGGCCTCTGAGAGGACTTAATTGCTGTTCTTCGTTTCTGACCTGGAAAGGCCCAGGTGACAGTTCCTATTAGCCAGGCTTGGCCTGTTGGATGACAAAGGATGGCAGGATGCCCTTCCCTCCCACTTTGTTCAGGAGATATATGGAGGTCAAGTGTCCCCAGCCCCAACACCCCAGCTGTCTGCTGAAACAGGTTGAGTCAACCTGTAAAGTTATATGCTGCTTCCCCTCCCCCTCTCCATCCTTCCTCAATATGTTGAAAGAGTAAATCACTTTTGTCTTTAATTGTCAAATTCCAAATAGAATCCTAACATCTTTTGTAAAGGCGAGATATCACCAGGCTCGTTCAGGGTTTGGCTGCAGAAAACAGGTTTTTCGTTTGTGTTGTTGTCAGATGTGTGTGGGGAGGGATGTGGCAGGGAGGGGGGTAGTGGTTTTTCTGTTTCCATTTTTACTGTATTTTAGCATGATTTGCTTTTCCAGAATGAAGACAGGGCGACCAGATCGGTTCATCGTTTATCATAGGAAGAGCCTTTGGTGAAGCGGCCCTTCAACAGTCAGAACTGCTGTAGTTCCAGATCCAATTCCTGTGTTTTTCAGACGAGGATGCCGAGGGCCCAGGGAGAGGAGCTGAGTTACCTAAGATAGTGCAGCTGGTGCGTGGTCACCCAGAGGCTTGCGAGCCAGGGAGGCTCCCAGCAGCAGCCACACACAGGTGAAGGCAACTGGAGGGCAGAGAGTTTCCTGATTACAGATGACAATGGCATTTATTACTGAAGCCTTACTGTGTCCAGATCTTCTGTTACTAAACAGTCACCATGCCTGGTTTTCTGGCGAAGTGACTGTTAACAGAGCAGTCCTATACAACTTCCTGCAGTGGTGGCAGTGGTAAATATCTGCACTGTCCCAGGTCCCATATAGTTGGTGGCCACAACTTCCTTATTTAAATTATGATCACAGTGACTAAATGTTCAGATTGTTCATTGCTGCTACATAGAAATATGGTCAGTTCTTGTGTGTGGATTCTTATAAACTTGACCAATTCATCTATTGTGATTTATTTTTCAATTAAAAGGATTTGGTTTTGGAGCAGTTTTAAGTCTGTAGGGAAAAAAATAGGCAGAAAGCACAGTTGCCTCCCTGAATCTGTGTGTTCTGCATCCACATATTCAACCAAGAAAAGAAATAGTTGAAAGAAAATTGTGCGTGTGCAAACATTTTCCTAAATGACACAACAGAATAACATTGTGCACAGTGCATACATTGTTTGGGCATTACAAAGATTCTAAAGATGCTTTAAAGCATACTAGAGGACATAACTCCATTATATTTACATATTACATCATGTAATACAAGGACTCACGCTTCCACAGATTTTTGTTTTGGGGTATGACCTACAGGCAGTCCTCTGTGAACATCAAGAGACAACTGCATAGAGCCTCCCACATCCCTCTCCAGCTTGCACTCAGTCTCCCTTAGCATCTTACCGAGGCGTGATCTATTTGCCAGACTATACTTGTAGCAGTTGGGCTATTGTGTGTTCAGCAAAAAAGATAAGGAGGCATTTTCATAGTTGCAAACCCTGCCAGACCTTGACAGAGAGAACCATCTGGCATGGCAAACACCATACTGGACAGTGGGACCCTGAGCATCTCATCTCAGTGGTTTTTATTGATACCTAAGCTCCTTAGGTGTCCTATTGATACTGGTTCTGCCAGAGAGCAGTGAGCACGTGAAGATCATGGGCAATCAAACATCCTTTACATAAAGCCAACACCTGAAGACAATACAAAATGCCAAGGCCTGGGCAGCCTTTCCCTCAACAATGCACAAAACACCATTTTAAAATAACTGGAAATAAACTTCTGCAACATATATTGACACATCATTAGTATCTAAACCTCATAGTTTTGGAGCATGTATTTTGTTGGTTCTGTGAAAAACCCATAACACCATGATCTACCACGGTAGTATAGAGTAGTTTTCCTGCCTTCAAAACCCGAGTTTCCCATTGTCTTTGTAGATTTACCCTTCCCAGAATGTCATATGAGACATGCCATGTGGACCCTTTGCCTGTGTGCAGTAACCAGCCTCTACCAGAAGTAGCTTTTGTAAATGTTTTCTTCCAGCGTGTGGATTTTTTTCCTGATTTTCTTGACAATGGTGCCTGATGATCGCTCTCAGCTCAGCACTGTAGAAAAGCATGTGCTGGAGTTTAGATATGACATGCTCCCATGTGTTAAAGGCTTGTTCTCCAGGGTGATACTATTGGGAACCTCTAATTGAGAAGAGTGGGAGTAGGGAGAGAGCTGAAGCCATCAAGGGCATGGCTTGGAGGGGATCCTGGGAAGGGGATCTCCTCTCATGAAATGCTACACAGGCCCAAGTCAACAGGGCCAATAGTTGTGACCAAAATCTCCAAAGCTGAGAGCCAAATCAACCCATTCTTGTTTATAAGTTAATATAATATGTTTTATGCACTAGGGTACACTAACAAGAAGTGAACTAACACAGCATGCTATAATTTATCCAGATTATCTGCTTTTTTTTTTTAAGACAAGAATGCCACTGTGTAGCCCTGTTGGTTATTTTGGAGCTCATTAGCCTCAGTTTGGCCTCTAACTTACAGAAATCTGCCTGCCTCTGCCTCTGCCTCTGCCTCTGCCTCTGCCTCTGCCTCTGCCTCTGCCTCTGCCTCTGCCTCCCAAGTGCTGAGATTAGAGGTGTGCAGTGCATAACTGGCCTCTCCCCCATCAAGATGAATTTTTAGGCTTTTGTTGTTTGTCAGAAACACCATAGTGCATAAGTTTCTTCTGAAAGCCACTTGTTACCTAGTACTAAATATTGCCAACATTCTGAAAGGGTAGACTGTGTATGTATTGAGTATATATTGAAAATATCTTGGTTGGGCATGGTGGTGCACACTTTTAATCCCAACACTTGGGAAACAGGATCTCTGTGAGTTTGAGCCAGCCTAGTCTACAGAATGAGTTCCAGAACAGCCACAGCTACACAGTGAGATCATGTGGAAGAGAGAGAGAATGAGAGAGAGAGAGAGAGAGAGAGAGAGAGAGAGAGAGAGAGAGAGAGAGAGAGAGGATATCAGTTGTGCTATTGGAAGCTACCTACTATATATAGAAAAGGACATAAAATTTGGAATAATTTTCTTCTTGTAAGAAAATAAAACATATACCACATTATAAAGTACTTTGGCATGATATAACCTGTAGACTCCTTGTGTTTCTTACTACCTGCCATTTAAAATAATTCTAAATTTCCCTAACTGGACACATGAACTGTGACTCCTTGTGGTGAGCTGGGAGAGAACAAGTGCGGCTTCCCTGGCTGCGGGAGGTATTGAGTCTTGCCGAGTCTCACTGTCTTGGCTCATGCCCCCATGCTAATAAAACTGAAATACATTTTATAATTCGATAAAAAAAAAAAAAGAGAAGTGGAAGCCCTAACCGTCTCCTCCCCTCACCCCAGTAGCAGAGCTCACGTTTCCTCTAGGAAGCATTTTAGAATGTCACTTTCAGGGAGAAGGCATTTTTGGCATCTAGCCGTCCGAAGTCAGCACAGGGCAGCTCCTCAACAAAGACTGTTTACTTAAAGCCATCATCACAAAGTCTCTGGCAGAAAAATTCTGAATTAAGAGGAATTCCTCCCTGGGGCAACTTCGGGGTCTCAGTTTCCTCCAACCGTCCCCTCCAGAGTCCTCCCGATTCTCCTGCGTGAGCCTGCGCTTTCGTTCCCACGTAATCCACATCTCGTTCATTCCTCTACTTCCTGGGCTTAGCACACTTCAGAGGCTTGGCGTGCAAATTGTTTTCCAGCTGCAGTGTTGCTATGCTGCTAGTTTAATCTCTGCCTCTGAACTAGATGGTGCCAGCGGCTGGAGAGAAAGGCGTTTCTCAAAATTCACTCAGTTATTCAGATCATGCTATTATTCTAACCCGAAGGACCCAGCACACACAGTAGTGGTGTTTACCTTCCCTGTAAAGCAAACTCTGCGGCCACCGGTCTGGTTCTGAGAGCCGAGGCCCGCAGCGGGGGAGTAATGCTGACCTGGGGCTGTCTTTCTTTGGGTTGCGTGATCTAGATTAGTTAGCTTGAGCGAGCTGCTCAGCCATCCGGGCAAGGCAGGAGACCAGTGTGGGCCAGGCGTGGAAGAAAACACAAGCCACTCACTAAAAAGACTTTGAAGGCTGTGCTCCAGCTATTGGAGGGGAGTTTTGTTTTGTTTACGAGGCTTCGGTGCAGCCCCGACACAGCAGTTCAGCCATGATGCTGAAAGGAGTCTTGGTAGGTGTGCTGCAGTAAGCCTCCATTGCTACAGGGCATGCTTGGGATGCCACAGACCTGCGGACCCAGTGACTGGCCTGAGTGCAGTCTGGCCTGTCACTGCCCTCCATTTCACAGGCTATTTGGCTTGGAAAGCACCGGGAACTCATTTTTGTATCCTTGCTTTTGTTAATGAGGGAACCTAGAGAACAAGCCGCTGGCTCCTACTCCAAAGTGTCTTCTTTTTGAGGGTGGTTTCCTTGGCTGAGGGTCCTTACTCTGGCTTCATAGGTTAGGAAGGGAAGCCAGGTGGGCCAGAAGTAAACACTGTTGGCCATGATCAATCCAGCTGTGCCCAGAAGAGCAGTGGTCTCAAGTGGGACCCAGTCCTCAGCTGGGGTTGGGGGCTGGGGGGTGGGGCTTAGCCGGGGAGGGCCAGGAGGCACTCTCCGTTGTTGAGCTCTTCCTGCTTATGCAGTGGATCTTCATTATCTACCATGTCTTGTGGCTCCCGGGAGACGCTTCACGACATAACTGCTTAATAAGTGATGGCTGGGACACCCAAAGAGCTGGTAGAAGAGCAAGGTGGCAGCCAGTTCAGTGTTTTCTCCCTCTCAGCTGACCTCTGAGATGCTGGTCAGGCAGAAGGAGAGGCACTGGTTCCCACATGTTCTGATGGAAGGTAGTCAGCAGGAACTACAGTCACTTGCCCACATGGAGGAGAACGAGGCCTCAGGTTTACAAGTTCTTCTGCATAGATGTCCTGTTAGGCGCCCATTGCCTTACACTCCACCCTAGTAGTAGTCACACTGCTTTTATTTTACCCACCAAATATGTGCCTCCGGGGTTCCTTTGTGCAAGGTGGGAAGAGCCCCCAAGGCTGTTGTTCCATCATGGCTGCCACTTGGTTCACTGCCTGTCTTCCTCTGTCTGGAGTTCAAGGTCTGCCCTCTCCTCTCCAAGGCACACATTTCCAACTTCTTCACTGTCTAAGATTTTCCTCTGAGATAAAAAACAGGAACCAACACCATTCTCCCAGAGAAATAACCTGGGAAACACTGAGAATTATGCTCAGAGATATAATCCAGTTGTTGTTTTTAAGTCTGGAAAAATTCAAGCTGTCTTAGAGTTCAATGGTAGAGGATCCATCAACAAAATATGAAGGAATATCACGTAGAGGTTAAAAATTCCCGTTTCCAGAAGCTTCTTGTGAGTGGGTGTGTTAAGGGTAGTGTGATAAGACTCACAGAAGATATAGAGGCATGAAGAACTAGCTATTATCAGTGGGGTGTAGCAGATAGCCACTGAGTTGCTCAGCAATGAAGACAAGGAGACATTTTCATAGATGCAAACCCTGCCAGACCTCAGCAGAGGGAACCACTATCATGGCAGGTGCCATCCTGGACAGTGGAACCCTGAGCGTCTCACATCAGGGTTTTTATTTATACCTACACTCCTCAGGTGTTCTGATGATACCACATGTAGATCATGAGGAATTTACATAAAGCCAACACCTGCGGACAATACAAAATGCCAAGGCCTAGGCAGCCCTTCCCCTAGCAATGCACAAAACAATTATTTTAAACATAACTGGAAATAAGCTTCTGCAACAGTGGTGATTGGGGAGAGAATGTTCTGTGGCAAGAATATTTTATTACTGACATTGTTTAGGATTTCTGTCATGATAATCATAAAACACAGACAGCCCCTTGCTGATTTTATTATCATCTTACAGTTTGTTATAGACAATTAATCTTTTATTTTTATTTATTATTACTATTTTATTTTTTATTTTTTGGTTTTTCAAGACAGGGTTTCTCTGTTGTAACTCTGGCTGTCCTGGAACTCGCTCTGTAGATCAGACTGGCCTTAAACTCACAGAGGTCTGCCTGCCTCTGCCTCCTGAGTGCTGGGATTAAAGGTGCGCACCACCACTGCCCAACTTAGACAATTAATCTTAATGACTAGACTTGGGTCACCACCAGCCTTTCCCCTTGGCACTCACTACTCTCCTGCTGTCCATCAAATGCCACTTTGTTGATCCTTCTTGCCTGTCTTGCTCACTGGACTTACCATGAGAGTGTTTCTCTGATAGTTAGGATGCTGAGCACACTTTCATGTGCCTGTGGGACATGGATGCCTCTTTCGTGATTAAAAAGTTGGGTTTTTAAATACTGGGGGTTTGTTCTTTATGTTCTGGACACAAGGTCTCAGTAGGCATCTTACTACACATACTTTATTTCAAGCTACAGCTTATTTTTCATGGTTTTAAAAATCATAACGAATCTACTAATCAAAAATCTTTATGTTTAGTGTCCTTTCTAAGAAATCCCTGCATGCTCAATGATGCCAAAAATAGTCTACCTTTCCCCCCTAATACAGAAAAAGCATTTCATAAAATCTGCCATCCCTTCATGATAAAAGTTCTGAATAAATTACTCACAGAAGGAGCGTCCGCCAACACCGTCAAGGACACACATGGTGAACCCACAGCCAACATGGCAGTGAATAAGAACAGCTGAACGCATTTCCTGTAAGACCGGGGAGGAGACCGGCATATCCGTTCTCACCACACTGTTCAGTGCAATACTAGAAATTCTAACCAGAGCAAGTAGACAAGAGAAAGGAACAAAAGACATGCACATAGAAAAGGAAGAAATCAAATTATCCCTGGTTGCAGATTAGTTTCTCTATATGGAAAACGCTAAAGACTCTACCAAAATGCTATTAGAATTGATTACTGAGGATGCTGTCCTCCAGGCATGGCCTATCTGTTGCGCTCTTGAACTTTCAGCATTGTGATTACTGACCAGAGAGTTGCACAACTTGGGTCTGGTTAGAGTTCCTCTGGTCCCCGAGGACTTGTAGCCAATTAATGATTGCTAGAGGCAGGGCTCATGAGGCCCCACCCTTCCAGGAGGATACATAAGCTGTTAGTAGTTAATGGGAGAAGACATTTTCTTTAGTGGTGCAGCCACTTGTAAGTTGCCTATACAACTGTAAATAACCTTCCATCTATTCTCCTGCAAGTAACCCTAATTAAACTCATTGACTCACCATGCAAGATGTGGGATAGAATTGTTTCTTTAGTCTGCAGTGTGCTGTATTTGTAGGAGAAACTAAACCTGCCACTGGGCAGAACAAGGCCTGAGACCTGCCTAGACGTACCCAGAGACAGACCTGCCCGGATGTGCCCAGAGATGAGAAGAGCCAAAGCAGCGACCTGAAGTCTGGCAGCCAATGGGACACTGGGCTGGGAGGAGGGTATAAAAAGGCTTTCCCTTCTGAAATAAACTGAGTCTGTTTCTCACCATTTACCTGACTCCCAGAGCCTATGTGTCTTGGTTCTGTGCCAACTCTTCTCCTCCCTCTCCAATGGATTGGCACAAGCAACACCTATTGAAGTGAATAGACACTAGTTTGTCTCCCCAAGAAAAGTTCACACAACACAGATAAATACAGAAAAGTGGTAAGATAAGAAAATTAATGTACAAAAATTAGTAGCTCTTTCTAACCTAATGATCTCACTGAGAAAGAAATGAGTAATCCCACTCACAAAACACACACACACACACACACATACACACACAAACACACACGCACAGCCTAACAATAAACCTAACTGTTGTAGAAATTTATTTTTAGTAATGTTTATAATGTTTGTACATTGTTGGGTGATGGGCTACCTAGACCTTGGCATTTTGTATTGTTTGCAGATGTTGGATTTATGTGTGTGTGTGGGGGGGTTTGATTGCACATGATCTGCTCATGCTATCAGTAGAATACCTGAGGAGTTCTGAATCAATAAAAACACCTGAGCTCAGACTCTCAGGGTTCCACTGTCCAGTATGGCTCTTTCCATGGCAGTGGTTCCCTCTGCTGAGTTCTGACAGGGCTTCCATGTATGGAAATGCCTCCTTGTCTTCCTTGCTGAGCCACCCAGTAGGTAACAAATACATCTAACTAAGAAAATGAATGAAATTATTCATATTCATATTCATATACCAAAGAATCGTTCTAAAATAAATTTCTTTATGATTTATTATGAATAGTATTTGATTTGAATGCCTGCTTTATATACCTAAATACTAGGGGCAGGGAAATATTCCTTGGGTTGAAAGAGAAAATGTCTATCTAAGCAGCTCTGCCAGTAAGCTCTACTGCTTACAGCTGTCCTGTCTGCCATGTACATCAGGGAAGAACCTCTTGCTTCCAGTGCGAGGGCTTAGCATACACGGATATCTATGCACCACCAGACACTGACATGACACCTGTACCTAGAGAACACTACTTGTGGCCTCAGGGAACATTGTGTATTCTTTTAGATACAGTGGCAAAAGAAAACAAAAACAGCCTGAGCTTTCTCCAACTGAAGGTTCCCTGGGCAGAGAACACTAAGGACCATGTGGTCAACACTTCTCATCGCTGGTTGACGAGTAGCCCAGGCACCAAGACCGGCTGAAATGAGCCTACGCATGGTATAAGTAAAGATGGGCCAGAGGGCTGGTCTCCAGGACACTGACTTTCTAATTTGAGCTGTTAGTACTCATTTGCCAGCCCAGGCCTACAGGGTACTGGGCTGTGTTTCTTTCGGTCACTTACAGTACCAAGTACAGGCCTTGGTGCTTTCTAACCTAGTGGGAATGGAGGGTCAGAAAAGAGGGCTCCTTTTTAGCAAGATACTTCAAGAAAAGTCTGAAGTATCCTGGAAAATGAGACCTTGGTCAAAGTCCAATGACAGTTTAGAATCAGAATAGCCAGGGAGTAAGGACTGAGGAACGACCAGGTCAGGAACGTGGAGCCTGAGCCTGCCACTCTGGGCCCACTACAGGAGCCAGGCCAGTCTTTCCCACCTCCTGCCTCGTAGGACCATCAGAGGAGTGGCTGGTCTAGAGAAGACATGGAATCTCCAGCATTCTGCTTCAGTGCATGTCAACCCCCAGCAGCAGCGTGCTGAGCCATTGAACAGATAGTCAATCTGCTCAAACCAAAAGACTCCCTCTTCCTGAGGAATATGCATCCCACACAGAAGCTAAGCCTCCTGGAGACAGCTGCAGGTTGATGGAGCCCCAAAGGCCATTTCCATAGACAGGATGAAGTAAGATTCATTAGAAATAAGTTCAGCATTGCAAAAAAAGAAATCACCTTCTCAATTACTAGTGCCATGTGCTCCCCATCCCCAGGAAGGCTCCAGGAACACCTAGGCCTCCTGAACCCCAGGACCAGAAAAAGCCCAGAATTGTTGCTACCTCCCCGATCCTCCCTCCAGACACATGAGGCCAGCTGCTGGAGGCTTACATAGGACAGGCCTAGCCCTTCACCCCTTTCAATATAATATAATTATATATATGTATATACATATATATTCTATTAAAAATTATGTCCAGATAAGGCAAATTGTTACTTCTGATCAGAAGATGCACCAAGCACACCAGGCAGGAAGGCAACTCAGGTGATAACTGTGTCCTTTTCCCACTGGCTGGGGTCCAACCTCACCATATTTCATGATTGGCTAGCTTTCTTTCTTTCTTTCTTTAATTGGTTTTTTTCGAGACAGGGTTCCTCTGTTGTAACCCTCGCTGTCCTGGAACTCACTCTGTAGACCAGGCTGGCCTTGAACTCATAGAGATCCTCCCGCCTCTGCCTCCTGAGTGCTGGGATTAAAGGCGTGCACCACTACCACCTGGCTTTGATTGGCTAGTTGTAAAAGAACTGGTGCAAAAGAAACAAAGGAAAGGTGGAAGAGAAGCTCACTTAAGTCACTTAGGTTCTGAAAATGCAGCAGGCCCCTTGTATAAAAAAAGTAGTTCTCAACCTGTGGGTCACAATCCCTTTGGAGGATCGAACAACCCTCCCACAGGAGTCACCTAAGACCATCTGCATATCAGATATTTACGTTATGATTTATACCAGTGGCAAAATTACAGCTATGAAGTAGCAACAAAAGCAATTTATGGTTGGAGGGGAGCCACCTCAGCATGAGGAACTATATTAGGAAGGTTGAGAACCACTGGCAACAAAGATTTTTCTAGCAGAGGGGAGAGTTAAAACATTTACATAAATATTTTACAAGATGTGAAGATAAATAGATTTGAATTCTTTGTCATAAACACTAGTTTTATAGTATTTGAGAGAAAAAATATTTAATTTCCAGGGGACCCCTGTATTGAGAGGGTTATGATTTCAGGAATCCATATCTAGTCTCTGACTTGCATGCAAATCCCCCCCTCCTTTTCTGATAGAGATTAATTTTCAGCTCTATAAGTAGAGAAACAAACTGTTCACAATTCTTGCTTATGTCCTAGGATGAAAGTTATATTTGGATTTGAAGGCATGGGTTCCTTTGATTTTTTTTTTTCTAAGATTTATTTGTGTGAGTGCTCTGTCTACATGTACATCTGCATCCAGAAGAGGGCATCAGACCCCATTATAAATGGTTGTGAGCCATCATATGGTTGCTGGGAAGTGAACTCAGGACCTCTGGAAGAGCAGCCAGTGCTCTTAACCACTGAGCCATCTCTCCAGCCCTGTTTTCTTGTTTTTTAACTGAGATAGGGTCTTTCTATGTAGCAAGAACTGTTCTAGAAGTGAAGTGATTATGGAGATGCACTGACCTTGAACTTTTAGCAATCTTTCTGCTTCTGCTTCCTGAGTGCTATGATTAAGTACCTATCACACCCAGTGAGCGGTGTAGTTGAAGAAAAGTTGAAGAAAAAGATACTATATTTCCCCCTAATATTTAGGAAGACACAGGTACAGGTTGCACCAAGGGCCACTTTATAGAAAGTCCTTATAACTTCCATCTGTCACAGGAGCAGACACAGCTCTCCCAAACTGGCTCCTGGTGACAGTATTGCTGTGACCACTGTGCAATCAGCAGCCATTACTGTCCTCACAGACATACTCGTGATACAGATCCCCTGAACTGGAGTTACAAACAGTTGTGAGCTGCCATGTGGGTGCTGAAAATCAAACCTGGGTCCTCTGGAAGAGCTGTCAGTGCTCTTGGCCACAGCCATCTCTCCAGCTCTGACTTGCCATTCTTAAGGATATATTTTCCCCTGTGGCCTGGACACCATGCTCTCCCGATTATCTGCAGACAGCCCACCCTGTACTTCCTCTTGCCACCCCAGCTCCAGGTCTCAGTCCATACTCATTCCTATGGTGGTCTCATGGGTCTTACAGGTGTTATATGTTCCCAAACACACAGCCCCACTACTTGTGTTTCTTTCTGCTGCTGTGACAAACATTATTGGCTTAAGGCAACATTGAGTCCGCATCTTATAATTCTGTAGATCTTATGGAAATAAGAATCAGTGCTGGCACAGCTGCTTTCTTCAGAGGGCTTTGGAGCAAATCCATTCTTTACCTCTCCCTACTTTAAAGAGGCTGCCTGCATTCCTTGCCATGTGGCCGCTTCTCTCTAATCTCTGACTCCATCATGAGATCCCCTTCTATGACTTTTACTCCTCTTCCTCCCCATTTTAACCAGACCACCTAAAGTCGTACCATGACCAACAGGAACAGTCTTCTCGTCTCCAGGTCTTTAACTTCTTCATCAATGTTCCCACTGAGCCTCTGTTTTGATATAATGTTCATGGGGTTCTGCAGATCAGGAGATGCACATATTTCCCTGAGTTCAGAAAAGCTAGTCAGAATGGCTCAGTCAGCAGCAGTAAGTCATGGAGGCTGAGCCTGAAGCTTTCTAGGTCCAAGCTAGCAGTTTAAGATTAGATTGTATGGAAGTGGAAATGCTCCAGGGCTCCAGGACCAGGAACTGAATTAGCCAAAGAATAAACTGTCTTTGAGCCAGAACCAGCGTCTACAGTAGGTGGGACTTCAAGGGGCTCTCATGAACAGACTTGTCCATTCATGGGTTGAAGATTATCTGTAGAGTCTGTTGTCCAAGCCAATATGGCTCTATCTCTTGAATGTGCTTCTGTACAGAGTCACTACCAGCAAGAGGACTGCCACCAGATGTAGCCCTAAACTTTGGACTTCCAAGTCTCCAGAAGTTTAAGTAATAATTTCTTTTCTGGATGAATTGCATGGTTTCAGGCTTTCAATTAGAGTAGCAGAAAACAGTCCAAGACCTACTGTGAACCTCAGGATTCATGCTCAAGGCAGTTCCAATACCCAACAACCTGACAAGGAACAGAACAGAGTCTGGGGGGTACATCATCCTCCCCTATCCTGAAGGCCTAAGAGGAGAAGAGGACCAACGTGTCACATCTGCTGAGCAGAAGGCAGCGCCTCATATGGACCCAGTGCCTACATGACGCTAATCTGGGAGTCTGCAGGGAGCTGGGCAGGAGATCAGAGCCTTCTCTGGGAGGGGCCAGTGGGAGCCAGGCCAGCAGAGCTGCCTGGAATCTGGGCCCTGGGCTCTCTTGTGAGGGCTGAAGAGATTGTCATTCAAGAGCAAGGATAGAATAACATGCTCATGCAGCCCTCAAAAGCAACTCTATCTCTCTCTTCTAGTGGCCAAATTTCATGTGTTTACAATAGGATGGAGACATTGTAAAAGACATCTGACCAGTGGCCCTGCCTATCTCAGATCTGACCTTCTGTTCCCATTTCGGACTTCAGAGTGGAGCCTTCTTGTCCTGGCTGCTGCTTCTTATTTTCTTCTGCATTCACGCCAAGCATCTTCAGAGACCCAGGCAGAAACCCTGTGGCTATGCCACCGCCTTCTCCCTCCTGCTGATCTCCTGGCATCACCAGCTTCATCACGGGTTTGAGCATGTGATGAAACTGGACTGTGATGAGTGGGGAGCTTCTGTAAGGATGTGTTCCCAGACAACGCCACCATCAGTGACTCAGGAGCATGATCTGGGTGTCTGGCAGGGATCTGAACTCTATGGGACTGCAAACAAAGTAAATTTGGTGGCAGTCCAGATGATGGATGTAACAGCCTGCAGCATGGGCCTGGTTTCTGGGGTGCTGGCTGAGTCTAGGCCTCCGCTGGAGTGGTCTGTGCAGTGCGGTGCCCATAGCAGGTGTCACCTCGCTCCCACAGGGAAGGCTCTTGCTTGCTTTGCTGTTTTCCATGGGCCAGAGTGAGCTCACTGGCCATATTGTTGAAGTCAAGGATAGCGACAGAACCCGGGTCACTGCCTGCCTCGTTCCCACATCAGGGCCAAACCCTACCTCCTTGGAGAAGGTAGTAGCTAGCTGTTCTGTAATGTTCAGGTGGACCCACTTCCAATCAGCTATGAGAGTGAAGAAAGACTTGGAGCACTGCACAGTCATCTGATTTAGACCATTGCTAAATGGTCTAAATGGTCTCTGCCTTGGGGCAGAGAAGTGCCCTGAATGTCACCTTTTCACTCACCTCAATGCTAGAGAGCATGATCTCCCTCTTTGCTCGTGTCAGGATTGGTTTAAATAAAAACCATGACCCCCAGAGTTCCCTGTTATGCATTAACTCGTGCTCCAGCTGCAGTGGGCTGGTATAGAATGCAGTGTTGGAAGTGGCGATGAATGACAAGTAGGATGCAAAGAGAGTGGGAGGCAGAGTGCCCAGCTGAGGCAGACACAGGGAAGCAAGGAGGCCGGCTAGACCGCAGCCGAGGCTGACACATCTCAGCCTTGGAGCCCCATGCCAGGAGCCTGGGGACAGAATCAGCAGCATTCAGTTCAGGCCCGGCACCATCTGCTGTTATAATCTCTATGTCAGCAACTAATTTTGGAGTTATTTATTTAATTTTGAAATAAAAATTAGCTAAAACTCCCAAATGACAAAACAAAGAAAACAAAATCTCTTTTCCTCCATGGACATTGTCAACAGCCTCCCTCCATCCTTTCACTTACATACACATACGCCACACATATCACACAGAAACATACACAACACACATACATGCATACACACCATACACACCACACATACACACACACCACACACACCTGGTGTCACAGCAGAAACAGATGACAGCTTTATCTCTGGAGTTCCAGAGAGGGGATATAAGTGTTGGAGCATTCATGAATAGTGGCCCAGGATACAACTGTAACTCTGAATCCAGGGCCTTCTTTGGAGGTGGTCTCCAGCTCTCTCAGTATTGTGTTACAGGGAGCTCACTAGAGATGACCAGTTGAAAGTCTTTATTCCAGCTAGCTGGGACAACACTCAGGTATTCAGGGACCAAGGTGTAGCTCCAAGTATCCAGAGCACAGAGTTTTTGAAGGCAAAAGCCACAACCTGGCATCTTGCTCAGCAGCTGCATAGGGGCTTCACAGAAGGAAGCAGTTTAACAGAAGCTAAGATAGATAGCTGGGGCATCTCAGGTTCCTAGAATAGAGTTTGGTGATTTTTCATGGAATTCTCCATCAAGGAGATCCAATTCTAGTTCAACCTAAAATGGCCTAAGCAAGAGTACAAGATGGAGGAACCTGTGCACTGTCCTGCCCTATGAGTTCATTCTGGAGGCCCCCATCCTTTTTCTGGATGTTTCTAGTTCCATCGATGTGCTCTGCAAAGAGACAGTAGTTCAGTATCTGCAACTATGGGCAAGGACTGAGACAGATGGACTGACTCGTCTGAGGCCCAGGCCACAGCCTGTTCTTGGAACGAAGTTGTGACAGAGGTGTGGCCATTCAGACCTAGCTGCTGTGATGTCAAAAGGTCTATCACAGATTCCCAGAAAGCAGGCAGTCTGTGAAGCAGACATCCTGGCTCACAGCTGTTCTTGAGTCTCACCCCACCCTGCTCCACAGACCTGGTGTGGCAGGATTCCTGTGGTAGATGCTTCTTGTAATAAGGAAGAAAACATGCAGAAAGAATTGTGCTCCTCCCCAACCCCTCATTTTGGCTGCATCAAAATGTTTCTGACTTCCAAACTGGGACACGGAGACACCGGTCCTTGCCTGGGATGCAGCCAGTCTCTATTCCTGGTATTTGAGGGACAGTGGAGCTGAGTCAGCATCGTCAACTGCCTGGAGAAAATGCTACCAGTGACACGGTCCCAGAGTCTCCAGAGGAACTGCATTAGCAGTGACTTGAAATTGCCCATCACCTACCACTTTACAAGCAGCTTTCCCCTCCATTATTCATTTGACCCTCACAGCTCCCTGGCTAGGACAACAGGGTATTACCCAAGATGAAAAGAGACTTTTAAAATTCTCAGTAAGTTCAGATGTGCTGTGACCCTGAGGACAAGTCCTGGTGTACAAACTTCAGACCAGGGATCAAGGGCAGCCCTAGATGAAGATGGTAGAGTTTACCCAAAAACCAGAAGGCAACTTGGTGTGGAGCCAACACTTCAGCTTCTTTTCAGTCCTGCCCATTGAGCAAACTTGAGCAAAGTGAAACTCTCTCTAGAACTCAGTTTCTCTAGCTGCAAAATGAGATCATGGGCTCTAATATCTTTCCTTAGTATTTGGAAGAGACTACTAAATGTAATCCTACAGGCTTATTATATAGCTAATATTGAATCTCTTCAGGACACATCTCCATATCGTGTCCCTTCTACATCTATACACTATGAAGCGTGACAAATTGTTGTAGAAGTTTATTTTTAGTTGTGTTTAAAATAATTGTTTTTGTGCACTGTTGGAAAAAGGGATGCACAGGCCTTGGCATTGTGTATTGTCTGCAGGTGTTGGATTTCTGTCGGGGATGTTTGATTGCTTCCGATCTGGAGGAATTCTGAATGAATAAAAACTGAGCTCAGATGTTCAGGGTTCCACTGTCCAGGTTGGCACTGGCCACGGCAGTGGTTCCCTCTGCTGAGGTCTGGCAGAGTTTGCACCTATGAAAACACCTCCTTGTCTTCCTGGCTGAACCAAACAGTAGGTGTACAGCTACAAGTGGAACACCAATGTGGGGCAGGACATCATGCCAGCTAATCCAATGTGGAGACAAGGAAGAACAAGAAAGAAACTCCAGACCTCGAAATCTGGTAAAGTACACTCAGGGCAGCTCCTAGAGGACAGAGATTATATATAAGCAGAAATAATGAGTAAAAGGCTCCTGAAGGAAGACAGGAAAGAGAAAGGAAATAAGCCTCTATGAAGAGAAAAGGCTGTAAAATTAATAAATAAATGAGGAAAAAGACTCCGAGGTGACAGCCACAGAATGGGGCCCTTAGAGATAAATAATTCAGCTGGGAGCAGGAATAAGCAAGGTTCTAACTGCTTTTCCTGATCATGGAGCCAACAATCCCTCCTGCAGCTGGTGGTAGCATACTGTTTCGCAAACTGAGTTTCTGATAGCTGCAATGAATGTGTGTGAAGCCCAAGTGGATCTTGTGTTTGAGATCTATGATTGGACCAAAAAGCTGCTTAAACTGAGAAGTTTTTTGATTTTTGGTTTTTTTGTTTTTTTCCCTGCAAACCTGACTAAGAGAAAGACAAGCAGTCCAGAGACTAGTGATGGTGATGAGAACTGCACCCATGAGGGAACCCACCCTGCAGACAAGATTACCAGTTGATCTTCCAGCAAACCAGACTCTATCTTAAAACCTGGAAAGTATTTTCTAAGGGTCAGCACACAGAACCTGTTTTCCTGAATTGGCAAGGTTGTATCTCATGCTGAGAGCTGAACTTGGTACTGTAAGAGTAACCCAGGTGGCACTGGTTTTGAAGGCATGAAGGGGTCACGGAGGGCAGCTTAGGCTTGGCATTATGAGAGGCCAGGAGAGCCCATATTGAAGGGCCATATGTAAAGAAGTTGAAGCTTGGCACCATGAAAAGAGCCCAGGAGAGGTTATTCATCTAAGTGTAGCCCAGATGCAGCAAGGGACCCTAGTGTTCTGAAGATGCCATTACCATGGGATGACCACCAAGAATAGCAGCAGCAGTGGAGTGAAGCCACTGGGAGCCAGGAGGACATGTGTGTGCTACAGAGAGCAGAGCCAGAGAAGTGGCTCACGCCCTTTGGAGGAGTCCAGAAGATTTTGAGTGAATTCCAGATAATTGGACATTAATAATGTTTTTCTGTTGCCCAAGACATTGTGAAAAGGTTGATAGATGTTTGGGCTCATTTGGTCCTGTGCATTAGCAAACCCTCACGATTGTTGTTCTTGTAAATAGTTTTGCTGGCATAGTGTTAAATTGTGTTGTAAAGGTAAAGCTTTTTTTTTTTTTTTTGGTTTATACAGAAAAGAGGAATTGTTGTAGAAGTTTATATTCAGTTGTGTTTAAAATATTGCTTTGTGCACTGTTGGGGGAAGGGCTGACTAGGCCTTGGTGTTTTTATTGTCTGCAGGTGTTGGATTTATGCGGGGGATGTTTAATTGCTTATGATCTGCACGTGGTATCTAAGAAGTTCCTAAGAAGTTCTGAATCAATAAAAAGACCTGAGCTGAGATGCTCGAGGTTCCACTGTCAAGTCTGACACTGGCCAGGATGGTGGTTCCCTCTGCTGAGGCCTGGCAAAGTTTCCACTTACGAAAATGGCTCCTTGTCTTCTTTGGTGAGATGCCACAGTAGGTGTTCAACTACAACAAATCTCACTGCTGAAATGAACAAACTCATGAGATTTTCCTCTGCCATAAAAAATCAGCAGACATTACCTACTTAAAGCTCTAACAAAACATGTGGGTATATTATTGGAAGAAAGGTTGGTTTGAGCTTATGGTTTTGGAGGTTTTCTAGCTTGGATGACACATCTGCCAAAGGTGCCATGCTGTGGAAGAACATTGAAGATGGTATTACCTGTTAGGAGCACATGAGAGTGGGGTGTCAGGTTGAGCATGTGGGGCAGCCTCTATTTATAGCAATCCATTGTCAGTGTAACCAAGCCAGATGTGTCAAAGGGGCATTAGTTCCTTCTAAGGAGATTCTCTCCCTGACCCAATTACCTCCCACAAGGTCTTGCCTCTTAAAGATCCACACCACATCTCTCAACTATGATGCACTGGAGTTCAGCTTCCAGCACGTGATCTTTGGAGAGACAAAGCATGTCCAGACCACCTTTAAAACTTGCTTCTACTGGGCTAAAGAGAGGGCTCAGTGGTTAATAGTGCTTACTGTGCTAGCAGCAAGGCTCCTGGTTTGGTTTCCAGTACTTACATGGTAGCTCATCACCATTCAGTAAGTCTAGCTCCTGGATATCTTGTACCTCTTCTGGTTTCCTTGGGTTCCCACATATACATGGCACACATCTGTGGGGATGAACTGAATGGCCAGATTTCCCTTTTTATTGGGATTAAAAGTAGGAAAAAAATGAGTCAAACTTTACTGTTAAGATAACATTATAAATTGGGTGATGGTGGCAAACTCCCTTAATCCCAGCACTCAGGAGGCAGAAAGGGGCAGACCTCCATGAGTTTGAGGCCAGTTTGCTCTATGAAATGAGTTCTAGGACAGCCAGGGCCATTACATAGAGAAACCCTATCTGGAAAGACCAAAAACCAAACCAAAACAAACAAAACAAAAAACCCAGAACTATTATAAGAGGTAAACTTCATGATGGTTTTATAAAATGTATTATCAGCCATTTAAGCAAATAGAGATTGTCAACACTGTTATACCATGAGAATATTGGAAGGAGAATTCCTCAAAATAAAATGAGAACTGTATTCATTGTTTTTGGATTTGATAGGATTGTTCTTTACAGTTCAATGAATATTTTCAGTTCTCATTCATACATTTTTTTTAGTCCTTGCTGAAATTACACCCAACATATTTTAGTTATAGATCAGTGTAATAGAGATATCACTATATTAGTAAAATTCATTATTTTTATACCTTAAACAGATATAAAACAAAATGTTTTAATTGTGCTAACATAATTAAAAAAAATTTGTAAGAGGTATTTGTTTTGATTATAAGTCCTAGAGGAAAAAATAGTTTTAATGATCTAACTTGTATAACTCATTTATATAATTTCTAGACCTTAATATAAGAAAACAGAAAGGTTTTTATTGTGACTCCTGAAAACTAGAACACAAGTTATCATACAAATTCTAGCAACTACCTGAAAGGAGTGTGTACTTTGAAAGAATAAACAAAGAAGGAAGAAAACTGATGAGACAAAAGCTGAGCCCAGGACTTGATATATCACTCAGTACCAGGCAGACACCTGTAATCCTGGTCAGTACTTGGGAAATGGAGGCAGGATGAGAGGTTCACAGTCATCCTCGGTTGTACAGAAAGTTCCAGGGTCAGCTGTGGCTACATGAAAACCTGTCTGAAAAAAAAAATCTCAATCTTAATTAAAAAGAAAGAGGAGGAAGAGGAGCAGGAGGAGGAGGAGGAGGAGGAGGGGAAGGCGAAGGTTACCAGTGATGATGCTTACCACTAATCCCAGCATTCAGGAAGCAGAGGTAGGAAGATCTCTGTGGGTTTTGAGGCCAGCCTGGTCTACAGAGTGAGTTTCAGACCATCCAGGGTTACATAGTGAGACCCTGTTTCTAAAATAAAATAAAAATAGAATTATTATTTGTAGTCCTGGTACAAATACCTGTAATCACAGCACCTTAAAGGTGGAAGAAGAATTTGGAATGAAGCTAGACAGGCTACTGGAGACTCTGCCTCAAACAGTAACAGTAATTTCAACAATAAAAAGCCCAGAAGTCAAGCTTTGTAGAGACTAGCAAGATGGTAATGCACATTTGCCAAACAAGCATGGGATCCCTGGAACTCATGTAAAGGTGAAAGGAGGAGAGAGCCAACTCCACGCACGTGTGCCAGGGTAAGCATGCACCCTCTATTATATATATGCGACAATAATAATTTAAAAAATGAGTCCTTGAGGAGTTTGAGGAGCCCTGTGAGTCTGAGATTAGAAGAAATATAGGGGTGCAGGGTTTCACCATTCCCTGCACCCATTTAAGGCAAACCCAGGGCTATCAGGCAGCCACCCAGGGCTCTGCTCGCCAAACAGCAGCACAAATGACAGAAGCCATCAACCACAGCCCATTCCCCCCTGACATGGTGAAATAAGGTTGTTCAAAGCCCAGGAATGCAAACACTCAGGTCACGGTGAGCCGCAGCCCACACATCCTCCACCCGACGCTCTGTCGATTACAGCTAATTTCTTTCAGGTGTCGGTTATAGAGGGCACCGTATATAAACTCTGCACTCTCCTCGGAATCTTTCATCTACCAATCCATAAGTACTTCAAATTTTATGGAACGAGCTGTAGAGGCAAGCAAGGTTAATGTCTCACCGAAGGTCACGGGGAAAGGAAGAGGCACATGGCGACCGTGCTGTCGGCCCTGACAACCTTCCGGCACCGGGTCTGGCCTTCTTTCCCCAGGTCTCCTCTAGGACTCACAGAGAAGCAGATGAGATAGCATTCCTCTTCCTTTTTTTTCCTTTCTGAGAGTTGGAAGGAAGAGAACTGCTGAGCCAGTGGCTGCTTTCTAAAATGGATAATAACGTCAGAAAATGGTAGCGAGGGGCCGCTCTCTGTAGGCATGCCCCCACGTCAGTCCTTTAAACTACAAGAGCCCCTTAAGGTTTCTGATTTCTGAGGTCACCAGGGCCATTCCTAACCCAGAACTTAGTGTGTGAAGGCACCAGGGCAGGAGGCGGCTGTGACCTTAGCTAGCCTGCCCTCCCTCTCTCTTAGTACTCAGTTCGAGAGCCTGGTGGCTGCTGCTGTTTGCTTTACCGCCTCTTACTCTCTAACAATTCCCTCCACACTGGACACGCGGGTCCTCATGAACTCCTCCAGCTTGAGAGTTTCTCGAGACAGAGAGAATATTAATTTTGTTGACAAATTTCCTTGTCCCAAAGGCCTAGATCTTAATTCTTTGTGCAAACCCACAGTACTGGGTTCTCTTGCTTGTCTTGTGCCCCTAATTAGTCTTGTCACGTGAGCTGCTCCAGTATTGTTTTAACACAGCCTCATAGCCTGGGAGCCAGAGGACCCTTTTGGAGTGAAGCACGCTGTATTTGTGTATATTTTTAAAAAATGGTCATCGCCCTTCTTACTGTGGCCGCCATCATTTTTCAATGGAGGTGTTGCCATAGAGATGTTGTCCGATCCATCTCTATTGATCGCTCCCTTGAAAGGGGCCCTGAATAGCCTCTGAGGTAGGTAAATGTATGCAGTGACATTGAGCGGATGATTCTATTCTGAAAAATTCCGGCACCATTTGTTTTGTGCTTGTCTGAGGGCTGGGACACGGTGTTGGGTTTTGTTGCACGTGCTCCCCTCACAGGCCTGGAGTTAATGCAAGTCTTGTTTGGAGCCACTGAAGCAGAAACTTCTCTGCTGCCAAGGACAAAAGCTTCACAGGCCACCTCGGAGGCTGCTTGGGGAAGGCTGTGTCTCTGGGGCTCCCAAAGGAAATGAGAGATAACTGGGAACCGCGCCCTCGAAGGCACCCAGCCTTCCCTGGCTGCCCGGGCGCCTTCTGGCCTATGGGATGCCCTCTACTGAGGCGCTGGCTTCACCCATCAAAGGTCTTCTTCTGTTTGCCTTTCTGCAGCCAGCTGAAAGAAATCCCCTGAAGACGTGGTGTCTGTGTGGTGAAAGGGAATTCACAGTTTCGTACCCTATCTTCGCCGAGGTGTTGAGTGAGAGAAGATCTCTCTGTAAAACCAGGCTGCCGGCCTGTGTATGGAAACCAAGTGACACTCAGTCCAGGCAGCAGTGGATGAAGGAAGGATTTACGAAGCACCCAAAACGGTGTGCCAGGCTTGGGAGGCTGTCACACATGAATTTTATTGAGCCCACGAAAGAGTGAATGTATAAAGCCAACCATTGTGCTGGAAGTTTCCAGAAATATATCTTCTACTTATTCTTCAAAACCTGTGACACAGGAGTGATTAGCCTTTTCTTTAAACAAAAAGATGAGGAGATTTGTCCCCCGATGCACAGCCATTCTGAGGTAGTTGCTGGATTTGAGTCTGGCTCCAGTGTTCTTTTCTGGAGATTGCTGCTGCAATGCTCCCTGGCTCTGCACTTAGCCTCTGCCCATGGCAGAGTCAACTTGGCTACCTCCAGGCCCTGGAACTGACATGGGAGAACCCATTTCTCCTAGCTTCTTTGTAGTCACCAGCCAGCCCCTGCTGGTGGGACATCTTAGAAGAAAGCACTTTGGCAAACCTTGGGAAACAACAAGGACACAGGCATTTCCATGGGCTCAGGGTTCAGCCCAGAGCAGTTTCAGCATCGGTTCTGGGCCCCAGATGCTTGCTTCTCTGTTAAGCCACTGCTCATATGCATCCTGTCTCCCCTGGTTGGAAGCTAGGGAGGATGGGCTTTGTCTCAGCCTTGCAGAGCTTTAGGGTGTAGGTCTGGGACAACGAACTCACAGTACCCATTTGTTCCCATATTCACTCACTCAGCCTCATTCATCCATTTGTGTGTTCAGTACATATGCTGCTGTGTGGGACATGAGCCAGACACAGGCATCTAACGCAAAGGCTGCACATATGACACAGCATCCAATGCAAAGGCTGCACATATGACACAGCATCTAATGCAAAGGCTGCATATATGACACACAGCATCCAATGCAAAGGCTGCAATATGACACACAGCATCCAATGCAAAGGCTGCACATATGACACACCATCCAATGCAAAGGCTGCACATATGACACAGCATCTAATGCAAAGGCTGCATATATGACACACAGCATCCAATGCAAAGGCTGCAATATGACACACAGCATCCAATGCAAAGGCTGCACATATGACACACCATCCAATGCAAAGGCTGCACATATGACAACTAAGGCACAGTCCTTTTCTCATGAACTCGAGGGCAGGTCGGGCTGAAGCCCACCTGGGGTTTCTGAGCAAAGGGCGATTCCCAAGGAACCAAGGGGCAATTCCAGATCGATGCAAAATGAAAGAGGCTTTATTGTCCAACGAGCCGGGTTCCACCCTCAGCAAGTCTCCACGCAGGGAACAGGGAAGGCAGACCCCAATCCCTTTGTTCCTTGGCATTTTATGGGGTGCAGGGGAAGGAGTCTGGGGACGGGCTTGTGCAGCTTTGATTGGCTCCGAGCTTCTCAAATCTTGTGTCTCTCAAACTAATTGGTTAGGAATTCACGCGCTGGGAACCGGGGCTAGGACTGTGCCTGGGATGCCTGGGGAGGGGAAATTCCTGGTTGATGATAAACTTAAGTTAGTCCCCTGGGGGTGGGGGAGGGGACTGTTAAATGGCTTGTCTTTCTAGTACAAGACTGCTAGCACTCTACGGTGAGGCCTGGACATATTTCTTAAATCCTTTCAAACTCAGACATGTAAAATAGCCAAACATAATGGCCATCCCTCCTTCATAGCTTACAGAAATCTTTCCCACCTCTGTCTAGTTTTCACAGCATGCCACAGGGGGAGGATATTGCCGAATCCATCTTACATTAACATTACATTACAGTGTCACTGAGTTATCCAGAGCAAGTGGGGTGAGGAGCTTGAACCCCAGTCCTTGGAACCCCGGCTTTACAAGGAGAAATTTCCCTGGAACCTCAGCTTGTCTTCCTCTTAGCATCCTAACTGACAGAGCCAGCCGGATCCCCTCACTCTAACTCCTTCAAGAGGCTGGAACGTAGAGACATTTCCCCTTCTTCTGGGAAAGGCTGTCGGTGTTCAGGAGAGATGACAAACACATTGTGAAAATCTTATCATTGCAGACTAAGTTAAGTGATTTCCAATTTTGACTGCATCTTGAGAGCTTAGAAACACTCAAACCCAGGTCCCATCCCAGAGGTTGTGATAATCAGTCTGGCAAACTCAGGTCTCCTGAATTAGAGTGTCCCTGTGCTCTATTCTGAGCTCAATGTGGGCTGGCTCTGCAGGTGTTTACTAGCTGGGCCTGGTGTTGCAGGCCTTTGGGATAGTTAGAGAGACCAACACACATTTAAGAGTAGGTCACAGAACAGGGTAGCAGCCCCCCGCCTGCTGAAGTGTGTGAGGCCTGTTCTGCAGAGCCCACCTGGCTGAGTTTTGAAGGATGAGTTGGCTTTTCCTAAACTCAGTTATGGCAAATGAGTCAAATCCACAGCCTGAGCAGAGCAGGCACGCTAACGAAGAGCAAAGCATTGTTCTAGAGGCCAGAAGAACTGGCTCCCTGTTTGAAGGCTGTCAAACGGGAAGTCTTGAAGACTATCTCGGAAAAGCACTGAGAAAAGGTCTGCAGAATGCACTGCAGGTGCACCGAGGGACAGCGCCTGCATCAACAGAGACCAAACAGTAGCTGTTGCAGAGCTAGTGCAGATGGTAGTGGCCAGAGGTGGCAGAGAGGAGTCAAGCCTCAAGACAGGAGGAAATGGGTTCCTTTATCATGCATAAGAGGTCAACACAGCCTGACACCTGTGGCTGAAAACTTCCTTATTAACCAGACAGGAATCCTGCCCCACTCCACCCCCAGCTTCCATTCCTCAGCTTCCCACGTGGAGCTCAAAGGGCGAGTCCTCTCCCCCCCTGGACGCCTGTGCATCGCACTTCAGGTAACAGTTCCAATTTGCATTTGAACACTCTGGGAGGACCTTAAAGTGTGTGGGGCCTTAGAGTTAGAGCTTTTTTGCAAGGCCCTGGGCACCCTGTGGCTGAGAGCTATTAGGGAAACAAAGGAAAGTCATTTAAAGTAGGTTCTCTAAGTCCCTGCAGGGCAGGGGAGGAAAGGTTCAAAAGCTCCAGTTGTTTTGAAGATTAGATACAACAGGGGAAAGTTTAAAACATCTGGGTATGTTTTTACCTCTGAAGCCATGACCTATGGAAACATATAGGGTTCAACACACAGGGAAACCTCCCTCTAGATTTATTTACTTTCGTTCATTCACAGATGCCCAGAGGCATCCTGGAATGCTGGAAGCCTCAGGTCTGCTCTTCTTTGATTTCTGGGGCACTCACCTGCCTCTACAGTCAAAACCCAGACCTGAGAAGGGAGGTTTGAAGATCTTAGAACATTGTTTTGACCATGTTGCCTTGATTTTTTTCATGTTTCCTTCCTTATTTTTTTAAATTTAAATTTGTTTGTTTGTTTACTGAGTTAGGGGCAGTGAGTGCTTATGGACAGCAGAGACTACCTGGCAGGAGTCTGTTCTCTCCCACCATGTGGGTCCCAGGGATCCAGCTCAGCTCAGGTTTGGTAGCAGCACCTGCTAAGCCATTTCCCTGGCTCCATGATTCTTTTTGTTTGTTTTGTTTTCTGAGACAGGGTTTCTCTGTGTGGCCCTGACTGTCCTGGAACTCACGCTATAGACCAGACTGCCCTCAAACTCAGAGATCCACCTGCTTCTGTTTCCTGAGTGCTAAGACTAAAGATGGCACCATAGTTCTTCACCAACATTTCACTTTATACACAGCGTTTATGGAGGGCACTGAAGCTGGCATAGAAACTGACATGTTTAAAACTTCCAACTAAGAATTACAAAACCCTCCTCCAATTTTCTATACTGTAAAACTATGCACCCTTAAGAGGGAGGGGAAAAGAATCAGTGGATAGTTACAGTTTTGTTCTCAGTTATTTCTGGTGGACTCAGATGAAAGACTGAGTCACCTCATCCCAGACAGCTCTGCTTTGCAAGATCTGTCAAAATCCAGGTGTCCCTGGAACTCCAGCGTGAAAGAATGTCCTTTTCTATAAGTGATATCATATGTTTTGCACTCAGGCTGTTTGGAGGAAAAACAAATATGTAGAGAAAAACAAGATTTCATTTTGATCAAATGCCCGGGGCTGATTTTCCAGAACATTTACATCCTGCAAGAGAGTTGGAGGATAGGAGCCCCTTTCCTGGCTGATGCCACCCCCCCCCCAAAAAAAAGACTGCTTTTCAAAAAGCATTTGGAACAAATTGTGCCATTTGAGGGAAGACAGAGATAGAACAGAAGCAGTCAAGCTGTAATTGCCCTGCTAATTAATGGTTGATCATCTATCCTTTTATGATTCTTGACCCCAGAAGGAAAATTTATTAGTACTTTTAGGTTTTGCACAGTCGTGCTAAATGAGGCATGTAATGCTCTAATTTAGTGCCTTGTTAGCATAAGTGGGGCTTCCCCAGCCTGCTTAGTCCCCACCAGAAGGCTTTCTCCAGAGCTATGGGGAACTTACCTAGGCCAGGCACATATTATTTGGCTCCAGTGATGGTGAAATCACAGCCAAGATGGGAGCTTGCCCCATTCAGCCAAGGCTGGGGAGTGCCAGCTAGAGTTTGGATCTGCCATTCATTTTTATGAGAGCATTTAAAGTTGTGAGCCTAGAAACAACTTTTCCCCAGTCTCCCCCAAACACCCAATTTCTAAGAGGTTCAGACTGTGCTGCTTTTTCTCAGTGCCTCAGTTGCACCCCTTAAAAACAAGATTTGAACCCTATGAGGTTGTTTCTGTTTATGAAGAGGATTGACAGTTGACCTGGTTGATGTGGGTTGTATTGATTACAGGCATCTAGCCCAGACTTCTATCTGGTGCAGATACCAGCTCAGGAAATGCCCGGGGTTGGCTGCATAGGAGTGTGACAGCCTGTCAAGCATGCCTCCAGGAAATGCAACTCAGGGTCCTGGGTTGGAGGGAGTCAATGAACTGTGGAGAACTGTTTGCTGGGCACGCTTCAGCTCTCACTTTGCTCCAGCTCACCTTGGAATTGTAGAAAGCCCCTTGCTCTTTTGCAGACTTCGGTCTTCCCGTTTGTTAAAAGATCCATAAGACTTCTTGTGTGGGGTCCCTTCAGACTTGGCATCCCATCATTCAGCTGGTATGTCAGGAGTGAGAAGCAAGCTGGGTGGCTTGGTCATTGCAAGGGCCGTCACCAGCTATCTGTAGAGGGTGCACATCCCACTGCAAGGGCTATCACCAGCTATCAGTACAGGGTATACATCCTTTGTCAATTCTAATTGTAGAAACACCACCCACAGACACGTTGAAAAATGCATGAGAACTGGGTATTTCTGAAATCACAAGGGGCCGGCAAAAATGAAATAGAGTATATGTTAGGATTATAAGAACGTATTAACAGTAGCAGAGTAGAAAGAACATTGTAGGCCTGGAGAGGGGTTGATAATACTGGCTGTGCAAAAGTCCAGGATGTTTAAGCAAGAACTTTCACATGTTAGTTTTGTAAAAATAAGCCAAAGTAAATACGTTTAGGTAAAGATATTGGAGACCTGCAGATATTTTTGGATAGTAAGGAGTCAAGGAAATTTTTTTCCTTCACTGAAGTTTTCTTACTCACCCCTCCAATATTTACTATAATCACTATATATCATTCAGAGAATCAAAAAATAATCCACAAAAATTTCAAAGAAATAAAATAATGGTCCAAATAAATGTATTTTTTCATGTCTCATTTCTCATTACATGTGAAGTGACAACTATCAGTAACCTCAAAAGGTCAGCCAGTGACTGGCTAGAAGTTCATAATGTGATATAATATAATATAATATAATATAATATAATATAATATAATATAATATAATAATATAATATAATATAATATAAATGAATATTAGTTATTCGTTCTTAGTAAAAGCTGCTGGATGACCAGGAAAGTCTGCCCACACAACCACGTGGGATTTAACCTTATTATGATTGAAGATACACATGTGGGAAGGTCGTACTCTGCTTGTTGGCTGTGGTCCTTCTGGTTTTAGAACCTCAGTCTCACACAGGCCTTATGCAGATGGAAAAGGAACTCAGCTCAGATCTGAGCACTGATAATACCAGAGCCAGGACCAGAACTCCATCTTACACCACCCATGTACCACAGCTGCAAGGTACCATCTGTCCCTGAAACAGCAGTGGGGCAGCAGGTTGTGGTTTGGCTCCTGGGCTCTCAAGTGTGACCTTCTCAGGTTTCTTTCCTCTCAGTGTCAGTCCTAGGCTCTGGAATGAGTTCTTTCTGGAGACAGACAAGCACCAGGTCTGCGTCCCTACAATGGGCATAATTAGGAGCTGCAGTGACCATAGCTCCACTGCATCTGGAACACCAGGACTTTGTGCCTAAGCATGGTGGCGGTGAAAAGTTTGTCCCTCTATAGTACGTTGCTTTTCTGGATTAATTGGCCTTTGGAAAGACAGTCAAGACTGGAAAAACCAAAATATTGGATTATACAGCAAAACTTAAAGTCACTTGGAAATTTGCTTGCATTGATGTTCCCTGAGAAATTCCTCTCCACTAGAAACCGTGCTGGAGCTCTGGGTACATGGGTGGGAAGTAAAGGAAGGCAAGGTGCTGTAGGTGCTCTAGGTGCTGTACTTGGGCTCAGAATTCCAGAAAGGAGGGAATTATCAATGGATACAAAAAGGTACAGACTATAGTAGCCTGCATATAAAGGAATAAGCCAAATAAACCCTGGGAGACCCAAAGGAGAGTCTGTTGAGTTTAGAATGAGACTATTTCTAGAGACTTCTAGAAAAGGATGGTGTTTACAGAGAGAGAGAGAGAGAGAGAGAGAGAAGAAAGAAGAAGAAGAAGAAGAAGAAGAAGAAGAAGAAGAAGAAGAAGAAGAATAGGAAGAGGAAGAGGAAGAGGAAGAAGAAGAAGGGAAGAAAAGAAAAGAAAAGAAAAGAAAAGAAAAGAAAAGAAAAGAAAAGAAAAGAAAAGAAAAGAAAAGATTACAACACCTGAGGTAGAAGAACCAACATTTGAGGGTAGGAAGCAGGAAGTGACAGTATGACTGGCATCCACTCAGGCATGGGAGAGGCCTGGTTAGGGACAATGACAGGGCAGAGTTTAGTGCATGTGAGAAAACAAAAAAGACTGTGTGTTGGAGAGAACAGTCATGTCACAAGGAACCTCAAACCCAAGAGAGTTGTTCTGCTGCGGTCTACAATCCACAAAGAGACATTAACTGTGGGTTTCTGAGATGAGCTGTGCTTAAGAAAGACTTGCTCCACCCTGGAGAGACGAAATGGGAGATTCTGGTCCCCATCTTGCTTCTGGGGGGAGGGATGAGGAGAGGGAGCGGGGTCCTTTAGTTCTTTCTCCACTGTGCGCTGCTCTCCCAGCCTGCAGAGAAGCGGCCGAGCTGGGTGTTCTAGTGTTAGTGGGAGGCTGGGAAAGGCTTGTGGCGACTGTGGTTCCTCAGAAACAGATGGAGGGCTACTGTCCTCCCCACCACCTTCTAGGAGAGATTCTGCTCCCACGGTAGAGCCCTGACCCCAGGGTGCTTCGGAGTCTGAGCTGCGAAGCCACATCTTCTGACTAAGGGATGCCTCAGGAAACAGTAAATCTCTCAAGATTTATGGGTCAGGAAATGTTTTCAGGAGAGAAAACAGAAGAGGTGAGGCAAAGATGGGGCAGAGCAAGGCAGGACAGGGCAGCAGCCCAGGAGCCTCTGATGCAGATGCTGGTTTTCGCTAGTCAAGGAGTTTAGTCCCCGGATCTTGGAGTGGAGAAGGACTAATAGCAGTCTGGCAGGATCTCCTTTTCACTTTTTCCTTTATTAAACTCTTGGATCCTTTTCTGTAAAACAGAAAGATGAATTCAGCAACTCAGAAGATCTTTATCCCCAGGTGGCCCAACTCTGCAGTAAACTTGGTGTTTCCACGATGGGCTTTGAGTATGCTGCCTGCCTCACTTTCCCCAAGTGAAAGTTCTATTTGCTGAGATCCATATATCATGTCTAGGCTGAGTATTAATGGTCAGTGGACATCTGAAAACTTCCCTTGGGGGGATACAACTGAGCCAACTCTTCTTTTTATTTACTGTCTTCTCACTCTGGAGCAGAAACACACACCCCAACACACTTCCCAACAACTACAGCCCAGCATGCAGTCAGGCATCATGTATAAATCCTCAGACGCAAAACCGAGGCACACCATGTGTTCTCTCTCTCAATCTCTCTCTCAATCTCTCTCTCTCTCTCTCTCTCTCTCTCTCTCTCTCTCTCTCTCTGTGTCTCTCTCTCTCATTTCCTTTCTGTTAATCAATGAATCCTGTCTGGTATGAGCGATCTGAGGCTCTGATATAGAGCTATTTGTCATCTTTGCTCTCACGTCCTACCTCTCTCTGTCAGCAGGTGGCGCTCACAGCTCTCAGACTACGCTACGGGTACCTCAGTTCTGAACTTCTGCCCCCCACCCCCACCTTTGGAATGGCATAATTTGGGAGTCATCTATGGGATGATTGCCAAGGCCTTAAATTTTCTACATGGGGTTTGGATAATTTTCCCCAGACGACTTGGAGCACTGGAGGGGAGGAAAACGGGTGGGGGTGGAGGAGCAGAGCCTCTGGACCAGGACAGCTTCAGCCCAGGCAGCCAAGATCCTTCTGATAGCCCCACCCCGAGGGGTGTCTGAGGCGAGTGTGGGTCACACCCTGTGAGGGGAAATGCTTTCACTGGAATGAAGACCCAAAAGGATCCACAGACACAAACAAAGCCAAGAGCTTCCAAATCCCGTCCATCCCTTCCACTCCCCATCTGACACCAATTTTAACCCATGACGACCTCCACTGCTGTGCAACACCATCCTGGACTTTATACTTAGGAATCAATCACCTCCGAGTTCCTTTTTTTTTTTTTTTTTCCAACTTTTTATTCTGAAAATTTCTAAGCAGATTCAAAAGTACAAAGAATGGTATAACAGCCCACTTACGTCCGTCACCAGGCTCAGTAATTATGGTAATCAGTCTATTCCTCAGCTTTTTCTGGAATGTTTTATGGCAAATTCCCAACATCATGTCATTCCATACCAAACCACCTAAGACTCCCCCCACCTCACCACCCCCGTGTTGTATTAAAGGGACCTTGACACAAGCCAGCATGCATCTCCACCTAACAAAGACAGTTCCCTTTTCCATAATCACCTGCCTTGGAAGATCCACAGACAGCCCTTAGTGTCTGACATCTACCACTGTCCCAGTACTAAAATTTGTCCTCCCCCCTCCCCCATTTGACTGTGGCTGCCTCCTGAGTATAGACTGGATGCTATTTACCCTGGAGTCTTCATGGACCCAGAGCACCACCTGAAGAGTCACCTAAAGGACATTCGTGCTTAGAAGACACCTTCCTAATCATGACCAGCTGGAACTGTGAGTTATAAGACTCAGTCTTTCTGAGGTAGATAAGAGGCTGACACAGACAGACTGCATGCCTCCTGGCCCAGGAGCAGCAGCACGGGCAGAGAATGCAAACAATGTGGCCGTGCCAGCCCCAGAGAGGTCTGGAAATGCTTTCTTAATTGAGCTGCAGGCTGCCTGGAGTCGGGGAACAGGGACAGAGAGCAGTGAGGGCAGAAAGGGCCAGGAGGGAGGGTGTCTGACACCCACCTGGGTGCTTTGATCCTTGGTGAACTTTGAGTCCCCAAAGGTGGTAAGAGGAGAGAGGGGGGTGGGTATCTGTCCCTACAGAGGTCAGTCCCTGAGAAGGTTTTCTTCACTGGAGCTCATGTTTGTTTTCCTGCAGCTTTCATCCATGGGGCCACCTTGAACCAATGTACCTGCTGTGACAGGAAATGTGTGTAGGGATAAGCTTGGGAATTTCTACAGAGAGCTTGCTAAGTGCTAGACACCCCCTACCCCCACCATGTGTCTTTAACACACTAGGATATACATACATTTTCCCTGGGCTCTCCTACCCTGACTTCTGCTTTCTGTCAGACAGCTTTAGCTGGTCTCTGGCTCCTCAAGCCCTCTCATCTCCAGAGGAACACATCTATGCCTTAGGCTTCTGGCAGCCCAACAAGACAGGTTCTGGGGTACCCTCTGGTTGGTCCAAGACTGGAATCTATCAGTGATTTTTGGTTGCTTGCTTGACAAGCGTCACGTACTAGCAAGCACCTGTGCACTTCAGCTTTTACTCAAAGAAGTAACATGTGGTTGTGACTCCTAGACCCTCGCTGGCCTTGGCTCCTGGGAGGGCTTTAGGTAGCAGGAGATGCCCAGGCTGAGACCAAAGAACCAGGACCACCAGTTATTGCTGAAACTGGTCTTAAGATCATTCTTTTCAGACCATAGCTCACATGCTCCTAGGCCTTGGAACTACGGATTCAGACATTATATTATGTATTCTATTTTATTACACCTTTAATTAAATTGTATTTATTCTTTTGAAGGTAGATAAAGGTATAAAGTAGAAACTTTCCTTCCAATCCCTTACTACCATCACCTAACCCTAATAATTTACTACTTACAGTGTACTATATTATGCAGGTATGCTTTTCAGTGCACTCAAAACCATGTATATGTGTCCCCAGCCCCTTTCTTCTCTTTGCAAGCATCAAAACACTATATCCTCTCTTCATATCCACCTTTCCCTCCCTCACTACACACACACACACACACACACATTTTAAGTTCATAGCAGGTTTAAACCCCCTTCTGCACCATAATGCCAATAGTCTGAGCCTGAGCCCCATCCTGTACACCTAACACAAATTGAAACTTTTGGGCAATTCTTATTAATACTCAGTAAACCGATAATCATCACCTAAATGTCAAAAGATGACTGCAAACCTGTTCTTGACTGCATTTCTCATGTACGTAGTCCAAGAAGTCGGGAGACGGTCTACTGTTTGTGGTGATATAAAGTTCTCCCCTTGTAAAGTAAATAATGACCCACAGATAGAAATGATTCTTGCAAACTAAACTGCTACTCATATCAGCTACTATGATTTTGTGCCTTGGAGCCTTTAGAGTTGAGTCCCAGAGGAAACAGGGACTTGGCAGGGTTTTCTCAGTGGTAATTTTAATATCTGCAGCCATGCTGGAAAGGAGTCACCTGTCAATTGGACATAGCTGTGGGGCTTGAGAGCCTCCCTCCACCATGAGAAGAAGATGGAACACACTCCAGCTCTTTTTTTTTTTTTTCTCTTTAACTTTTCTTTCAGCTGCGCTGACTGCAAAGCAGTAATAATTCAACCTGATCTTAGGTTCTTAAGTGCTCCGAGGTATTAAATACCTAGCATTAAACAGCATAGAAATATATAGAAAAATTATCAACTTGAAAAGTGCTAAAAATGACATTCTGTCTTTGCCTAAGTATATTATGAGAAATGAAGAAAAGGAGGAGGAGGAGGAGAGGAAGAAGAAGAGGAAGGTGGCGGCCTCTGGGGGGCTATCCGTGGAGCCCTGGAGTCTGGGACCTTCCATAATGTATGTGTAATTGCCAAATTATACCGAAGAAAAGACCTTAAACACGTGTAGCTTCAGGGCCGTCGCAATAAATGGGTCCTAACAAATTGGAGCTGACTATTTCTCTCCCTAGTCTTCTCAAAGAAGAGTTCTCAACTTTTAAATGTATTTCATTCCTGGAAACTCTTCACTAGGAGGCGTCCTGCTTCTTCCTGTTTTCTGGATGGGCAGCCAGGATGAAACTCACAGGACAGACAGAATAGGTATTTTTAGATGGCATCAAACAAAAATAGCAACAACTGGAGCATGATTCAAATGATCTATTGAGGCCCCTACCTTAGTAGGACAGCTGGCATGGCTGTTGAAGAATTGAGGGGGTTGTGCAGTGGAGATGATTCACTGAGCCCCATAGGAAAGCCCTGAAGTCTCCTTAGTTTAGAAAAGAGGTCCTTACATGGAACTCACTGGGCTGGCCAAAGCTTTCCCCTCCCTTTACCTGGGCCCTTCTTTCCCCAGTATACCTTGTTCTAGACTAAGAGATAACTGCTACAGACATATTTTCTATGCCTCAGTTGCCCTCTTAGGAAAGTAGCCCTGCTGCAGTCTAAGGATCAAGGTCCTAAAACAACAGTAAACCCATTGTCACCGGCTGGCTCAGAACCAGGGGAAATTAGAGATGACACTCCTCTCCAAATCTGAAGGGTAAGAACACTTGAGACCAGAGGACCAGAGGCCAGCCATCAGGGGTTAACTGAGCCATGCCAGTAAGGCAGCATTGCACATGTACCATATTTAAACATTGAAATACCATATTTAAACATTTAAACATTTGTTGCTGGGCTGGAGAGATGGCTCAGCAGTTAGGAGTATGACTCTTCTTCCAGAGGTCCTGAGTTCAATTCCCAGCAACCACATGGTGGCTCACAACCATCTTCAATGGGATCAGATGCCCGCTTCTGGTATGCAGGTATACATGCAGATAGAGCATTCATAAATAAAAATAAATAGATCTTTTTTTTTTAAAGGCTTAAAAAATAAAAATAAAGATTTGCTGCTTCATCCAGGCTGGCCCAGGCTTCCAGCAGAATGAACAAAGAGAAAGCATCGGGCTTCACCCAGAGTGAGAGGAGGGTGTATCCAAATTTAGAGTGAGGGTCTTTCCCTCACATCTTCTAGGGCCTGGAACTAGAACAAAGCCACCAGAGTCCTTGAAAAAACATGGTCTTTGTTCCCAGACCAAGTGGCAAGGACTAGACAGATGTATTGGGAGCTGAGTTTAGGGCCTCATGGATGACCTGGCATGGTTTCCTTTAGGAAAAGGCCCAGATGCCTGGCTCAGGGTCACCTGCCTGGCAGTTGCTTTGGGAGAGACCATCCTGCAGATATCATCTCTCCCCACCAACTTGGCAGCCTAGTCCTGTATGAGAAGCTGAGGAGTTCTCTCCTCAAAGCAGCACACAGCAGCTCTCTGAATCCCTGCAGATGGAAGCCAGTGTCCACGAGAGACAAGGACCATGACAGACCCACTCGCTCCTCCCAGACACACAGCAGAGGCTTGGTCTACTCACCACTGCCCCTGTATCCACGCTCCTTGCTTAGGAAAGGAACTCATTTCATTAGGAGAGGTGACAGGACTATGTCCCAAATATCCTTGCAGCAGGAGTGGCCACCAGGTGGTCTTAAAGGGGGTTGGCCCATTGGATGGGACACCTTGGGGACCCTCGTCTTTTGGTACTTCCTTTCTGGACAGCTCCGAGAAGACAGGTCATCATGACCCATGAAGCAACAGAGCCAAGAGAAAGGCATGCTCTAGATGCTTGATGATCCTGAGGACTGCAGCCTGTCTGTAGAAGTTTTTTTAGATAGGCAAATATGCTCCAATTTGGCAAAACATCACTGTGGCTAGGATTTGGTTAATCCGGGCCAAGCAGACACGCTTACACTTACAAGCTGACTTGGAAGAAGTGAGCTCCTGGTCCCTGGAGATGAACCTGTGTTAGCTGTGGGTTAGGGATCAAGCTGGGGCTGGGCCTGGCAAGGGCAGGATGATAAACAGCAAATATCTGTATTTGATAAACCACGTCAGTCTACACATACCGTGGGCCCCCAGGGAAGTGCTCAATATATAGCCTGTTGGGGAAATTGATTAAATTAATTTAGTCTGAACTTTAAAACAACAGGCTTAAAAGAAAGAGAAATTCACCTTAAATTAGGGATCAGTTTGAACTCTCCAGCTCTGAGATGCCCTGGAGGCTGGGGGAGGAAGTAGCTTCTTGAGCAGCCTCTTTTGGTGTCTCTATCCTTTGGACCCATAGGGGGCACTAAGGAACTGTGGATCTTGTCTCCTTCTTGGCAGAGGTCTGTGCTAAGACCTCAAGACCTCCAGTCACCCCTAGCAGAACAGTAGAAGAGGGAATAGGGCTAGCCTGAGGCAGGACTAGCATCTAGTCGGTGGAATAAAGTCTTCTCTCACCTCCCAGTATGCTTAAAGATCTAAAATGTAAAGCATCTGATTCAATCTTCCAAAGACAATATTCTTTACTCCCACTCCTGACCTCCCACCACAGGGACAGTCAGATGCTTCTGTCCCTCACCTTTAAACTAGGAAGAGGCCTTGGTGACACTCATTGGCAGCTGAGGAAACAGGGGCCAGCAAGGCTAAGCAATGGGTGCAAAGCGAAGCCAGTCACCAGTCTCTGACACTGGGACAGGAATCTTCAGGTTCTGACTTCCAGTTTAGCTTTCTACCTCACCCATTGCCTGGGCCACATTTGTTTTCTTTTCCCGGCCCTGGGGAACTCTGGCAGGGCTGGGGGTCCGATGTGAACTGGAATCTGTTCAATTTCACCTCTCATTGTGCCTGCCAGCTTGCCGGCTCCGCTGACGGAGGCAATTAGAACCAGACATCCCACAAGGGCATTCCAGGAAGCTCTCTTAAAATTCCACGGCGGCTAGGGACTTGCCTTTTCCTGCAGGGATCATCTAGTGTGTAAATAGCTAGTTGTGTAAGACACAGAATGGGAGGAGGGATAATCCCCGCACGCGCGAGCACACACACACATACACACACACCTCCCAATACACATTCACCCACAGACAGAAAACAGAAACATCCCCCTGCAACCCCATTCCTTTCACCTCCTAAAGAGAGAAGTTAGGAATTTACAGGCCACCCCTGGGAGCATCTAATTGCTTACTTCCTGGGATGACTGCTGTGTTTGCCTTGGACAGTGGGTGGCAGGGGCCTGGGGAACTAGGACAGGACATTCCAGATTTTCTTCTACCTCCTGCAGATAGCTGTCCCTCATTCTCTCCCCTGGGTTCTCAGGGAAGGCCAGTAGAGGTTGGAGGTCCACTTAACTAATACACAACAGCCTCCGTTTCCCTGTGGGTGTTCTGAAGCTAGGAAGAGGAAATGGCAGAGTAAGGAACTCCAACTCCGGACTCATCGATTTCAACTGACCCACTTTACACCCCTGCACTGAAAACAAGGGCAGACCTGTGGCCAGGAGCCAACGGGAGCCCTGTTTTCCCAGCTCCCATTTCTCCTTTGCCACTTGAAACCTTGCTTTGGCCAACAATGTGCTACTGTGTAAATAGACCCACAGAAACTTTTGTAGAAGGCACTGGGAAAGGGCTTAAAGGTATTGGGAAGACATGGAGAAGAGCATCTACTTTCTCCAACCCCAGGGGACAGCTTCTCTTGGGGGCTTAGAAAAGGTTAGAAGGAGTGTCCTGTCTCATCTACATATTCCAAGCTGTAGAGCCCATATCTTTGTTTCTTGGCCTTTCAGCACCACACATTGACCCTCCCAGATCCTCCTTTGACACTAGATATTGGCATGAATATTGTATATGAGTAGGAACAAAACAATTCCAAAGAACTAAATCAGCGTACATTTCCATGAGTTTTATTAGACATGCCAAATAACGCTGACAGCCTTAAAAATTATGTCCTGGGTTTTCTGATTAAACTGGTGACTAATCAGTAAGCCATGGGAGTATTTTGTTTTGTCTCTTTTTGAAATAGGGTCTTCACTGTATACCCATGACTGGATCTTCCCATCACATCCACCCAACGCTGGGATCACAGATGTGCCACCAATCCTGGCTCCCAATCCCGCATTCCGAGATGTCATGTTACTGATTGACTTTCTCTGTGAGCTTTCCAGTGATCTCTACTTGCTGACATCCCTCAGGCCTCTGTCTGCATACCAGATGCAGCCATAGTCACCAGACTAGCACACCATGGGGAGGAGGATGAGTTCACAAAGCCAACTGGCTAGTGACTTCTGTGTTTGGAAGAGGAAATTGATTTCTTTCCTCATTCGATACCAAACACTTGCTGGTGCTGAGAATTGGGTAGGGCAGTGAGAAGGTGAAGGAAGAGAGGGACATGAGACTGCATCTTGAGGAATTCAAACTTAAGGGGTGGTGTGTCCCCAGTTAGCTCTCATACAGAGAATCAGCCCTGCAAGGGAGGGAGAGATGGGGTGAAGTCAGGGCAGAGGAAATCACTCCTGCTGACAGTGGGTGGGGAAAGGTTGCTGGAGAGGCAGTGACATTGAAGTTCTGCCTAGAAGGATGGGTGGGCCTCTGACATGCAGAGGTGTGTGAGACCACAGTCCGGTGTGGGGTGGCAATGGGAAAGAGAGTGATGCCTCATTTGGTCGCAGTAGGAGGGTCATATTGGTTGCTTACTTTGGTTGGAGACAGAAAGAGGAGTTTGAGCATCAGGCTTGGGGACTGTGCCCCGGCTTTCTGAGAGGACCAGTCACATAGCCACAGCCATCCTTGGGATAGGGTAGTAGCAGCAGCATGTGCAGGGTGGTCATACACATCATGGGGCAGGTTCACGTACCTGGCCTTTCTGCCGTATCACACAGAGCTCTCACTCTTTTAGCATGAACCAATGGCCCCTCCGAGAGAACTGCAGGGCCCTGTGTTTGAATGGCTCCAAGCCAACAGTGGCCCCTGGCAGAACTGAAACCATGTGCCCTTCTGAAGCCAGCTCTTTAGTTTTTCTTCAATATTTTTTTTCTCTGTGTATGTCTATGTGTGTATATACACATATGCAGGTGCCCATGGAGGCCAGAGGAGGGTGTCAAATTCTCTATAGTTGGAGTCACCAGAGTTTGTGAGTCACCTGATTGGGTACTAGGTTTCTATTGCTGTGATAAAATGCTATGACCAAATCCAGCGTGGGGAAGAAAGGGTTTATTTCAGCTTATTTCAGATTTTTTCCACATCATAGTCTGTCATCAAAGGACCGGGACAGAAACTCAAGGCAGGAGCCTGGAGTCAGGAACTGGTGCAAATGCCACGGAGAACCACTGCTTACTGACTTATTCCCTCCTGGACTACTTAGCCTGCCTTCTTATAGCTTCCGATCACCAGGCCAGGGGTGGCCCCACTACAACAGGCTGGGTCCTCGCAGTCAATCACTAATTAAGAAAATGACCTACAGACTTGCCTACAGGCAGATCTTATGGAGGCATTGAGAGTCTTGAGAGTCATCTTCCCAAATGACTCTAGCTGGTATCAAGTTAATATAAAACTAGCCAAGATGGAAGGAAAGGGTCTGTTCCTAGGTATTAGCCTTGGGGTATTGTTTACCATTGGTTTGTTTGTTTGTTTGTTTTTGTTTAAGACAGGGTTTCTCTGTGCAGCCCTGGCTGTCCTGGAACTCACTTTGTAGACCAGGCTGGCCTCAAACTCAAGAGATCCTCCTGCCTTTCTTTGCCTCCTGAGTGCTGAGGTGTGTGCTACCACCACCCACCTTGTTTACCATTGTTTTAAATAATTACAGATAAACAATTAGTTTAGTTAAAAAGCATGTGTGTGTATGTGTTTGTGTGTGTGTGTGTACATGTGCAAATAGCCCAGGGGGATATTTCAGATTAAGCAGAAACACATGGCCAGCAGCCTTTTTTTTTTCTTCCTGTTTCTCTTTCAGAAGTGTAGCCAGCCCCGACCTCAGAGACGTTGCTACAAAATGGTAGAACTGGCGTGCTCTCGTGACCTTGTTTGTTGGGCAATGTTGTTGCCAGCAGGGCCAGGAAAGCTACACGCCTTGTCCTTTACTTTGCTGGCCTGGCCTATGAGAAATGGAGTACGTTTTCAAACACCTCCATCCCCAGCCACTGAGAGACACCCTTGCTGTTTACAGTCCTTTGAGTTCCTGTTGTAACCCTTTATCCATGACCTTAGGGATCTGACAGACTTCATTTGCAAGCTGGGCATGGAGGTCTGGGGGCAATCGTGGAGTCATCAAATCAGTGGTTTCTGGTTTCACAAAGGGAAACAACGAGATGTCATGATATCATTTGTGGTTCTCAGACTGGCAGGAGCAACTCAGGTGGAGCCCACAGCCCAGCCTGGGGCTGCAGGCTTTGTTATCCTGAACTGTGTACCGCCCTTGTAATTCATGGTCCCAAGACAGTAAGTATTTAATCTCTGTAGAGGCAATAGGCTATATATGACCTCCTTGGGCCACTTGGTTCAGGATGACTCTGAGAAGCTGAGGTTCCAAAGCTGATTTGGCAAACAGGATGGATGCTCTGGTCTCCAGGATGGTGCAGTCAAGGGATAGCACTGTTGTGGTTACACTGCTGTGGCAGCTCACCAAAGAAGACCCAGAGGCTTTTATATAGGTTCAAACCCTGCCAGACCTCAGCAGAAGGAACCACCTGTCATGGCAAGTGCTGTACTGGACAGTGGAACCCTGAACCTCTCAGCTCAGGGTTTTTTATTGATCCCTAAGCTCCTCGGGTGTTCTGATGACAGCTCATGCAGATCATGAGCAATCAAACATCCCCACATAAATCCAACACCTGAAGACCATACAAAATGCCAAGACCTAGGCAGCCCTTCTACCAACAGTCCACAAAACCACCACTTTAAACATAACTAAAAATAAAACTCTGCAACATAGCACAACCTTGAAAATGAGAGGAGAGAGAAGAAGCAGTGTTCATGAGAGTAATAAATGCCAAAGCTGTCGTGGCCATCACCTTAAACCCTCTGCCCAAAGGCTGAGAAGTGATGTGTTAAATTCTTTAACTAACTAATGGGAAGCTGTCTTAGGGGTGTGACTCTGACTTAGGGAAGGACTCTGCATGATAAAGGATGTGGTTAAGTTAGCATCCAGGCAGTGATGAGGCCGGAACTGAACTCCCCGGGAGGAGTTTCTCACTGTAAGGAAGATGGATGTACACAGGAAGAGGGGGACAGAAGATGTGGTGACTCAGAGCTGGGCTTGTCTGCTTAGCAAGAGCATGGACCGGGAGACTGGGTGCTCCCTGCACACTGCAGTGCTCTGTGTGCAACCAGACTGTTGTGGAGAACTTGCTGCACAGTGTGGGGCATACTGCACTAGGGTCGGGAGTGCTGGGAAAGCAAGCATCACGGTTACACGTAAAGCTCTGAGATAAGGCTGTGCGGGCAGCAAGATAGGTCAAAAAGGAATATGGAAAGGAAGGTAAGGCTATGAATTATGCGGGGCTGGTGATAAGAGGGAGGAGAGAGTGTTAGCTGCTCCAGGATGCTAGAGGAATAGCAGGACTATGGGAAGCAATTTCCAAGAGGACCCCGGGATGTGTAGACACAAGCTCTAGGCTTAAGTCTGTCTCGCCACTTACTAAATGACCTCAAATGAGAGCGGACGAGTTTCCCCAGTGACAAAGTGAGAAGACTTCTTTACCTTGCCGCATGGGTAAGCTAATGACTTGGCATGTGTAAAAATATTCAATGTTCTTACATGTGTTGGTTAGTTTATTTATGCACATAGCAGCCACGGCTGTTGTACATGGCAAAAGCGGGCAATCTATTGGTGTATTTGAAAAACAAAGTTAGCAGGGCATGGAGGCACATACCTTTTATCTCAGAGGCAGGAGGATCTCTGTAAATTGAAGGCTATCCTGGTCTACCTAATGACTTTTAGATCAATCAGGGCTGCTAAATAGCGAGACTTGATCTATAAAACCTTGGTGGGGGGCTAGGAAATGAATTCACATTTTGAAGTCTTGACTAATCTTTAAGTACTGATGATGTTGGTAAATGAAGTTATCAACAAGATAAGGGAGAGATTTGTTATTTATCATTTTGGCTCCTGGCCAATGGAAAGATCTGGGGAGCACACACCACTAGCAAGATTAAGAGGAGCATGGACAGACACCACCCAAAGATTCTTAGTGACTCTCCTTCAGCAGAGAGGAGCAGCCTGAGGCCTGAGACATCACTGCCTGAGCTAGGGGCTGTTCAAGTAGCTCTGCTCACAACCTCACCTTCACAGGGCTGTGGGGTCCATTGCCTTAGCCAGAATACCGGACATAGAAGGCTTCTCCAGGACTGTGTCAGCAATTTCCTCCTCTACTGGGGAGCCTGGAGATCTTTAGGGGCCTATGATTATTGCAGGAAGGATTGTGACTTATTTTAAAAAATTCCAAATATCCCATGAGAAATGATATGTTCTTACAATGAAGCTTTTTTGGTCTGGAATTGTATCAAATGGTCAGAGAACCTGTATCAAATGATCAGAGAACCTGTCATAATGAATAAGGAAGAGAAGTGGAAGGAAGGGTGCTACTCAAATTCAAGGTGTTTAGAAGCCAGAATCTTCCAAACACAGGGTATGGGGCACAACGAGATGGCCCAACAGGTAAAGAAGCCTGTCACCAAGTCTGATGATCTGAATTTTATCCCCAGGATCCACATGGTGAAAGGGGGGACTGATGTCCACACATGCTTTGTACACCCAACCCCCCAAATAAATAATATTATAAAATATTTTAAGAGAAAACAAACAAACAAATAAACACCCCTAGGACTGGAGAGATGGCTCAGCAGTTAAGAGCACTTGTTGCTTTTCCAGAGGACCTGAGTTCAGTTTCTAGCACCACATCAGGTGGCTCACAACCACCTATAACTCTAGCTCCCAGGAGTCTAGAGACGCTGGCCTCCTAGGGCACCTGCACTCATGTGCACACACACACCCAGATTCAGCTATATATACCTACACATAGTTAAAATAATAAAAACAAATCTTAAATAAAAGAAAGCCCACAGAGCATATATAGAACAGTTACAGGTATAATAAAAAATAGTTGAAGATGTAATTGAAAGCGTTGGAAATCACTACTTGCATCTAACACATTTTCCAGTTGGAGGACAGCTAAATGTGTAAAGAAAGGTCACCGAGTCAGGATGGCAGGGCCAGACCCAGAACCCGGGGCGGCGGGCCCACGGGCAGTTCCCTGTGCTCCGTGTCCCTGATCGTCCTGAAGCCTGCAATCCAGGCCTGGGGAGCAGGAAACCCACGTCATGGTGACAGGGACCTACTCAGCCCTTTCTTTGGGCTCTTTCTGCCTCCTTCGATCCCAGGCAGCCAACTCTTGTCCAGCCAGTGTTCAGGGGAATTTCCCAAGGCAGGAGAAGACTGACAGTAGGAACACCCTGGAAGTTTCCGGGTGGAGGGGTGAACATCCTCCCTTTATCTTCAAATCAAATGCTCAGGAAAAAGGAGAAGGCAACGCTTCCCAGAATTGAGCCTGAAGCAAAACAGATGACCCATCAGCCTGGTATCCCAGCCCTGACACCGGGAGGCACAGTCGCCATTGGGGGCTGAGGAAGTCGCCTGTCAGTAACACTGGGAATCAGCCGCGATCTGCAAACAGGGCACGGCATAAATCAGCGTCTTCAAACACGGCCGTTCCACATGGAGGCTCGAAGCCGAGAGCTACGGAAAAAACATGCTTGGTTAGAGCGTTCCCAAGGTTCTCAGTAAAGAACAGGCGTGCACTTTAGCTTTTCATTAGGCATTTGAACTCTTGGGAGAGTGAGCATGATGAATTTGGGTTCACAGGGGCCTCAGAGCCTCACGCTTTCACTTGCAGAGGCTAGAGGTAGCTAAAAATTGCTCGTGATTCTATCTACACACCTGCTTTCTTTGCTTGGGGCCTTTCATAACTTAATAAGAATATACAGCTTGGGCCAGGCAGGCCTCACTCTCTTAAGGCCTTTAGTTTTTTCAGACCCAAGAATCAACACTGGCTCTGCCCTCTGGTTCTGGCTGTGTGCGGTGAATAGTCACATGCCCTTTTGCTTGCTTGCTTTTTTGTTTGTCTGTTTTGAGACATAGTCCCACAAAATTGACCAGGCCCATTTAGAATTCACTAAGTATCTTAAGCTAGACTCAAACTCATGAAACACAGTCTCCCGTGTCTCAGCATACCAAGGGCTGGGATTATAGGTCCACATTGCTCAATACACAACTGTTGATCAGAAACATGTAGATTGGAAATAATCAACACAGCCCCACACTTGAAGGATGCAAACGCATTCGAGAACCTCAAGGTCTGCCATTTCTGAAGCTAGGAATGACCGATAAGGATTCTGGAATAGAGAGATGTCTCTCATTCCACAAATACTTGTTAATCTCTGACTGTAGGCGGGGCCGGGGATGGGAAGGTGGGTGTGGAACAAAGATGGCTGGATGCACAGTCCTTTATACTAAATGGGAAGTGGTCTTTACTTTTCAGTGAGCAAGAAGGAAGCTGCAAAGTGAGAGGTATTTCCTGCAATGACCGAAGTTCTTAAGTCACCCAACAAACTTCCAATAACAGAAAATGTCCTCTACAAAGCTGTAGTAAAATAATCTTCTTTGAAGTAAGAACCACTGGTCTTTTTTCATAGACACATGTGCCAGCAATCCAGGAATCAGCCATAGATTTTTGCCCATAGCCACCCCACTGACAAGCTGTGTGGATTGTCTCCTGCTTCTTTCAATCTACCACCACCGTTTAAGGCAGAGTCACCATAGGTCAACTGTGTCTCCTCACCTCTTCCGTGGTAGCCATGTGGATGCTTATACCTCCTTTCCCCTTTTCCTGCTTTGATCTTACGATCAAAGCTTCTATTGTCCATGACTCGATGGCTCTTCTTTGTCCGGTTTGGGCCTTGCATGGCCTGGTTACTGGATCCTGATTCTTCCTGGTCTAGCCACACTGCTCTCCTTTCAGTCTCTCTCCAGGGATCCTCCCACCACAGGGCCTTTCAAACGTACTGTCCCACCAGTGAACACCTCTTAACCTGTTTAATACCTACTTGTCCCTTGCATCTGTGACACTCCCTGAGAAAGAAGTCCTCCACACCCAGTCTGCATTACACTCTCCATTTCCATGAATTTGGTGCTCCTTTTTTGTCTCCATATAGCCCTGGAATAAGCCTACTTGAATTTTGTGCGCTGTTGTTTGGTTAACTCGCAACTCTTCTACGAGACTGTAAATTCATGGGGACAAATGACTTGAGTCCTGTAAAAGCGACTTTTAGATACACTGGACAGAATGGAGGGAAGCTCTCATGCTTGGCTCTTGGTGGGTGTCTATTAAAGCAGCCGAATGAGGTAGAAAGAGGCAAGAGACGTCGGTCGGCAGAGCTGGCGCTGCTTCCGGGTCCACCTCTCACTCTGCATCTCTTCCATGGTAAGGCCTTGTTCTTCTAGACAAGAAGTCTCCTGTCCCAGTGGCAGTAAGCTGGCCTCCTATGCTACTTGCAGGTGCCAACTTTGCCTCTTCATGGCTGTCTGACTTTGAGCCTGCTAGTCACTACTCTGAAATATTCATGTTTATTTACTGTCTCTCTAAGTTTTCAAAGTTTAGAAGCCTGTGAAGGCTCCAGCCCAGCCAGTGGCAGTGACAGTGGAGAGGAGTGGAGAAAAAGACATTCAGCAAAATAATAATGGGCTTTCTCCAGGCATGACCCTTGCACCACTGCATCATCACCTGGAATCTGCTGGACAGGTACATCTCCAGTCCACCCCAGTGTCCAGGGAGAGCTATCAGGGTAGATCCCCCAGGAGAGTCTGATACAAGTTCCAGTTTGATTAGAGGCCAAGGGTGAGAGAGAGGATGTTCTGAGGCAGAGAAGGTGCTAGAAGGAACGCTGAATACCTAGGACTGTTAAAGAGCTTGACCTCCTTGAATCTAGTACCACCAGGTCCTGACTTATAGGACCTGTCTGTAGGGCACGGCAGGTGCTTCACTGTAGACATCTATAGGTGGAAAATCCACTTTTATAGGGGGCATTTAGAAGTTATAATCACAGAAACTCACATCCTGATTTCATGAGATGTCCCAACACAGCTTGAAACAGGACGAGAGACAGGAAATGGAACCACCCCATGCTCCTGTGTCCTGAAACATCTGGCTATCCTAGAAGAGGGGCGTGTGAGGGGCTTGCAAGCAGCACCAAGGAGACCTTCTGGTTTCCTTTCTCCGGAAACATCCCAGCCCTGGGAGATCCATTTGCACCTGTGAGATCCCTTTCCTAGAAAGGACTGCTAACAGACACTGTGCGACTCCCAGGCATACTTTCTACTCTTGCCAAATAACCCAAACATTTAGCATGTAGGGCCTGGAGAGGCAAGTCAGCCTCACCGACATCACCCCAAAGGTTTGGACAATAAACCCAACATCTGGTTCTTTGACAGTGTCCTTGCCAACGAGATGCTCATGAGAGCAGGGAGGTGCAGTTCATCCACAGAGCCTGGAATCCAGTCTGCTCTTTGCAACGCTTACTGGTGTCTTTTGTACAGGCCCTGGCCATATTCCTTCTCTGTTTGTTTGCTTTGCTCCCTGTGTTATACACAACTCTGTTGACAGCTATACACTCTGAGTTTTCATATCTTTTGGACTTGCCAAAGTTTCCCAGGGAGTATTTATCATCGTAATCACCATCATTATCATTATACGTATTTAAAAGCTAATGTTCAGAGACGGGAGGATCTCTGTAAGACGAGGCTAGAGAATTACATCCATCGTATTTATAGAATACCGGTTACGTATCAGGCACTGCTCTAGGCACTGAGATGCAGGGGTGAGCAGATCAAAATGTCAGCTCTCGTGGAGCTAATATTATCATCTATAAGCAATTTAATAAACAAAAAATACAACATAAGATTGTTACCTGTGCTAGAAAATGAAGTGAGAAAATAGAGTAGGGAGACGGAATGGAGAGAGTGATCCGCTCTTAAGAGCACTGGTGGCTCTTCTGAAGGACCCGAGTTTGGTTCTAAGTACCCATGTCTCTCTCTCTCTCTCTCTCTCTCTCTCTCTCCCTCTCTTTCTCTCTTTCACACACACACACACACACACACACACACACACACACACACAAGCAGAGGGAGGGCCAGAGCGGAAAGTACCATTTTATGTGGGATAATGAGGGAAGATTTTTCAAAGAAGCAAGGGTGTGTACTTGCTGCATTTACATTATTTTGATCACAGAACTCAACAAAAACAACTCAAAGGAGGAAACATTAATCTGAGCTTCTGGTTTGGAGGATTTCGGATAGTTAGGTCTACTTCTTCCACCAAGGCTCCACTTCTCAACACCTTCAAAAAATTTCCTAGAACAGCGCCACCAACTGGAGTGAACATTTAAAACATGAGCCTGGCCCAGGGTCGGGGGTTGGGGGGGTGCGTTTTAGATATAAACAGTATCAGGGTAGGCACTGCAGACATGCAGAAGAGCATTTAGAAAAAGACTCTGAGGCAGGGGGTTGTCTATATCATGACAGGGCCCTGGGAGGCTGGAGAAGAGAAAGAAACCTTGTGAACTGGGTTTCCAGCAACAGCGAGAAGCTAGTAGAGTGGGACCTGTCAGCCATGAGAGGAGCTAAGCTTTTACTCTGAGCTAACTGTTGCGCATGGACAGGGATTGCAGACTCTGACCCCAGGATTAACAGGAGCTATTGAAGAACAGCAGTGGGCAGTGGAGGCAGCACTGACGGCCATGAGGAGGCTCTTGCAGTCATTCCATGGGAGATGGGAAGCTGGGGTCAGGATGAGAACAGAGAGGTGGTGGGCAGTGAGGACTTGCTGGCTAGCCCTCTTCAGAAAGGAAAGGTAACAGGACCTCCTGGCTTGGTTGGTTTAAGGACAGACTTCACGCTTTTGCCTTGTGTACTGGAATAGATCAAAACTTCTGGAGTCAAAGAAGGAAGGTAGACTGGAGGAGTTGGGGAGAGAGGGAGCACTGCAGCTCAGTCTGCAGAGTTAACACTGTGAAGTCAGTGGTGCGTGCGAAGGCCAGAATTTGTAGTCATAGCAGAACGTTCAGTTTAATTCAATGATAGAGAAGAAGCTTGGGTGGTGCCTTGGAAAGCAGATTGAAGAAGAGGAGACTGAGGCTTGGATGTGCAAGGAGGCTGTGGCTCATGCGGCTGAGAAGGAGACCTCAACAATGACAGGGCAGATGAGAAGAAATGTTCAAGAGGTAGAGGTTACCAGACAAGAGGGTATAATGAGGAGCCAAGGTCAGCTCCAGCCATGTTCCCAGCGAGGTCATAAAGAAATAACTCATCACCACAGCCTGGGACATAAGTTCCCACGTCAGCCAATGGCTCTCATCTCAAATCTCAACCAAGACATCCAGACTGAAGGGACATAGAAGAAAAAGCTGGTGATTTCAAAGTCTGACAAAGTGCAAAAGCAGAGACATGCTTTGGGTTTGAATGTTAATTAGTAACATAAGCTTTCATGCACACACTTGGTGTTCTGTGTAGGTAAGAACCTGAGCAGAGCTTTGCTGTCCCGTGTTCAGCCATTATCTGTATCCGGCAGGGACTTGTTTTGCTGTTAAAACCTTCAGGCATTCCTTCTGTGCCGTATCTATTACACAGAGCAATACATAATGGACTAGACAGGATTATTGGCCCAAATGGAAATACCAGATGTGAGATGAAGAGGAGTTTCTAGAACCACACACAACATCTCTAGCCTCAAACAGCTGTTCATTGTGAATAGGAAGATTCACAGAGGGCATTCCACAACCAGTGATGTGGGGTACAAAATTGATTGCACACATTCCACCGGGGCAGAAAGCTGGAAGAGAAGAGTTTGAGGGTCTCAGCTTCTGGCCCTGGCCCCTCTTGCCATGGTTTAAGGGCTGTGATTTGCGGACTGTGGGGCTACCTTCTAGAAAACAGAACAGTGGAGAAAGACCCCCTTTGCATGAGTCTGTCTGTCTGGGTGCATGGGTCTGCCCTCCTGGACCTTCATTCAGTATTGCTCTGACACCTCCAAATCTTGGGGGTTGGGCTACACTATGTCACTATTCTGAACTTCTATATCCTCCCCATGAAATAGGGACAGTATAGTCCTGTTCTTAAATTATCTGTGTCAGATGTTCTCCTATGGTTTACGTTGGTCTCACATAATAAATTGAGGAATGTTTTTCCATTTTTTAAAAGACATTATGTAAAATATGTACTATTGGTTCCATAACTATTTGACCAAACTCACCAGGGAAACCATCTGAGCCAGCAGTTATCTCTGTGGAAGTGTTTTTTTTTAAAACACAGAAATTATAGCATTTAGATCTTCTACTCCATCTCCAATTAGCTTTGTTAAATTACTGGGCATCTGCTTGGTCCAAGAAGTCGAAGCCAGAACAACAGAACCACAGATACAGTCCTATCCTGAAGATAAAAGCTTGGGCATTCTCTGCAAAATTGCTGGTTGACTGCAGTTATTGTATACCCTTTCTTAATCCCTTCTGGAAAGCCACACCCAAAACTGAGCTTTCGAATCTGTCGACCTGGGCTAGATGATACTCAAGATTAACCAACACAAATATTAATAGAGGTTGGTAAATTTTATTAATTTTCTCCTAGAACCAAGTTAGTGTTTTGCCAGTTTTTCTCTTTCTTTTTATTTTAAACTTTTCTAGTTTATTATTTTTTATTTAATGTGTATGGGCATATGTGGACTGCTTGTGGCTTGGTGCCTGCAGAGGCCAGAAGAGAGTGTCGGCTTCCTCCGACTGGAGTCATAGGTGGCCATGAGCTGCCATGTGGGTACTGAGAACCAAATCTAGGTCCTCTGCAAGAGCAGAAAGTACTCTTAACTGCTGAGCCATCTCTCAAGCTCTGTTTTTTGTTTTTTCTAATTAGAGACATGATTTTTTTTTTGCCCTCATGTTTATTGTTTTAACTTTGATATGTTCCTTTTCTAGACCTTTAACATATATTATTAACTCACATTAATTGTATAAATCAATGGGCTTCACTGTTACATGTCCACGCATGCATAATCTTGCTTTGCTTTTCTAGCCTTTTAAGATGGAAATTTATACTGCAAATTTCCCCCAAAGCACTGTTTTAGTTGCATAATATATATTTTGATATATTGGTTATTTGTCATCAATCAGTTCAAAGTATTTTCTCACTTCCTTTGTGATTCCGTTTTTGGCATGTGTCAAAACATGACACATCGTGTTAGTGTTCTGCTGCTGTGACAAAGTACTTGAGAAAGACAACTTAAGAAGAGGAAAGGTTTATCATGAATCATGGCTCTTGAGGTTCTAGTCTGTTCTGGGCTAGCTCCATAACCTTTAGGCCCATGGCAAGGCAGAAACATCTCAGTGAAAAAGCTGGCCAAGCACAGCTACTTTAAGATTTCTATTTCTTAAAATGTATTGTGATTTATTTTATGGCTTAATAAATGTGTGACTCTGGGAAATGCCTGTTTCTAGCTAATGCATACAGGGATCGGATATGGGGGCAGTGTTTAAATGTCTATTAAGCCACAAGCTTGGATTTGTATCTTTACTGTTTGCTATTTTGTGTACTGATATATGAATTGCTAAGACAAGGGTCCAGAACAAACCTTTGAAAGTGTGTCAGTAAATAGCCTTCCCAGTGAATAGTTTTCAAGTATACTTAGGATAAAGTTTTAAGAGACACTTCATGATCTAGTCTGTGTCCTTCCCTAAGACAAAATCTTCAGGTTCCAGCTTCTTCCCACTAACCATATGACAGCCATCACGCCCTTCTTGAAATGATCACTGCCTCAGCACTGGTAGGTGACTTCTAGCATTTGGTCCCTTTGCCTGAGGTTTCTATCTCCACCCAGGCAATCACGTGACTGCCTCCTTCACACCTCACATGCTCTCCTTGACCAGATGTCACTGTTTCAGAGAAGTCTTCCAATATCTGGGAGATTTATTTATTTATTTGTTTATTTATTTATTTATTTATTTCCTTTTTAACATCACAGATGCCTACCCATCCTGGAATTGTTCCCTTTGTAGAACTTTTCTACTTTTTACATTCATTGGCTCTTTTTCTTTTTCTTTTTCCTTTTCCCTTCCTTCCTTCTTTCCTTCTTTCCTTTCTTTCGTTTTTGAGACAGGGTTTCTCTGTGTAGCCCTGGTTGTCCTGGAACTCAATCTGTAGACCAGGCAGGCCTCAAACTCACAGAGATCTGCCTACCTCTGCCTCCCCAGTGCTGGAATTGAAGACGTGTGCCACCACCACCCAACCCATTCATTAGTTTTTTAGTTGTAGTTTGTGTACTGGTTCTGTTCAATATAATACATCCTTCTGGATGAACAGATGGTTGATGGAAAGACAGGTGGGTAGACTGTAAGAATTGTTACTTAACATTATCTGCCCTGTTTCATAGATATTTTAGACTGTGAAATCTTTAAAACAAGAACTCTTTCTACTTTATTGCGGTGTCTCTGGCACAACACAGGGATTGCTCAGTAAATAACTACTGCACATACCCACAGGTGGCACTCAAACTTTCAAAATACTCGGCACATGTTCTGTCAACAGTGACTTCATTCTGTCTGTCAATTGATTAGCATCTGGCAAAGGGCCTCATACTCAATGTAAGCTCAGTGTGTGTCCACAGGAAGAAGGAAAGCAAGGTAGGAAAGACCTTTGTCACATCCTGGTGAAAACACTCCTACACATACAATTCGCCCCTCAGGCAAACGTGAGAAAGTACTGTTTGTCTCCTTGAGAAGTCAGAAGGGCTTCATTTAACCTCCCACACTCCCAAAGGAAGCAGGAGACATGGGACTAGAACTTCAGGGCTGGAGAGATGGCTCATCAATTAAGAGCACTTGCTGCTTTTCCAGAGGAACTTAACCAGTGTTAAGTTCCCACCAGGCATGTCGGACAGCTCATGACTGCCTGAACTCCAGCTTCAGGGTATTGGTCACTCTCCTCTGGCCTTTATAGGTAGCACCTCTACCTCTCAGTCAGACATGAATAATAAAAAAATGTCTTAAAAATAAAAGGAGATCATGGAATCTTTCTCCATGGCCCTGTATTATAGAAGAGATGTCACAGCAATTACCCAGAAAACTCGTGATCAGACACGTTCATATGTACATCTGACCAGCCAGGTGGCTGAGCTGATCCCTCAGTGTCTCTTAGAAATGGAGACTTGGTAAAGGACACACTCCACAGACCATGAAATCTTTCCCACTCTCACTGTGTGGAACATCCAGTGTTTTTTGTTTTGTTGTTTTTCGGAAGGGTATAACCAAGCTTGGATTTTAAACACTGGTTCACTGTCTAGTGCATTGATGAATTCATCAGAACCCCCAGAGCCCTTTTCCCCCTGGACTGCATGCTCTTTGATTGACAGCTCCTGGCACTTTCTCCTCCCAACTTGAACCATAAGTTTGGCCTGGACTACACTCACGCAGCAAGAGGCCTGGGTGGGAAAGATGCAGACTTGAGAGCAGTGCAGTTCTTTTCTGCGGTGGATAAACACGGAGGTAGCTATTTGTCTCCACTTGTGCCCATGACAGCTGAGCAGATGCATGGTATCGGCTGCCCATGGTATTCCTGAAGATCCTTTATTTACTTTATCCACAAGGGGAAGATCAGCAAGGCCTAGGCCATTCTTTGACATTTGATGTTTCTTATTCTGTAAAGTAGGTAGCCAACTAAACCATTACAGAACATCAGGTCTTTTTGAAGAGTGGAAAAATCTACTGCGATTTGGCTTCCTTGGACTTCAGAGGTATAATTCTGGAGAGGCGTGAACATTAGAGCTGACCTCATTTGGACTATAAACATGTGCTGTATTAGAAATAAAACCTGGTAAATCCTATATGCAAAAATAAGGGCTAGCCAATGCCCACCAGCCAGAGTAGACATGGATTACCATTGCAAAATAAAATGAGGATTCAGGTGTCTATCACCCACCCATCTGATGCTAATGACATGCTACTGCAGGATTCATTACATAAAAATCTCTGCTATTACACTGTATAAAATGAGGCTGAGAATAACAGGTTTGAAGATTTTAAAATGGTCTGTATTTCTGTTCTTTATAACTTCCTAACAGGAATATTTTAGTATCTAACATGTATATTCATGGTGCATATTACATTTAAATTTAGCGGTTTCTTTCAGGAATGAAGCAAAAGCATAATCTGTCAGCAAAGTCAGGCCTGGAAGAACCTTCACAGTCACATGCTCCAACTCTGTAGAAGAAGCAGGTCGACCTGCAGAAGGACTTCCGGTGCCAGCTCTAGGATCAGAGCCAGGTCCTGCAGGGTACTACATCATCTTGCAAGCTTATTAATCAGGCATCTTTCCAGGCTCATCCCTAGAGCTTCTGAGTCCGCCAACTAGGTCTGGGAACCACTGGGTTTGAGGCACTCTCCCAGATGTGACATTCGATTCAAGGTTGTGATTCCAGGCTTGTTCTCGCCTTTCATCACTGAAGATGGTCAAAATGAGGCTGGAAAGCGACATCAAGTTCCACCTGCACAGTGACAGGACTTCTAGGCCATGAAGAACCTTGGTCCCCAGCAGTCATTCAAACACTTTGTAAGTGAGGCAACATCTTCCTAGTACCAACAGCAAATCGTAATTCCAAATATAATCACTCACTCACTCACTCACTCCATCCATCCATCCCATAAATAATCAATGAGCGCAAACAGCCAGTTCTACTGAGAATACCAGTGAGGATGGCAAAGTACACAGAGGATGTAAAAAGAATAGTAGAGTATTCAGGGCCATCTAGAAGGAGCAGCTCATCTAGATTTGGGGGGCAGATGGCAGAGTAGAGCTGGTCACCATGATAGGGTGAGACCTATCTTCATTCATTCTCTAAGATGAGTACATTCTGAACTAAAAGAAAGGGAGGGAATATCCTGGGAGGCAAGTTGGCAGCCCAGTAGCCTGTAACAGAAGCCATAGAATCCATTCAGTGCACAATGGCAATGTTGTAATGTCAATGAGTGACCCGTAGGATGCTAACATTAAAGCTGGGAGAAAGGTTTATAGGAACTCTGAATTTTTTTGATAGTCTTCTTCAAATTTAAAATAGTCATTTGGAATAGGAAATATCCAAAGTAGTTAGAAAGAATCTATCTTTCTGAATCAAAAAGAAGAAAACTGAATGTAATTCATATGTATATTACACATATATACGTATACACACATGTGTATATGTGTAATACATATACATAATCTGAATGAATAATGTGAGCCTAAAAGAATAGCAGTTTGGATATCTGGATGCAGAAGCTTCTGAGCACTTCAGCCAACTCTATAAGAAGCATCCCTGAGACACAGGTGGCCTACACCATCAGGTACTAGCTCAGACTAGCTCATATGCCTACGGTATGAGTCTCCTGAGCCACTCTGCAAAGTTATTGCAAGCTGAGTAAAAGACATATTACTTCTCAGGTCTGATCACAATATTAACATGGTTGGTTCCTCCTCGGGACTCATCCATGCTTTGTCTCCCTGCTGGCTTTTGTAGGCTGTTAACCATTCTTAGCGTTCCTTGGCTTTTGCTCAACTCTCTACTCCTGTCTTCCCATGGTGTCCTACCCACTAAGTCCAGGCAAATACTCCTCCCGCAGCTGAGGTGGCCTCTCTGTCACTTAATTACATTTGCGAAGACCTTATTCCTAAATAAGGCCACATACACAATTACTAGAGGTTATGACTCTAATTTCTCTTTGGGAGAGATGCAGTTCAACCTACAAAGCTTTCAAGCCATCCTGTGGTCCTCCTACCCTTACGTACTATTCCCTGGCCTCTGAGAGAGAGAGCTAAGCACAAGTTCCCAGACTCCCTATATTCTCATACCTCTGTGCCTGCCCTTCACTGGGCCTTCACTCAGGGATGTTCTCCCTGCCTCTTTTACCTTGGGAAATCTTCGTTATATTTCAAAACTCAGGGGACATTTCTTCTTCTTCGTTAGCCTTTTCTCCCTCCTACCTTGGAATTTATAGAGCTCTGACAAAATACCTGACATTAGGAAGAAACTCTCACTTTGCTCATACTTGTGTCAGATTATCGGGGTGTAGAAGGTGTGGTGAAGCAGAATAGATCTCATCAGGGCAGACAGGAAGCAACAGAAAATAGGAAGATGTCAAGTGAAATGTAGGCCCAAGACCATACCCCCAGAGTGCCTTACCATCTCATCTCATAGGGGCTACTGAACCTGGGCAGGCTGGTCACCACAGTTAATCATATGCCATCTCTCAGAATCAAGTTCTGATTTTCTGTGCCCCCTCAAACCTGTCTAGCTACATTAAGAATGGCATTTGGCAAAATGGATCATGGCCTCAGTTGTTTCTACTCTTCTCACTGGACTGCAAGCTCTGTGAGGACAGACACTCTGACCTTTATATCCTTCATGGCGGCTGTACAACCATAGCTTGCATTAGGAACAGCGCAGGATAGAAGGATGCCTCACTACATTGTGCTTGATTGAACGGCACAGCCTGGCCACACTAAATTATGGCATTCCCTTTAGCTCAAGTCAGCACTTTCCATGGGGTCAAGTGTGGACTGCCAGTGAATTTCCAACCTGATTTCCTCTGCTCTGCCACCCTGGGAGGCCCCTGTGTGTAGACACAGTCTGGCTAAGCCTGGTGAAAGCTGACCACCTTGGCTGCTCACTCCTTCGGACCCCTCCGATGGACTCTGCAAATAGCAACTGCTGGCTGGAAGGTTCCAGCACCATAATGCAGCATTCAGTGGCTGCTACCCGGTGCGTGTGTGGGCAACTCATGGTACAATGCCAGCAAGGCCCTTTAAAAGGCCAGGCTTCTTTCTCTCCTTGCTAGCAGTTTTCTTCTTAGTCATCTATTTCTAGAGTAAACCCTCCCTTCCCTCCACCTGGGATCGTATTCCTCTCACGCTCTGACTGGCACACACAGCAAAGCCAAAGTCGGAAGGAAAGACAATGTCATGGAGGGCATATGGGAACAGTGGAGTTCTTTAGGAAGAGAGCATCCAGCCCCATCCTTCTTCCCACAAGTGAGGAAACTGAGGCCTGGGGTGGATGGGGGGGCCCCTAAGACCAGGCAGGAAGCAGGTATGACACACAGAGGGAACTTAGATCCTTAACTCCACAAAGGGCTCTTTCCCTCCCTATGCCATCTCCTCCCAGCCTGGCCCTTCCTGTAACAAAGAAAGTTCAAGCCTAATTAACATTTGGTCTAGGACTAGACTCTAAAGAAAGTTTGCTTGGACCCCTCCCCTGGCCCTGTCCACTTAAAAGGGCACAGACTAATCAAAGAGGTACTGTCCCATAAGAGTGCTGTCTGCATAGGACAGAAAAGGGACACTGTTTGCTGTCCAGAGATCACATTTCATGGAATATTAGAAGTAAAAATAGATTTGGATATTGACCACAAAATTCAAAATGAGCTAACTCCATTTGATTTAGCCTCTCATTGAAACAAAAACTGGTTTATACTTTGCCATTTATTTATAAGGCCCAAGCGTTCCTTTCAGTGTCCTAATATAAGAGAGGAACACTGGAGAGATGGCTCAGTGGTAAAGAGCACACACTTTTCTGGAAGACTTGAGTCAGGTGACTCACAGAAGAAGCCTGAAACTCCAGCCCCTGGGGGCCTGATCCTCTTTTCTGATCTCCTTTTATACCCACGGACATGTGTCATACACTCACACATACATACATACATACATACATACATATACATGCAAAAAATAAAAGTAAAGCTCTAAAAACAAAAGAAGAAAAGTTTACATGGAATCCCATTAAAACTAGGTGTTCATCATCTTAGCATTCAGTAGGCTGAGGCAGGAGGATTGCTACAAGTTCAAGGCCAGCCTGGCCTACAGAGCAAAATGCTGACTCAAAACAAACAAAATTAGCAACAATAGAAACAAAACCAAAATAAAGGCCCAAATCTGAGTGTGGTGGAGAGACAGTACTACAGCGAGGCCAGGGTGCCACCCGCTCGCACCTGCACAAGAGGCTTCTGAAGCACTGAGTTGGACTCAGGCATCTGATTTCTGGTCATGCCTTTAAACAATCTCTTCTCTCTGCTGGCTTTTAGTTTTCTCTTTCAATGGTAGGACCTGGGTGGCCATCCCCAGGCTTCGAATGCTCGACCCAAAGATAACATGAGAAAATACTGGCTTACAAAATCATTACCCCACCTCACAGGGTCACTAAACCAGGAAATCCCAGGATGGAGCAGAGACTGTCAGATGTCTCCTGGTTAGGAAGGCTGAGCCTTGGGAGCATTACAGACTGACGTCTGGCTTTCTCCTAGGAGAACGGGGCCTCCAATATCCCTTCTTGTACAAAGAGAAAAGGAAGGGATGACTCTGGTGGGGAAGTCCATTTCCACAGACAGGGGAAACCTATCCGCATTTCTTCTACAGTAGCAAATCGCATAGCTCAGGGGGTGCAGAGAGTTTGCATTTGTTGGAGTTGGTGAAAGGGCTGGAGCATCATATGGGGGTGGAATCTTGATGGATAAACAAAAAGGCTCCTTGGGTTCTGGCCACATCTGGGTTATTGTTATGGAAAGGCCATCGTACTGAATGCCTGGCATGACTTGGTTTAAATCCATGCTCTGCTATCTCCTTGTCAGAGAACCCCAGAGAGTTGCTGTTCCAATTAGCAGTGGTCTCTTTATCCTAGTCTTCGGAGTGTGAATGGGAGCAGCAACCCCAGGCAGTGACTGGATGACCTGGAATGGAGGATGGGGCTGGGTTTAGTGGCCACTGTCTTTAGAAACATGGCTCTCCAATCATCTTCTCCAAGTCAAGGCCACTAAGGAATTGAATCAGAGAGAGCTGGCTTGGGGCCTTCTGACTGGTCAGGAAAGAGGTGCTCCGGTAATGCTCACCTTCAAAGGCGTAGGCTATTTTTTGGCAGCCGTGGGGAGCCCTTTCATAAGCATCTGCACAGGCAAGTGGATCAGACAAATGCAAGCATAGTTTGTGAGACTTGGTGTCTGACAGGGCTGTGGAGGGACGGCAGGGCTCTGGTGTGCTCCACTGCAGACCAACTAACTCGGTGGCCGAGGATTCATCCTGTATGCCTGCTCCTTCTTTGAATCCTGGGGGAGAGGTATTAGTGAGCTTGGGTTTGAATGCAATCCAGGATTTTGTTTTCTAACTTGAAACATAGCCAGAAGAAGTCTGAAGGTCCTTTCTCCCTCTCTAGCACCGCCTTCTGCCGTGCATGCATGTGGTCAGGAGGTGGGTGTGCAGGGTGCATGTTTGGGGCAGAGGCATGAAGTCAGAGGGAGCTTGGTAGCGGGTATTATAAAAGGACAGAAACATCTGGCCCATTCAGTTCAGCATTCATCGACATCATCTACTTTGTTCTTACTCAAGTGCTAGACACAGGCCAAGCAGAGGGAAAGGTGACGGGCAGCTGAGTGGGAGATTGCTTTACGGAACAGACTCTCTGCAGGAAGAGAAAGCTGTGCACAGCCACACTGTCCAGTCAGAAGCAAACAAGTCTAGGGGAGGATTCTCGTCCGAGGTCAGGCATTTAAAGACACTGCTGCCTCTTACCTGAAAGACTTCATATGTAACACACCACAGATTGCCAGGGAAAACAAAGCCAGCAGCTACTTGCGACCTGCCTTTCAGTGCACTCCTGCTTCTATCCATTCTCTCAGTCAACCATGGGCTTCTGAAGCCCTGACCTCGTCCAATGCTTATGTGACTTGTCCTTGGCTCTCTTGGTTGTCAGGCATATAAGAGGACTCTAGCTGGAGGCCGATGAACGAAGGAATGAACAAGACAGGCAGATGAGTACACCATGTGCTGCTGCAGACAGACTCCAGGGGGCAAAGCTCAAGAGTTCTCAGTCACACAGTGAGACATCTGAGCAGCTTCAGACTGATGCTTCTGATGTATTCAAAACACTCCCAGTCTGTGAGAAAGTCCAGCCTCCTGCATGGGTCACAATCAAGCTTCCATTCTAGAGAGCACACCTAACTGCTGTCAAAAATGCCCAATAGCATGAAAACACTTGCTTGCGGCGGCCTCTGAGAGTGCAGCTGGGAATATCAGAGTAGAGACAAGATGGCCCCAGACATGCTTGTCATGGAGGTCAAGAAAGTCCACCACTTGCTTTCTTCTGATTCTCCCAGCCTAGAACTAGAAACCTAATGCACCCACACCCACTGACTGTACCCACAGCCACAGGACTGGACTATTGCACCCACTGACTTGCACACAGCCACAGGACTGGACTATTGCACCCACTGACTTGCACACAGCCACATGACTGGACTACAGTACCCACTGACTTGCTCACAGCTACAGGACTCAGGACCTACTGCACCCACACTTGCAGACTTGCACACTCTTGACCCTATCACAGTCTTCTCAAGCACTCCTGTTTTCCCCACCTCCTGGTCTCGGCTTCCAGATGAGTATCCCTTGTCTGTGTGTGTTCGACTGTCAGCCAACCATAAAAGTTCTCACCAAATGGAGCTTCTCCTAATCCCTTCACTTGAGATTACTCTCTGTGGTGCTGATTGTAGCTCTTCACATTAGAGGCTTTGACAGGGCGACAAGGCCAGCATATTCCACTGGGATTTGGTGTCAGCTTGATTGGAAGCCCCTGAAAGCCAATGGGCTCTGGTATCATGTGGGACAGCTGGCTTGCTGTGGGGAAGGGGACTCTCGGGAACTTCAGTTCAAAGTGCTGATGCCAAGATGTAGAAAACTAGGAAACATTAAGTCAGGAGCCTGCTCTCTGTGGAGAGAAACTGCAGGCCAGGCAAGGCAAGCCCTTTATGATCGAGAGCATCCATGATGGCTCTTCCCTGGCCTGGGCCCTGGCCCTCACTTGCTCCTTCATCTGATGGGGCATCAGTTGATGTCCTTCCAGGCAAGGCTGTGCAGGCTTTGCACAGCACAAGGAGTCCCACACATGGGGCCAAGTAGGCACGAAAGCCAAGCACCCTCCACTTTCTGAGTTGTATCCTTAGATTTGGTATACAGCCCAGAAGACATGGCTGCAATGCCCAGAACAAAAGTTCCAATTACACAATCTCTTATTTAAAAGTTATGAAGTGAGCTTAAAGCACTTACTGAAATGTGTTCTACCTCCCCATCTTTACAAAGGCATATCGTAATGATCTGAAAACCCAAGTTCTAATTTAAAATTCTCAAACTCCTAGAATTTTGCCCCAGAATGTGGTAGTAAAAGAAAAGCATGTCTCTGGCCCATGCCCAGTCCCTTCCCTTGTAATAGCTTTGTCTGCAAGGAGCCTCATGTCCCCACCCAAGGTCACATCTGGACATATAGTTTAAAGTCCAAGTTATTTTCCAAATCCCTTGAGCACAGCAATCCATTTGCTTACCCCGGATCCTAGCTGCTTGTATCCCTGTAGCACAACCCATATTCGTGAAGACAGACCTGAGGAAAGATCTAGGCAGGCCCCCGTTGTCATACATCTGTGTTTCATTTAGGGATTTGGAAGCCCTAGGTACACAGAAGGAGGTCCAGAATATGAGCCACAGGACTTACTGACTCATTATGACCCATGAAGACAGAGATGGCCCAGGAAAGGGTGGGACTCATCTTACCCAGGCATAAAGGTGAGGCTACTGCACCAGCACCAGCCTTAGGGGTTAAGATCCATGGGCTTTTTGAAGCCTGCCCTTCCATATACACTCAAGGCCAGATGATGATATTCAGAAGGTTCACGGCCATTCCTCTGCCCTTTCCTCTTGGATGGCAGTGCCTTGCCTTGTCACTATTGATAGCCACTAGCACTGCCTTCCAAGGCCTGCATGTTCACAAGGTACTTTTATCATCTGTTTTCTGTGGAATGCTCAGTGAAAGACACTGGACTTAGGCTTGGTCACAACTCTCCAGGGCACACGTTTCCCCATCTATAAAATAAGAGCATGTGTAGAGGTCAGGGGAAGCCCTGGGTGAGTGAAATCTTGTTGTTGACACAGACACGGCCATGTCAAGGACCCCATAGCCCAAGCTTAGAGGGATGACAAAGCCTTCCTCAGGAACCAAGTGTGAGCATTGACAGTGTATGCTGTAAATGTCCATCATAGTTCCCCACCCCCACATATTCACAGTTGAATACTGCTCCCCTACAGAGATTGTCCTATGAAGATTAGCTAAGCCTCCCTCCCTGATGCAGCTGTATACCATCCACCCTGCCTTCTTGTCCAGCTATGTGCAAGAACCCTGCCTCTCTGTTCAACTCTATATAATAAGCACGCTGAGCTTCCGAGGTGCTGCAGTCTCTCCAGCAGAAAGACCAGGCCACCCAATCCCAGCTTTCTGTCGTGTGCCCATCTGTCTGACTTTTCTCCATTCCTGGCCACCCCAGTCAAGTCTGTTCTTGGATGCGGCAAGCATGAGCTGAACCGTTTCCAGAGTCATGGAAGCTGGTGACTTATGGCTCCCAGGAGCCTTGTTTTTCCTTATCTGTCACAGGTTCTCAACTATAAACATTAAACTCTCCCAGGAAAATTTAAAGAGTGCCAGCGTCCCGGCCCTCCTTGAAGAGACCCCACTCAGTTGTTCTGGGGTGCTGCAGGTAATATCTCCTGGTGATTATCATGCATAGCCAGGGCTGGGAATCCCCTCCTGCCACTCACAGTGGAGCAGGACAGATGCACAGACCAGACACACAACAGCTGTAGGCCAGGCTAGACACCCAGATCCAGGGCGGGGGTCCTCTGCTTACTCTCCAGGAAGACAGGAATAAACAGAGCCAATTTCCTGGCCGCCCAGCTCCTCACCTCCCTGACCAATTTCCCATGCTCCAGCTGAAAGCCTAAGGGGGAGGAGGCAGAGCAGGCAGCTGTCTAATCTAGGTGGATTTTCTCAGGGGTGGGGGAGGCTGATTTTGGCTCCAGTCTTCCTCTTTCCTCACAGCTGGAGCTGGAACAGCCTGAGCCAGTGGGGCTGGGAGCCCAGCTGTTGGCAGTTGTTCCCATGTTATCTCTCTCTCATGACAGCTGCAAATGTGTTGCGGGGTGTATGCATCCATCCAAGTGTGAGAGTGTATCCCAGCAGAAAAAAACATGACTAAGAGGTAGAAAAGAGAGAGCCAAGGTTACCTGCTCCACCAGAATCAGCACTCTGTAGCCCTTCCCAAACCCCTACTTCCTCTAGCCCTTGGGATGCCTCCTTAGAGCAAGCATCTAGGAGCACCTGAGACTCCAGGCCAGAAGCAGCTTCAACAGTTACAATAGCTACCCTTGACTAAGTGCATACCATGCAGTCAGGTGTTCCACTAAGTGTTGGAGGCTGGTGGTTCTTGTCAACTCTCAGAACAGCTCTAAGACAGCAGCACCCACCAGCGTTCCCGTCCTGCAACCCGGACAGAGTCAATCTTAAACATGAGATCATATTAGCTGCAAAAAATCTGATGCAGTCTTCATCTCTGCCCTAGTTCTGTTCTGCCTCCCGGCAGTGACTGATAAAGAAGAGCGGTTCGATACCGCTCTTTGAATTTGTTGCATAGATTGGAACTCTTCTTGGACAGCATTGGCTGAACTTCTAAGCCACAGAGTGAGAAGTACCTGCTGTTGTCCCCCCAGGGCTCTGCTTCCAAAGCATATACCCGACAGGAGAGTTATCCAGTGCAGTACTGTGGGACTGGGCTCCAGAATCAACAATGTTGTACTAAAGGACAAAACAGAGCCCCCGGTGGTTTGGCAAAATTTGTCCTCCCACTTGCTGGCGTTTGCTCGTCCGAAGCTGTGCGCACCGGGCAGTTTGCACAGGAGTTCGCTGGCCTGTGTCGAGTGTCCACGTGGCATTATCCCCAGGGGTGACCCACAGCAGCATTTCCAAGATGGCAGGTAGGAACTTGAGTGCAGCTTGTCACCCAGGCCTTTGAAGCGTTTTGGTGTTGGGTGTTCTCCGCTGTGCTTACTGGCCTAGTACATGCATGGGTTCTGGGATGGGGTCATCTGCTGAGAGGGGCGTGACAGCGACAGCCAAGAGCTTCACCTCAGCTACCCATGTCCCAAGGAGGGAGACACCAGTCAAATGAAAACCTCCAGATCATCAGCTGGGCGGTGCAGCCGCTCCCTCCCCAGCCATCTCATTTTACACCAAAATAGCCTTTTAAACTTTCTTCTCTCTCTTTACCAGGTTTGATTCCTATTTGTTTAATTCCCAGAGATATGAAAAAGTCTTTCTATTTTTTTCTCTTACCAGGTTTTAAATTTTCACTCAACACACTGATAAAGGATTTTTTTTTCTCCTTAGAGGTAAAATTAAATCCTGCGTTGCAAACATGGACGTTTTCTGATGTAGCAAACTTTAATGCCCATGAAATGTCCATTGAAATAGAGATTCTAGCTGACCTGTCTGTCATAGGCTCAGGATTTTCCACCTTTAACACCTGGTGATGCCAATGCTGCTGGTCTCCAGGTCACACTATGAGGTGCACGTTTGTCAAGTGCCTACGAGACACACCCAGTTGACCCAAGGCCTGGAAAACACAGAGCCATCCGAGGCTTGTGTGCACACTCTGAGCATCCAAGTGCATACTTGGTCCTGAAAGGAGCCTCCTCAGCTACATCATCATAGGGCCCTTGCCCCAATCCCAGCGCACCCCCAGCCAGAGCTCTGCTTTCACCTCTGCTTAAGTGTGTCTTGTCCTGAATCCCTGAGTCATATCTGCTGGAGAGCCTGGGCTGTTTCTGATGCATGAGAGCTTAGCCCCACCCTCACCACACCTGCCATCAGCTGTGTTTGGGGAAGCGCCAGCATGTGTGGGATTCAGACACACACACACACACACACACACACACACACACACACACACCACTGGGGAGTTCTCCCCTCTGTTGTGACATGCTTTAGGTCTTTGCCAGGTGACCAGAGAGCTGGGCTTCCTGCTTGAGCTTGAGGGCTGGGTTTGACCTCTGTCTTAGTCAAGGTTTCTACTGATACAACCAAAACACCATGGCCACAAAGCAAGATGAGGAGGAAAGGGTTTATTTGGATTATACTTCCATATTGCTCACTGTTCATTACTGAAGGAAGTCAGGACAGGAACTCAAGCAGAGCAAGATCCTGGAGGCAGGAGCTGATGCAGAGTCTGGAGAGGTGCAGCTAACTGGCTTGCTCCCCATGACTTGCTCAATTTGCTTTCTTTTAGAACACAGAATCACCAGCCCAGGGGTGGTACCACCCTCAATGGGCTGAATCCTCCCTCATCTGTCACTAATTTTAAAAATGCCCTATAGGCTTGCCTACAGCCCAATATTATGAAGGCATTTTCTTAAGTGGGGTTCCCTCCTCTCTGATGGCTTAAGCTTATGTCAAGTTGACATAAAACTATCCACAACCTCCAAGAAACAACTGGGCTTCAGAGAAAGGAATGTGAATTAGGAAGAAATCCAGCTTAGGGAGACCTAAGGTGTTTTATGAACCTACCACAGTGAATTTGATTTCCTTATAACACAGTGGACCATACAAAAATGATCCCTTTTGAATGCCAAGCCCGCTTGACTACTGGCAATCTCACAAGGTTTGATATAACATTCCAGTCCACAGTGAGGCCAACCTCAGTGCACTCAGGGGCACAGTGTTGTATACAGAACTGTGGTGGTTTGAATGAGAATGTCCCCATAGGCTCACATATTTGATACTTGGTCACTAGGGCCTTCAGATCAGGATGTGGCTCCCAGATACTGCTCCAGAAGTATGTGAGTCACCATGTTCCCCACCATGATGATAATGAAATTCTGAAACTGTAAACAAGCCCCCAATTGAATGCTTTCTTTTGTAAGAGTTGCCTTTGTTATGGTGTCTCTTCACAGCAATAGAACAGTAACTAAGAGAGAAATTGGTACCAGGACTGGGGTCTTGCCCTGAGGTTTGCCACTCCCTTTATTACAGTCAGCATCAGGTGTTTCTCTAAGCTTTTTATCTCCTTAAGAACCAGACTTAGCTCAATTACAATTCCTAGCACTCCTTTTCTCCACAAACTGTATGTGTTATATTTCTCTTTGGCCAGCTTGCTGTTTTTCGTTATAAATCCGTGTAAGAGTGATTACTAATAACCACATGACATGGTCAATACTAGGCTGTCTCGGCATCTCCTCTGCTAACTCCATTAATTCTTCAGTTTAGCTTCAGGCAGATTTTTAGGACAAAGGCACCACATTCTTTGCCAAAATGTCACAAGAATGGTCTCTAGGCCACTTACTTCTCCTCTAGGCCATCTTCTTTCCCTCTGAAATGTATTGAGCCAGGCCATCATAATTTACATTACTCTCAGCATTGCTGTCTTCATGCTTTTACTAGCATGGCCCATTTAGCCCCAATTAAAGCATTCAACTGCTTTCCTAATCCAAAGTCTCAAAGTCCACATTCCACCAACAAGCAGCATGGTCAGGCCTGTCACAGCAAAACCCCACTCCTAGTACCAATTCCTCAGCTAAGGAAAACTGAAACTAGGTGTGTTTCAGTGGTATCCATGCATGGAGGCCCAGAGAGGTCATTGCATGAAACTACCAAGGTAAAGCCTGGATTTTGTTGGAGACCTCAAGATGTTAGAGGTGCCAGAGTCATGAGATACCTGTCAAGGAGAGCTGCCAAGGGAGTGTGGAATCAGCCCAGGAGACAGAAGTGTGATGCAGTCAACAAACATGAAAGGAGTTGGAGACCTAAAGAGTATTTTGACGTCAGATACAAAGATGCAAAATTTAGAGATTGCCCAGCTGGGTTTCAGATGTGCTTTGTTCCAGTATTTCTTCACTGTGCTCCCTTTCCTCCCTTTTGGGATGGTAATGTATATTCTGTGCCATTGTATGTTAGAAGTATATGATCTGCTTTTTAACTTTCATTTTATAAGGGTTATAGTTAAGAGATTTCTATGAGTCGTAAAAGAGAATTTCGACTTTGGACTTTTAAAGAGTGTTGAGACTGTGACAGGCTATGTGGACTTTTGAAGTTGGACGGAATGCATTTTTGCATTATGGTATGGCTACAAGCCTTTGGGGGCCAGGGAGTAGAATGTGGTGGTTTGAATGGGAATGGTCCTCATAGGCTCATATACTTGAATGCTTGGTCACCAGGGAGTAGTTCAAAAGTTTAGAAGGTTTAAGAAATGTGGTCTTGTTGGCGTAGTTGTTGGAGGTGGTGTGTCACTAAGGGTGAGCTTTGAAGTTTTAAAAGCTCATGCCAGGTCCAATCTCCCCCACCACCCCTCTCTCTCTGCCTGCGGATCAGGATGTAGCTCTCCGGTACTCCCCCATTCATATATGAGCAGCACTAACCGGACTAAGTAGGTTACCAAAAAATAAAAATAGACATGTGGTTAGGAGGGAGTCATACTGGAGGGAATGTGGTAGGGTAGGAGGGGGGACTGGAGGGGCAGGTATGATCATGTTTCATTGTGTTAATGTTAAAATAAAGAAAAAAATCTGAAGCCTGCTAAAAGAAATCAGTGGAAGAAGATGCCATGACTCTGCTTTCATGAAAGCAAAGCTCTAGTGAGAAGGCCTCTGACCGTCTGTGAAGGCACAGGGGAGGCATGTGTCCAGTGGTGAAGTGAACTAAAACCAGGGCCTGACAGTGTAAATTCACTGAATCTCATTGAGCCACACACAGGGAATCAATGAGTTTTATAGCATATAATTTATACTACAATGAATTTGTTTTCAAAAAACTGTTTAGCATAGGCCAGGGACTCAGGAACACTCAGGAACACCCAGGAGGCAGAGGCAGGAGGCTCTTTGTGACTTTGAGGTGGCAGAAACCGGTCACCAAGTTGGGGTCCAGTTCGGGAACCCAACAGAGGCTGGCCTGGTTTACATGGTGAGTTTCAGGTCAGCTAGAGCTACATGGTGAGGCCCTGTCTCAAAAACAAAAGCAAATAAACAAAAGAAGCCTTCCACATAGTAAGCTTACTAAGGGGGAGGAGAGGAGAGAGAAAGGAAGAAAGAAAAGAAAGAGAAGGAGGGGAGGAAACTCATTTGCAACTCTTTTGGGCATTTGTGTTCTCTTTGCACTTTCTTCTTGGCACATCTTCCATCTGTCCAGTGTAACCGTGATCCATATAAACGTTCAAGTTAGAAAGAGAATCAGATATAAATCAACTACCAGGCCTCATCTTTTTACATAGAGTTTACATGCAAAAAATGTTCAGATTTTGTTGTGCAGTTTGACAAATTTTAAGAATTATATAGACCTGTATAATCACCAAAGTATAGACACATGCATCTTGAGAGAAAATCCCCTCAGCTCTTACCAGTCAACACACAGCATCCGCCCATCCTCAGAACACTCTACACCCGCTATCTGATACCTACCATTATGTATTAGTTTTTTTTCTGCATACAGATTCTGTTAATGAAACCCTACGGTTTTTACTATTTTGAGTATATTCAGCCACAGTTTACCACATGCATAGGGTGTTTCTTTTTACTGTTTGGTAGTGTTCCATTGTGTGGATATACCATAGGCTGCTTGTCCAGGCCTTTGCTGACAGAGATTGGCATTGTTTCCAGTTTTTCTTTGACTAAGACTGCTATAAACATTCTTTACAATTTTATTGGGAACATGTTTTTCTTGTATAAATCTTTAGTATCCTATTTTCTTGTTTAAATACATAGAGGTGGGACCACTTAGTCCCAGGATAGGTGCATACTTAATGCCACAAGAAACTGTCCAAGAGTTCTCCAAAGTGCTTCTAGCATCTCAAAAACTCTTCTGCTGGCAGGGAGTGGGCTCTGATTTTTCCAGTCTCCACCACCACTTAGCAGGGTCAGTCACTGTGATGTCCGGTGTTCTTAGAGTGTGAGGTGATATTGCTGCAGTTCTACTTTGCATTTCCCTGATAATAAATGCTGTTGTTTTGTATTGTTCTGTGCTTCTCTGTAAAGTGTCTATTCATGTTTTTGGCTCCTGCCTCCTTATTCTTGAAGTTTTCATTTGGGGGCAGTCTTGTGAAATCTAAAGTCTAAAGTATTGCCCCCCCACCCCACCCCACCCCCGTTAGTCCACTGATTTGCATACTGCTACAACTATGCAAGTTTAGGTTCCTCCTGTGTCTCAACAAAGCTATGCTAGGAGGAATCTGACTACCTTCTTTGACACTAGTCCCTTTGTATCTTTAAGACAGGCAAAAAGATCTCTACAAGCAATCTGTGTCACTCCTCTATTCCCCATCACCTAGACAGATCCATCAACATTTGAGATGCCATAAGACCCTGGTATCCACAGTGATGTTTCTGCCTCCTTTCTCTCCACTCTGAGTACCCTGATCTGCAGACTACTAGTGTTGAGCCCATGCAAGCAATGCTGCCTGGTCCCTTCTCACTGCCAGTACTTGGCTGAACTCTTCCTCCACCTGCAATGCCAACCCCATTCTCTCTCTGGCCTGTCTTTTTCTTCTTTTAAAAGTCATTTAGTGGTGCTCACTTGTAATCCCAGAGCTGGCCGAGACAAGAAGATTGCAAGTTCAAGAGCAACCTGGGCTACATAGCCAGGACCTGGTCTAAAATAAAATAAAAATAACAAACAACAAACAATGAGTGTGATCAAATAGTATTCTTCAGGAGAATCTTTTGCACACATCTCCACCCAAAACTGAGCCAACCCTGCCTCCTGCATAGTCCCTTTTACCTTGGGGCATCCATCTGCTCGCATGTCCTTTGGATGTCTTCAGCTGCTGCCTTCCTCTCCGCTTCCCAATGCTAAGTTCTTCATCTCAGAATCCAAATTCCTACCTGTGGCAGGGGCTGGGCAAGACACTGCCAACTGAATGAGCCATTTACTTCTGAAACTGCTATTCCTAACGCTACCATTAACAAGAGTGTGAGGTAGAGGTGGCAAGATGAAGGGGTTGAGTCCTCTGATCCCAACCCCAGAAACGACTCTATTGAAATCAACTGGTTTGCTGGAGAGTGGTGATTGAGGCCTTCACTGCCCTGTCCAGCCCCCAGCATGCTCTGAGTGCCTGGCAGAGAGACTAAGGGAGCTGAGGACTCTGCTCTACTTTTGCTCTTTAGCTCAGGCACAGCAAAAATCACTCCCTTTCCTGCTCAGCAGGGGTTGGTGCCCTCTCCGGTCAGAGGAGTCACCTTCCACTTCAATCAGCTTTCAGGCTTGCAGACCCACCCATTTCCATAGCTTCCCTCTCACTCCGGAGACCCCGGTAGAAGTGTTATTAGCCTGCCCACCTGTGGTGCAGGCCCTCTTCATTCACAACTAGGCCTGTTTGAATAGGAAGTCAGGTGTGGGTGTTAGCAGCTCATTAAACTACAGCAGCAGGAGAAGAATCTGGACTCTGGGCAGAATTCGGCCTGGAGGTCCAGCCCCCAGCTCCTATGCTGGTTCCTCTCCACCCACAACTTGTCTGATGGCTTCCTGTCCCCATCTTAATTTCCTCCAGTGACAGGGATTCACCAGCTCTCGCACGTCCTGTGCCATTTTAGGACATCAGTGACAAACGGGAAACACTGAACTTTTTTTTTTTTTTAATTCAGGTTTTATTTAAAATACTTTTGTAGAGCCTACTAATGTACAAAATAACAGGAGAACGATGAACTTCGAACGGCCACCTGCTTCTGGACTCCTCCTCTCACACAGTCCATGCTCTAACCCAGTGCTTCTCAATCTTCCTGATGCTGTGACCCTTTCACACAGTTCCTCATGTGCTGACTCCAACCATAAAATCATTTTCGTTGCTATTTCATAACTGTAATGTTGCTCTTGTTATGAATTGTAATGTAAATATCTGATAAGCAGATGGTCTTAGGAGACCCCTGTGAAAGGGTTATTTCACCTCCAGTGGGGTTGCTACCCACAGGTTGAGAACCATCGGTCTAGCCCCTGAGTCACAGGGAGCAAGCACAGGTCCTCGTCATGACAGTCTCTCAGGTATGTGACATCAGATCTCCTGCTCCCCAAGCCTTTTCTTCCTCAGGTCAAAGGTCCTCAGCTCCTACTCATCTTCCCTGTGTCATGGTTGCAGGTTCCCTCAGCAACCACATTGTGGTTGCCATGTCCTCTGCAAATTGTTCCCAGCCCCAGGGATTCAGACTCCTCTTCACCCTCCCAAGATGAGGCCTCTCTCACTGAATCCACTCTGTAGGGTTTTGTTTTCATTTAGTCGGTCATGCTCTTGACAAATAGACCCTGGCTACCAGCTTGCTCAGCTGTGGTCTCAGCAGGAAGGACCAGTGTTTTCTGAGCACACTCTGAAGTCCTTAGGGATGGTGGATGCTAAGGCCATGTGTGTGAAGGGGAACAGAATGAAGAGGGTGCATTATGCCCTCAGAGAGGATCTTTTAAGGCCCCAGCTATTGCTGCCCTGGGCCTGTACTGCAGGCAGTAGAGCACAGTAGGAGGGACCTATCAGCTAAGGCATCTATTGGCATTTGCAATAGGCCCTCTCCTGCCTCAGAAACAAGCTCTCTGCCTCAAGTCAGCACAGGAGCCATGGCCTGTCCTCATCTCTGTCTTCACACATGTCTCAGATAAAGAGTTTAAATCAGTTTGGATACCCCATGCCTAGACTTAGGATTCCTATGTGTATTAATGACCATGTGTAAGGCAAAATGCAGGCACTTGCCTTCCTGAGTGTGGGTTCTTTCCCAGGGGACTCATGGCGGCCCGAGTGACACAGGTGCCCATGCCTCTGCTCTAACTGCTTGGAGAGAAGCGACCCAAGCAGGCCTCCCCCCTTGGGGACAGGGATGTGTGCACAGGCTGGGCTGTCCGAGTCCGGTGCCTGTAGCAGGCTGTCCACAAGTCAAGCTTCCCAGATTGCTGTCTGTTCTTGTTTGGTTTTCTCCTGCTGTGATGAAACATCATGACCAAAAACAACTTGTGGGGGTAGGGAAGGCTTTTCAGCTTTAGCTTTAGTCCATCATGAGAGAAGTCAGGGCAGGAACTCAAGGCAGGAACCTGGAGACAGGAACTGATACAGAGGCCATAGAGGAGTGTTGCTTACTAGCTTTCTCTTCCATGGCTTGCTTGACCTACTTTCTTATCCATCCCTGGACCACCTGCTCTCAGATGGCACTGCCCACAGTCGGCTGGGCCCTTCTACTTCAATTAGCAATTGAGAAAATGCCCTTCAAACTCTCCTACAAGGCAGGATGATGGAGGCATTTTCCAGACAGATTCCCTTACCCCAGATAAACTCTAGCTTGTGTCAAGTTGACAAAAAATGAATCAAGGCTCTGTCTCTCACTTACCTTGGTGAGATTTGCCCTGTCTCTCTGGAACCCAGGACCCAGGTTTGCGATTAACTAACCCCTTCTGCTTTTGAAGCAGTCCCCAGAAATTGATCTGGGCCCTCGGGTTCCCAGAAGCACAGCTCTGAAGAAAGAAGGGAAACCCTCTGCCAAGGTTTCAGAATCAAAAGTGCTCTTCTGTCATTTACTTTTCAGCCTTAAGTGCTGAAGAGAGATCCACTGCAGCCTGGGGCAGGAAACGTCACATGCTGGAGTGTTTCACTCTCAAAATCCATCTTTTCTTCCTTCTGTCTTCCCTCCCTTCCTCCGTCTGTCTGTTCTTCCTTCTCTTCATTCTTTCTTTTGTCCACGTCACCAGGGACATGGAGGAAAGTTGTTTGAGCTAGGAATAGTCTTCAGGAGCCTAATTCAAATAGGAGACAAAAGGCCATGTTAGTTCACACAGCCTTCAATGCTAGGACAAAACTATAGTCTATTCTCCCAGAAGAAAGTGAGTTTCCTTATTTCTCTGATAGGGGCAGGCAAGGGATGGAGAAGCCTGGGCCCAACAGGGTCATTCATCAGAGAAGAATGCCCTTTGTGACATTCAGGTTGCATTTGTCTGGAGTTCCCACACATACCCATGGAATCCAGGAGATTAACTGTGAAAAATGACCTATTTTAACAGGTGCACACTTGTGTGTAAGTGGGATTTAGCCGAGCGTGGAATTATTTTACCATGGAAATAAGTGTGGGCACTGAAAAGCATCACTCTTCTGACCACACAGGAATCAGACACAGGGTCAACACCGGTGAGTTCCTTGGGGCTTGAAACGGATGTGTTGGTTGGATTTTTCCAGAGGAAGCTGCAGTACCACAAGGAAATAAACAATAATGCCTACAAAACATGACTCTTCATGTTCCAATTCCCTCTTCAGGGTAGGCCCCTGCTCTCCAAGGGGCAGGGGGTAAAACTCACTGACTTTACTGAGAGAAGATACTATCAAGCATATGAAATCCCAGCAGGGAAACAAATCCACATTTCACAGCAGTGACTTTAAAACGTGCTGTGGTCCAGGGGAAATAGCACTGGCTAGGTCACATTAACAGCTTCGAGATGCCTGAGGTAGAACAAGAAACCAAAACCCCCTGGGCTTTGCCTATCTTTGGTAAAACAAGGACCATGTACCTACCTGTTCCCTGCCTCATAGGACCGTTTGAACAAGCCTGCATGGTCCCTGGACCTGACATTGCACTCGGAGGCCTGTCTGCCTGTCTCAGGAGCTGGGTAGGGCAGTAAGTAAGAATCCCAGGAGTGCCTTAGGGCAAAATAAGCTTTTGAGAGTGGCAGCTGGTCCTTTCTGTGACTTAACTTTCACAGGAATCTGTTGGGTGGGGGGTGGGGGGTTGGCAATAAGCAGAGTGCTCCCAGAGAAATTCATTTCCTTAGTGGAAGAATTCAAACCTTCCTCAAGACAGCTCACTGATACCTTTTATGAGGACATTCCCAAATAGCCCTGAAGGTACAAGTTCCAGTTCTGTTTATCAGGATTGTCCTGCTGGAGAGATGCCTTAAAGATGTGGTTGGCTCCAAAGTGCATTCGCTGTGTGATCCTGTATAGATAGATCACTAGGCCTTCCTAAGACTTTTAAAAGGAAGAAAGCATAAGCTTCCCTTTGTGTCCTTTCGGGGCTAGCTGTTTGTGTTTGGGTGTTCACATATACCTCATGTACACATGCATGTAGTATTTATGCATACTGGAGTACAGAGAGCATATGCTTGCTATCCCAAACACCTCTTCTTTGTGCATGTGCACACCACTTTCTAACCCCTCATGGCTATGGGTAAGGTGACTTATGGAAAAGCTGACTGAATATGCACACGGAGGTTTGTTTTCTGAAAGTAAGCTTTATAAGGGTACAGACGAGCAGTTTTGACCAAGGATAATAATTGTGACAATTTATTGCCTACTGTGCCACAGGCATATGATACACGGAGTTATAATTTAACCTTAACAACAACCCTGGAAAGTAGAAATAGTTTCATTTTGTAAACCAAGTAGCTGAGGCTCAGAGGTACTCAGTCATTTGCCCAAGGATACCCAGCTAGTCTATGGTGATGATGGTTTTGCCCTCTGTTCTGTGTCCTGTGACATCAGCCCTCTCCCCAGCCCCTGGGGCATCAAGAACATGGACACAGAACACAGAGTACAGAGAAGGGTGCACGGGACAGGATGTCCAGCTGTTCAGAGAGACAGACAGAAAGAGAGAAAAGAGAAAGAGAGAGAGAAAGAGAGAGAGAGACCGACAGACAGACAGACAGACAGACAGATTTCTGAGCCCTGTGCCTTCTGCTGCTGTCTGAAGTCTGTAGTGTTTGTTTTCTTAGTAGTCTATTTTCTAATTCTCAGACCCATGGCTCTACGGTCCTCATCTCACCTGCTACATGACAAAAGTTCCTAGCTCCTGGCCCACTTCTCCTGCCCTCTTCCAGGCCAGCCACCCCAACTCCCAGGCAGTTTGCTGGACCTAAAATAATTGGAGTAGAAGAGAGGCCTCCCCAAGGACAAAGCTCTCAGACTCGCCCAACGAAGCGATGCTGAGCCTGACTCCTCTGGCCACCCAGAGGGAGGGCCTGCCTGAGCAGAGCAGTGGGCTCCCATAGTCCCCCCAGTGCCTTATTTACCATTGCTCAGACTCTCAGACTGGCCTGTCAGCCCAGTCCTGCCCACAGCCTTGGGAGGTACTGGGGAGGGGAGAGTTTCAGGTCTGATGAAAGCCACCGAAACCAGCTCAGAGCTCTCATGAAAGGAACCAAGAAGCATGAGTCTGTTTGACTGTTGGGTGGCAGGCATGACTGGACTTGTCTTTCTGCTGGAGAGATGGAGACAAAGACAGCGTCATCCCCAGAGGGAGCACTGTGCCTCCACTACTGCCCCCCCACCCCCGCCAGCCTCTTTGCCTGCAAGATGTGACTGGACTCTGAATCCTCCCAGCCTCCTTAGCTGGCCCTTGGGTCCCCAGTGAAGTTCCCTGGAAGCACAGACCACTTCTAACGCCACACAGGAGTCCCGAGTGTGGAGAAACAGTGAGAGGGAAGCAGAGAGGTGGCAGCATCTATTCCTGTCTAGACTGGAGTTTTGGAATCCAGCCATCCAGATGAAAGGGGTACAGGAGACAGGATATAAATCCACCAGGGTCAACAAGACCACACTCACATAGGACTATTTACACTTCTTTCCACTCTCTGGTCGCTGCCTGTCCTACCATCATCTGCTTTCAGGTTTCAACAGAGTCATACTGATTGCATCATAACCTGTAAGTAACCAGTCACATTTGATTTCATTTTGAGGGGCCCTCACACCAGGGGGACCTGCTCCCTCCTGAGCCCCTGCAAAGCTTCCGTTCTTTACTCTGGACTTTTGAGACACCAAGAGTGTTAAGAAAGGGATGGTGAAGCCACTGCACGCATTGACACCTGGCAGGGCAGAGTCACCAAGGGTGTGTTATAAATTCAGCCTTCACTGCACCCTTGGGCCCTGCCCATCACCTCTGTGCAGTTAGTCAAGGACGTGGAACCTGCTGGAGCTGGCTGACACAGCTCCTTTCTGAACTGCCAGCCTGGGATCCTTAGTAACTGGAGCACTCTGCCCAGCCACTGGGGAAGGGCACAAACATCACTGAACTTCTGCCAGAGCAAAGGGTCCTAGGCATCATCACAAGACTCCACCAATAGGAAGAAGATAGGCTGAGCTCTCCTCAGTCTTGAGTCCTGTGTTCTTAGCTGCCTGGGGCTTCTGCAGTGGATGATCTCTGTACATCTGCAACTTAAGTGTACCAACCCCAGTCAGCCCACACTCTATCTGGAGTCCTGTTTCTCATCTCTACAATGAGACAGCTGGACTTGAATGGAGGTCACCCCTGCTTCTGTGGCTGTACTTGAAAAAAAAAACAAAAAAAAACACATATTCTTAAATCTCTACATCAGTTTTCTTTCCATTCCTTCACGGATACCTTTTATTTGTTTTTGTTTTTCTTTTATCAGTATCGGTTTATATAAGTATTACAGTATAAAAATGATTGTCCTGTGTGATGTTTGATTATACTCATGTACAAAAAACCAAATAAGGTGTCTGCTGCATGGGTGGTATTACCCCAGGTCGATTGCAATGCCGGTACAGTGCTGCCCCTGGTAGATTGCTCCCAGAATTCCTGAGGATACCAAAATCCTCAGATGCGCAAATCTTCCTATGTTTTAAGTCCGATTCTGATTGTACATAGTACTTAATACAGTGTATATGCTGTCAACAGCTTCCACGCTATTGTTTAAGAAATAATAATGGGACAATAAAGTCTGTATATGTTGGCTTACAGACATATTTGTTATTGTTGTTGCTTAACACAATGTCTTACTATATAGCACAGGCTAGCCTTGAACTTCTGCTTTTCCTGCCTTTGCTTCCCAGTGCTTCAAAATCAGGCATCCACCACCCCCGGCTCAGACACTTTCCGTTGGTATGTGAGTGTTTGTGTGTACACATGTGTGCACACCAGAGAGACCAGAGACCAACATTAGGTGTCTTCCTCAACTGTTCTTCACCTTGTTCTTTTTGAGATGGGGGGGGTCTCTCACTGAAACTAGAGCTCACTGATTTGCTTAACTAGCTGACAATCAAACCCAGGGATCCTCATGCTTCTGCCTCTCCAGCTCTCAGATTATAAGGACACACTCCGTTTTTAGCATGCATTCTGGGGATTAAAACTCATACACCCCCACCTGTGTGGCAAGCACTTTACTGACTGACATGGCTAGCACGTATCATCTATTTCCTATGAAGCCTATTCTGCTCCAGGTGCTTAGTACATACTAACCCATCCCATTTGCCAGAGAACCTCTGCAGAATATGCCTGAAGGCCGAAGTTGGCTTTACATCTTCCCACGGCCACACAGCCAGTGGGTACTAACCCAGATATTTATAGAAGCAGCCTGGTCTGAACTATTACACTTGTGTTTGTTCCCCAAGAGAAGCCATATACACGTCAGCTGTTTTCTTTTCTCCCCTCTTTCAGCTTTGCACAGTCTGGAATTGGTACCCAAAAGTAATATATTTATTCTTTTAAAAAATATTTATTTTTATGTGTATGAGGATCTTGCCTGCGTGTTTATATGTGCACCACATGCAAGCCAGGTGCCTGTGGAAGTTAGAAGAGGGCTTCAGATCCCCTGGAACTGAAGTTATAGCCAGTTGTGAGACACCATGTAGGTTCTGGGAATCAAACCCAGGTCCTCTGGAAGAACAGCAAGTGCTCTTAACTGCTGAGTCATCTTTTTGGCCCCATCCATTTCTTTGTGTTTGTTTGAGACAGGATTTTTCTATGTAGCTCTGGCTGTCCTAGAGCTCTCTCTGTAAACTAGGCTGGCCTCGAAGTCACAGAGACCCTCCAGCCTCTGCCTCCCAGAGCTGGGTCTAAAAGCATGTGCCACTGTGCCATGACCCACCCACTTATTTTTCATGCTCTCACACCTGTCCTGCCTTCCCAGACACCTGTGACTGGTGCCATTCCTGCTACTCTGCTTTCCTTATACACTTGGTGAGGGTCAGTGGGAGGCCATAGCTTGTGCAGATGTTCTGTTCCAGGGAAGAGCAGTGAGGGAAGAGACGAGGGAGGATATAGAGCCTGCATCTGGTCAGCTGAGCTGCGCAGCAGAGCAGAGCCAGACATGCTAGGCTTCAGGAACGTGAAAGAGCACTTCCTGTATGCTAAGGGAAACAAAGGAGTCTGGGAAGACTTCTGTTTGTTGGTGATTTTTTTTTTTTTTTTTTCAGACAGAGTCTGGATATAATAGCCCTGGCTGGCCTGGAACTTTCTGTATAGACCAGGGTGATCTTGAGTTTGTGGGCAAGCCCCCTGCCTCTGCCTGCGGAATGCTGGGATTACAGATTACATATGCCACCACACCCACCTCCACTGGAGATTTGTGCCAGATCTCTGGATGTGACTTAGGCTGTTTTAAATGTACCTCCCATTCTGCTAAAAATCTGGAGAGGCCAGTGCCCCTCCCCGTGTCTGTGAATCAGCTTGCTGCCCCACAATACTCCACCCCCCATCCAAGGCTTCCATCCAGCATCCCTGGGGTATAGGTCTGGCTTTTGGGATATGAAGGGGACTTCCTGAGTAGTAGGGGTAGGGGACGGTGCACTCTCTCAGAGGCCCTAGTCTGAGAATGTGTATCCTTTTACTCCAAGTGCCCAACACCTCCTACAATCTCTAAACTGTCTTTCCAGACGGCCTCATGAAATACTCCAAACCCTTGCTGATTAACACTGCTTCTGTGCTATCAGAGATCTCATTATCCAACCATTGCTTACAAAGGTGGCTACTAAGTTCCAGCTGCTTCTTCTAGGTCAGTGGTTCTCAACTTTCCTAATGCTGCGACCTTTTAATAAGTTCCTCATGTTGTGGTGACCAACCATAAAATTATTTTCATTGCTCCTTCACAACTGTAATTTTGCTACTATTATAAATCTTAATGTAAGTATCTGATATGCAGATGGTCCTAGGCGACCCCTGTGAAAGGATCATTTGACCCCCAAAGGGGTTGTGACCCACAGATTGAGAACCATTGTTCTAGGTGCTTACAGCTGGGTGCTTGCTGGCCAGAAATCAACCATAGAGGCTGATGGGTATTGCTCAGAGAGGAAGACACACTGGGTGGTGGGAGCCTAGGAAAGGGAATATCCTTTCCATTTTTGGATGGGCCAGGTCTGGACATCCACATTTGGAAGGAAGGATATTTAATACAGGCAGCAAAGCAGGAACAGAGGTACCAGTGGCTAGGCAAACACGGCTTCCTACAGATTAAGGATATCTGAGATGATGGAGGACAAGCCTGGGGGCAAGACAGAGTCCTTGAGAGCTTTCCCACTGCATTTTGGGAAGGGTAGGTGGGTTGAGACATTATCATTCACTCTGTAGCCAGTCTGGCCTAGAGGTCACTATCCACTTTGTATTGAAGTTTTAGAGATCCTATGAGACATTTATCCTATAAGCAGCACAGAGCCAGGGTCTGTGAGCCGAACATCGAGGGCACTCAGAGATTCTGCTATATCACCCAAGGGAACAGGAAGGGTTTGAGCTAGTGAGTGCTGGTTAACCCTGGTTTCTCTGGCCTCTCTGCCTTCATCCAGGCTACTCCATCTGCCCATGGTTCTGCTCACCCATTACAGCCACATTCCCATTCTCATATCCTAACCCCCAGGAACCCAGCAGAGAGCCTGGCCTTTTCCACAGAACTGAAGGCTGTCTTGGACCTGTCCCTTACCTCTGTCCTACACCCCAGTTCACACACTGTCCACCCACAGGCTTAAATGGCCTTACAAGTGTACAATGTTTGCCGCCTCTCTCAGCACTTTTCTGACATCTTCTCAGCCCCATAACACCATCCTACCGACCTGCGTAGACGGTGTGTGCTGCCTGGGGTGGAATCTTTATACAGAGGCACAGCTCCATCTAGAAAACCAGAACAGGAGGAAGAGTGAAATCCCCCCACCCCCACCCCCAGAGGTGGAAGAGGTCTTAGGCAGGGACAACCTCTGACATTACCTGGAGCTGCTTTTATCTGATTCTGCTTCCTGGCAGTCACCTCTGCCCTCCAGAAAGGCCTGGGATTTGATGGGGAATGGGGGGGGGCCTGATAAGTGGGGGTGAGCTGTGCTTTGTTCACTAGACTCCCATTGATTGCCCTGAGTCACCCAGGGAGGCACTACCTCCGCCCAGTGCTTTCTATCCATTTAACTTCTCTTTCATGCTCATTAAAGTAATAGGCATTGGTTTGTCCAGGTGGCCGCCATCTCTTGCCTCCCGCCTGGGTCTCCAGCCTAGTTTTCCTCCTCGTGCCCATGGTGTCCCTCATCTCTGCTGGGAGTAGAACTAGGTTCCCTGCCCCCCACCTCTTTCAGTTGTGGCTGCCTTAGTTCGCCTGCCAACTTCGGTCACTCCTTCCAGCCTGGCAAAGCTCTTGCTCTTCTGCCCCAACGGTGCTCCCGTTTTACCTAGGGGCCTAGCCACAGCTTGCTGATGTGTTTCACATGCCGGGTTTCCCCACAACCGCAGCCAAGTCCTCGCATCTGCAATGGATGGTTATTCGGAATTGAGCCAGTTTCCTAATCAAAAGGAACAAGCAGACGTAGAGCACCAAGCCCAATAATCCGAAGGCCAGCAACTTCTTCCGCTACAACAGGCTAATTCATTCCAAGACCACGGTCAACAAGAATGCACCCGGCCACCCTCAGCTGCATCGGGCACACGGATCCGCAAGAACAAGTGCCGCCCAGATCTGCGAATGGCCGCCACCTGCAGGGCCAGTGCCATCCTGCGAAGCCAGAAGACTGTGGTGGTGAAGAGGAAACAGACCTGCCTGGCCAAGAGCCCCTGAGCCCCACACCCCAGAAGCCATAAAGAGTCCACTGGCATTTTCAATCACCTCCGAAAAGGAAGGGGGGGATCCTTTTCTGTAGGAGTTGGGGGTACTCAACTTTTCCCCTATGAGGTGAATCTCCTGGTTCTGAACTCAGCAACATGAGTCATATGCAGCCATACCTCCTGCTGCTTTATAAGGACTTTAATTCTTTCCTTGCTTCTTCAATTGGGGCAGGTTCTTAAATGACTTTATGGCCCTTTATTGCCCCTCTCTTTATGTGCCCAGGGGTATTACTGAGTGATTTATGGTGTACAAAAGAAAACTGGTACCCTGATCAACCATTGCAGCCGTCTCTCCAGACTGCATCTGAGGGTGCCCTGGGCAAGACCAGCAGCAGCCACATAGGGCTGGCATTTGCTATCTCTCTGCTTACATTGGTAAGCTTGTCAATAATAACTGCCGTCAGCCAGGGCTTTCTCAACCTGTTCCCTCCACCTGGGATTCTTGTCTCCCTGTTTGCTTATGGAATTTCTGCTTATCCTTCACTTACTCTTTGGAGGCCTACCTCCAAATTAAGAGTCACCAGGACCAGATCCACATCTGTTTGTTCTTCATGTTCCCTCTCACTGCAGGTCAATGGCACATGCTCTTTTCAGTGCAGTAGGTTTGTCAACACACTGGAGATCCTGGTCCAGGCTGAGTTTGCAAATGTACAGGTAACCTTGGATCTGTGCCCTCCTTGTTAGTGGGTTTCCTCATCTGCAAGTTGATGAAGTTGTCCTAAACAGGTCTTCTATGCTGACGCTGCCTAATGCTGTCTCCTGGTAGAATTGTTCAAAATCCAGACTTGAAGGATCCCCTTCCCAGACTGACTAGATTCCACTTCCAGAACGCAGGGCTTGGACTTTATGTATTTATTTTACTTTTTAGGAGTGTGTACATGTGTGGTGACTGTGCTCTGCTGTGTGGGTCAGTGTGGAAACCAGATATCAGTGTTAGGTGTCATCCTTGATCATTCTCCACCCTATTTTTTGAGACAGAGTCTCTCACTGAACCTGGTTAGACCGGCTGACCAGAGAGCCCCTTGGGTCCGCCTGCTTCGGCACCCCAGCACTGAGGGGTTAGAGGTGCACACCACTGGCCCCAGATGTGGATCTGAATTAAGTTCTGCTTTCATGCCCCTTAAGGATCTACTAAAAGTTTTGTGCAAATTGTGGATGATTGGAAATCATCCCCACCACTCCATCTCTCTCAACTCAGGCTGGCTTTACCACAGAGTAGATGGTCTCAACAACAGAAATTTGTCTCTCTGTTTCTTCAAGCCAAAATTCTAAGATTCGGTCCTTGATTGCCTTGTTAATTGCAAAGGGGTCTCTTTCTGGCTTACAGTGGAAGCTTTCCATTGATCATAGAGACCAGAGGAAGAGGTCAGATCACCCTGGAACTGGAGTTACAGATGGTCATGAGCCACCAGGTGGGTGCTGGTAATTGAACCTAGATTCTCTCTTAACCACAGCCATCTCTCCAGCTCCTCCTTTATATATTTTAGATATAAATCCCTTATCACATATGTGATATGGTTTGTGACATTTTTCAGTTCTTTTGACTGTCTTTGTACCTTTTCACTGGTGCCGTTTGCAATACAAAATATCTTTTTTATCAATGAAATCTGACCCACCCAGGTTTTTTTTTTTTTCCTGCCATTCACACTTTTGGTGTATATCTGAGAAACCATTGCCTATCCACCGTCATGACAACGTACTCCTGTGTTGTCCTCTACACTTTTGTAATCTAAGTTTATGTTCAAGTTTTGATCCGTCGTGTTGCTCCTATGTGTGCTCTGAAGGACGGGAAATTTATCCCATGTTCCAGCTTCTGGCAATTCTTAGCATTCCTAGGCTTGTAAATGAGTCCTTTCAATCTCTTGTTTTGCCCTGAATCTGGTCCTGTGCTTTCTCTTGTGCTTTTTCTTATCCTGGGTGACCTGATTTTTAATTTTTTTTTTTTTTAAAGTCACATCAGTCGGTACTGGGAATTGATACTTGGACATACTGGGAGACTGTTTACTTTTCCTATCAACAGCCTGTCTTCCAAGGCTGCTCATTCCTCTGATCACATGTTTATCAGTTGCCTCAAAGAGGAAGAGCTGGGCAGATGGCACTAATGTACACATAGTGCCTGCCCTGGAGAGTACCGTTGTCTACTTGGGACACACGTAACAGAAGTACTAGGAAGAAGCTTGGAAGAGCCTTGAGATCAGACGCTAAAAAACAAATGGACGTCCTGGCTTTGACAAGGAAGCTAGAGAGGGATCTGGAAGACCGTTAAGGCAGAACTACTCCTATTGAGATTGGCAGGAGAACAGGGGTAGGTTGTAGGAGAGACAAAAACAGAGGGAGGGAAGCTGTCACTCAGAACTCAGGCTCTGACTGTTGTAGCCCATTTCAGAGTACGTGAAGGTGAGAGATAAATCTGTATGCAGGACACCAGGGCCATATTTTCAGCAGCACTCCCCTACTGGCTTGATGGTCATGTTGAGCTGACCCTGTAGTTAGAAAATGTGGGCTCACCACTAACTCCTTGTACTTTCACTGGAGCCTCTGCTGATAGTTTCCCGGAACCAGTTTAAGTCTCCAGTCCACACTTGTGTTGAAGCTGGTAGACCTCTCACTTCCTCACTTGGCGAGAAAATCTCACTGTGCCCAAACAATCCCTATGCTTTCTTTTTCTCACACAATTTCTTGCTACAAACCCTTGCCACCACCACCAAGACAACGAATGCAGTCATCAGTGGGCCATGTCACGTTTAGTGGCTGCGACACAGCTGTGGCCAAGAAATACTTTTGCTCCAGATCCCGTGGCCAAGCAGAGGGCCACCCAGGGAGTGAACGGGTGATGTGTGGAAAAGAGGGTCACCATGGCTGGACCTCAGGGTCCTTGAGAACCTCAATTAAAGAGGTGTTACCTTACCCCATTGGACCTTAACCTAAGCCTCTCCCTTCTGGAAGGCAGAAGCTGGGGACAAAGAGGAAAATGGATTCACATCATAAAAGCTCCCTAGGTCTTCAGCCAAGGAACAGAAAGTCCCATATAAATTTACATGAGGTGGTTTAAAGGGAAGCATATCACAGAAGCACAACAATGAATAGAACCGTGTTGGGTCAGCCATACCACTTCAGCACAGAAGAACAGGCTGGAGAGTCCATCTGGGAAGAACCCATTGGGTGAAATGTTTTGACACAGGAAGATCACGTGCTGAGGGTTGTTCCCACCACCCCCAGAACCAGATGTGTGACACAGAGGTCAGCAAGTGTGGACATGGATGGGTGACATCGAATGTGGAAAATGTAGAAAGCTCTCTCCTCTTAGCCACAATTTTCTCGTGTTCAGAAGGAAGCATGTGATACTTTCTACCACTTCCCCCTCTTCTTTTCTTTTTAATTTATTTTCTTTTTCTTCTCTCATATAATACATCCCAACCCCCCTCCTCCCCTTCCTCCAGTATTCCCAGTTCCCCCATCTCTCCTCTGCCTCAGATCTAGTTCCCTCCCCAAATTGCCCATTTCTGCCCAGAAAAGAACAGTCTTCCTAGGGTTATCACTCAAACAGGGCAGGGCATAACAACAAGGAACAAGGCTGGACACTACTCCCTAGTTAACTCAGCAGGAACAAAGGGATCCCAAGGGCAGGTAAAAGTGCCAGAGACTCCCCCACTCCAGCCTGTAGGAGTTTTGCAACAACACCAAGCCAGACAGCCATAAGATATATTTAAGGGACCCTGCAAGTTCCATGTCTGCTACTTCAGGCTCTGTGATCCCCTAAGAGTACTGGTCAGTTGACTCCCTGGGGCTTGTTCTCCTGGTGTCCTTTACCTCTCTGGTCCCTGCATTCTCTTCTCCTTTTCTTCCACAGGATTCCCAGAGCTCTCAATGTTTGACCCTGGGCCTCTGCATCTGCTCCCATCAACTGCTGGAGGGGACCTCTCTGGGGAGGACTGGGCGAGGCACCCATCTGTGAGCAGAGAGTGACATCATTAGAAATCATCTCTGGGTTATCCAGTCTCTAGCCCTAGCCTGTCCTGCAGTTTCAGACAGGGGTTCCCTCCTTTGGCATGGAGTTCTGCCCTTCCATTGTCCCAGATGATCTTTATCCAGGTTTTTTTTTTCCCTAGTTCCACTCATTTGCCTGCAAAATTCATGAGGCCATTTTTTTTTTTAGTTTTTTGTTTGTTTGTTTGTTTTGTTTTGTATTTTTTTTGTTTTTTAATAGCTGAGTAATACTCCATTGTGTAAATGTACAACAATTTCTTTATCCATTCTTCAGTTGAGAGCCACCTAGGTTGTTCCAATTTCTGGATGTTATGAACAAGGCGGCTATGAACACAGTTGAGTAAGTGTCCTTCTGGTAGAATGGACCATCCTTTGAGTATATGCCCAGGAGTGGTATAGCTGGGTCTTGAGGTAGGTTGATTTCCAATTTCCTGAGGAATCTTCATATTAATTTCCATAGTGGCTGTACAAGTTTGCACTCCCACCAGCAATGTAGGAGTGTTCCTCTTGCTCCACATCCTTGCCAACATGAGCTGTCATTTGTGTTATTGATCTTAGCTGTTCTAACAGGTGTAAGATGGAATCTCAAAGTGGTTTTGATTAGCATTTCCCTGATCAGCCATTTGATATCCCTCTTTTTGAGAATTCTTTGTTTAACTCTATACCCCGTTTTAAAATTGAATTATTTGTTTTCCTGATGTCTAATTTCTTGAGTCCTTTATATATTTTGGATATTAACCCTCTAGAGTAGATAAAATCTTTTTTCCTTCTGTAGGCTGCCATTTTATCTTACTGACAGTGTCCTTTGCCTTACAGAAGCTTTTCAGTTTCATGAGGTCCCATTTATTTGATCTTAGTGACTGAGCTATTGGTGTTCTGTTCAGGAAGTAGTCTCCTGTGCCAATGGGTTCAAAGCTCTTCCCCACTTTCTCTTCAGCCACATTCGGTGTGTCTGGTTTTATGTTGAGGTCCTTGATCCACTTGGACTTGAGTTTTGTGCAGAGTGATAAACATGGATCAATTTGAGTTCTTCTAAACATGCAGACATCCAATTAGACCAGCACCATTATTTCCTTGTTCCATTGTATATTTCTGGCTTCTTTATCAAAGATCAGGAGTCCATAAATGTGTGGTTTTATGTCTTGATCTTCAGTTGGTTCCTTTGATCAACATGGCAATACCATGTTTTTTGTGTTGTTGTTATTTGTTTTTTATTACTATAGCTCTGTAGTACAGCTTGAAATCAGGAATGCTGATACTTCCAGAAGTTCTTTTATTTTTCAGGATTATTTTAGCTATCCTGGGTTCTTCACATTTCCATATGAAGTTGGAATCTGTACATTGCTTTTGGTAAGATGGCAATTTTTACTATGCTAATCCTACCAATCTGGGAACATGGGAGAATGAGAATAAACCATTTCCATTGAGTTATTCTTCAATTTCTTTCTTCAAAGACTTGAAGTTTTTGTCATTCACTTGCTTGGTTAGATTCACTCCAAAATATTTTATGTTATTTGTGACTATTGTGAAGACTGTTGTCTCCCTGAATTCTTTCTTAGTCCATTTGTTGCTTGTATATATGAGGGCTACTGATTTTTTTTTTTTTTTTTGAGTTGATCTTGTAGCCAGGCATTTCACTGAAGTTGTTTATTAGCTGTAGGAGTTTCCTTGTAGAATTTTGGGGGTTGCTTATATATAGTATCATATCATCTACAAATAAGAATACTTTGACTTTTTCCTTTCCAATTTGTATCCCCTTAATTTCCCTTAATTTCCTTCAGTTGTCTTATTGCTCTAGCTAGAACTTCAAGTACTATATTCAATGAGTACGGAAAGCGTGGATAACCTTATGTTGTTTCTAATTTTAGTGGAATTGCTTTGAGTTTCTCTCCATTTAATTTGATGTTGGCTGTGATCTTGCTGTAAATTTTTTTATTATGTTTAGGTATGTCCCTTGTTTCCCTAATCTCTCCAATACTTTTATCATGAAGGGGTGTTGGATTTTGTCAAAAGCTTTTTTTTGGCATCTAGTGAGATAATCATTTTTTTTCTTTCAATTTGTTTATATGGTGGATTACATTGACTGATGTTTGTATGTTGAACCATCCCTGAATCTCTGGGATGAAGCCTACTTCATCATGGTAGATGATCTTTTTTATGTGTTCTTGATTCAGTTTGAGAGTATTTTATTATTTTTGTATCATATGTTCATGAGGGAAATTGGTCTGTAATTTCCTTTTTTTGTTGAATTTCTGTGTGGTTTGGGTATCAGGGTGACTGTGGCCTTATAGAATGAGTTTGGCAATATTCTTTCTGTTTCTATTTTGTGGAATCATTTGAGGAGTATTGGCGTTAACTCTTCTTTGAATGTCTAATAGAATTCTGCACTAAAACCATCTGGTCCTGGGTTTTTTTAATGGCTGCTTCTATTTCCTTATGGTTTATAAGTCTTTTAAAATTGTTTATTGGTAGGTGGTATCTATCGAGAAAATCATCCATTTCTTTTAGACTTTCCAGTCTTGTGAAGTCCAGCTTTTTAAAGTATGACCTAATGATTCTTCGGCCTCGTAGTACTTCTTGTAGTGTTCTTGATCTCAGGGTCTGTATGCTCATGAGTTGGAAAGTCCCTCTGAAACAATCCAAGAGTGCTCTGCCCCATTCCGAGTCACACTGGGAGAGCGACCCTCAGGACCAGCCCCACAAGACAAACCAGTTGTGTTCCACATCTAGAAGAATTGGAAGCCACAGTAGACCAAAGTCAGGCCATTTGGACTACAGCTTCAGCTCCACTGTTAGTATACTCTCTTGTGTCTTGGAGTGAGTCACAGTTTTCTTTCTGTAAGGTAATCCAGAATCACTTAATATCTGAGAGTTTACCACACCAGGATCACTTGATATTTGAGAGTTTACTTCAGGAGATGGCAAACTAAGTGTTCTGGAAACCCTGTCCTCTGCCTGTTTTGTAAATAAAGTTTTAATGGGACATACCACCATCCATTTGGTTACATACCACCTCTGGCTGTTTTTATACTACAAAGGCAGAGCTGGGTAGCTGAGAAAGACGCCAGCTATGTGGCTTACAGCTGAAGATATTTAATATCCGATCCTTGAAGGCAAAAAGTTGGCCAAGCACAACAATAGGAAAATTAATGCATGTGGAGAAGAGACTATTTGCCAAACTCACCCTTAAAGTGAATCAGGGCAGGGAATGGAATGGTCTCCTCCTGACTTAAATTGGCCAAAAGCTCTCACCTGGCCCAAAGCTCAGTATCTGATCAAAGATGTGCTGGAGAGACAGCTGGGAGTCCAGGAGCCTATTATCTGAGAGAAGCCTGTGGGGTGGTGAGGAGCCTGAGACCCCAGTGGCAGGGACAGTCGGCCTCGGTTCTGCGTGGCTCAGTGTCAGGCTGCTGAGCTTCTGATAGGAGCCAGGTGCCGCTCTTGAGAAGCAGTGGTTCAGCCTGGAATCCGATGAGAACTCCTCCCACCCCACCCCCACGCCCTGTCTTCCCCTCCCTGCCCAGGACCTTTAACCACAGGTAACACAGATCTAGGTAAACTTTCCTTGGCTTTTGAACCGCAAGGAGACATTTCTTCTCGCCTCCTTACTCACCGGCTGTTTCCTCCTTCTGCCATTTATTAATCTCACTGGTTAACCATTGAACTCCATGCAGACTCCTCTCGTCTCCAATCCTGTTCTCCCTGTTGGCTTCAGAAAAGGGCTCCCACTAAACAAACCTACCGTTCTTTTCTTTCTTTTCACAGCTGAAGTCAACTGATAAAAGAGGTGGGGCTGGGGTGCTGTTTTGCTAAAAAGACACTCCTCCAAACCTGTGACCTGGTGAGGAGGTGAGAAGTCCTTTTCAGTACGGGCCAGCCATGCTTAGAAAGGAATCCATCAGCTGCAAAACATACACAGAGACAGAGACAGACAGACAGACACACACACACACACAAACAGGGACACACACATACACACACACAGAGTGGGGTCGTATTTTAGAGAAGGGGTTTATGATTTCTTCATCATTGAAAAGAGCAGATTGCTTGTCTCTAAACTTAAGTGCCATTTGGGTTTATATCCCCCCAGTTAAAGAAGTGTGGTTTAGAGAGAGAGGACCATGCCTATGGGAGGGAAGAGTGAGGGGACAGTGACACAAATGAAGAGACTTTGGAAAGAGGGCCGTGGAGCTTGACAGCAGCCCCACTCCCTCTCTCCTTTAAATTGCTGGATTTCTCTAGAACTTCAGCTCTGTCAGCTCCATGGGGCCAGCACCGCTCTACCCCTAGCACCAAGGCTAGTGATGGCAAGGAGTAGTGCTCACATATCTGTTAACAAATGAGTGACTGAATGGAAATGAGCAGCCTGGTCACTGGTCCCAGTCCTTTGGGGTGATGGAGGCTCCACATTGTCACTGTTTACTCTTTTTCTGAAGTACTCAGAAGGCCTTGCCCCGTTAGGATAGAATTCATGAAGGACAAGGAGAAAGACCTTTCTGAACCATTAACAGAGCTCTAGAGATACCTAACAGTTTGTCTATCAAACACTCAAATGCCCAGCCCAGCTGCTTACTGGGGCTTTCTACCCGTTTTTGAAAGGGAGATTTCCACAGTGGGCATTTCCACTCTAAGGACTAGTGTGTGTTGGGCATTTCGTGTGCATTTTCCTTGAGTGCTCATGATAGCGCTGCTGTGTGGTATAGTCCCTCCTTCAGCCTAGCAAATGAGATATAAATGAATTCAAGACTGGAGAGCACAGGTTGGCCTATCTTAGGCTTGTGTGACTCCAGGGACATCATTTTCACCATCACACATACTTTCTGCCTCTAACTAGCTCTGGGACCTCAGGAAGCCACTCCTCTCTTAGCCTCAGTTTCCATATTCTCAAATCCACAGAGCTGAACAAAATTGCTTAGCAAAGTCTTCCACAGACGGGTCTGAACAGGCGACTTTACTTTCTTGGGGGTCCCAACTTAATTTCACTTCTGAAAGTTAAAAGAAGAACAGCATGTACTAAAAGCAGCTCAAAATGTTTCTTTTTCTTGCTTTCTCAGCGTGGGGACACTTTTGAACACCCCGCTAAAGCCTGGTTGGTCCTGCTCCTTTCATAAAGAGCCACCCTGTAATCTGGGCTCTGGGCTCAACTGGGCACCACCCTGTAACCCTTCACCCTGGTTTCACACTAGTTCAGATTTCTTCTGTGTGGTGGTAAAAGCAGGTGGTCCCTTCCAAGGGAATGCCATGCCTCAGGCAGCCTCTGGGCACCTGTTTGCTCCCAACACCGCTAACTCCACTAACTCCACATGGTAAGATGCTGGAATGAGGGGGTTTTGGAGAGGCGAGGATGTGGGAAGCCAGCAGTGCTCAAGGTGGTGGAGGTGGGGCCAGCGGGGCCAGCGGGGGGGGGGGGGGGCGGGGGGCGGGCAGCTGGAGTCTTAACTCAGTCCTTGTTGCCCAACAGAGGAGATGGAGGAACTCTAGAATTCTCAGCACCAGCAGGGCTAGTGCTCAGTTTTCCAGCCGCTTCTGCAGTGGAGGCCACAGTGAAGATGGAGGGAAGTCTAATATACCTGGTGGAGCCTGAGTCAGCAGTCACTGCTCTCCTTCTCCACAGCCAGCCCAGGAGCCTCCAGTTTCTTCACCCAGCATCCTACAAAGGGAGCCACTTACTAAGCCTGACCCTCTAGCTGGTGGTAGAGCTGGCACTTACACTGGAAACTAACCAATAGCTGTCTGGATATCCGATGAGACCATTAAGAAAAGAAAAGGTTGTAATTTGTGCTGATGGAGAGGACCAAAATCTCAGGCAGTTAATTGAACATTTGGGCGCTTTACTTGGGCTATCCTGAGGACAGACTCTGCTAAGAGCAAGGCCATTAGTGATGCCCTGCTTTGCCCTACTCTGGATTCCTGGAGTTGCAAATCCATTCTCTCACCACAGCTTCCTATTCTCCATGTGCCCTGTTCTTTTTCTTTCCATTGCACCTGTTGCCAATGGTACGGGTCTGGGAAGTCTTAAAAATGAGAGACCAGATAGAGACCTCTGCTTAATGTTTCACGATCCTATTCACGATTAGAGAAAGAATTCAAAGATGAGACAAAGCAAGGAATAGAGAGAAAGTTATATTGAAAGGCAAAAGTAAAGGTCTAGTATCCAGACATAAAGAACTATGCAACAAGAAGGGCCCCAGTTGGGACACAGGGCTCTCCCTGGTAGAGTAGAAATTGAACAGAGGATGAAGGGGGTTGGGGGAGGGTGGGAATAGGAGCAAAGGGGACCGGGAGGAGGAGAGGAACTGAAAGAAAAAGTATATGGAGAGATGAAAAGAACTGGGAGACAATTAGGGGGCTATCGGGAGACCAAGTGTAATGGAAACTCACAGGAATCTAGAAGGGAGACCCTGGCAAGGATCCCTAGTAATTGGAGATAGAGAGCCTGAACAAGCCATCTCCTGTGGCCAGGCAAGGCTGCCGGTGGTGAGACTGGGACACCATTTCAGCCACAAAACCTCTGACTTAGCAGCCTGCATCCTCCTCATTCTCATTTTCCCTGTAAGATCCATGTTAATAATGGAAGGGCAGAGGTGGTGCACGGAAGGCAGAGGCAGGTGGATCTCTGTGAGTTCAAGGCCAGCCTATTCTACAGAGTGAGTTTCAGGACAGCTAGAGTTACAACAGAGAAACCGAATCTCGAAGAAACTAAAAGAAAAAAAAACAAAGGTAGGCTGAGCAACCCAGTAAGCAGTGTCCCTCCACAGCCTCTGCATCAGTTCCTGCCTCCAATTCCTGCCTTGAGTCCCTGTTCTGATTTTCCTGAATAATGAACTACAAACGAAGAAGAAATAAACCCTTTCCTCCTGGAGCTGTTTTTGGTTGTGGTCTTTACCCACAGCAATGGAAACCCTAACCAAGACAATCCTCAAAGGGCTCATGTGTTGCAGGTTTGGTCTCCAGTCTGGTCCTGCTGAGCAGTGGCTAGATCATGAAGGTGCTAACCTCACCAATGAATTAATCCAAAGAGCTCACAGCTGACTGAGATAGCATTTGGGGTCTGGTTGGAGGAGGTGGATAGCTGGAGGCATGCCTTGGAAGGAAGGTATAACTTGGGCTGGGTCCCTTCCTCTTGACTCCGCCTCATTCCTGGCAGAGTAACAACCTTTCCTCCATCATATTCTCCTGCCATAATGTTTCTGCCTTGCCACGAGCCTAAATACCAAGGATCTGGCCAACCCTGACTGCAGCTCTGACCCTGCGAGCCAAGACTGATCTTCTCCTTTAAGGTGATTTCTTGGGCTTTTGTCACAGTGATAAGAAAACTAACCAACACTTTGAGACATAGCAAATCCAGCCCTACTAGCCATCCTTACTTTGAAACTCCTTCTCAAGAGCTGATAGGAGTTACTTTGAAACTCTTATCAGACAGACACTGGGGAAGGAAAGAGGAAAGGGCAGCACAGACCATATTTCAGCTGCGAGCCTTATGCTCTGCTGGTGGAGAACTGGTGTGCGGTTTCTGTCCCTTTGCACATAGATCTCCCTCTGTTGGACTGTCTCCTTCCCTTGCCCACAAGTGAGTGTTACATCTCTCAAGATGTAATTCAGTGTGGCCCTGCATTTCAGCAAGTCATGCCCTGTTCTGCAGGCAGAATCACTTCACCCCACCAGGGAGCAGCCAGGGACTTGGAGGGTGCTGTTCCCTGAGGACCTCACCCCATAGAGCTGTTGCGGTATGTGTATTCAGACTTGGACCAGGTTTTTCTGGCAGTGAAGAGGCCATGTGCTGCTTGTCCTTTGTTCTTCAAACTGAGCACAGTCTTTACATAAATGGTATTCAATAAATGTCTATTATGGTAGTCTATAATGTGACTAAATTGACCTGTAATGTGACAGAATCAATAAAGGTATAGAACTATGGCTGAAAGACGTGTGTGATATTCTGATTACTTATAGCGTGACAGCCCATTCCAAAGACAGCTGTTTTACACAATAATGTAGGGATATTTCTCTTTGTTGTTGTTGTTTGGTTGATTTTCGAGACAGGGTTTCTCTGTTGTAACTCTGGCTGTCCTGCTGACAGGACAAAGTTCAGACCAGGCTGACCTTGAACGTGTGATCCTCCTGCCTCCGCCTCCCTCAACAAATCCTACTGTGTGCACCACCACAACCAGCTTACAGTAGGCATTGCCTGGCTTCTGCTACCACCCAGTCAGATGGAGGTCATGACAGAAATTATCTGAAGATTCCATTGGACAGAGCATCTACAATGGCCCCTTCCTTCACGTGTTTGTTTGGTACAATACTGTGTAATGCCTAAAAGAACAAGAGCCTGGGACAACAGCCAGACTTCTTATATGGCAATGGCTGTCCTTCCATGAGTGTCTCGGAGAGATTTGGGCCATAGCTGCAAGGCTTCCTGTGACGTCCTCAGAAGACACACAACATCACTACTGCCACTCATGAATTGTCAAGCACAAGGCACGGAGCAGGGTGGATTAGGAGGGGGCGACTTTATAGAGACGTGATACAAGTTGTTATAGTTAATCCCTTGTCGAACCGGATTGGACTTGGAAAATGCCTAAAAGACTGGTAAAGCACACCTTGGGCACTCTCTGTGGTGCATACTCACAGATGATTAGATCCTGAGGGCTCACACCTAATCGGTGAGTTACTCCCTTGCTAGAGTCGTAATCTGATTGCATCTGGGAGAGATGGTGAAAAGTAGCAGGCAGAGCTTACTTAGTTGGAGAAAGTTCTTGAAGGCTATCTTTCCTTGATCCATTTCTGTGTTTTGATCCATTTCCTTGATCCATTTCCTCTGCTTCCTGTTCACCGGAACAGGTACAGTGGCCTCTACCATGTGCTCTTGCTTCCACAGGCCCAGACATAATGGAGCCAGCACACACCTCCATCCCAGGACTTAGGAAACAGAGGCAGAAGGTCAGCCTGGGCTACTTGGCAAGACCCTTTCTCAAACAGATCAACATGAACAATAAAAAGCACAACAAAACCCTGGGAATAAGTACTACAGGACAAAAACGCCTGATGTAAAACACATGCCTTTCAATAAAATACTTTATTTTAAGATAATGCTTCACTAGGGTTTTGAGCCTCAGCTCCATATGATATTCCACTGCTGTACCAAGGTAAACCTTTAAAACCTCTGGAGCAAATCAGCATTTATGAGTCTACAAAATCAAGAGACAGAGATTCAGAAAGTGACCAGACTCCATGACACAATCTATCAGAAGCTCTTGGTTTACCTAAGGGCAGCTGTGCAAGCATTTGGTACATCTGGAGTGGGCTTGGTTCAGGCATCCATTCATGTTCAACTCTCTGAACTTAATGGAAGGTGCTGGGATTTGATGAGGGATGAGCCGAGAAGTGGCTTACACGTAGAACGATCAATGCTGTCATTTATAATAATGAACAATTAGGAAAGAACCCTGGTTTTTGTGTTAGTCAGCTTTGTATGATTGTAACAAAATACTAAGATGATCAAAGTATAAAGACAAAGAGTTTGTTTTGGCTCGTGGTTTGGAGTTTTCTTTTTCTTTGCTACCTTCCTTTCTTTCTTTTCTTTTTTCTTTTTGGCTTTTTGAGGCAGGGTCTCACCATGTAACTCTGGCTGTACTGGAACTCACTCTGTAGACCAGGCTGACCTCTAACTCACAGAGATCCACTTGCCTCTGCCTCCTGAGCTCTGGAACTAAAGGTGTGCGCCGCCATACCTGGACATAGTTTGAAACTTTCAATCCAGGAAGGTTGACAGCTTCTTCTGGGTCTGTGCAGAGGCAGCATACCACGGTAGGAATACATAGTGAGGAAGACCTGTTTATTTCATGGCAGACAGAAGGAAAAAGACAGGCAGGAAAAGGGGAGCAGGGTCCTATTCCTCTTTAAGGCCATGCTTTCAAGGGGCTTTTGCAGAGGACCTGGGTTCAATTCCCAACACTGATGTGGGACAGTGGGTAAACTATCTGTAACTCCAATTCTAGGGCATCTAAGGTCCTCTGACCTCCTTGAGAACCTTCACCCACGTGGTATACATAAACTCACACACACACGAACTTTTTTGTTTTTTGTTTTTCTCAAAAAAGAAAGGTTTCAAGGATCTAATTCCTTTCCGGTAGAACAAAACTTCTGAAGTTTCTGTTCCCCAAAGGTAGCACAAGCCAGGCACTGAGCCTTTAACTCCTAGTTTTAGGGGAGCATTGAGATGAAAGCTGCAGCAACGGTCATCGCCAGAGCCTCTTTATGTAACTGTCTGATGGACAATTAGGTGACTGTAAATACTACTTCCCAAGCCGCAGTGCTAGCATGCACGACGAACTTGAGCGAGTCACTCCTGCAATCCTGTTCAAATACCCAGACTCATAGAGAAAGGCTAGGTAACTCTACGGCATAACAGTACATCTCTCCACGTAGCAAAGCACTGAACGCTTCTACCTCTTCTTCTTTGTGCCTTTTGCATTTGCTAAGTTTCACATAGTGAGTGTATGTAATTTTTATCATCTCAAAATAAAATTAGAAAGGAGATGAAACTCCACTGGAAAGTTGGGGGCTACGACCTGGTTGCCAAACTTTTACTCTGAAGCTTTACCCTGATGCTGCCTAATGGCTTGACGTATCCCTGCTATTATGTGGAATTGCATCAGCAACTGCCTCAGAGCACTACTGTGCGGTCTCCTGCTATTTCTTAGGCTGTCTAGGCCTGGTTATCTGCTCTACTAAATTAGGGGTTTGGACAGTAGAACTGAGTCTGGGGAACTTCAGAAGTCACAAGCGCTTTCCTGGATCCCGTTGGATCCTCTCAGTAGCCCTAAAGCTGCTAAGTACAAAGTGGATCTTATCACTATTCCACCAAAGACAAAAGAGAGGTTCGTTGGCCTGGGGACACACAGATGTTGAAAGAGTGAGAATCCAAAGCAGGTCTCCAGGCCTTACACCTTGCCCTATCTGCTCTGCCAGGATTCCTTTCATATATTAACAGTGAGTTCCTGTCCCCCCATGAAACCCCAGCCAGTGCCTTGATTAGAAGACCTAGATATTGAGATTAATGTCTCTTCCTCCTTTATGTTTTCTGAAAGACTTATAGACAACTCTCACACCCGCTCTGAATCATTCTCTATTCCATCACCATGCTCCTCCTCTGACCTTGTTTGTGGGCCACACACCAGTGGGTCAGCATCTGAAAACTAGAATTGAAAAAGGCCCCAAAGGTCAGCGTCCTAAGAAGCCTTTGGCGGCCTTTCACAGATTCTCTCATCTGAAAAGTCCTTTGCCACAGCACTCTCCGGGGAGCCCAGGGCCAGGGTGATAAGGCTCCCTTTCCCCCACCGAGCCTCCGTGCTTTTGCTAGGTGACCTGCATTCATTGAGGGGGAACACAGAGGTTGCCTGGTGTGAGGCAGCATGACTCAGGCTTTTGCACAAGGACACTGTCCACAATGGAAAGGTCTGAGAGTTCCAAAGGCAAAGAAAACCAGAAATGCCAAGGCAAGTGGTGACAGAAAAAGCCAAAGCACAACAAATTCCAGGGGCCAAGAAAATGTCGGGGTTGGGGGAGGGGTTTCTCCTGAGAGAACACGCTGTGATATGGGCAGCTGGAAGTCAAAGAGCCTGGCTAGCCTCCCTGAGGGGTTCTCCCACCTGCTGGGGGTCCTTTCTTCTCTGTGTCTGGGTTCAGATAACTCCCTGTTCCCCCCAACAACAATGAGGAGCCTCCTCTCTGTGCTAGCTAGCCAGAACAACAGCTCTTGGTTGCTGTGTTAGCAGCTTGCTGGATCATCAGCACAAAGTAACTTAGTAAAAATCAGAGTTCTGATCATGTTCTCGTAGGATTCTTTCCTAAGCTGGGTCTCCTTTTGCCCATAAAGTCAGTTGCTTTTATCTTATGTAGGACTTAAAGAAATGGGTGTCCCATTTCTAATAGCAACTCATTGAGTACTGTATTATTAAATAGGGAACAAGCAAAAGTATTAAAGAGCTTCTCCCTAAACCAGTTCTCAACCTGTAGGTCGTGACTCCTTTGGGAGTCGTGAATGATCTTTTCACAGAGGTAACCCAAGACCATCTGCGTATCAGATGTTTACATTACAATTCATAACAGTAGCAAAATTGTAGTTATGAAGTAACAATCAAAATAATTTTATGGTTTGGGGTCACCACAACATGAGAAACTGTATTAAAGGGTCGCAGCACTGGGAAGGTTGAGAACCGCTGAATCTTAATGGAACCTTATGTAGAGACATTTAGAAAGGAGGATTGTATTCAGTTTGATGAAATACTTTATGCTGGGCTCCAAAATGACTTGTATGCATGGAAACTATTAAAGTGTTTTAAATCCTATTCTTGTCTTGCCCTCCAAATAAAATTCTTTTGTGTTAATAAATATTCCATCATGTGCATCCAATGTGAGGGATCTCATAAAAAGAAGTTGCATCTCTTTGTTTCTGAGGTGGTATGAAATTATCTCATGTAAATGAAGAAAGGATTCCTGTTAGATTCATTCCAAAAATTGTAAGCCTCAGGCATCAAAAATTATCCACCAGGATAGTCACCAGACTCAATCTGATGTCACAGCCCCTCTAAAAAGATTTTGAAGTTGGGTAGTAATGGTACACACCTTTAATCCCAGCACTGAGGAGGCAGAGGCAGGCGGATCTCTGTGAGTTCGAGGCCAGCCTGGTCTACAGAATGAGTTCCAGGACAGCCAGAGTGACAACAGAGAAACCCTGTCTTAGGGAAAAAAAAAAAAAAAAAAAAAGAAGTTTTGAATGAGTTGCACACCAGATTAGTACTTGCTTCGAACTTAGATAATGTTCTCCCTTAGTCGCCACAGCGGCCCTATGAGATGTGTAATCTCCATTTTCAAATCAAGAAACCAAGTAAGAGGATCAGAGAAGACTCCAAATGGCAGAGCCAGCATACAGGACAAGCAGCAGACTTCTAAACTTGGGACTTTTTTTGCACTAGCCTTATCCTTTAAATCCTTTGTCTGGTCACTGCTCAAGCCTTTCAGTCATCAGAATCAGCTTCCTTTGCAGCCCTGTCCACTCTGAGGTCATTTCTGTTGCTTTATAGATTTCTTGCTTGTACTGAGCCTCCTTGTAAGGACTATCCTCAGGTTCACCCCTAAGCATGATTCCTCACGTGTGCACCAGGGCCCTAGAATATGCCCCGGGTCAGGAGACACTGACTCTGGCATGCCAGGAATTATCATTTAGGACCATCTTGCCAAATGCTCAGCTTCAATGCTGCCAAGACTGAGGAATGCTGGGTTCCAGGAGGTGTTAGGAACTGGCTAGTACAGGAAGAAGAGGCAGAGGGTGGGCCTCGGCTCCTAAACCGTAGGCTCAGGAAGGAGACAGGAATTCTGATAAGAAGCAGGCTCCAGGTCCCACCCAGTGTCAGTCTGTAAGCTATTTCCTGGTTCGTGGATGGCAGTGACCTGGAAATACAAGTCATGGAAGTGCTGCCAAGGGGGCATCGCCAAGTTCCCCCAGACATAATCCTAATTTTTAAAAATCCCATAATTTAAAAAAGTCAAACACTTTAAGTTATCCCAAATCTCTCTTCTCTTTCTCTCTCTTATGTGTATATGTATATGTGTGTATGTATATGTATATGTGTAAGTATGTGTATGTGTGTATATGTAATATATGTACATATGTATGTGTATGTATATGTAATATATGTATATTCATCCCCTTGGTTCTGTTCCTTTAGAGAAACCTGACTAAAACACCCATGGTCCAATAAAAAGTCTCAAAAAATTCACTGGTTCACCAAGCTAGACTGGGGTAGAATCCTCCCTTTGATCTGCTGTTGGTGTCCTCTCTAAGGTAAACAGACATTTGTTCTTGTCTCTCCAGGAAGACTCAAGCAGCGCATTGGAACTGCTGTGACTGTGACGGGCTCTGAAACTTCATGGGTGAGACGGAGAGGTAACAGACACCAAATGGCCAATATATAATCACTAACCGAAAGCAGAAGCAGCACTTCTACCAGAATGGCTTTAGCGGAGGGCTCTTTGACTTTGTTGTACTAAAGCTGAAGGTGATGTGTGGTGGTCCAAGTCTTGCTTAATTTGCATACACTGAAAAGCTCTAGATTGCTTTATGGAAGGGACTTGACCACAACAGGGAATCACAGCCCTGAACTGATTCCTAGTCTTGGGTCCTTTCTCATCCTTATGACTATGTGACCATAAGGGTCACGTGGATCCCTCTCCAGGAAAGAACCTGTATACAATAAATCTCCCCCACCTTAGTTCTTCCAAAAGAAACCTGAGGACATACCAATATGGTACTGTGGGGGAAATAAGGAAAGTACTGGCCCTTTCAGAATTTACTGGTTATTAGTGGCTTACTGGCAGGACAGGAGCTCGTAGCAATTAGATGCTCGGTGGAGGCTGTGGGGGTCCATCTAACAGTGGTACAGCCATAGCGCAGCGGCTATGTCCTCAGCTCCAGAAATAAGATTTTAGAGACAGACACAGAATCCCACACTGGTTTCTTTCTGCATAGAGTACAAATCATGATGATAAGACAAGTCAAACAGGAGCTAGTAGAGTCCCCTCCACCTATAGAATAGCAAAGAAACTTTGGAAGATGTCACAGAAATTGGTGCACACAACATCTACCTGAAAGACGCAGGGATGGTGAATCTGGTCATCACTCTTTCAACCCGTTCACTTGGTCTTTGTCAACACACATGGATCATCAAAAACTTAATTGGGTGATAACTCTAACGCAACTTTTCCAGATGTGGGTCTATTGCTAAGGAAACCAATACAACTTCTGGCAGTTATTGATCTGGCAAATTTCATTTTTTTTCCCCTGGGTATCCTATAATAAAGTCTACCAGAATCAGTTTGTTTTTAGCTGGCATATCCAGCAATACACCACTGTCTTATCTCAGGCCTCAGTCTGTGATCATAACCTAATCCGAGGGACCTCAGCAGCCTCCACATTCCATGTGCTGTGGATTATATCACATTGTATCACACAGCTTCCCGGGCTGTGCCTATAATGAAAACTGGTCCTTGATGAGCACACACAGCTATTATTCTAGATATATTGTTGAGATAATGCAAGCAGATCAAGTGAAATGAATCCCATAGCAGTCAGGGCCTAGCTATTTTGGTATTACTTCTAAGCCTGGAGTCTGGACAGATGAAGATGTTTCACCCAATGTGGGAAGGTTGTAGCATCTGATCTTTCTGACCACCATGCAGATGGGTGGGATCCTGTAAACCTCTGGAAGGAGCAGAACCCTTTGGCACACTATCTCAACGTATCTACTGACTGAAAGACTTGTGAGTGTGGGCCTAGAAAGGAGAATTTGCAAAAAGATCCAACCTACTAGGCAGGCTGTTCTGCCATCTAAAGTGGATTCAACATGCCCATTTGTTCTGTGAAGATACGGAAATGGTGCAGAACTGTTTTCAGGTCCCTATAGGTAAGTCACAACATAGCCCTTTAGGATTTGGGCACCAAACTACGCACTCTAAGAAAAGCTTTTACCTTACTGTTGGGCCTAATAGAATCTGAATTCCCCATCCTGCATCCCAAGGGACCGCCATGAGCTGAGTTTTGTTTCTGTGAGTTCCAGTCTGCTCTGGGCTCTTCTGCATGAGGTATTCCCACTACTTTTCCTGCTGATGCATAGAAATGTCAAGTTACCATTAAACACAAAGCCTTACCCAGACACCTAAATCTCTACATGGACCCTGGTGGGTAACTTTTACCTGATCTTTTAACTGTTCCCTTCTATATTGTCTGTTGCTGTAACAAAGTAGCAATGATGGGATCAAGTAATTTATAGAGGATAGGAGTTTATTTGGTTGGGTCTAGAGGTTGGAGAGTCCTAAGAGCATAGTGCAAGGGTGTGCTCAGTGTGTGCGCAGCGCTTTTGAAATGCTGCACTGGAATGTGGAGGAGAACATTACCTGGAAAGGCAGAGCAAGCTTGCTATCTTGGGTTTCTATGTCTCTATAAAGCCATTAATGCCATCACTGGGAGTCACCCCACAATATCACCTAGTCTATTAATGGCATTTTCATAAGAATATTTATGAAGCACTCACTCAAACCAGAGCACACATCTTCTCTATCCATTACAACTGCAATGGCCAATCCTAAAACAAGGCCTTGGTTCAGCATCAGTCATGATGGGTCTGCTTCCCTCCTCAAACCCAGACTGGAAAAATTGCTCATTATATGCATGGCTATATTTCATTTCCACAACAGCCTGCCTAATAGAGTAAATTTCCCAATTGTACAGAGGCAGGAACTGACAATGCAAACAGTTTACCCAATGTCTCACACCCAGTCCGTGGAAAGCAGAAATGGACTCCCCTCATGCACATCTGACTCCAGAGCTGAACCCCAGCCAAGAAGAACAGAGAGTCTTGGCCAAGCTGCACCCCAGGGCTTACCTTAGGGAGAATTGCCCCAGTCATTATTTCTACTGCTTCTTGACTAACATAGCCAATGAGTCTTCCGGATCGTCCCACTTCTCAGTAACCAAAGTGAGTTAGTATTGAACTTTAAAGCATGCTTAACTCATGAAACATTTCAAATAGGTGGAGAAATCTAGAGAATAGCATAGCAGACATCTACACTAACATACACAATGCCCTATTCTTCTCAAACCCTTTTTTGGTTGTTCGGCCCCGTGTAACCCAGGCTAGCCTCACACTCACTATATAGCTAAGGCTAGTCTCAAACTCCTGATCCCCCGCCTCCATCTCTCTAGTGCTTCAATTATAGGCATATGCCACTGTGTTCAGCTTTATTTCATATCTTAAAATATAGTAGGAGGGCCTGTGTTCAATCTCAGTCCTGCCAAGAAAAAAAAAATAAAGGTTTTCAGCGTTTCTGCAAATATCAGTAATGTAAGTGGACAAGTAACTGTGTTGTTAGAATGCAGACAAATAAGCAAAGAGCAACTAAAATTAATGAATTCCAGTTACAGGTTGAGAAAAGGCAAATTCTAAATGAATAAAGACAACATAATAGTATTTCAATGCAATTAAAGCATTGATAAGACCAACAGACTTTTATCAACATTCAGAGCTATTTGCTTAGGCTTCTCCAACTCTGACTGAATGTATCCTTGATTCTCTGTTTTCCTGCCTTCATTTTCCACTTTACAAACTTTCCTGAAGTCCTACTTCATCTCCTTCCATTTGCCTTCCTGGCCCCTTGGCATCCATTACCAACCTGACTCTAAATCCATCCAGTACTTTCCATCGGTCTTTTGTGTGTTGTCATGGAGGTTCTTCTCCTGAGAAGAAGTTCACTATATTCATACACTAGAACAAATTTAGACCTGAAATTGATTTGGTAGCACATCAGCCTCTTGTTGTGTGTTTGGGATGCCCCAAGCCTCCTTGGGTCACTAAGAATAGGCTTTGGTGAGTATGTGTGGAGCTGGGTTGCTTCTTAGTAGTATAGGCTGCATAACCATTTTGGAATATTGCTCCAATACATCTTCTGAAAATGAGGATGCTCCCATTTTGTATGATCCCACAACTTGACCTGTAGGAGAATCATAATAGAAGAGTGCACAACACGGGTGCAGAGTCCACAACACGGGTGCAGAGTGCACAACGCGGGTGCAGAGTGCACAACACGGGTGCAGAGTGCACAACACGGTGCAGAGTGCACAACACAGACAGGAATGTTTCCACCAGTACTGCTCAAACAGGCCCCAAACTGAAAACAGCACAAATGGCCACTGATAGTCACGTGAGGTAAACTTTGATGCATTTTAACAGTGCAGCTTCACATTAGCGGGATGATATTGTCTCTATGTGGAGGGTGGGAAGCCAGACTCGATAACTCATGCTCAGGATTCCACTGCACAGAGGTCAAAGACAGCCGAGGGACCAGCAGTTGTGCTTAGGTGTGGCAGGAAGGATGCCAGTGTTGACAGTGTACTGTTGCTTGGCCTGCATGGTGGTTAATGAGTGCTTGTTAAAACGCCACACATCACAGCATCTGTGGTCCTGCAGGGGCAGTGCCCTGATTACTTCACAAAGTTCTTTCGAGAAACTTCAAATTCTCCAGTGACAACTGGTAGTGGCTTGTTTACTCCTTGAATCTTCTATTTTCTGCCCAAGAAATACCGCTTTCATAGATTTCCTGTGCTTTGCTGTGCAATTTGTTCATCCATTTCTAGATAAGAGGACACTGAAGTACAAAGAATCCAGCAAACATCGCTATAGCTGCCATGTAACAAGCGTAAGTCCAGATTATGCATAGAGGCTCCGACCTCGGGAGCAGCTACCAAACCACCTTACCACCCCCAGTCACCAAAACTAGGGATCATCATTCAACAGGAGTCCTGAAAATGCCCCCACTTCCTGCACTGGAACAATCTACCCTGCGCCCTGATTCTGTCCTTTCTGTAGGTCCCTTCAGCTTCACATTAACCAGTTCAGCCCTCACCTGATTTAGTACAGCTTCCCTTTATATCTGGGTTTCTCATCCTGTGGGTCAAGACCCTTTTGGAGATCAAACAACCCTTTCACAGGGGTCCCATAAGACCATCAGCAGATCAGATATTTATGATTCATATTATGATTCATAGCATTAGAAAAATTACAGTTATGAAGTAGCAATGAAAACAATTTATGGTTTAGAGTCATCACAGCACGCGGAACTGTAATTAAAGGTCACATTATTAGGAATGTTGAGAACCACTATCCTAGATGCAAGTCCTGTCTTTCTGTCTTACCAGGCTTTCAGGCATTGATCCTTTGATGGTAGCCCATTGCCCACCTTCTCAAACAGAGCCCCTCACCATACCATGACTTTGAATGCCCTTCACTTGTTTGATTGAATGTTTGATTGCTTATGATCTGCATGTTCTATCAGTAGAACACCTGAGGAGTTCTGTATCAATAAAAACATCTGAGCACAGATGCTCAGAGTTCCACTGTCCAGAATGGCGCTGGCCAGGATAGTGGTTCACTCTGCTGATGTCTGGAAGGGTTTGCACCTATAAAAATGCCTCTGTCTCTTCCTTGCTAATTGCTACAAATGGTGTACCAACGTGGGGCACTGACATCGCACCAGCCACATCCAACATAGAGAAAAGGAAGAATAAGAAAGAAACTCCGGACCTTCCAGAGTCTGTTTTGTTTTGTTTTCTGTAAACCTGTCCAGATACTGGTGAGGTGAGTTGGTCTTGACAAAACACATTTACTATAGTTGTGAGAACTCCAACCCATAAGGGAACCCTTCCTACAGGCAAGATTACAAGTTGTTTTTTCTGCAAACCAGACTCTATCTTAAAATCTGGAAAGTGTTTCCTCGGGGTCAGCACACAGAAGCTGTCTTCCAGAACTGGCCAAAGTTGTATCTCGTGTTGGTAGCCAAACTTGGCACTGTAAGAGTCACACATGTGGTGATGGTTTTGAAGGCATGAAGAGGTCATGGAGAGCAACTGAGGCTTGGCACTGTGAGAGGCCAGATGAGGACATTGGTGAAGGTGCAGCCTCAGTAGCAGTGAAGGCCCAGATTGAGGGGATTCTATAAAAAAGTTGACGCTTGGCACCATGAAGAGAGCCCAGGAAAGGCTATTGGTGAAAGTGCAGCCCAGCTGCAGCAAGGGATCCCAGCATTCTGAAGATGCCAGTGTCTTGGGGAGACCACCAAGAGCAGCAGCAGCAGCGGCAGTGGAATGGATCCAGCCAGAGCCTGGAGGACAAACTGTGTGCTGCAGAGCGCAGAGCCAGATCCAAGCCCTTTGGAGGAGCCCAGAAAATCGTGAGTGAATTCCAGATAATTGGAAATTGATAATGTTTTTCTGCTGTCGAAAGCAATTGTGAAAAGCTTGATAGATGTTCGGTTTCATTTAGTCCTGTGTATCATAACAACTCTTGTGATTATTCCTCTTGTAAATAATTTTGCTGGTGTAGTGTTAAATTGTGTTGTAGAGTTAAAGCAATTTTTTTTTTGACTGGGCATACAGAAAGGGGAAATTGCTGTAGAAGTTTATTTTTAGTTTTTAGTTGTTTTATGCACTGTTGAGTAAGGGGCTGGCTAGGTCTTGGTGTTCTGTATTGTTTGCAGGTGTTAGTTTTATGTGGAGGATATTTGATTGCTCTTGATCTGCATGTGTTATCATTAGAACACCTTAGGAGTTCTGTATCAATAAAAACACCTGAGCTCAGACGCTCAGGGTTCCATTGTCCAGTAGGGTGCTGGTCAGGATAGTGAGTCTCTCTGCTGAAGTCTGGGAGAAATATACCTCCTTGTCTTCCTTGGAGAGCTACCACAGTAAGTGCAAACTACACTTCACAGCCTGGTTTCTGCTTTTTAAGTCTCCTCTCCTCCTCATCTCCTCATTCTTGTTTTGTTTTGTTTTGCTTTGGTTTGGTTTGGTTTCAGTTTGGTTTGGTTTGAGACAGGGTCTCACTATGTAGATCTAGCTGTCCTGGAACTTACTATGTAGACCAGGTTGGTCTCAAACTCACAGAGATCTGCCTGCCTCTGCCCCCCGAGGGCTGGGATTAAGGATGTGGACCACCATGTCCAGCCTCCTCATTCCTTCATCTTTCAACCATTAGCGATTGCAGGCTATAAAACTGTACATCCCTGCAGCAGGCAATGCTACAATGCTAATTGCCATTATATCCAATGTATTTTCCCTCAACCCTGTCCACTCTACAATCCCATTCACGCTTCAAGACCCAGTTTAAGCACTAACTCTTCTGGGAGTATTGCCTGATGTCTCCAGCCAGATGTCAGGCCCAATCTCTCTGTTTCTTACTTGTAATCTTTATCTGATTCTGCCCTGGCTTATATTATATTATATTATATTATATTATATTATATTATATTATATTATATTATATTATATTCTCTGAAGAGAAGAGTTGAGTCTTACCTTCTTTTTTATTCCAAGAATCTGACACAAAACAGCACTATAAATGATCTGTGGCACTCATTTAAGTTCATATCCAGAGGTGACAGCTTATATGGCATGGTCATACATTCTCAAGCTGCAAGTCTTATCTGACATGATTATACATTCTCATGCTGGTCAGTTCTTCACAGAGGAAAATGGCTAAAGCAGAAGTGGAGGCAGGAGGGTGGAGTGCTTTCCTGTCCAATGTGAGACAAGTAATTCTGGACTCTCACAGGGTCTAGACATTTGAAGTTCAGGTCTGGCCAGAAGCCCCCCTGAAGCAGACTTTCCCTGCCCTCATCTGGGACTCCACAGACTGCCAAGGTGAATCAGAATAAGGAGAAATGGAAAGTTCAAATGTTATTGGGAAACTTGAACCAGAAGTCAATGCTTCAGGCCCAGCCTGTCTCGTTTTTCCAGACAGGACTCCCTGACTCTCCCCTCTGCCCTGTGAAGAGCTGTCATGGGCACAGCATGACTCTGCCTGGAAGACTTTCATGTGGCCTCCCAACTAGGAAAACACAGTCTAGAGACCCTTGGAAGACAGTTTTGAGAACCTGACTTGTCTTCCAAGCCAGGCATGGGGACTATTTGTCAAGGGAAAAGTACACAAATAATTGTCAGCAAAATACACACATTTCATTTTCTTTTGAACCCTTAAATAAATCGTCCTGTGTGATCCTGGAACCTGAGACTAGAAGTGGTTTTGTTCTGAACCTGAGCCACAGCCTCCAGAGAGAGGAATTCTGTCCCATTTGGACACCCACATGAACACACACGACATTGCTTTGTTCTCACCCAGCTGGACAGGCCAGATGGAGCTGCAGGGTCTGTCATCTGGAGACCTTTTCTAGGAGCTGGCCAGGTATGGACACCTATGAACCTTTCAGCAGGAGAAATTGTCCTTGAAAACCTAGATCTATAGAGCTGAGCACCGAGGTCCAGAGAGGAAAACCCTGTCACCAATAGTGTCCCAAGTCCTGCCTACATGAAATTTCCTGAAGCAACTGTCAAAATACCAGCTCTAGTCTTCCCAGAACACACAAGCAGATTTCCTGAGAAGCAGGCTGGTTGCTGCTGCTGCTGCTGCTGCTGCTCTGCTGTTTTGGGACAGGGTCTCACTATGTAGCTCTGGATGACCTGGAACTCTATGTAAACCCAGTCTGGCCTCAAACACACAAAGATCCGCCTGTCTCTGCCTCCCGGGTACCAGGATTAAAAGTGTGTGACACCACTCCAAGCCTGAGAACTAGGAATTTGATTGTCACCTGAAATTTGGGAACCTGTGTTATGCTTCTGACCTTTATGAGTCAACATAAAGGCTGAACTCATGATTCTCAGAGCCTTCGCTGCTCCTCTGTCTGGCTGTGGGTGTATGCCTCTCCAGCTGCCATCGGTTGGTTCACCCTGTGATTTCTCAGATCCAGGCAGCTCTCCCTCATGCCTCCTGCATCTAAGGCTGCCTCGGAGGCTGGCATGGTCTCAGAGAGACTCTAATGCTGCCCCTCCTCCCTGTCTCCATCTGCACACACTCCTTCCTCTGTCCCACTTGTGTACGAAGTGGTGACATTATTCATGAGAGCAATAGCATCTGCTGTCTCCAGAAGCTGAAGCTTTGTGTGGTCTCAGGAGGGCTCTATAAGATGGATAAGGCACTTTGTATTGGGAGGGCGTATTCAAGGTTTATTATTATAAGTAACCATTTTGCTAAATGTCTCTGTGGACTTCTGGTACATATGGTTTAGAGATTAACCAAATTTATATAATTGTCCCTTGGTATATGTGGGAAATTGGCTCCAGAAACCCCACAGATCCAAAAATCTAGGCGTATTCAAATTTCTCATATAAAATGCTCTGGTATTTGCATATAACATATTCACATATGCACACCTCTCCTCTTTTAAATCATCTCTCCAATACCCAATACAGTGTGAATGCAGTAGACACAGCTGTTGTGCAGCACTGTTTAGGGAATAGTAAGAAAAAATTATTGCATGGTCTCTGTACAAATGTATCTGTTTAAAATATTTTCAGTCTGCAGTTGTTGGGATTCATGGATGCAGAACCCACAGATTTTCAGGGTCAACCGGAATCATTTCCCTCTACACACTCTCCTCCAATGTCAAACCCCAATTAAAGCGAATGCCATTTTGAGGAAGTCCTTTACGTGAGAGTGATGTTTCTCTGAAGGCATGCCTGGCTAGCCTCAAGGGAAGCAGGGCAGAGCCATGGGGGAATGCGGCAGCAGACTGTCCGTCATCCATGCTCCTTCACCCGAAAAGGATCACAATTCTTGCTTCATAGAGCAGGTATCATACAACATGGAAGCACATCCAGTGGTGGCAGATGCCCCTTGCTGCTACTTCAGAAGACACTTCAGCGAGGGTCACTACTGTTGAAGAGGAGACAGTTTCTAAGTCCCTATCATTTAAATGAAGAAGTACTTATGATAAAATCTGTCAGAAAGGCAGCTTCACTTAAATTATTTTTAATTTTATTGTTTTTATTTTAAGTGTACAGGTGTTTTGCTGCAGGTGTGTCTGTGCACCACACGCATACCTGGTGTCTTTGGAGGCCAGAAGTTGTCCAGTTGACCTGAGACTGAAGTCCCAGACAGTTGTGAGCCACCATGTGGGTGCTGAGAATCAAACCTGGAACCTCTGGAAGAACAGTCAGTGTTCTTACCCACTGTGCCATGTGTCCAGCCCATGGTGACCCCTTTAAGAAGATCCTGAACCAAGGTACTTACCTCAGTTACAGTGGGTGGCATCTGAGGTTCTTGCAACTCCATAATCAAGAACTTTTCCTGGTAATCACAGCCAATTTGGTCTTATCAACTCATGTGACTTTATAACTCTAAACCCTATATGTCATCCAACCCACACACTTTGTTATATTCTGTCTTCATGACCGGATTCCTGATTCTTGAATTTTCCAGTCCTCCTTCCTCTTCCAGTCATCCTATTGAAAGAGTAGGACTCATGAAGTCATATTGACCTCATATAACACTTCCTGGCCAGTGATTGATTCAGGAGTGGACATGTGCCTTTGGATTACAGTCTGAACTTAGACAATAATCTCCTTGCCAAAGTTCCTCTTCCAATAAGAGGCTAGAACTTGGGGAAGAGGTGTAAGGGTTCTCTGTAACTGGCTATTTGTTGGGCCACTGTTCTGATCAATTTTAAACAACAATGTCTACAAGAAGCTCTACATCACAGGGGGACAGCCACATGGATCCAAGGGTGGTAACAGTATTGGCTATTTCCTAGCAGTCTCACAAGACAGATTCAGATGCTGCTGCCAATGGCCCTGGGCCCTGAGATGCTGAAAATGGTGTACAGTTTGGCTCAATCCTCTTCAGAACCTTCTACTAGCTTTTTTGCTTTGTTCCCAAGCAACACATGAACAATAATTTCTCACACCACTCAGTCTATAGCAGCTAGAACTGACCAGGACAAAGAAGGATGTGGGTGAGTTGATGGAGGATTGTTTTAAAAGGGGAGATTAGAACATCATAGACTGGCGACAGACAGGCTTGACTGGGTTGGTATTTCTGCTCTGTTCCTCAGTAAACAGCATCCTTGGGTTGAAAACTAAGGAAGAGGAAAAAAAGAGGATGGAGGTTGTGGATCCAAGGGGCTACAAGATGCACACATACTCTGTCATTCAGTCCGACTCCAGAAGAGAGGGTAAGTTAAGGCAGGTTGAGGTTGAGCTTGCAGAAGTATGTACCCTGTTTTTGCCTCCCCATTGAATCATTCCCTTCTACCTACAATGCTGTAAATCTCCCTTCTCAGATCCTCCTTTGAATTCCTTACATCCTTCCCATCTTGTCAATTCTGGCTATAATAACAAACTGCTATTGATTGGATGGTATGAGAAACTATTCTTCATGCTTTTCGAAGCCAGGATCCAGAAATCAGGGTGTGTGCTCTGTGTGGGGTTGTGGTAAGGGCTTTCCTGGTTCTAGGGAGACTGCAGAGTTGTTGTATCCTTATTAGAAAGAAGGCAAGAGCACTGTCTGAAGGCTCTTTAATCAGGGCGTTAATCTGTTCATGACCTATGTTCTCTTGTGACCTAATTGCCTTCCAAAGGCAGTATTGCCAGTACCATTTCATTGATGCCTAGGGCTTCCATGTGTGAATTGTGGGCTGGGGAGACACAAAGACTCATTTTTTTTTCACCTTCTAACACACACCTCAGTTATCTATTTAATCAGCGATGATGCCTAAATTTACACTCCCTCTGGGAGGGTTGCTCATAGCAACATATGAAGTCAATTAATCGTCCCAGACACTTGATGGAACTTAAAGGAATTTCCAGGACCTTCAAGTTTATATATCATGTTTGCTCTGGTTGTCCCTGACAGCTCAACATGGAAAGGATTAATGTCATATGGTGCAGCCGCCTGGTGTCATACTTCCCTGGTCACAGCTCCTACTTCACTGTGCTCTCCTCAGATCCTGTCTTCAGAGGACTCCTGACCACCCCTCAAAGTCTCCCTTCCAAGCTTCTTCATGGACTTCTCTGACCTTATCCAGAATAAACTTCACCTTCCTCTGGGCCCCAGTTTCCACAATGTTTCTATCACGAAAGTCGCACCTAGGAGGCTCTTCGTTGGTCTTCCTGACAAGCCTGGATGTCCCTGGTGACAAGAACCATGCATAACAGCATTGTAATACTTAATACTCAGGATTTGTTGAATAAAGGAAAACCTTTGTTCTTTATACTGTTTGGTTGGTTGATTGGTCTTTTGGTTTTTTGACACAGGGTTTCTCTGTGTCGCCCTGGCTGTCCTGGAACTTGTTCTGTTGACCAGGATGATCTTGAACTCAGAGATCTGCCTGCTTCTGCCTCCTGAGTGCTGGAATCAAAGGTGTGTGCCACCATGCCTGTCTTGATGACCTTGTTAAAATAAGGGCAGAAAAGACCTTCACCCAGGCTACTTATACCCAGTGACCACAACTGGGAAGGCTTCGCAGACCTTAAACAGTGGTGGCAATTGGGCACAGGAAAGTGAAGGGTGTTGTTCTCTGTACCCTCTATGGATTCTCAGGGACAGCCTGCTGACCTGGCGCAACAGAAAGAAAGAACATCATTATGTCTGTGCTTGGTTTTGTTTCCAAATCTAGATAGATCTACATACTGGCTTTGGTGAGGACAGTCACCTCACCGGTATACCTGCAGCTGCAACTGGAGGCCCAGACATTGCACAATGAAAGAGAGCTACAGCTGGTCTCCTGGGTCTCTTATAGGGAGTATCTGAGACCACCCCGGGATAGCAAGAAGTCAGAGAAATTTCCTTTCCCAAGCCATTCATTCAGTCAGTCAGTCACTTACTAACTCACTCATCCACTTGCTTTTTCAACCTATCCCTGACCCGTTGTGTAAAGGAGCAGTCATGACGCAGCACCGGGTGGGTAAGGCTGCCCCAAGACTCTGCAAGTATTCTTTCTCAGAGGAGTGCACAAAAGTAGCATTCAGCCAGACTCTAAGGAGCAGCTCCCAGCTGAAGGAAACACAGGAGCTGGCTCTTGAAAGGACTACCAGGTGCCCTTCAGGAGGATGGGGTGAGCTTTCCCGGCTGGGAACAGCTTGTGAAAATCTGGGAGTTGTGCTGTGGGAGGACAAGTTGCTCAGACTGTCTCTGTGGCAAAGGAATCTGCGCATGTGCAGATTATCTTTGGGCTCCCACGAAGCCATTGTTCATTAGTGCTGCGGTCCCATTGTTCTAGCTGCTTCCCAGGCATCACCTGGGCAAGATGCTGAGTGCAAGGTGGCCCTCTCCTGCGCGTGGCCTGCAGAGATGTCCCCTGCACAGAGCCATCGGCAGCTGCTGATGGGACTTTGGAGCCGGGATCAGAGATACTCCAGGAGGTTGTGTCGCAAGCCACGCGAGCCCTTCCCTGCCGTGGTTAATTTTCACTTTCGCAGAGACGCCCCCTCGGAGGAGACCCGCCATGGAACAACGCCTGCTGGGGAACACATGTCTCCCTAAGGGCGGGCGCTTTGAGCCCTGCAGAGACAGCCAGAACGTCACCGTTGCCGCCTCTCCAGCTGCCGCGGGCCTCCGGGAGGCTGCACGCGTGGGCCGCCTCGCGTGCAGGGAGCCCCCTGCCCACATGAAAGCGCGCGGCGGCCTCCCGGGGCGCCCGCGCCGCCTGCACCCAAGCTGCGCCTCCGCCCGCAGCCACGCGCTGGAGCCCGGCGCACAAAGGAAATGGCAAGGGCGTGAGTCACCCAGAGGCTCGGCGGCCCGGGCTGCAGGCCTACAAGGAGACCTTTGTGCGGTGCTCCGGAGGACGACCGGCACCCGCTTCAGGGAGGCGGGCATTTCAGGGCGCTGAGTAATGCTGGGGCGACAGGATGAGGCTCTACCGGAGGAAGGACCTGATCGTTGTGCCCGGCCGCTCTACAAAGCCTGAACTCTGCGTACCCGGTGCGCAGGCTCAGAAAAGCTAGTGCCTCTGTCGCCAACCCTGTCTTTACCTTCTCATACCGCTGACCCCCCTGGGGCCTGTCCTGTTTTTGCAGGGATGTCCTCTCACCATGGTATGAGGGACTCGCTCTTCCTGTGAAGCCCCTGAGATTGAGAGGTGCTAAAAGTGTAAACAGTAGTGGATGGAGGATTGGATGGAATAATTCATTTGCGCAGAAGGAAATGTTGGGAGCTTGTCCAATGTCTTCATTTTTCAAATGGAAGAAATGTAAACCCGCAGGGGCGTACTCTGCCAGGCTAGGAGTATTTCAGTGTGGTGGTTGTGTGGTTCAGGGGTTGCCCCTGGGCATGACTGCCAAGGAAGGGTTATGTTGGTGAAAACCCACAAGCTCAGATAAGGTAGCACCCTAGGGGACTTACTGGGCCCATAAAAAAGTCAGAGGAACAGTAGCTAGGACTCCAGGCATTCCAGCAATCACAATTACGGTGATGGGCCAAGCATACGCATTCTTTGGGCAGCCAGTCTACATCAGGCATGAATATTTACTCCGCTTGACCCTGGGGAAGGTATTGTTCCAGACACAGAAGGCGATTGGGAAATCTGTACCCTCCAGGACTAGTTGCCAGTGGTGGTAACTCACTGGCCATGGGCTATGTGACTGAAACTAAGTAACAGCCGGCAGACCCAGACATTCATTTAGTGGAGACCTTGGTGTCTCAAACACCAAATCCCATTCACTTACTCCCAGAGCCCATTTTCAGTTACCAAGAAACTAGAGTGCCAAATGAGCTGAGGTTCTCTACCTGTGAAAAGCCGAGTACTCCAGGTATCTGGGAGTACCAGTATCTATAAACCTCCTTCCCATGGGGGAGACAATGATCTGCCACCACCCACCAGGATTCTTACAGATGGACTCACAGTGTGCACAGACTAGGCCTTGCTCTGAAGCCCCTCTCTCCCCAGTTCTTGTTCTGCTTGTCCTCACAGTGCTCCAAGCCAAACAGCAGGCTGACTGGGGAGACAAGCTGGTACAGCACACTCCGGAGCCCACACCCAGAGCATACTGATGGGAGTCAGGCGGTCCAGACGCCATCCATCTGTGGCCAGGATCATTGTCTGCCTCTGGTGTTTGCTAATTTCTCAACAGAAGCCAACTTTGATTTAAGGATGACTGTTATCCTCAAAACTTAACTAAGTTATTCAGAGTTTAAAGAAAAGGAATACAAAGAGCATTCTGTACCCAAACACAGTGGCTGAGAAGTGCCTTGATCCCAACCCACTCTGGTCAACTGATCCCTTCCCTTGACACTTTTTTGTTTGTTTGTTTGTTTGTTTGTTGTAACCCTGCCTGTCTTGGAACTCACTCTGGAGACCAGGCTGGCATTGAACTTAGAGATCTGCCCGCCTCTGCCTCCCAAATGTTGGGATTAAAGGCGTGCGCCACCACTGCGGGGCAGAGTCCACAGCCATACCACCCCGAACGGGTCTGATCTGGTCTGATCTCAGAAGCGAAGCAGGGTTGGGCCGGGTTAGTATTGGCATGGGAGACACCCTTAACACTAATGATAAAGGCTAGCAACTGCTGAGGGCTTGCTGGATGACAAGCATAGTGCTTGGCACTTTGCACGCTTCTTCATGTGATTTCCACACCAACCCTGTAGTTTGTTCTTAACTACATTTGCATTTGCAGGTAAGGGTTGAAATACAATCAGTAAGGAAACATGCCAAGCCAGGGTCACACAGTTACTAAGTACAAGAGCTGGCATTCAGAGCAATGTGTCTGCCCCTCTAAGTTCTTAACCATCACACTCCTGGGCTGAGCAAAGCCAGATATGTCCTGTGATTAAACTCCGGTTCTAGGCCCTGTCATAAAGAAAAGCAACTCTCCAAGTGGGGAAAGGCATAGCGACTCCGTTGTTGGGTTACCAGAGTTTTCCAGCGTCTTGGTCTTGTCAGTTTAGGGATTAGGTTTGGATCAACTTCCGGGAGAGGAACAGGTTCAGGCAGTCTGGTTTAGAATGACTTAATCCACAAGGGACTGGGCCAATTAACTGACTCACCTGTGAGATAATAACTGCCTAGAAAGAAGATTGTGGCTAAGAGCACTGGCTTTGGGGTGGGAGGCAGCTGGGTTTGAAGTTCTCTTCATCACCTCCTATTCCAGACTCCAGACATCCGATTCACTCTTTGCCTCCTATCTTCAGACACTGAAATGGAGTGAGAGCTGGCGTTCTACTGTGGTGACTGTGTGTTAAATAGAAGGTTGTGCACAAATGGCCAGAGGCCTGGTTGATGTTTAGTAGCTACTCAACACAACGGCGATACTTACAATCTTCATTATGAATTGTGTTTGGAAACTAGGTTTGGCCATTGGATAAGCTCTCTCCTGCCCAGTGGGTCGGTCCTAACACACACACACACACACACACACACACACACACACACACATTCCAGCTCAGGAGGGTACAGGGAGAGCTCAATTCAACAGAGAGGACTTAACCCTCAGCCTCCCATGGCTGTACCCACCCGTTGCCCTGTCATCCCAAAGCATTTCTGTTTGAATGTCTAATGCTGCTTCAGAACTCAGAGCCCTGTCTTTCCCTGGACAGAACTGTACACGGTAACAAGGTCCTTCCCACTGACCAGTCCTGACCCACCACCTCCCCCCCTAGTAAAGCCCTGGTCACATAGACCTTCTGTCTGTGAGACCTTCCCAGCTGCCCAGGAGCTGACCACATGCTGACCAGGCATCAGTAAAGCTCAGATACTAAGACAAAGCCATGAGAAACACAGCTGCTTTCTCTTTCTGAGCTTGAAGTCTAGTGGGGCAAGGAACAGGCAAAGAAGCAGCAAACCCAGTCATTACAGCTTCTGCCAGTTGTCAGGGGAAATACCAGAAACGTGTGATAGAGAACTTTGGAAGGAGAAGTGACTAGAAAAGGCCTCTGTGAGGAGACTGCATTTAGCCTGAGGCCTGAAGGACGAGGGGAGCCAGCCCTGCCAAGATCTGGGAACAGAGGGTTCTTGGCGTAAGGAACAGCTTTTCTCTTTAGAGGAGGGAAAGAACTTGATGTGTTTCTCATGATCCAACCAGGACAGAGCAGATGGTGGAAGAGTGGGGGAGGAAGAACCGCGGCAATCAGAGGCAGCCTCCCCCTCTGTGCACTGTGCACCCAGCTGGATGTGAGAGTCAGACTCCTTGACATTTATTGAACACCTACTCTGTGCTGAGCACCGTGCGGGCACTTCCCATCTTCTTTCTTATTAAGTCCTCCATCTCCCAACCACCTCTCCCTGTGTGCAACCTCTCCGTGTATGCCAGTGTCCTGCAGTGCTGTCATCAGCTCTCTGTGGGGGGGTTGTCCTCTCTGCCCATCCCCCCACCCCGATCAGTCCATGAGCACCACTGTCAGGGTTCTTGGTAGCTCAGAACAGAGAACTAGGAAAGCGTTGTCACACTTGTGACGTTCCAGACAGTACTCACACCCCTTCAGTTTGTCTCAGGCAGTTCCAGTTGCAAGAGACCATAATACCAGGAACGGATGCTTTTCAGATCAAGTTAGTGGAGACACACTGGGGGTCTTGCTGCTGTGATTGATTTGGTAGCACCCTGATGAGTGTTGTTTAGGGTAACAAGTTCTTGGTACTACTCACGGTGATCAATCTCACCTTTTATGTATCTACTATAGAGAGTGAGAAGCCCAGGCAGGCCTCCAACGAGCAAGGTGGTCTGGACAAGCCCTGTCGACCACACTGCCCAGAGCAGGGATGATTCCACGGTTCTATACTTTGTCCTTAGGAACCGCCATGAGCTCTATGGAGCCTGTGAAAGAAATCCTAGCAGATAGAAAGATGGATTCAGCACCCTGTGCTCTTTACTAAAGAACTGTAAGGTTGACTCTGCACAAGGCTATAACAGAAGTCCCAGAAATATAGTTACGGGAAGAAGGTGAACTTTGAACTTCAGTGTGTCAGTGTGTAAGTAATAGTGAAGGGAGGACCTCAAGTATGGTGTCCATCTTTAATTTTTTTTTTTAAATATTTCTTTCAGCACACGATTATAAAGAATGCTGTTTTGAGAGGGCCATTTGAAAGAAGGTGAGGAAAAAGCTGACAAAAGGCTTGCAATAATATGCAGGAGTGTGGCCTGCGGAAGGCATCTGGAGACTGTGTGGGAGATTACTCCATGATGCTTGGGGCTCACAGACGTTGCTTCATTCACAGTGGGAGCAGGCCCTGGGGCTGAGAGAAAGTACTGAAACTGAGTGAGGTATGTGAGGGTAGGGGTGGGGGGTGCGGAGCAGGACTGTTACCATGGAGATGATATCAAAGGTCACCAACCCAAGACTCCAGACTCAGAGACCACTGAGTTGTCACAACACGTACTAAAATACTGGCCTTGAGTTGTAATCAGATTCCGGTCTAATTTCTGTCAGTGATTAGCTGTGTAACTGTGATCAAGTCACTTCAGTTTCTGAACCTCAACTACACAATGTGGTCACAACTTCCAAGCCTCAAGCCGTAATACTACCTTTTACTGAGTGATGATCCAGTCCTCTCTCCAGGTGTCCTTGGACTCGGCTCTACTTCCTCCCTGCATATAGTCATCCTAGGTCAGCATGACCTTGGGCAAAGGACAGGCTTTCAGTTCTGCAGTTCCTAAAGAATTTTGCCAGAGTTCTCAGGCTACAGGACACCCAAAGAAGCTACTCCTCTAAGGAGAATCATTGTCTAGTCTATAAATAATATGGCCATGTGGGATTCTTATACACCACACGTGGACATTGGTGGACCTTGCTATTTTAGTTTGATTCTAAAGTAAAGAAAAAAAAAGAGTTGTTTATTGCTTAAAGCAATGAAAAGGTAGATTGTGTTATTATGATCATTGGAAGAAGGGATTGTGGATTTCTCCCGCCACTTCCAACTTGGCATTTCCTCCATAATCAACTGAGAGTTTACTTTGAAAGTATTAACAGAAAAAGAAAAGTAAAGTGCCCAGGAAAAAGGGTAGGTTGGGGAGAAGAGGTTGTCCAACACCTTTTCCAGTCCCGCTAACGTGCATCAGTGGCCCTGTGACAGAACTTCAAGCAGAGGTGAGGAACTGGTGGTAACATAGCGCCGGGCTTGCCAGGCTGGTCCAGCACCTTCTATGCCTGGAAATATGTATCTGTAAATGAGTGAGCCATGTGTGTTCTCCACAGTTACAGGGAGCCAAGAATGGGATATGTTAGACCAGATGTTCTCCCCCCAAATCACCAAGTTTGAGTGCAGAGATCTGAAACAGAGCAAATTTGCAAAATGTGTTTTACTCCATTCTGGTCACTATAACAAAATACTGCAAGCCGGGTGGCTTATAAACAAGAGTTTATTTCTCATAGTTCTGGAGGGTAGAATGTCTACCATGAAGTTGCCAACAGATTTGGGGAAAGAGGGCTTTCTGATTCATAAATGCTGGTCTCTTGCTGTGCTTACATGGTTGGGGGGGGCGGGGGAGAAACAGAAGATTAAGGACTTTAATCCCTTTCACTAGGGCCCCACCAAACCTGTCACCTGTCAATGGGCTAGGTCATCACAATGGAGATTGAGTTTCCACACATAGGGGAAGGGGGCCATGCCCAAACATTAGCGAAATGCTACCCTTGTATTAACAAGGAAGATGTAAGGACCTAGAGGAGAGAAGTTCCATTTCAGGAAATCTAAAAGAAACTCCCTTGGGGCAATGGTTTATCTCTTTGAATGAAGCATGATCTCACCCTCAGGTCTACTAGGCATCAGCTGGCGTTAACTCGGATGGGGGCTGTCTACAGGTCTACAAGGCACCAGAGCTCTGTATTAACTGTGAGGAAGTATCTTAGCCTGGGTCTCCCATAAGTGAGCCCAACACAGGCTGGTAGTTTCTGTGAAGAGCTCGGGAAATAGGAGCAAGAGAGCAAGAAGAAGAATAAAAGGGAAAAGAATCAAAACATAAAGAAGCAAAGACAGCTCAGAAATAAACCACTGATCTGGTCTCAAGAAGACAACTTGAAAACTCTACCCCACCTCCAGCAAGCCACTCAGACGCTCAGCCCAGAGGTCACGGTAGCAGCTGTCTGGAAGACCAGATGGCAGGATGGGTTCTCTCGGGGATGGGGAAGGAAAGACTCATTCCTGGCAAGGAAGCCTGGAGCAGAGAGTACTGACCTGAAAGCAGGTGCAACTCGACAGCCAGGAGGAGCCTGGCTGCGGTGAAAAGTGGGCTGAGAGGTGAAGGAGGCAGGAGGGCCTAGAGGAGGGGGAGGAGTCAGGTCTCAGCAGCAGTCAGGGTTCGCCAGACTTCCGGCGGAACTAACTGTGGTCTAATCTCATAAGGACGGAATATGTATGGAAGTTTTGGAAAATCAACTTCCTGGGAAAAGAAGGGATGATGAGCATAAAGAAAGGAGAGGAAGGAAGGAGGGAAGGGCAATTTCTAGAACCGTGGGCAGATTCAAATTTTCTAACTTTTTTCATTAATGTTTTCAAAAACAGTTTCCTTTTTGTAATCTAAATCTAAATTGCAATCTAAATCCATGCCCTTAATAAAATGTGCAAACACTTAAGACAGCACACGTGACCAGCGAGTTTCCTATCCTAGGTTCCTGGCACTCTCCGCAGGGTTAATACTACTAAGAGTTTCTGTGAATTTTTCCAGAAATATTTTGTGTACATAAACATATACGTACATCTTTTAAAAAATTACAACTGAACATGGGCTTAGTGATGAACACCTGCAGTCTCGCCATACTGTGGATTGAGGCAAGAGGATCAGAAATTCAAGACCAGCATGGCTCCACAGTGAGTTTCCAGTTAACATGGGCTATCTAGGGCTAACCCTGTCTCAAATAATATAGAAATATTCCTTTAGACCTTTTTTTTTCTGCTTTGAAGACTGCTTCATACAAGCCTATGCAAATGTACCTTATTGAAAAATTCCTTCATGGGCTGGAGAGATGGTTCAGAGGTAAAGAACACTGGCTGCTCTTCCAGAGGACCCGGGTTCAATTCCCAGCAACCACATGACAGCTCACAACTGTCTGTAACTCCAGTTCCAGGGGATCTGACACTTTCACACAGACATAAATGCAGGCAAAACACCAACACACATAAAATTAAAAAATAATAAAAATAAAAGTGTTTTTTTTTTCAATGAAAAAGAAAAATTCCTTAACAGCACCCCTCTAAGTCAACATTCACGGAAAACAGTCTCCCTTTGACAGGCCCTTGTGTTGGCCCATCCATCTTTTTTCCTCTTTGGTGACAGTGCTCTGTTAGATACACTTATGTGTCCTTCTCTGTGCACAAGTCTTGAGCTATTCATATCCGGTGTGTATTTATCAAAAACTCTGTGCATTTAACTTCTGGTAAAGTTTGTGAAGTTGGTCCTCGAGGGTCCCTGCAGCAAGAGACCCTGCAGGTGTCACCATCTTCCCGCCACTTCACAAACGTTAGGGAATCTAAAAGATGAAAAGCCAACTTGGTGGTTATTTTAATTTGCATCTACTTAGTTATTTGTGCTAGTCAACATTTTATCATGCGCTGCTGAGTGGATATTTGCCTCTTTCTGAGACTGCCTGTTTAGAAACCAAACTAACAGACACACACAAGCTGTGTATAGGCTAAACACTACAGCCGCACGAGTTACAGGCCAGCAGGGGACAATGGGGGTCACCCAGCCCCTGTCACAGGAGGAGGCCCACCCCAGCCAGGGGCACATACTGTTCTGACAGTGTTACAGGGGAAGTAAAGAGTGACACGCCGCAGGGTCAGGCCGTGCGACGGGTGTCTGGAAGACACCTGGAGGAAGTTATTGTTCCATCCAGAGGGCAGAGGAGGTGAGGCAAATCATTCCCAGAGTGAGGAATGCAAGTATGAAGGCTCCAAGGTGTTAAGTGAGAGAAATTCAGGTGAAAATGGTATAGAATGGGGGGAGGGTAGAGTAGGGGGTGAAGGGAAGAGGGAGTGGTTACTGAATCCCTCTCAGTTTGTCTGGGACCAAAAGGAACACAGGACACCAGTGAAGAATCAGGAAAGCCCTTTGCTAACCTGGATAGTCATCATACGTGATCAGTGATCAGTGCCACTCTACGGAGCTGCTGACGACTGGGGGCTTCTCAGAGGCAACGGGACAAGTTCCCAACATAGTTCCGGTTTCATGCATCGATGTGGAGTCTGTGAAGCATGCAGAGGTGGAAGTGGGCAGTGTGGCAAGGGTAGAGATGAGACGTCAGCTGGGTGGCACTTTGCAGCATGATAGGCCCAGTGACTGGGTCCCTACCATGCGCAAATCCAGGAGGGGTCAAGACGCCTACCCATCAGGGGCCACCTTTTCTCTCTGCTTTGGCCTGACAACAGACACCAGGCCTTCCTTCTTCTCCCCAGTGAGTCTGCAGCATGCATCAGTCAGCCTGGCCCTCTCATACCACATCAGTCCCAACCCCATGCTAGACCAGCCCATCTGTGAACCCCCTCTCCCTTCCTAATGATGCCCCCTTAGCAGGATCACTGGCAACCCAGAGGTCAGCATGACTGCTGTGGGAGCTGCAGCTTTCTGAGGTGCTGGGGAACCCTGTCAGCGGTGGTGTCCAGAGGAAGAAGCTAGAGAGTTCAGAACTCACTCTGTGAAGCCAGTGACTGGGAACTACCCAGGAGGCCATTCAGAAAGGAGTTTGATATTGAAGTCTACAGTTGAAGAGTGATCTAAGACAGACATAATTTTGGACAACTTCACCGTTAATAAACCAACTACAGCCACTGGAAATGACCAGAACACCCAAGAATATAGAGGAAAGTTGGATTCAGGACTGTAACAATAATTCCACTAATTAAAAGTAAAATGAAAAGAAAAGAAATCAAAGTACATTACAGAGGTATATGAGAATGTCACAGTAAATCCTATCATTTTATACAATAAATATAAATAATTGTAACTACAAAATAATTCAGGCTAGAGTGACAACTTAAGGTATTTGGTGACATGGTCTTCTGTTCACATATGCTTCACAGGTACATTGCCACTTAGACTGCCTCTGTTCAGCCCCGCAGTATCAGGGCAGTTCTGAGGGCTAAGGCTTGGAATACAGCACACTGTCATTTGCCACGACCAATCCAAAGGAAGAGCCTAGGGCGTTGATTCTATTCAGGTGTCTTCACCCAGGCAGAAGCATTGTCTATTAGAGTAGGAGGGCATCCATCTTGCTTCTCCTCAAATGTGCCCATCTGTCTCAGCTCACAGGGAAGGCACAGGTTTGCTGCTGGAGAGGACCATTTGCAGGATACCAAGGCCAGAGAAGCCAACAGGGCTTGGGGAGGGACGCTACAGGGAGCACATCCAGATGGCTACAGCCTGTGCTCCCAGAGTTCACCATTCTGCACCCACTGTGGCTTCATTCTCTGCTCAGGGACAGTATTACCCTCAAGTCCACCCTTGCTGTGTCCTAAAAGCTCTACTTCACGTGTGGCACAGAGGTTGTAGACCAGAAGTGCAGGAAGGAGAGGGGCAGAAGGGACCACACATTCTCGGGTTCCATTCTGAGGGATCTAAAATCTTTGCAATGTCTCAGGCTATGCTGACACACAGGGCAAGGAGTGCAAACACTCCATTGCCTATCCCTGTTCCTTCACTCTGCAACACTGGTCAAGGCCCACGTAGCCACCAGAGCTTTCTGTAATGACAGGTATGTTGTGTGTCTGAGCCTGTTTGACAGGGTAGCCATTAGCTGTTTGTAACTACTGCGCACACCTGAGATGGACTAATGTGGATGATAAGATTTCTTTATTTTTAATTTCTTTATTTTTAAACTAATTTTTATGAGGAGATGAGTTATAAAGAAAAGAGTTTACTAGGACTTGTGGTTTAGAGGTACAAGTTTGAGGGACCACATATGATGCTGGCTTTCTTACTGCAGAGCCCCAAAGTAGCAGAGAACATCCAGCAGGGGCTTGAGAGTACACATGTAGTTGTAGATTCTGCCTTTTTGCCCTTCTTCTTATGAAGCCACTAGGATTCACTCCTAGAGGCTCCATCCCAATGACTGTGTCTATCGCTGATAATTTCCAAGAGCCTCACCTCTAAGCACCCTAGTCACATTAGTTTTCCACACTATTGATACATCATAGTGGGTTCCAAGTTATAGCACATAGTAGCACATAGTCACATGACTCGGCTTCTGTGTTGTGCAGCACAGCCTGGAAGATACCAGTTCTTCTGGGTACCATTGTTTTGTACACTGACTGTGGGCCTGAATTCCTAGGACAATGATCATGAGGGCCCTGAATTCCTAGAGGCAGGAGCCAAAGCAGACCCTTTTGGGAGACTTTCTGGGAGCTCTGCTACTAGAAGACTGAAGGACTAGATCAGTCATGATTATCACTCAACAAACCTTTACCCCCCCTTTTTATATTTCCCTTTCTCAAAGTCTAAAAAAAACAATCCCTTTCTTCAACAATCTCACAGGCCTTAGAGAAAAGACAGAAATTGTCTGTTCAAGCCAAGAGAAGAGAGGGACTTTTCCCTGGGGCAATAGTTTATCCTGCACACCAGGAACATCAAGTTGGAAACTTGTTGCATATGCAAATCAGGGGCCACACCCAGACTCTTGAATCAGAAATTCCTGGGGTGGAGCTGACAATCTGTGTTTTAACAAGCCTGCTCACTCCGATGGGCTGTGAAGTGTGAGAATCCAAGAGGCTCCAAAGGCTTGGGGCAGTGGTGGGTGGGGGAGAAAGGAACACAGCACTCAAGATTCTCAGAAGAGCCCCAAGAACTTGTCCTTGAGTCTGCCAAGGAGTTCGACATACAGGACATGCCTGGGCAGAGGACCTGCACTACATGTACACGGCCATTGCCTGAGTTCTGAGTGCCTTCTAATACATGTTTAGTAATCTTAAAATAATAATTTGTTCATATTGCATTGTTTACAGTAAATTGCATCGCAGGTCATTTTAAAGTAAAATAAAGTTGCACTGTTCAAGACAATGTTCTTTATTAGACTTCCGTTGAGTTCTAAATTTAACTGAGGGTTGTCTTAGTTTAAAGTTTGGAAAGTCTAGTCCATTCACCTGCTGAACCTCTTCCCTTTGACTCCTTTAAGGAAAGCATAAGATTTTAACACAAAACTGTTCAAAGAAATGAAAAATGACTAGCTAAAACATGGCTACTTAAAATCCTTTTTTTTTTTTTTTGCTTGGACATTTATTTTTTCTATCAATTTAATTTCCCAGGTAATCTATGCACCCACCCTCTTGCCACACATACACCTACTTCCTGGCTTCGAGAAGTGCTAAGTGGGAAGCTTTCCTTAATCATTCTTTCATGCCTGTGCACCACTCTGAAATTTCATGAATTAATGAAAAAAAACACTGGTTCAGGGTCAGACATATGAAGGCTCGGGTTCTAGCTTTTCCTCTTGCTAGCTAGTCATTGACTTCTTCGTCCTGGTCCTCATGTCCTTGACTATAACAGGAGTCTTACAATATGTGGGCAAGGTTCAATGAGATATGTATAAGGTAGCTAGCTAGCACTCAATAAGCATCTGAATATCTTTTTCTACTTCCCTTTCCTTCTTCCATAGAAACTGAAGATAAATCCAGACCTTGAACCAAACTGATGGGACAGCTAGATCTGAAACCAGCCAAGCACCATGTGACCTTGGGTAAATTATTGAAATATTCTGTTTCAGGTTCTTTACCCTTGGAGGGAGAATCTAAAAGTTGTATCCTTTTCACATTTCTATTTCATAGGGTCCCTGTAAAGCTTAATGTCTTCTCAACGAAGCTTTTTGAATGTTTGTTTTACTTATTATTAGTAGTGTGAAGGGCATGGACACGTGTGGTGTCCATGCGGAGGTCAGAGGATGACTTTATGGGGTTGGTTCTCTCTTCTCATTGTTACATGGGTTCCTGGGATCGAACTCAGGTCGCCAGGCCTGCTCATCAAGCCCCTTCACTTGCTGGGCCGTCTCACCAGCCCCAGGATTACTGACCTTGATACATGTCAGGAGCACGGGACACCTGGACCATGGTAAACGCACAGCCGACGGTGGTCAGTGTCACTGATGTCACCACTCTCAGTTCTCGCTGCAGAGACAAGGTTGACAGAGACCCCTGGTCTACGGATGAGTAATGTACGCACTTACACTCAGCTTCTCAGAGCTCTTCTCAGCTCCCTAGCACCACAACTCTACGGCCATGAAGACTTGTGCTTTCTCCAGAGTCTAGAACACCTTTACTGTCCTTTTGCATTTAACTGGGACCTGGTAGGTTTTACTGGTTGCTTGACCTATTCCACAAGGCAGCCATTTTGTTACAATTCCATTCAGTGATTTAGAAAAGAAATTTTTTTTTAGGAAGAAGAGACAGACAGAACAATTGATTGATTCTTCTACTTTGTTCCATGAAGGAATTAGGATGACAAAGTTAAGAATCTAAGTTTTAAGCAGAGCATGGTGGCTCATGTCTTTAATCCCAGCACTCAGTAGGCAGAGGCAGGTGGATCTTCCAGACCAGCCTGGTCTCCATAGCAAGTTCCAGGCCAGCAAGGGTTACCTAGAACAACCTTTTCTTTAAAAAAAAAAAAAAAAAATCTAAATTTCACAAGTGTACTTTTTTCCTTTTTATATTTTTATCTCTCTAATTCTTAAAAAATAAACTGATTCAAACCCAGCATGGTGGCATACACTGCAATCCCAGTGCTCAGGAGGCTGAGGCAGGAGAATTGAAAAGTAATTAATGTACTCTTGCAAAATCAGAAGCATCATCAAAGGTGCTCATAGTCTATCAAGTCAGCAAAAACAAATAGCGGGAGTGATTGACAAGTGCTTCTCAGAACAAGGCCCACATCTTCTAGGTGGCCACAGACCCTGCCCCTCCGCACAGTGAACCTGGCTTGTGTCAATCATTTGTAGTCTCCGCCTGTACCTCCAGAGCGTTGCTTTGTTATTCTGACCTAACCCAAAGCTTTCAGGGCGCAGGCAAAAGTGTGATCAAAGTGACATGGTAAATTGCACCCAGAACTGAAGATTCCTGTACATGACTCTTTGACCAGAATATGTCTAATTTCTGTCCTTATTAAAATATTATCGACATACGATAGACTGCACATATTTAAAGGAAACAGTTGAATTGTGACATATGTTGTCCTAGTTACTTTTCCATCTCTAGAAGACACCATGACCAAGCTTATGAAGAAAGTGTTTCTTGGGGACTTGCTTACAGTTCCAAAGCGTTAGAGTCCATCACCGTGGTGATATGCATGCATGGCAGCTGACAGGGAGTCATGGGGCTGGATCAGTAGCTGAAAGCTTACATTTGACCCACAAGCACAAGGCAAAAAAAGAGAGGAAGAGCTAATTGGGCTTTTGAAACCTCAAAGTCCACACCTAGTGACACACCTCTTTCAACAAGGCCACACCCCCAATCCTTCTCAAACAGTTCCACCAACTGGGTCCAAATATTCAAGTATATGAAGCTATGGAGGCCATTCTCATCAATGGCTATGCATAAACAGTCACTAGAATATGAGAACGCCCATAATTCCCAGCTTCCCTCTTGCTCCTCGGCAAGCCTCTCTCCATCTTGTCTCTACCTCTCTTTGTCTTCCACCCCAAGTCTTCAGTAATGCTGCTCCACTTTCTGTCATTTGCACCTTTTGAAATCTTAACAAATGAAGTCGCACAACATGTATTCCTTTCTGTGTGACTCTCTACCCCCAGTGTTAGGAAGTGAACTTTTCCACCGTGCTGCATCCTGGTTCAGCTGTTTGTATTCAGTTTTACAAAGATTTTATTTTTATTTTTTATTCATCTCTGTGTGTGTGTGTGGGTGGGTGTGCGCCCCATATGTGAAGGTGATCATAGAGATCAGAAGAGAGCATCAGATCCCCCCGAGAGCTAGAGTTACAGGCGGTTGTGGGTTGCCTGATGTGGGTGCTAGGAAGTGTTCCTCAGACAGTTGTATTTTTGTAGTCAGCAAACCCATCTTGAGATTCACCCATGCTGTTGGACATTCCAGTAGCTCACTCCTTTCTAATCTAATTCAGTATGTTGTTGCATAACTACACCACAACTTTATCCAGCTGTACTATGGATAGACATATGTGTTGTTTCCAGTTTGGGGATGTTACATACACAGATTCTGTGAAATTTTCGGATAAGTCTTTCTCTGAGTGCATCCTTTAATTTTCTTAGATGTATGCCTAAAAGACTCAAAGGGGAAGAGCCGGATCATGTATAGATACTTGCTTACTATGCTGGTTAGATTTATGTCAATTTGATACAAGCTAGAGTCAATTTGGAAGAGGGCACTTCAATTTGAAACAATGAGCCCACAGTTAAGATCCTGGATATTCTAGAGAGATTTTGGATTTCTTTTTTCTTTCTTTCTTTCTTTTTTTTTTTTTTTTTTTGAGAGACTTGGAGTATTTGAAGAGACAGAGCTTTTCAACGTGATTGAATTTTTAAAGATTATGGGACTTTTAAAAGTTGAAATGTTTTATACTGTGATATTAATACTAACCTACCATCTTGGAGACAAATAAGAAAGGTTCTAGTTGGAAAGTGATGTGTTCGAATGTCAGGTTGACAAGTGGTCGATTGTGCTGGCTAGTTTTATGTCAGCTTGACACAATTTAGAGTCATCTGGGAAAAGAGAATCTCAGTTGAGAAGACGTCCAACCAGACTGACCTCTAGGCAAGCCTGTGGGGGCATTTTCTTGATTGATGATTGTGAGAAGCCCCAGCTCCCCGTGGGTGGTACTACTCTTGAGCTGGTGGTCCTGGGTGCTATAAAAAAGCAGAGTGAGAAAGTCATGAGGAATAAGCCAGTAAGCAGCACTCCTCCATGGCCTCTGCATCAGCTCTTGCCCCCAGGTTCCTGCTAAACTTCCCGTCAGTGATGGACTGTCACCTGGAAGTGTAAGATGAAATAAACCCTTTCCTCTCCAAGCTGCTTTTTGTCATGGTGCTTCCTCACAGCAATAGAAACCCTAAGTCAAATTTGAAAAGAAAACTGCCAAAGTATTTTAAGAGTAGTTGTGCCACTTTGTTGCCCTATCAGCGGTATCCCACATTCTTTCGCCTCTTGCTTTGCTCATTCTTTCTACTTTATGGTCCAGGTTGTGACTGGAGGACCAGGCATGCTTCACCTGGCTGTGTTGTTCATTTCCCAGGCATTTAACTAGTGACCCTGAGTCTTTTCCCGTGTGCTGATTTGGCCTGTATTGCCATTGCTTGATGTCTATTCCAGCCTGTTGTCTATTCTTCCAACTAAATTGTTTGGATCATTGTCAGAGTTCTTGATGGAGTCTACCTTTAATTCTTATGTACTATAGATGCATACATATGTTCATATATATGGAACAGTCCAGTTTACTGGTTTTTAATTTTTTTTTACACTTCTTGCTGCATGTGTGTGTGTGTGTGTGTGTGTGTGTGTGTATGTGTATGTGTGTGTGTGTGTGTTTGTGTGTTTTGAGAAATATTGGCCAAATCCTAAATCACTAAGATTGGGCTTTGTGCGCCCTCTGGAAGATTTGTAGTGTCTGCTCTTAGGCCTATAGTAAGGATCAGCCAAAGGCCTGAGACCTGTGTGTTTGAGAGACTTGCCCAAGATCACCCAGCGAACTGGTCCTCCTATACTGGCTCCGCATCACATGACCGCTCACCTTGCATACTTATTTTTAGACTCATTTATAGAATTGAGTTTATCATACTCCTGAAATCATGAGCACACCATTTCCAGTAGTGTAAACTGGGGCTCTTTGGGAAAATTATCTTCTGTCCTCTTGCCAGCTCAGGTTATTTATTGTCTCAGAGCCCAAATCTATCATTTTCCATTTTGTGTCTTTGCCATCTGCCATCTGGGAGCGTCTGCATTTAGCCCAACGGTTAGAGACAGAAAAGCTGTCTACCTGTCTCGGGTCCGTCACCATCCCCCAGCAGGCAAGGCCAAGTAGAGCTTTGGTGCCAACTCCAACTTCTTCAGCTGCAGCCGTAAGCACCCACTGTGCGCCCCTTTCCCGGAGCTCTGAGCACTTTGTCTCCTGGGCTTCCTTGTACAGCTTTATAATATTGCCTTTCCTATTTAGCTATATCTAACATTCTCCTTTTGCAGGATATACGTTAGGATTCTAACTTTAATTTTCTTCAGAGCATCTCAGAGAGGGCACTAGAGAGGGTAGATTGAACCAAGCACGACAGATACATCTATGAAAACGTTATGGTGAAACTCGCTCATCTGTCCAGTTAATACGTTAGTTATAAGAAAAGCCACCCATCTGAACTCATCTTATTTTAGACGTAGACAAGTGAGACCCTCCCTTTTGTGACAGACAAACACACATTGGGAGCAACTGACTCACGACCTACACGCTCTAACTAAGATTAGGCTAAACTGCAAACATGAGAGGAAAACAGGAAGAGACCAACACGAAGATCTCAAGCCCCACAGAGAGGACCCTAACTCCTGCCAAGCATACCAGGTGCCTTACCTCCACCGCCTAGGGTTCCTCTCTCGGACCACCTGCTGTCACACATGCCGCCCCTCTGGAATGTCCAGTGCGACATTTTCTCCTTCCCTGCTCCATCTCATAGCTCTGAAGCTGCTCATGGGAACCATTCCAGACTCAACACCTCTTTCCATGCTTCACGAGCATTGTACTAGAGGTGCTGAGCTCACGAAGCTCAGGATGTTTTGAGGGAGCATGTATCTGCCCCTAAATGTCTCCTGCTTTTCATAGAATATGGAAAACATTCTGCACACATTCTGAGCCCTATACAGCAGGCAACGTGGAAAATATTCCTCCCACCAGCAAATGAGAACCCACATCACAAAGAGTTTATCATCACTTGAAATTCAAGAACCTTGCCCAGGATCACACTTCCAGAACCAGGAATGGCAGGGACTGGATGCCATGTCCTCCAGTCCCAAGATCATCCTACCCTACTTTGATCATCCTGCCCCACTTTCTCAGTACAGGCAAGGAGGCTGTCTCTACAATTACCAGGATTATTGCTTAAGGGTTTGAACCTCTAGAAAGTATTTGCCTTAGCTTGGTGCAGAGGTCACTGTACTTGGAACCTCATCTTGGGCTGCTGACTCGGCTTGGAGCCACTACATTCTGCTTAACAGTGGAGCATGAGCCTCCTATGCTAGAATATGCTACAGCATTATGTGTTTCCTCTTCCACAGCACTGGTCACAACTCTAGCTCAGAAACTCTTGAGTATTTTACATCTGCCTCCATCTCAAATTCTGTAGAATAGATAGAGGTTCCATGTGTTTTTTTAAAAAAAAAAAATATTTTGTGTGCTTTGTCTGCATGTATATCTGTGCACCATGTGCATGCAGTGCCCACTGAGGCCAGAAGAGGGCATCAGATCAACTGGAACAGGAGTTGCAGACATTTGTGAGCCACCCTTAGGCGCTAGGGATCAAACCCAGGTCCTCTGCAGGAGCAGTCAATGTTTTTACCTGCTGAGCCATCTCTCTAGCCCTTGTCTGTTTGTTTCTAACTCTGTTTTGATGATCAAGCTCCAATATTCAATAAATATTTGTGAAATACACGGATAAAAGTACAAATAAATGAGTATTTCTATACACTCTCAGGCACTGTCTAGGCACCCATACTCACCCAAGCACCTGTATTAGCACCTCTCCTGCCAAGGCTATTACCACAGTGCACATCGTCCAGGGAGTAGCTGTACTTGCTATGAGACTTCACATTTAGTATGAAGACTGGCTTGCAGTCCACCCTAGGGGTCGGCACTACTGAAACACATGCCTGATGCCCCATGTCCAATACCTCCCACATTAGGGACCTCATCTCTGGCTCCTTCTAAACCTAAGTCTCATGATTTCTGTACAAATTAGACCCTCAATAGATGTTGACAGATAATAAGTTCTTTATTCCCCTTAGAAAGCTGATTTTTAATCTGTCTTATAGTCATGGAAAGCAGTACTGATGGGTTAGAAGGAAAAAAATGCTTCCTGCTTCCAGGAATGTGCCCATCCCGGCCTATGTACAGAAACGTCAACCAGCAGTGCACAGCACCAATCATCAACAGTGTTCCTTCAGTGATTATTCTGAAAAGAAATGTGACCCTTAGCACTGTATAGAATATGAGCTTGATCATAAAAAAAATTAGAATATTCTCCCAGACTACCCAGGTCCTGGTTGGGTAGACTTTTTATTAGATAAAGAAACCAAATACTGAGACACAGAAAGAACATGTACTGAACTGACCTGACATAGCAGGATAGTTTTGAGACAAACATTTTAGAGTCAGAAGAGGCTTCAAATTCTTCTTCTGATTTTCCTAAGTAACTTGGCTAAGGCAAACTATTTCTCTGAATCTATTTTCTCATCTAAAAACTGTGGTACGATACTTACCTCATAAGGTTGTTGCAAGGTTTAAAGCCAGATTAAACAAAGCTCCAGCAAATGTAAAAATGGGCAGAGAAATACGGGCTATTATTGGTAGCAACATTGTATTGTTGACGTCTCAAAAGCAGAATGCGTAGATGTTGGGCTTAACACAGACTAAATGGGAGAATGAGTCTTGGAGAGAAGTCAGTTCAGAGCTAGGTTTGGGGGAAAGGAAAAGATGTTTTGAAAACAAGAAATCAGAAGGAATGAAGATCTGACGGACACACAGAGGAGTGATGTGTCCTCTAGTCCCAGCTCCATCTGTGGTCACCACTGAATAGTCCCCTGGGACTATTATAGGCTTGTATTTCCTCAGGATCTTTTACAGTCTTTCTTGCTGTCGCTAACTTTCCACTGAAGTAGACTGCCCAGCATCCCTGTGAAGCTCTATGGGGAGGTGCAAGGTCAACTTGTGAAGGTATCTTTGCCCTTGAGCACTCCACTCCAGCCATCTTCTTGTTGACTGAGGCCTAGAGAAGGAGCCGGGTTAGTGAGTTCCATGATGGGCACACAGACCTGAGACTCACATTGGAAAGTCAGTCTCATCTTGATTCCTGTCCTGTGTTCCCAAATTCCGCTTGCCTGAGGAGGAGATAAAATGTAAAGGTTTGCTATTCGGATAGGCTGGATGCCCAGAAGCACTGTCTGGAGTTCTGATTCTCGGACCCTACCTCCGACCTCAGAAGGAGTCTAAGGATAGGACCTGAGAATTTCCTGTTGCACTAGCATTTACGAAGCTCTGATTTAACACCAACTTAGATGATTCAGCCTGTCTTTTGGCCACTTGCTTCACCTGTGGCCACCCTTTACTACATAATTAAGCGTGTCTATTCCTACACAAGAGAACAGGAATTTCACTCTAAAACACAATTGCCAAATCCTGATCGGTTAACATCACTTGATTACAGGCAAAACAAACTAAACAGCACAGAAGGAATCGAGTTGCAGACACAGAGCCAGTTACAGAGTCAGAAGAATCTATTTGAGAATGGCCAGGGTCCAAGACAGGACCTAGGGAACAGGAGCCAATGGATACCTGGAGGGAAATCTGCTATAGGAGTTGACTTCCAATGACTTTCTGAGCTGCATCTTTTTGTCCAAACTGAAAATTCCCGAGAGAGAATCTGATTGGTCAAAGCATAGACATGTGACAAGCTCTGACCTCAAGGAAGCAAGACACCCTGAGGATGGAACTAGAGCAGCTCCCTGCTCTGTGGACTAGATGTTCCTCTGAACAAAATCAGGCACTGGTCCCACATGGATGGATAGAGAGAGGTATTAGGAAAAGTATTCCCTGTCTCCCTGGGCCTCACAGACTGCAGAGGCCTGGCCTTCAGGAGAAATGCAGATGTGTGAGACTTCAGAAGGATGAAAGGAAATGTGAAGGTTTTCTTAGAGTAACTGGAGGAGTTCAAAAGCAGGAAAAAACAGAGTAGAGACAAGACTGTGATTGGGTGTAGTTGGGAAGGCCAAAAAGAATGACCTTACATAATGACTTCAAGAAGCCCAATTCCTGCAGCTGATGGGGGCAGATGTGCTGCATGCCCTCAAGAGGGAAGAAGGCACAGACTTAGAAAGGTGTTTGTGAGAGAAGGCAGCAGAGGGCAGAATGAGCAGGCTTGTCCTCCGCAGCATGAGTCTAAAGACTGAGCACACACAAAGCATGTATGGCTTCCAGAGATGGTGCAGAGCCATGGCCTGGGACCAGACAAGGAAACAGGGCTTAGGTATTGCCCTTGGCCATGAGCCAGAGCCTGGGAGTGGCAGCAAGAATCTAAAGGGGCAACGTTGCCAGGATGGTGGTCAACCCTCTCAAGGCCCACATGTAGGTGTTGACAGACCTTAATTTTTTTTTTAAAGATGTTGAACATACCAACTTCTTATAATCAACTTTTTTTTATCAACTTAATCAACTTTTATAAAGTAAAAGATGATTACTACCATTGAATTCCAACTAAAGGCACTAGAAAAATATCTCAAAGTAGAAAATTCACTAGTGTTTCAGGAGCACTTAGTGTGCCAGGCCAAGAGGAAGCTGCGTGCTATACTTAACAGAGGTGACTTGCCCACTGTCACACAGATATACAACAAAAGGCATGTTTGAGCCAAGCATATAAAACTCCGTAGCCTATACTAAATAGTCATTACTGGATTCAATTTATTAGTAGATTGAGTCATTGGGGCTTGGGTAAGATGCTGACATAAGTAGTTAAAGGTTGACCAAAAAGTATGGAAGTGATAACTAGAATGAGCACGTGGGTGCAGAAGAAGGAAAGTGAATATGATCCGTGCACTCCAATACATGCCGGGAACACCACGTTAAGCCCCATTAGTAGTTATACTTAAAATCTGTTGTTTTAATTACTTTTCTATTAGTATAATAAGAAACTGTGACCAAGGAAATTTATAAAAGAAAGTTTATTGGGGCTTGCAGTTCCAGAGGATGAATCCATGACCATCATGGGCAAGGAGCATGTCGGCAGGCAGGCACATCTTGGGAGCAGTAGCTGAGAAGGAAGAGAGAGTTAAATGAGAATGGTGTGGGCTTTTGAAACCTCAAAGCCTACCCCCCCAGTGACACACCTCCTCCAATAAGGCCACACTTCCTAATCCTTCCCAAACAGTTCTACCAACTAGGAACCAAGCTTTCAAATATATGAGCCTATGGGAGCCATTCCTCATTCAAACCGTTAACAAATTTTGTAAATAAAGTTTTTTTAGCACTACATGCACATGTATTTTCTATAAATAATTGCATAAAAAAAAACCTTGCATTTCTGTGTGGTATCTGTTCATTTTTTATGCCGTAGGGACTTTGTGGACACAGTAGACATTTCATATACAGTGAATGCTTGAATATTGACAGTAGGTATTATTGTATTCGCAGACATCTGTATGATTAGATATATGTAACATATAGCATTATTTTTATTATAATTTATTTTTAGCTAGCTAATTCGAAATTGAACTATCAAGAGCTATCAAAAGAGAAACTCTGTAGAGAACTATAACTCTAAAGAGAAACTATCAAAAGCTAAAAAACATTTGGTCAAGAGAGACATCAAACACATGAAAATCTGCATCTCACCAAGTGTCTCAGTACCAGCTAAGCGGGACTAATGCCTTGGTGTTGATCCCACACTGACCCCAACCGAGTACAGTGAGACTCCATTCTGAAAACTGAACCATGGTGGCTTAAATAGAAACCAAGGGGCTGAAGGTGAAGCTCAGCAGAAGAGTGCTTACTGAGCATGTGTAAGGCCCCCCAATGGGCAACACAAGAGATGCTAATGTCATTCTAGGAGGCAGGGGAGATGATACAAATGTACAGCAGACCCAAGGCTTTAAAAAGTCTTGTTGAAGCGTGGTGGGGGATTCATCCATACTTTCTTAGAAGTCTTATTCCCTCAACAGGGCCTTCTTTGAGCAGGAAGTTGAGATCGTGTCTCCTGAACTCTCAGGAGATTGGACCCCACAACTCGAAGACTGAGTCTAGCTCCAGCAGGCAAGTCACCACCTCCCCTCTTGTCTAAGCAGCCTCTCTTCTGTGTTGTGTACCCCTCCACCCACATACCCCCCTGCTCATTAACAGCACCTAGAGTGTCTATTAGACTCCCAAACCATTTAGAGTGCACAGTTGACCCATGATTTATTTCCCTGCTCTCACCAGTGCTTAGCATTGTGCTTTTATTCAGCTAGTGCTGAATAAATACTTCCCAAAAAAAGCTAAATAATATAAACTCTGAAAGCGACTATATAGCTGATTGTGAGTTCCTAATTTAGCTACCTTTGCTGGTTTATGCTTTGGGGTACAAAATAAATCTGCTTTTAAATGTTCCCCTCAGAGGAGTATAAGTATAGAAGCAGAGTCTCCGGTGCATAAGAGATTTAATAAACATTGATTGGCTGAATATATATCATCTATTGTGTATGTGTATATTTTTTCCTTTGATTTTTCATTGTGTTGAACCCAGAGCCTCACGCAGGGCAGGCAAGTGCTCTACCATGGGGCTATACTATGCCCTCTGAATGGGTAAATTAACTGAAAAATGCATAGACAGCATGGAGAGGAAGATAAATGCACAAATTAACTGAAAGATTGCAGCAATCCTCAAATTACAAAAAAAAAACCAGCAGCGATTGGGGATGAATGTGTCCACACCACACTGAACTGCACTGAAAAGCCGCCGTTCACAAGCTGTGCGAAATCAGTCTCAGACCTGTCACCCTGGTAGCACTGTGTGGCAGTACACGGCAGAGGTGCCTTCCAAAGTCCCCCAAGTTAACTTTCAAACTTACTTAATTTTCTGAGACAAAGGAGCCTCTTTGGGAGAAAACTCTGACATAGAATTTAGCTACAAATAAATGCACTTTAATTCCTCCCTCCTAAATTGTACAGGTCAGAATGTTCTCCGAGGTCTGGGCTTTCTTTAGAGAGGAAGATGTGCAAATGAGGAATTAAATGGTAAAGTCAGACCTTGTCTGGAACGTGGCCTCTCTGCTTTTTAATAGGCCTCTTTTCCATTTGGTTTGAGATAAAGTGGCCCCAATTATTTTAGAATCCTTTAAAGGAAAAGATATCCATAAATTACATTGCAGGCCTCTCCTGGTTTCCCAGAGAAATTAAATTCTTACCTTAAATGACTTAAATCGCATGCACAGAACCAGACAAAACTCCCTTCTGTCACGTTACAAAAGACAGACACAGCAGCGCAGAATTTCAGAGCTAAAAAGATAAATAGAAATAGATATAAACACACCCCAGCAGCAAAATTCAATAGTAAGATCAAAGCTAAACTTCCTCCTTCACAGAGTTCCCCTTAAGATTTTTCCCCTCTTTTGCACCATAATCTGAGCCTCAGAAACATTGGTTCCTATTCAGCCTCAAGATCAAACAGCTCACACACATCTGCTGGGGTAGGGGTTTCCTTCTTTCTTTTTTTAAAGGCATTCAATAATTGGTGGGGTGAGGGGAGAAGAGGAGATTGAACATCAGCATAAAGACGACAGCAAAACACACCACCACACTCCTGCCCATGCAAATGACGGCCGTGGGAGAGGATTGTACGGACATGTGAAAATCTATGAAAGGTAATGCCAACAAAGTCCAAGAGAAGGTTTTTGTTTTGTTTTTCCATTTCGTTTGCCCAAGTGCTGAGCATTATCTGGTTTGTTTGTTTCTTTGTTTTGTTTTAATAAGAAATTATCAATTTATTTCATCTTTTTCCAAATGGAATCCTGTCCCTGACCTGTTTCAGAGCAGAGTAGGCAAAGGCCGGGCCTGGGGCTCTGTGGCCCAGGCAGCTGCAAGCCATGCACGCAGGCATGGCCTCCAGTGAGCAGTACAAGGGCAAGGCCAGAAATGCTGGACCATGTCCAAGAATGAAAGCTTCCTGGAAGAGGTAGCTTTCAGACAAAATCTTAAGGATAAAAGTAGGTGGGGCATGTTTCAGGCAGAAGGATCTGGTATGAGTATTTGGTTGATAGGAAAATTCAAGAACGAGGGGCTAGAGAGATGGGTCAGTCAGTAAGAGGATCCAAACTTAGCTGGCTATAGCAAGACATTAGTGAAATCTTAGTGACAAGAAAACAGACATAAAGGGCTCTCTGGACAACCGGACTAGTCCAGTGAACTCCAGATTCACTGAGAAAGTCTGTCTCAAACAATAAGGTAGAAAGTGACCCAACATCAACCTCAAGCCACAGGCTTGTGTACCGCCGCCGCCCCCCCCCCCCCCCCCCCCCCGCCACACACATACACACACAAAGAAAGAAAAGTAAATGCAGGCATACTAACATGCCTAGGTAACTGGTATGGTATGTAAAGACTGGGATGGGAGACACCATGGAGACCAATGACAATTTTGGCAGTAGAATAAGAGATTGAAGCCACCATTTATTACGATGTTGTATTTGTCTACTCTTAACGTTTATCCTTCCCAGATACTCCTTGTCCTTATGCATTCTTGATCTTTGGTTTCCAAACAGTAAGGTTTACAGCACACAACTGTCCTCTGTCACAGATGCAAATGAAGAAGAGTCCTGTCTCCCGGACGCCCCTGCTTCCCCCACTTACCCTTGATGAAACCTTCAAAGTAATCCGAGAAGAACCAACCTAAATGAACCCCATCAGACAAGATGTCCTAATCATTTCTTCTTCGTTTTCTATGGAGTCTCTCCTCCAAGCTCACAAGCCCTGTTATTTCGGGGGCACCTTTGGCCTCTGAGATTTTCTTACTAAAGTCATCCCAGGGTGAGTCTATTGCTTGGTCACATTAAGGAATTCGAAACTACTGTAACAAATCACCCCCAAATCTCAGAGGCTCCATACATTGTTTATTTCTCTCTTGGGTGCTCTTTAGCTCTAAGGGGGCTGTCCGAATACTGCCTTGGGAGCCTGGGGTGCTTCCATTTGCCACCAGCCTGCTGTGTGACAAAGAGTTTCCTTTCCATGGAATCAAATTTTTCAGTTACAAGATGGAGCTGATATCCCTGCCCACGTAGCTTCTAGCACTATCTTGGTTGCCAAATGCTTAATAAGTAATCATTATAATTAAAAATCCATTAACATATATTAAATTCTTACTATCTAGAAGGCACTGTGCTGTATGTTTTATTGACATTACTTCATTTAATCCTTGTAACAACACTGCCACTAAGCTCCACCACCATTGCTCTAACCAGAAAATGGGAGGGTTATTTGCACTCCTGTATGAAATACAATTGTGACACATCTGGCTCCCTCCCCCTCAGGCTTTGCACTTGCTGGCCTTCCTGTCAGCAACATTCAGGTTCTCATCCCAGGTATGAATGTGGCTTATTTCCCACCTCCACTCTGGTATCCAGCTCCGTGACATCTTAGGGAGGATGTTCAGGCTCAGCACACAGTTGGTGCTTAGGAAATATTTGTTGAGTCGGTGTGATCAACCTTTACACTGCAAATCAACCTTTACACTGTGGGAAAACTAGTCCTGTGTTATTATCCTTTTTCTGTACAGAGCTATACCAAAACCACAGTTGCAATGCCACGGAGGGGCACTGAGTCCAGAATGTTGACACCCTCACAGCCTAGAGTGAAAAATGCACCAGCTGCGACCAGTCAGCTCTCCTACTAAAAGGCTGGAGGAGGTGCATGCTCCCTCTCTGCCAGACCCCAGGCATCTGTGTAGTCTGCACAAGTCGTAATCAAGTCATCATATCTAGCCAGTGTCTCCTGGATCCCGTCACTTCTGAATGAGAAAAAATTTGCTGACAAATTTCTATCAGCAGGAAGTTGGTGCTCTCCTGAAAGGCTGGATGAAAAGCGCCTGTGACGTCAGCAGTCTCCCGCCTTCCCCCTCCTGCTGGGAGCTTTGAGGCTGCAGGGTTCTCTGTTTATCCCCGAGCAGACCACCTGCCCCTCTGAGTCCTGTTCAGGCACCACAACTGTTCCTAATTATGGACCTTGCTGACTTGTGCTGGCCAAAGAAGGCTCTGCCCCAAATCAAGAAGCCTACTGGCACCAGCCAACCCTGGCCTTGCCATTGTCCTGGAGTAAGGAGCATTTGATTGAGTACCAGGACAGATCGTTGTAACTTATAGAAGCCCTGCTTTGAAGGAAGGGCTGCCTGGCCTCTATATATACCCGATGGTTTTTACTTGGTAGCAAAAACTGTGAGAGAGAAACCAAAAACACTTTTCACCCTTCATCAGAAAGATTCCCCACCACCACCACCACCACCACCACCACACATACACACACACACACACACACACACACACACACACACTAGCAGAGTTTTGCTGGAGAAAAAGAACTGAGCAGATAAAGATATTGGTAGAGCTTAATGCCATAAATCTGGTTAATTTACCTTGTGACACTCGTCACAAAAAAGTTAAGGGTCAGAGTCTTGCCTGAGAACTGACCTTTCACCTGCTGCCGAGGCAGTCACAATGGGGGCCTGTGGGCCTTTCACAGCGACCTGCTGCTTTGGACAATGCAATTGGACACAGTGTTCAACATGATGGAGAATACCTCACAGCCCAGTCCCTTGTTCTCTCTGCCTGTGGACTGGAAAGTGTCCAGGACATCATCTTCGCTTTCCAGATGGGACCAGACAAGAGCCACCTCTGGGATACAGGGACAGAAAACAAAAATAGAGAGCTTACAGTGGTGCACTTGTGAATTTATATTTAATGTCTCATAGAATATCTAAAGACCACCAAGTCTGGGTTCTTTGCTAAGGGAACGCAAGGGACCATATTGCTCTCTACACAGGTTGCAGTCAGTGCCTAACATATGGAAGGTCCTCCTTGTGTGCTCGACTAATAGACACTGGTGACTGTGAGGCTGCGTAAAGGAAAGTGTGCAAGAAAAGCATCTAGACCTCCTACTCTTGGAAAAGTGGAATTACACTCATGTGACTTGTTTGCTTCCTGGTTTATTTTTGTTTTGAGACAGGGTCTCACATATCCTCAAATGGCCCCAAATTCCTGATCCTTCTGCCACAGCCTCCTGAGTCCTGATTTTTGAGATCTGAGCCACTATGTGTGGCGCTTGCATCTCTTAAATTTCATCAGTGCTCCAAAGGCATGGTGATGAGATGGCCCCTCTACTGCCATTCACATTTGTTTTAAAAGAATCAATCAGACTGAGCAGTCTTGTGAGGTGTAACCAGCTTGTCCTAAGCACCCCCACCCCCACTTCCCAGTTGTGGTGCTGCTGTCTGGGAACATCGAGGACACTTCCAGAGATGTCTGTGTCCCTACACGTTGCCACCCTGTGCTGCCAGCAACGTTTGCAGCTTTCTGGTTTTGAATTTCATCTCAGCCTCAGCAGGATGTGTTAACAGAGGGAGCATCTGGCAGAATGGCACCACGAAATGGGGACCAGACACTCAGTCAAGCGCCACCGAGAGCTGTTTATCCATGGAATGAACCTTTTGTTCAGCATTTGCTTTCGTGGTGGGCTTGTGCTGTGCTTTTAAATTCACATCCTGCCCCGTGTCTCCCAGAGGCAGTCAGGTTTTGCCAAGTCAGCGCTTCACACGCCTGGCAGAGGCAGTTCTGAGCAACCAGCAGCCATGAAAACTTGCAGCATCCTCCTATGGCAGGAACCTGGGGCTCCCTGTAGGTTTATGACAGCAGCAGATGGGCCCTGGTAGACTCAAGTGAGAATCTCAGACAGGCCCAGATCCTCTGCCCACCGAAAGTATGTCTAGACAGGAGGGAAGGATCACTCGCCACCTAAATTCACTTTGAAACAACTCAAAGTGTGAAAGGAATTTACTGCTACAGGAAGGTCTGGAGCATGCAGGCAAGACACCAGAATTGCTCTAGAGGAAAAGAGCAAAAAGGAGGAAGGAGGGGAGGAAGGGAAGGATGGAAGAAGAGGACACTAAACAGAGAAGGCGAATGCTGAATTAGTTCAGACCATTTCCCAGCAGTCTGTCTCCCGGGTGGTGATGTGCACTGGTGGTCAGGCAGATTATTCATCATAGTTCATCTCTAAGAGGGAACAATGCACCTCTCTGTGTCAGTCCAGAGAGGATTGCATAGTCCCAGTGTTATGGTGGTGGTGGCAATAGTTGGTAGTTTTGATAGGTTTTCCTAGAAACCCCGGATAGAAAGCATATCAAAATGTCACAGCTCTGGTTGAAGAAGTAGGTAGCCAGAAGCCCACCTTCCTGACATATTGCTTCCACGCTTTCTCTACAGTGGGCCCATCTAAGGGAAAAACCCTGAGAAGAGGGAACTGACTGGCAGAGTCTCTTAGAGTTATTTTGAGCACTGGGAGCAGACACCAGACACTTTCCTTCATACCCTAGCTGAGCCATAGCCCTGGGTATTCGATCAAAGAGGAACATAGGCTGCTGAGATCATAGGAGAAAAAGAAGGCAGCAAGCTTGAGCTGCGGTCCTCCCCATAGCAGACACATTCCCAAGTTGGAGCTTGCGGCATGCGTACACCAAAACTTCCTGGAACTACCCCTGGCCCCAGATCCAGATAGCCAGACTTCATCTGGGTGCCGTGTGCCTGGCGTCTTAGAGATTCCACTGTACATTGAAAATATAAACATCACAGTACGGGGGAAACTAAATTCATTTATTCATTTTACGCTTATTGAAAAGGTTTACTTGTGACTTAAAGATGTTTTTAGAAAAATAGGAAAGTGCAAGAGGACAAAACTAGATAACAAGCTGTGAGCTCTCCAAGAGGCTCGTAGCTTGATGCTGGTGTTGGACCCATCTTTAACAGGATAACTTTGACATTTTGGAAGACACACTTTGGTGGAGAAATTGGAGAGAGACTAAGATATAATTTGAATGCATGAAAAAAAAATGTGAGCAAAACATTGTTTTGGAAGGCCATCCAGTCTAGCAATTTAATACCAAACATTGGCATCTGGAACGACCCTGATTTGACAGTTTAGTAGGAATATGAAGAAAATCCAAAGAGCAATTTGAAAAAATAGTTATAGGAAACAGTTCCAGAATTCCAGAGCACCAGAGTTTATTACCATGAAGTTTGGGTTAACGTAAAGGGCAGCCCAGGCCCAGGAACATTCTGGAAGGGTGTACGAGGGTGAGGAAAGGGAAGGCTCTTCAGTGAACTCCACAAGGCAGTCAGTGGTAAGGGGAAGAAGGCCAGAGGCTGCTGCCAGCGACTGTGGCGGCTGCAGGACTCTCCCAACCTGCTATTAAAGCAGCTGTGGTCAGGTCCATAGTGACAGCTCCACGCTGGCATGGAGCGCAAGCTTCTGGCTGGCGCTGGCCATTAGGATTAGTGGGAATAGACAGCTCTCCCAAGCCCCGGACCAGGATGTACCCTGCAAACTCACTCTAGCAGCTTCACTGTTCTGTGCCCACATCCTCTTGCTGCTCAGATTGCCGAAGCCATACTTTGCTTTCTATGGCTAGAATTTCGCTGAAAATTCCCTCTTACAAGTTTACATACAGTGAAATACGCAGACCTTGAATGCTCATCCAAGTCTGACAAATGAATACACCCATGTGGCCCACCATCCAATCAGAAACAGGATATCTCTACTACTCTAGAAGTTTCCTTCATGCCCTTCCCTAGCGTCCTGCTATATGCATATGGCATGAAGCAACTGCTAGCCTCATTTCTGACCCCCCAGAGTGGATTTGTTTCCGTACAATGTCATATAAGTGGGGTGATATAATGTGTCCTCTTTGCTGGCTGGCTTCCTTTGCTTGGTATATTTCTGAGACCAGTGTCATTGTAGGTTCTGGTAGTTCGTTATTCTTTTCTTTTTGTTCTGAATATTATTTCGTTGCATGAATATACCACAATTTGCTGTTGATTCCTGGACCTGTTGTTAGACATCTGGGATGCATCCAGTTTAAGCATTTGTGGATAAAATGGCCATGAAAATTCCTGTGGAGGCCAATGTGAATTCACCTGCTATCATCCTTCCTGGGCAAATACCTACTAACGGAACTGCTGGGTGGTCAGGCAGAGGTAGGTTAAAGTTCCAGACAGATTTCCAGTGTGGTTGTTTAGAATTCCACAGTCAAAGTAAGGATCTAGATAAGGCTCCTGTGCCCTGGGCACACGTACTCTCAGAAGGGCATACGCGGAAACGTGTCCTGCAGTGGCCGCAAGGGAGCTGGGACACCCGAAGTCGCTGTCATTTCCTCCCTTGCTGAGTGAAGTGTCTGGACAGATGATGTTTAGGACGTTTCTAGCTCTGCTATGACACAGAATCGTCTTCGTATTTTTAGGCAAGAACACATTAGTGATTGTCCTCTTTAACAAATGTTATCTACTTTGCTCTTGCGAATGGAGTTATTTGATGATCTAACAGCTTCAGGCCCTGACTCAGACATAACACTTGTGCTGGGTAGTTTTATGTCAACTTGACACAAGCTAGAGCCATCTGGAAGAGAGAACCTCAACTGAGAAAATGCCCCCATCAGATTGTCTTGTGGGCAAGCCTGTGGTGCATTTTCTTGATTAACAGTTGATGTGGGAGGGCCCAGTTCAGTGTGGGGGACACCTCCCCTGGGTGCTGAGCAAGCTATGGGGAGCAAGCCAGTAAGCAGCACCCCTCCATGGCTTCTGCATCAGCTCCTGCCTCCAGGTTCCTGCCTTGAGTTCCTGTCCTGACTTCGCTCACCAATGGAGTGTGAACTGAAGATTATAATCTGAAATAGCCACTTATTTCCCCAAGTTGCTTTTGGTGAGAGTGTTTTGTCATAGCAATAGAAACCATAAGGCACACTTGTAGCTGAAAGTAAAAGAAAATCCAGTTGGAACTGGTTTAACCAACAAAGAAGCATTATTGACTCACAGAACTAAAGCAAGTCAGAGAGGCCAAGGCTGCTGTTTGAACACAGAAGGAGCAAGCTTCTGCTGCACCTCCTTACATTCTCTTGGCTTTATCTTTCTCTCTTTAATGATTTCATCCCATCTTTAGTTTACAAATTAAAAAAAGCAGTAGGCTACCCTCCCTCACACACACATAGAGGAGAAACCACCATTTCAGTGATATTTCCTTAAGAACAAGGAATCTTCTTTCCCAGAAGCTTCTGGAGAACTCCCTGTCTCATTAGTCTATATTAAACTGCATACCATTCCCTGAGCAACCTCCATGAGCAGGATAATGCCTTTAGATTGCTGGTTTAGGGCTGGAGTCCTGGAGGACCAATGGCTGGAGTGAGTCCTGGGGGGCCAATGGCTGGAGACTTGGGGGGCCAATGACTGGAGTGAGTCCTGGGGGGCCAATGACTGGAGTGAGTCTTGGAGGGCCAATGGCTGGAGTGAGTCCTGGGGGGGCCAATGGCTGGAGTCCTGGGGGACCAATGGCTGGAGTGAGTCCTGGGGGGGGCCAATGGCTGGAGTCCTGGGGGACCAATGGCTGGAGTGAGTCCTGGGGGGGCCAATGACTGGAGTGAGTCTTGGAGGGCCAATGGCTGGAGTGAGTCCTGGGGGGGCCAATGGCTGGAGTCCTGGGGGACCAATGGCTGGAGTGAGTCCTGGGGGGGCCAATGGCTGGAGTCCTGGGGGACCAATGGCTGGAGTGAGTCCTGGGGGGGGGGCAATGGTCTGTTACACTCACTAGTTTTACTAATAAGAACAAGATAAAACCATTTTCCCCTAAAGCATTGACTGTCAAGATTGACCAAATAGGACCCTTCAATGTGGACAGAGACTGATATTTGATAAGCAACTAGACCCCGAAGTCCTCGTCACAGGTGGAGAAATGTATCACTTGATCCTTACAGAGACCCACAGAATCTTAAGGGAATACCCAGAGGACAGAGTCAATGGCAATTTGGGAAGTGTGGCAGGTTGGAAGTGATCACAACTACTTCTCAGCTTTTCCTGTCCCTGGCACAGTCTTTCCCACCTCCTTTGAACCTAGGAAGTCTTGTTCTGGCCCACAGGATATGGTGTAAGCAATTCTGCATATGCTGTACAATATAGGCTCTAAGAAGCCTTGAAGTACCTTCCCGTCTCTCTTGCATTACCCCCACACTGTACTGGGAAATTCACCTGAATGATAAGAGATCACAGAGCTGACTGCCAAGGTACTAACTGTGCAGGATGAGCTAAGTTAGCTTCTCCACTTCCGGGTCAAGCTGACACATGACTGTGGCCACATGGGTGGCTCAGGCGACACCACTCAGCTGAGCACAGCCAATCAATGGAGTTGTAAAGGAATAATAAGTCATTGTGTTCAGCACTGCCCTTGGGGTAATTTATTTTATAATAATAGATGAGCGGGCCAGGAAAATCTTTTCTAAATTCTCCCATTCTCTTCAGATTGTGTATACTGAATAGTTTTTTTGTCAAGTTGACGCAAACTAGGGTCATTCAGGAAGGAACCTCAATGGAGAATTGGCCCATAGGCAAGTCTGGGACTGCTCCTTGATTAATGATTCATGTGGGAGAGCCCTGTCCACTGTAGGCAGTGCCACCCCTGGGCAGGTGGTCCTGTGAGAAACAATGAAGATAGCTGAATGTGAGCCTGAGGCACACTCACTATTACCTGTGATTTGAAACATCCCATTCCATTTTTTGAGGCTGTACTAGGATGTCATGCAGCCTTAAACCAAGATTCTGTCTCTCAGATACGTCCATCCCCCAGTCCCAGTACCTCACGGTTCGCCTGGAGTTCATTCCCTAGTGTGTAACCCCACAACTCCAGGGAAGTACTTCAGCCATCTTTAGGTCACCCTCAGCTGTCCCAGCTAAATAACCCGGGTTCCCAACCCTTTCTTATTGATGGTGAGATAAATGAAGGTGGACTTAGAGAGTTAGAGCAGTTTGGAGGCCACCTCAATGACCAGATGATGCTGCGAGAGTGTTCTGAAACAGTGGGCCATGGCCAGAGCTTCCCCTACCAGGACTGGACCAGTCCTGTGGGAAAACTAGCTAGTCTGGTCAGTGTAGACTAGCTTTGGGAGAAGACAGCTTGATGGGCTTAACAGGGCCTGCAAAAGGAGGAACACATTTGAGGTTCTATAGGCCCAGGAGGGGTGTGTGTGTCTGTGTGTGTGTGTGTGTGTGTGTGTGTGTGTGTGTGTGTGTTGTTGGGCCACTGGGAGAAGAAGAGGAGGTAGTGGGCAAAAATTCAGATGGAGAGGGAAGGGCAGAGAAGAAGCAGGCAGTGAAAGGAGGCAAACTTTGGCTTCATCAGAACAGAGCCCTTGCTTGCTGGTTGCTGCTGCTTCACAGTAGGAAGGCCTCAGGGGGATGTCAGGGCCTGTGACTGACTGAGGATACAACCCAAGCATTCTGTGCCCCAGGTGATTGACAGCAGGAGGCAGACTCAGCCTGGCCTGGCCTCAGCCCTGCTGCCCTCCTGCAGAGAGGCCTGGGCTGCTGTGAAGCAAGCTTCCTCCTCCCATCAGAGCAGAAAACCCTACTGGTGTGTGTGTGTGTGTGTGTGTGTGTGTGTATGAAGCTGTCTTAGATGTCTGAGCCCTGGACCACATTTCTTTGTTTTTCTCGTGCTGTGAAGCACAGGGCTTCTAGGAGGCCTTGATAAATATTTGTCTCAAGGGCTTTGCTGCAGTCAAACAGAAACTGTACACTGACACTCTGGGCTGAGATTACTTCAAGCTTCTCCTTCTCAGGCCCTTCTCTGTGACACCTGGCACCTGGCCTCCCACTTGCGCCTCCGCCTCCCTGAGTCTCAGCTACTCAGCAGGTTGGGGGGGGGCTCTCAGATTGACAAATGGGCACACAGGGTATTGTGGGGGAGGACTTTGAAGATGGCTATAGGACCTGACACACAGAGAAGATAACCCGCTCTTTGTGCCCCACTTCAAGGGGAACAGAGCTCAGAAGCCATGAGGGTGGGGCAGGGGAGGAGTGAGGGGGAGACATTCCACAGGAGGGAGAAAACAGGGATTCAAGGAACAGGGGAGCTGGAGCAGTCTACACAGCAGGCAGACAGATTCACCGACTCCCTTCTCTCCTTTGCCCTTCCTTTACTTTGTTCATCGGCAGATCCTGTTAGCACCAGCTTCTGCCACATGCCCCTTTCCTTACACACAGGGAGGGCTGTATTTTCCCTAGAGTTTACATTTTCTGCTCTGCAAATTATTGTCTTCACATCCCTAGAAGTAAGACAAGGAATCAGCAAACAAGCCAGTCTAAACATGGCCCCCAAGGAATCGCTGTGGACCTTGAGACAGAGCTCATGTGTACACTCAGGTTAAAACATAATGAGCTAGATGAGGTTAAATCAGATGGCTGCAGTCTGTGTGTGGAAGCGGCGTGAGTGCAAGGTGAGAGGCCCTTGATGGGTCGCCATTACCACCGATGTCTCACAAATAGAGAGATGGTGTTCCAGAAATAAGGTGCACAGAAACAGGCCTTTTACTTAATGAAGTGAACTTTTCTTTCTTTTTAAAACAATTTTATTCATTTATTTGTTGATTTATTGTGACGGGGTCTCATTGTGTAGCCCTGGTTGGCCTGGAATTTTCTCTATATATGAGGCAGACCTCAAACTCAGAGATCTATCTGCCTCTGCCTCTGCCTCTCGAGTTCTAGATTAAAGCACATGCCACCACACCCGTCTCCAAACTATTACTTTTTAAATTAATTCTAAAATTGTTAGATGAGCTGGAGAGATGGCTCAGTGGTTAAGAGCACTGGCTATTCCTTCAGAGGACCTGGATTCAGTTCCCAGCACCTACATGACAGCTCACAACCCTCTGTAACTCCATTTTCAGGGACTCTACACCCTCTTCTGGCCTCCTGGGGCACCCAGTATACATGTAGGCAAAAGATCCATACATATAAAATAAAAATAAATAAATAATTTTTTAAAAGTTAGACTATCCTATAATTTGGAGAGGAAGGATGTAATAAAAATTATGGTATCAGATTTCAATACCAATTATAAATCAGAAGTAGGTTCCTCCAGGGAAACACATGTTGAAGGTAGAGAAACAGTGCTGGGATGTACAAGTGACTTACTGAAAATTCAAAGACATGTTATTCTTTTCACTTTCATAGAGAGTCACAGAGGCACAAGGCAGAACTCTGAAATCCAGCTCACAGGTCTCCTGAAAAGAAACAGCAGAGCAGTCTCAGAGCCAAGATCTGAGGGTGGCAGCAAGCAGGGTCACAACATCTAACTGCTTCCTGCTGCCCACACCAAACAGTGCAGGGCCAGAAGGGTTAAACAGCTGAGTCCCAAGAGTCACATGCAGAGGTGCATGTGAGGGCCAAGGAGGTGTTCTTCTCTTATCTCGATGTGGGGGTGTTCAGTGCCCTTTGTGTAACCCCCAAAGGCTTGCACTGGAGGCAAAGTTTGCAAAAATTGTCTCCGGGCTGTGGCCTTTGCAAAGGCTTTTGCAAAGATTAGGCTGTTTGATAATCAGATAAACTTGGAGCTGAAAGGGACTTTAGAGTTTGCCTACTTGGCTCTCTGCCCTCTCCACCTCTCTCTTTCCTTCTCTCTCTGCGTGTGTATGTGTTTCCATGTGTGTGCATGTATCCTCTCTCTCTGCAGGAGGAAACTGCAGCTAATATAGGAACCATGACTCACTCAAGCTCACAGAGATGGAGGCCACCAGTACTAGATGAGGGACTGGGGATAAGAAGGTGAGTTTAGGCCATTACCTTGCACAACTTAACCTAAGGAAGGCTGACTGGCTTCTGGAAGGTCCCTCTCCATCCCAGGTCACATCCTTTCTCCCTCCACCCACTCTCAGTTCAAGTTGCTTTGTCCCAGCTATCTTAAGGAAGAGAACGGGGGACACTAGGCACAGAGTAGTTCTGGCAGAGGAGCCCCACCATCTGGTAGACCACGCCCACTCTACCTCCAAGACAAAAAAAATAAATAAATAAATAAATAAATAAAGGAAATAAATTTTAAGTAGCACTAGCAGAAAAAAAACAAAAAACCAAAACTGAGACTTTTATTAAAATCCAGTCCCCTGAATCCCATGCCAGTTTAGGGGCTGGAGACCATCATTTTCAACCAGCACTCCTAGGGACGTTCAGAACCAGGGCATTCTGGGAATTCTTTCTGAGCAGGCTCCACTGTGACTCCTCACAGCATCCTTTCTGGCCCATCATGTTCTTACACATCAACCTTGCTGAATTTTTTCATTTGCTTTTTTAAATAAAATTATTCTTTTACATTTATTTAGTGTGTTGTTAACCACACACACAGAGGTTAGAAGGCGATATGGGGCAATCGGTTCTCTCCTTCCACTATGTGGGATCCAATGATCCAGCTAGGTTATCAGGCTCGATGGGCCTGATGGGCCATCCTGTCAGTCCCTGCTTTTTACTTTTCAACAAGGGCTCCTTAAGTGTTGGGAGCCCCAATACCCTGGTATCATGAATGAGTTGTTGTGAATCCATTTGTGGAAAAGGCTGGTTTCCTCTGCACTTAAGTAGTGCAGGCTAGCCTAAAACTCACTGTGTAGCCAGGCTGGCCTGCTCCTGCCTCTGATTCCCAAGTGCTAGGATTACAGGCCTGTTTCACTACCCCAGTATTTTTGGCATTTTATATTTTTAATTGCATTCAAGTGGCAAGAGCTAGGGTACACTACATGACTCTAAAGCCATATAGTGCCCTCCTATCAAAATCCTCTACTAGATTGGTGAGGACACCATCCCTACCTTACATCTCAGGGACTGCAAGTGAGTGACTCTTTCAGAGAGTAGCCAGCCAGCTCCACCCAGTTCCTAGCAGTTCCTATGAAAGCAGGCTGTTCCCTGAACTTCCTTTGGATGGCGCTGTCCCCTCTGCCTGCCTTTTCTGCTCAGGGTGTCCAGCTCACTCTTCCCAGTCCACACCATCTTGCAAGGCCTCATTTGAGGTCTGTTCACATCTTCTACCTCGCTCTCTGACTTGTGATTATGTCCATTGTAACTCTGGCTGTCCTGGAACTCACTCTGTAGACCAGGCTGGCCTTGAACTCACAGAGATCTGCCTGCCTCTGCCTCCCAAGTGCTGGGATTAAAGGAGTTCATCACCACCGCCTGGTCTTGTAACAGCTTTTTAACAAATGCAAATATGTGTGTGTGTGTGTATGTGTTAAAAATAATATATATAAAAATATAAATATATACACATATATATATTTAACACTTTTTGATTTCTTCTTAGTATACTAATGATTTTGCAATATTATTTTTAACAGAAGTAAAGCAAAGGTAATTTATTCCTTTGTCAGAGTTGGTAAGAATTTATTATTAGAAGTTGGGATGTATAAATCAAGGATCAATCAATATTAGTTTTGTAGCACACCAAGCCTGTTAGTAAGCATAAGAATTTCATACAGTTTCATTTGAAACTCAAAAAGCGTGTGGTAGGGCTGGGCACAGTGGCACAGCCCTTTAACTCCAGCACTTGTGAGTTCCAGGCTGGTCATTTTAGAGTAATTTTTACCCTACTTGGGCCTGGGTAGGTTGGGAGGAAAATCAGAGGTGAAATAGCAACATTCTTAACCAACTGAGGTTAAAATATAGAGTTTTGCAAACTTCATGAAGACAAATGGCAGTGAGGACACTTGGAGGCTGACACTCTACTATCCCTCCCACCCCTCCCCTGTCCCCACTCTCCCCTCCCCTCCCCCTCCCATCCCTTCCATCCCTCTCATCCCCCATCCCTGAAGCTTCCTGTACTTGAAGCAAAAACCTACTCATTCTACCTACCTGTGTGGGAGATTTAGCCAGCTTGCCCAGTGAATTAAATCAAGGGAGAAGAACACCACCCTCTTGACCCCACGATAGTTTATTTTCCTTCTGTGGAATAACCTCAATAAACTCCACGCAAGAGCGCATCTGTAGAACAAAGCCCTGATGAGTTCAATTACAGAGGATTACCCAGCGCCCTGCTTAAAATATTTGGGCCTTGTGTTTCACTCCCAGGGTTTCAATTACCCCAGCATCATTCATAATCCTGACATTCTTGTAAAGCAGGTAGGTGACAAGGATTATTCTTTCTAGTCTTAGAGCTCTGGTTTGAACAGGGCCAACGTCTGGCAAATGAAATATAATTAGCAAATTTTGTTTAAAAAAAAAAAAAAGGAAGTGGAACACTGAAATCTCCACTTTTGTTAACTGCTTACCCAGCATGCTATCTGATGCTTTTTATGACCAGGATGTGCAGCTTATCAGCCACATTTTCACTGAGTAGGCAACATCTGCTTTTAGGAAAGACAAACTTTTAAAGGAGCTAAATATTGTCAGTGACTTTATTCCTTCTCAAAGGGATTAGAGTGAAATGGCTTGGAGGTGAAAGTCGGAGTTTTCCCATTTAAGGAGCTGTCCACTACTCCTGTTGGCCGAGAGGTCCTTGGTATACATCTGAAGATAAATAGTTAATAAAGGTGTTTGGATTGCAACATCTGTTGCCATCCTTGGAAGCTGCCCTTAATTGCGGAGTGGAGCATCAAATCTTCAGAAGGCTTGTGAGACAGAGATTGATTGGGGTCACCAGGTTACCCAGAAGTAAAATCCCCATCCTTATCTTTAAAACGCAGTGTCCAATTGATTGTCTCTGGATCATTACACACAGTACATAGAGGTAAAGGCATGGAGGAGAATGGTCAAACATTATCCTTTTCAAGATACTTTCCAAATAAACCATCATGGTGCTTTGATTTTTGTGGAGGGTTCCCAACACGGAGTGCCAACCAAGGCTCAGAGGTGGAAGCAGCTACAATATGTGAACGCATCCAACAGATTTGCATCCAAAGGAGGGAAGTGTTACTGGGGCCTCATCTACTTTACTACCTCACATCCTTGACACAAATACCAAATCCATCTAGGGAGTAGCAGCTGGATGGAGTTGCAACCTGTAAGTCAAAGGGTTCCCCTGCTATTCCCAAGCTAAATGTCAGAAGAATATATGACATGCTTTTAGCATGTAATATAATGGCCATTGGCCACCAAAGATATCTTCAATTAAGTCAGAAGATCCAAATCCATCCAGACTGTACAGTTTGGTGAACATGTGATCTTGAACAAATCAATTTCCTTTCTGGGCTGCCATGGCTCCATCACTAAATTGAAGGAAGTATTCAAATTATTTTGAACATTCTCTTCAGAATTTGAGCTTGAAAACCTACTGTCTCTATTGCAACTGGTAGCTATACTCTGGGTCATGTCCTTGGGTCTATAACTCCTGAATCTGAGAATCTACATCCCCAAAGATGGGGACTTTTCAACAGAGGAACCCAGCCTTGATCACTGGTCCCATGGCTCAAAGAACTAGGACTAGTGGTCAGAGTGAGTTCCAGGTCAGCCATGACTACATAGTGGAACCCTGTCTTGAAAATAAAAAAGTAAAAAAGTAAATAAAAAAGAAGACAATTTAATTTTGAATAATAGATTTTTTTTTCTTTACAAAGCTTTAGAAGGTGTTCAGATCACTCTGCCATGTAGCCATGAATGGAAATTTTAAATCTGCTTACCTCCTGTGTTATCTTCAAGCCTGACTGAGGTAAAATAGGAGTGAAGCTGGAGTGAATTTACATGGTGAGAAAAAATGAAAGGTATCTTTAGGTTAAATAATATTCAATTCTTTTTTATACACAAAACAAAAAATATATTTAAACACACACGTGCATAAGACAAAATGACATTCTACCCACGGGAACTATAGAAAATGGCCCGCTGGCTTCCAAGATGATTATTGATATGATCCAGATAATTCTCTGGATTTCCTCTTCTGAATGAGAAGTCAGACCTGAAAGATAACACCCAACACTTAGACAACCAGCGTGGCCTGTCACAGGAAGCACTGGAGTCTAACAGTCAAAGGAGCCAACAGTATCCAGGGCAGCGTCTGCTCAGAAAGGAATGTGCGAGAAAACGCCAGGGCTAGTACACTGCTACATTTTACATTCTTAGAAGAAAAGAGAGACATTCAGGGTGTCTACTTTTTTCTCTTTTGGCACCTAAAACGTCAGCCTTTAGACGTTGGGATCTCATAGGCTTTGAATGTGAAAAAGAGCCACCGAAGAGGCCTGCTGACTTTGGGATGCTGGGATACTATCGACTGTCCTTCTTTCCTAAAACTGAACTGATTAGGTTCACATGTTTGTCACCAACATCAAAAGTTGCAAGGAGCTTGTGTCAACAATCTTGCTACAGGGACCACAGAATGGAGTGTCGTGTATCAAACAGGAGCGGGGCAGGGGACTGTGTTCTTTGTAACAAAATATGCAAAAGATTTTTGGCACACGGCCATACTATAGGAAACTGTTCCACCTTTAAAATGGTTGCACTTTTAATATGAAAGATAGGTACACACTTAGAATTGTCACACGGTTTTACCATTTCTCCTATTCTCATCCTCATTTTAAATAGCTCAATAGGAAGGGAAGAAAGATGACATCTACTCTTAGTAATCACTCTTGTTCCTTTAAACCAGTGGTTCTCAGCCTTCCTAACGCTGCAACCCTTTAATACAGTTCCTCATGTTGTGGTGATTCCCAACCATAAAATTATCTCTGTTGCTGCAGAATACAAAAATGTATTTTTGCTATGGTTATGAATCGTAATGTAAATATCTGACATGCAGATGGTCTTAGGTGACTCCTGTGAAAGGGATGTTCGACCCCTAAAGGGTTGAGAACCACTATTTTAAACCAACACGTGTGCAGGTACACACCTGTTCAGACTCCTCCTCAATTTGTTCGCATGTCTCTGGTCACCACTTCACAATCTGGTTTCCTTAATGAGCGCTGCACATTTCCAGAGATTTAAGAAGGCTAAAGATTGCTCGCTCCCATTCAAAGGCTCCGATGCTTTCTGCTCCCCAGTAATCCACTGACATATTAATGCCAAATTCAGAATCACACTGTGGAAAGAGGAGAGTCATACCAAGGACACAGCTCAACTTGAGTTTGCCTTTATTCTTTTTCCACAGGCAAGATGCTTCTGGCTGGTCCACAGCAGAGCCCACGCATTGTGCCGAAAGCAGAGACTGCCCCTCAGCCTTTGCACTAATCCCCCTCTTCGCTAACTAAGCAAGTCAAGCTTAGGGAGTAGGGGTGGGAGGAAAATTATATAATTTGAGTTAATTGGTTTGGGGCTACCCAAAGCCCCAGCTGTATTGAAGGGAATTGTTTGGTCTTCAAAACCCAATTAGAGACATTCAGTAGATGTAAAATAGATTCTACTCTTTTTCTTTCCAAGTTGTTATCAAGAGACTAGCCTCCATACCGTATGGGAAAATATCCTTTCATTACTGCTGTCCGAAGGCGTCCTGAAAACAGGTAGATCTAAAGGCGAGGGGCGGGTATAAAGGAACATGCTAAGTAGCTCATTTATTTCACAGGTTCAGGAATGCAGGCCCTAGTGATAGGATAGGAACTTCTTTTCAACAATCCTTGGGGTACTATAAAATGTGTGTTCATCAATCAAATGCTTTGAAGAAACAACCTCATCTGTTTTTTTTTTTCCTAAGTAGAGATTGGCTAGACAGGTTTGAGGCACTCAAGGGTGATTGTCTTAGATCTAAAACAACCGCACACGACTTTCTTGAATATCAATGTGTAAGCGGTGGCCACAGAAATTCACTTTCAGCAACACAGTGTGAGTTTCCATGTGGGCAGACAGAATGAGAATCACTGCATGGTTAAAGCAAACTTGAAACCTACTAGGTTTTGGTCTACCAGCTTATGCTTAAAACTAGTTTTTGTTGATGACCACAAAGATGATAAGATGATTCCTTTCTATCTTGTTGTTTTTTGTTTTTTTGTTTTTTTTTTTTTAGGTTCAGTTTCTTGAGACAAGGTCTCTCACTATGTAGCCTTCGCTGGCCTGGAATTCACTCTGTAGATCAGGCTGGCATCCAACTCAAAGAGATCCACCTACCTCTTCCTCCTGAATGCTGGGATTAAAGTCATTCATTACCACACCTGTCCAAGATCATTCCTCTTTTGTGGAAGATTTATTCAACCTAAGAAAGAAGCTAGAAGAACAAGTGACACACGGAGAGGATCCTCCCCTCCCCCGTGGCGCAGCCAATGCCCAATTCCTCTCTTTCCTGAGAGAGCGCTCGTTGCATTGCACCGGAAAAGAAGTAAGATCAAATCTTATCTTCAAAAGACTTTCAGTCTCACACAAATGAGACCTACAGAACGACTGCAGGTCTAAGAGTACAGATGCACATCAGAGGATGAGCAAAGGCACAGAGCTCTTCCTAGAGATGCTGTGAGCGTATCGAGGTTGAAGGTGGGTCTCGGAAGCTCAGGGTGGTCCTCAACGCTGTGACTGCAACGGACAGAAGAATCTCTGGCCACATCTAAGACCCCTGTGTGGCATCATTTTGTTAGGGGAAAATGTTTCCAAACAGAAGGAACAAGAGGAAGGAATACAGGAAGTCTTCAAGGAGAAGAAAGCATTGCACAGTGCTATGGGAAAGCAACCTCTGGTGAAACATACCTGTAGCTGCAAGATGAGGCCAGAGGATCCCAGTCCGGGCCAGCCTCAGCTACACAAGGAGTTCAGAACGACTTAGGCTACATGAGAACCTACCTAAAAGAAAAAAGGAAAAATGAGAAAAGAAAAGAAAAAGAAAAAGAAACGCAGCTGAAAATCCTACTGGAGAGCAAATGCAGATTACATTGAGAGACTAGGCCAGGCGCCTTCACTACTCAGAGTTTTGTATTTCGTTTCAAGAATAATTGGAGGCCGCCTAAATCTTAGAGGTAGACAGTGTCAGCATCAGAACTCTGCTTTTTCCCAGGAACCTTAACATAGGGGACTATGTAGGGAAAAGCAGGGAGGGTTTCATGAGAATGGATTCCAGCCCTGAGAGCAAGCTCTGAGGAGAGAGCTGTACCAGCATTGCCACCATCCCACCACCAGGCAGAAACGCCCGAACCAGTAGGGAAATGCCACATGTTCTCCCACATCCAGCCAAGAACCCATTTTGAGATGAGCTGACTGATTTCTGATGGCTTCACAGGTACAACTGAGTACCTACTGTGTGCCGAACACCTGGCCCTGGGAGTACATTAGTAAGTGAAATAGAGCTATCGATCCCTGTCTCAAGAAGGAAGTGATTAATTCCTGCACAGGACTCAGTGTCCCCATCAAGGGCCAGTTTCTAAATAAGAACTTTTAGTATAGCCCTGTTCTCTGAGAGCTAAGCTGTCACATAAATTTGGAAGTTCCAAGAGGATGATGTTTTTAAAAGTAAGGACTTTGAAGGGGACAAGCCAAGAGTGTGCAGGCTGACCATGAGTAGAACAGCAATGTCAAAATAAAGAGATGCCACCAAGTGGGCAGGAGATAGGTACCCTAGAGCCAAAATATATCACAAGCCAGAGGCAGGACTTGGGTTTGGAGTAAATGAAAACAAGAAACGTAGGCTGGTGAGATCGCTCAGGTTAGAGGTGCCTGTCACCAAATCTAATGAGCTGAGCTTGATCCTAGGGACCCACAGGGTAGAAGGAGAGAACTGATTCCTGCAAATTGTCCTCTGACCACCTCACATATTCTATGGCATGTGCCTGCCGACATACATAGACAGATGTGCCCACAGACATACATAGACAAACAGAAACACACACACACACACACACACACACACACACACACGCACGCACACACAGTAGTGCAACTATTTCTAAACAGAAGGAAAAGAAATCAAAAGCTTAAAATTATATAAAGAAGGGTAATCTCACGTTGAGTGAAATTCTCAAAGTTAATTTTTTTGAAGGCAGCGCCTTGACAGGAAGCAGTTGTAAGGAAGAATCCAGTCTTGAAGTCTGGCATTGTTTGCATGTCAGAAGAAGGACACGGCTCCAGACTCCTGATGCAGTGTCACAGGCGGTGGATAGAGCCAGCCATCCAGACACAGTGCCCTCAGACATAAGCAGGGGTGTTCCTGCACTTTCTCACTCTGATAGCTAACCACACACAAAGGTTTCTGGGGAGAGGATGGGCCAGAAATTAGTTTCCATGTGTTCCCAGATAAAACCGGTTCTGCCCACTAGATGCATGAATTAGAATTCTCATCCACATGCCAGTTACTGATACAACATTCTGTGAACAGAATCCTCTCAAGGATCCAGCAAGGGCTGATGGACCTGTGGATGATCTGACTTCACCAAAGCACAACCAAACCATAAAGAGAACACTATCTACCAGGCCTGTTGTGAGGTCTTCACAGACACAATCTACTCCTTACAAATGTCCTACATGGTGTCTGTTAGAATTCTGAGTTTGCAGGTGATATTAAGGAACCTGAATAATGTCACGTGACTAGTAAGTGGCTGAACTAGGACTCAAGTCCACGTTTGTCTAACTTCTAGCTGAGTGGTTAATCTCCCCAAGATTCTATTATTCGCCATCAGCATACAGAACACATTGGGGTGAAGACAGTCGGGGACCTCTGAATGAATGACCTCATAAATCTCACTGTCCCCATTACCTACCCAGCAGGCAGAGGCTCTTGTGCCCCTTGATCCTTACTAGACTCTGGAGGAACGCAGGGCAAGGATCACCTTGTCCATGTGCAGAGGGACCTGGACATGGAGATTCATGGAGGTGAGTTAGCTTGCAGAGGTCTGGAGCAGGCACGAGGAAGATCTACTTCTAACAGTCAAGTCCCCTGACTTCTAACCTGCTCTCATCCTGATGGCTTTGAGGAATGCTGCGAGCCTCTTTCTCACACTGGCACACAATGTTAGCACAGCCAGTGCCTTCGAGCACGTGGCACAACAGAGACACTCAGAATGACTTGATGGGACCAAAGTGAGAGCCTTGGATCAGCTATGTACCTACCTCTCCTGTCTGTCTGATTCTACCTCCAAGGAGAGGACCATGATAATCATAAAGTCCAGTGCTTGCTTAAGGCTGCCTTGACTTACCAGTGGTTCTTCTTCCTAACGCTGCAGCTCTTTAATACAGTTCTTCAAGCTGTGGTGACCCTCAATCATAAAATTATTTGGTTGCTTCTTCAAAACCATAATTTTGCTACTGTTCTGGATCATAATGTAAATATCTGATACACAGATGGTCTTAGGTGACCCCTGTGAAAAGATCATTTGACATTCCCCCAGTGCCAGGGGTCATGACCCTCCAGTTGAGAACTGCTGATTTAGACATTTCTCTAACTGCTTCACCTCACACCAGTTCTGCCAGGTGGCCACACTCCTCTGTCTCATTTTTCACATAAGCATCGGGAATAGAAAGCTTTGAAGGCTTTGCCCAATATCACCCACTACTTGTCAGCACACAGTGACTGACCAAGGCCATCAGTGGGCCTCAGTTTCTCCATCTGAGAAGTGAAGGGACCGACCTTCACTATCAATAACATTTCGATTCTCCAACAGCTCCCTGCTGACTTCCCTTTGCCACTGACCCACTGGAGGACACCGCTGGGCTGCTATGTTTTATTTGTGATTTTAACTTTCCATTGAGAAACAGCTTCAAAATCTGAAAAGCCAAGAAAAACAAGTAGAGAGGTCATACCAAACTCCTTTTGACTGTTAGAAAGGCATGGAGTATTCCCCAAGCACAACCTGCTGAGATTAATCCCACCTGCCATTGAAACTTCCCAGGGGAGGGGCGGGGCTGCCCCTGTGGGGGCCCTAATGGGACCCCTCCCCAGCCACACTTCTGGATTTTTCTCATTAACTCAGCACAGGTGCACCAGCCCCTGCATAATGCGGCAGCATCAGGCAGGCCCATCAGGGACCCACAGCTGGTGGCCTAAGCCCAGGCTCCCTTTTCTTTCTTCTCTCCCCCTCCTCCCTTTTATTTATCTCTTTACTGAGTCAAACAATTGGGGAGACCAAATCCTAAACAGTCTTTGTTTCTCCACCCAGTCAGTCTCTTTAAGTCAAAGGAATGAGATTCCAAAACAAAGCCGGGAGACATTCATCTTCCAGAAAGTTAAACAAGGATGGCTGGCGAGAGATGGAAGATAGGATGCGTCTGTCAACATACACTCCACAGAAGATGGGCATGAGTGGACCACGGCGCCAAAGCCTCCTGCTCGTGGGGTTACCTGGGTGGGGAGTATCCCCGAGGAGGCAGCAGACACCAGCTCCTGTGTAGAAGGTCTCTTTGTTCAGGCCACTCCGCTCCTCCACCTGAGTATGCCACGCATTGGAGGTGAAGCTGGAGGTGATTCAGAATCCTGGAAACAAAAGAAGACCCGGAGCCAAGCTCTTTCCTTCGTTCTTCCAGCAAACTTTACTGAGCATGTGCTCTGCGCTAGGAACGATTGGAGTACCGGGTGAACAAGGCCACTCATGTGGCCTTCAGAACTCACGCAGTAGACTAGTTAGGTAGTAAACACATGCATCCCATCCAGTGCGCCGGGAACGAGGTGGGAAGAAAACAGCACAGGGTAGAGAAGAGGACGAAGCATTTTAGGGTAGGAGGTGACATTGAGTCAAGAAGCACATAAGCCAAATGATTGCTCCAGGGAAGAGCGATGCAGGTGTAAGGCAAGGGCACGTGTGCCAGCCCGTGGGTGGCCGCGGCTTTAATGAATGAGCTAAGATTTGAGAGATGCCAAGCCCAGGTCCAGGGTTCCTGGAGCTAGTCATGACAAAGAGAGCCAAGTATCCAGCCAACCTGAGAGACTGGGGAGAAGGGTGCCTGAGGGGAGAGCTGAGAGCTCCATGAATAAACTGGACTGTGTTTGATAAGGGAGCAAGTTACCTTTCATCCAACTGTGGGTTGAGCATCTTGCTTTTCACTGGATTTTGGGAGACCCTGTGCACCGAAGCAAGTCAGCTATGTGCTCCAGTCTGCCTCATACGTGTTGCATGTCCCTTTCCTCGCAGGCACCTTATGAGGAGGTCTTGACAATTGGATGCTGAAGGGACAGATGGATAGCTAGCGAGAGAGAGACAGATGATAGATAAATGATTGATAGATGATAGATAGATAGATAGATAGATAGATAGATAGATAGAGATAGATGATATAAATTTATTACGTACCCTGGGAATAGTAGTACATGCATAAAATTCTGGCATTTGAGAGGCTAAGACAGGAGGGTTGCTATAAGTTCAAGCTAACCTAGGCTATATAATGAGATCCAGTCCAGCCCAGCCTACCTACTCAGTTAAAATTTTGTCTCAAAAAAGAATTTTTTTTATTGATTTAAAGAATATATAATACACAGCTCAAAAGTAATAGCATATAATTCTTGTGTTAGGTCTCTCATGCAATGATTGTCTAGATAGACATATAAGATTACAGGAATTGATGCACACAATCACAGAAGTCTCTTGTTCACAAGCCAAGAAAGCCAGCTTGAATTTGAAAAGCTGAGAATCAAGGAAGCCAATGGCATTCCCAACTCAGGGCTGAAGGCTTTAGACTTGGGGAAGAAATTTGAGGGTAGGTGGTCCATAGTGTAAGTCCTAGCATTTTTAAAGACCTGAGAATAGGGAGGCTCAATGTCCAGTGGTCAGAGGAAATGGATATCCCAGCTTGAGAAGAGAGGGAAAACGCCTCTTCCTCGTTGCCTTTGATCTGTCTCCTGCCAATGCACGGATGATGCTTCCGCATTGGCGAAGAGGCCTGCTCTCTTGTTGCTGATCTAAGGGCTGATCTCTCCCAGAAAAGCCCTCAAGCACACTAGAATGTTTTCATTTTGATATCCTTCAATGAAATCATATTGACACATAAAATTAACTATCATAATACCATTATTTGTAAATTTCATACAGCTAAATGAGTCTCAAAATGCTTTCACTGATTTTATTGATTACTGCTGGGATCTGACTATGCAGCCAATCAGTGGTAGCAGTTAGCAAATGAAGATCATTATGACATGAATTATTGTTTTCATTTACATGAATAAGACAGTGTGAAACAGTAATAATATATAGTACATAAGAACTTGTTTGTTCGGGGGTTTTTGAGGGGTTTTTTTGGATTGTTTGTTTGTTGTTCAAGACTGTTGTAGACTGAGTGTCACTCTATGGCCTAGACTGTCCTGGAACTCATTATGGGACCAAAGACCAGGCTGTCCTCAAAAATTGTTTTAGTCCTCTTGCCTCTGCTTCTTGAGAGAGCTGGGGGGACTTTATCTTTTTGTCAGTGTTCTGAGAAACTTCTTTGTTGAGTTGGATCATGAGTTTTGAATACTAGAAGAATGTTCCCTCCACTTTTTATGCTACTCCCAATGTAATAACGACATGCATAACGTAGTTGACTTCAATGTGTTATTATAGTCCCTTCATCACATTTTAAAGTTTAGATAGCAGCGAAACATCTGTCTCGGATGACTTGCCCATTCCCACGGTGTAAACACACAGCGAGGCTCATTTCAGGTAACCAGCATGACATGGGTGAACACAGGGCCAGATAAAGATGGGTTCCCCTGTGGAGTACCTCTGTCTTCAGATACAACAGATATGGGGATCCCCAAAGACATGCACAGTGGTAAAATCCGGTGAAATAGTTAGGCAGTGGTAAGTTTAGAATATTAGTTGCCTCTCAAAAATAAAGTCTATTTAATCGTAATTTCAGTTTTCATAATGGCTGCATTTAATAAGTAGTCTACAAAATTCTTAAAAGTTGAATAACTAGGGGTTGGAGATTTAGCTCAGTGGTAAACGCTTGCCTAGCAAGCATAAGGTCCTAGGTTTCTTCCTTGGCTCTGGGGATGGGGAAGCAAAAGAAAATTGAATAATTAACCTTGCTGAGCTGAGCGGGTCATGAACCAGCTCCAGTACAGCCCCATGTCTTTTTCATTTTGTTTTTGTTTTCTTTGCCTTTTCTCAAGATACGGTCTCTCTGTGCAACCCTGGCTGCCCTGGAACTCACTCTGTAGAACAGGCTGGCCTTGAACTCAGAGATCGGCCTGTCAGGAGATCAGGATCCTTCACCCTATCCACAGGAGCTGTGTGAGGTAAATGATGGTTTTTCTATAGGTGCTAACTGGAAGGGCTGCACAGAACCTCATCTCAGTACCAGAGAGTTACAGGTCAGGCTGCATCATCACCTGTAGAACTCAGCAGGGCTGGAGTGGATGGAGCCTGACCTCGGACTACCACCCAACACCCTCCTGCCAGAGCCTGTCACTCAGTCACTCACGTGTTAGTTTTCTGACACTGTGATAAAGCACCACGACTAAGCCAACTTACAGAAGAAGGGGTTTATTTTGGCTTACAGTTCCAGTCGGTAATGGTGAGGGCAGTGGGCCTGGGGAAAGGAGCAGGAAGCTGTGAGCTCATTTCTTAAACCAAAAGCATGAAGCAGAGAGAATGAACTGGAAATGGCACATGACTTTATTTATTTTTTTTTTTAAACATTCAAACAGTGGTTAAGACATTTATTTGAGTGAGGTATCTGTAAAGTAAATAATTCTTAAATTGTGATTCAGGTTGAATCAACTTCATAAAAATAAGCGGAGACCAGGCACATCCCAGATCTTAACTACAAGATTGTTTCTTTGCCCATTCTTCTCTCTCTCTCCCCTCCCTCCCTCCCTCTCCTCTCTCTCTCTCTCTCTCTCTCTCTCTCTCTCCCCAAATAATCTCTTTCAGATAGGGTTCAAGGTAGAATTTTTCATCCTCATATTTTGTTCACTGCTCCTTAGACAAGATCTGAAGCCACAAGGTGAGGTGGCTTTCTTAATTGTGTGCATTCTCCTGTTATGACGGTCTCAGGAAACCTTACGGTGTCCTTCACACCTTCAGTCTCATATATTGTATCATCTGGCATTAGCCCCAGTGTGCTGAATCCTGCAACATTATAATACCATTTCCAAATACCAATACTGACCAGCCACTTGCTTGACACTGCAACAGTAGGCCCGCCCACCGCTTTGACCTGAGTGGCATATGACTTTTAATTTCAAAGTCTGCCCCCAGAGACATACTTCTTGCAGCAAGGAGCCCCTACCCCAAACCTGTCCAAACAGAGCCACAGACTGGGAGCCGGGAGTTCAAATGCTGGAGACAGAGAGGGCATTTCTCATTCAAACTACCACGCTGACACCAGTAAGGAGTAACGGACACAAACACCACCGTGCCATTTGGCGAGAACTGCAGTAATTACTGCACAGTGCATTAGTGTCTGTGTTTGAATGACACACGGTGGAGTATGTTGTGTGCTGTTGTTTGAGTGACTTGAGGATACTGTCCTAGAAAGCCAGCTAGCAAAAAAAAAGCTTCATGAGCCAGGTGGTGGTGGCTCACACTTTTAATCCCAGCACTCACTCAGGAGGCAGAGCCAGGCAGATCTCTGTGAGTTTGAGGCCTGCCTGGTCTACAGAATGAGTTCCAGGACAGCTAGAGTTATGACAGAGAAACTCTGTCTTGAAAAACAAAAAACAAAAACAAAAATCATGGAGTCAGTCTTGCCCTGGCCTATTAGCTTGTAGAAATTTACTGGCTATACACAGAGTGAGATTTGCATCCTTTTTTTTTTCTAACCCATGTGTTTCATCTCCCTTCCCCTATGTAATACTTCTATGGTTTAGCAGAGGCTATTTATTCCCTTCCTCCTAGAACACCCTTCCTTGTACTTTCCTTATCAAAACCAAAATCCTGCTGTTCTTGTACAAGTGGCCCAGAACCTCCTAGGCCCTGTGTGTGTCAGGCACACCGATGGAATAATGCCACTCCTGTCATGAATTATAGTTACTTCTCAGCGCACAAATCATACTGTCTTCAGTTTTCAGCCTGGCTCCTTTGGTCCTGAACGGTGAGATAAATCACACAGAGCAGTCATCTAAGCCTCAGAGGGGAGATCCCAGTGATGTGTGGCTTGGATACAGCTATGATTCGATGCTTTACCAAGTTTTTTCATCAATATACAGGAAGCATGCCACCCCATCCTTCTGCAGCCTCAACCTGGCTTGACTTCAAATGGCACTAAAGAAACCGAATCTCTTGGACTTTCTAGAAGGTAAATAAGTTATGTTCAGATCACAGTAACTTTCCAAAGTGACAGACTCCACAGCCTGAGCTAGCAGGCCACCAGTACAGGGTGAGGGCCCGAAGTTCCTGTCGATGGCAGTCAGGACTGCCTCAGAGTCTTTGCCAAGGTCAGCATGAGGCTACAGAGCACCACAGCCCAACAGGAAGGTGGCCTGACTCTGTCACATCAGCCATGTAATCTTGAGCAAGTTGCTTCCCCCTCCCCCTTCTTCCTCCTCTATAAAATGAGAATAATGAGCACATACTCTCAGCACACAGTGAGATGATTGTGAGGACTTCACAAATTAACACATGTGGAATGGCAGTTACTGCTCATAGTGGAAAGAATAAAGACTACTGTCATCATCATCATCATCATCATCCTCCTCCTCATCGTGGGGCTGGTGAGAAGAAGACAGGACAGAAGCGAATGAGTACTCTGGAGGAGATGAGAGTGTGGTCTCTAGCTTGCCTCTGTCACTACTTAGCTCTGCCACCAGAGGCTCAATCGCTTTCCTTTTCTGGACACAGATTTTCTCACTTATAAAATTAGGTTTTTGGCTTACCCAGTTTTCTGATCGTTTGGGGAAGCTTTCTTAGAATTGGGGATCCAAGAGCCCCACTGCTGACTTACTGAGTCAGGCTGAAACTGCAGAGTTCACCAAAGTGACTTGTGTTTGAAGCTCCCTAGCTAACTTGACTCAATGTTTAGGAGGCATGGGGTTCTATCCCCAAAAGCCCCCATCTCAGGAGCCTTTGTTCCCTCAGGAACTTTCTGTTCCCTCTGCCTGAGAAATTCTACTCTTAAAAATTTCTTTGTGGTGGTACATGCCTTTAATCCCAGCACTCACTCAGGAGGCAGAGGTAGGCAGATCTTTGAGTTTGAGGCCAGCTTGGTCTACAGAGTGAGTGCAAGAACAGGCAGCGTTACAACAGGGAAACTCTGTCTCGAAAAACCAAAAAGAAAAGAAAGAAAACTTCTTTGTCTCCTCTCAAACGGTGCTCAAGTTTTGCTCTCCACATGCAGCGCGCACAAATGTTACCTGCTTAGAAAAAAAACATTTTTCCTCCCCCTCATGTAACACAATACACATGCACACACAAATGCGCGCACGCGCGCACACACACACACACACACACACACACACACACTGTAGCATGTCTTGCTGAGACTTCATTGAACAGTTTTTTCTTCTTCCTCACTAGAATGTCCTAATGCCTCTTGTGATAATGCTGGAAAATCAGTTTGGAATTTTAAAACACATAAACGAGTAAGTACAGGTTATGGTTTAGATATAAATGAGCCTAAAACTTATTGTCTGAGGGCTTCAAGTGTGCTACTGAGAGCTGACTGGGTCATGAGGAGCTAACTGAATGGGCAATTAGGAGGTGGCCTGGTTGTTGGGAGCAGGTCACAGCGGGGTGTGCCTTTGAAGAAGAGACCTTACCCTGGCCCTCCCTGCCTTATCTACCTCCATTTCTTGGTCCCCAGGATATGCCCTCCTCTACTGTGCCATCTCTGTTGTGACAATCTGCCTCACCACAGGCCCATGGTGACCAAGCCTCATAAAACCTCAGAAATCATGAACCAAAATAAATGCTTCTTCTTCTAGGTTCCAGGCATTTTGTTACAGCAACAGATGCTTTGCCTTTGCAGGTCAGAATGTGGAAAGACAGCAGAAGGAGAAGGCCAATGGAAGCTCCCTCCGCTGAGGACAGGCTCCCAGGGACTGCCTGTACTGACTGCCCTCCCATGGCTCAGCTGCCAGCCCCTCACCCAGGGCCCCAGGACTGGCACCTCCCTTCTTGCTGTACTCCTGGCAACTTCCTCTAGAATTAAGGGTCCAAACCCAGGCGGCTGCCTCAGCATGATGTCCCAGGAGCCCACTACACTGTCCAGATATTTCTTTTGCTTTGTGGAGGATGGAATGTACCCCAGACCCCAACTACAGAACAACAAGGACCAACAGACATGATGTCATTTAAAAGGTGTTTGAGTTTGAAAACATTTCCCCAAGTGTTTTAGGGAACTCATAAATGATTAATAAAATTTATACATGTGGACTATTATTATCTAAAAATATATCCTATGAAATTATTTTGAAGGCAAGAGTTTATGAATAGTATTTTACTCCTGGATTTCTAGGGCTCTAAAAATTAAACATATTGGTCTGAGTCTCTCGACCTTAGAGGAAAAAATTCCCTTTTCCTGTGCCACCTGCCTGTTTGCATACAGGACCCCAACACCTAGGTTAGCTAATCAATCACTGTCCTGATCAGAAATGCTCATCTCCATAGCAACCTTGATTTTAACTCTTTGTCAAACTCTCTCCTTTTGACTCTCAATAGTATTTTTTCCCCCAGAACTTTAGAGGAAATAGTTAAGAGGTCAAAATAGACAGCTCCACGAACCATTTTTAATATTTTAGTGAAGATTCCCCTAAATGAGTCAGTCTACCAATCAATTAAGTTTGAGAAACACTGTTAATGAAAGTTTCCAACAGGATATATCACAGTTATTAGTGCATTTATGCTCAAGTAACTCACAGCAAGAAAAACCAGGCAAAGCATTTTTCATCATATTTTGTCAAGGACCCCTGTACTCCCAGATGCTTACCAAGCAGCCTCTTGTGTAGCCAGTGCCACTCACAGCACAGGCTGGGAAATTCTGGCTCTCATAAAGCACTCTAAAGGACTGGTTTGGATTATTTTTAAAATGTGCTTTATATGTTTGTTTTCTTATTCATTTATTGAAGATATTGGAAAGCAGAAGCTGTGAGAATCACTCACCTCTCAAGATGTGACTTTGTTGCCTACTAAGCACATAAGAAAAAGGCAGCATCATAGACATGTTTTTAGTATAGAAGGCTGGTGGGTCAAATGTACGTGTGTTTCTTGTTGCTATGGTAAAATACATGACAAAACAACTTAAGGGAGGACAGGAAATGGTTTGGGTTTTTGTTTCTTTTTTTTGGGGGGGAGGGGTTCTTGTAGATTCAGAGGAGTTTCGATCCACCATTCTGGGAAACGCACAGTAATGGGACCTGTTTAGTCTTGGGCAATGGGAGTCTGTGGAATAACTCTATGTGGTGGCCAGATCAGGAAGCACGGACAGTAAAAAGGGAAGCAGCCAGGAATGTGATATCCCTAGGGACTGCCCCCCACCCCCAGAAAGACTGACTTCTTTCATCTTGGCTCCACCTCCTAAGTTTTTAGAACCCCCCACAATTTCCACCACCTGGGTACCAAGCATTCAAATTATGAGTTTATGGAAGAAGTTAGATATTTAAACCATAGCAGTATGGATGGGTAAAATTCTATCTTAGATTATGACGGAGTTGACTGGCACTAGACACCTCCTCCACGAACAAAGACTACTAATGAAACAAATGATACACAGCGACTCTTGTCAGTCATTGATCCACAGGCAAAAGGGAATCCACGAGGGAAGCTCTACCTGTGACCTGGCCTCCTGCCTGAGGACGAGCGAGATGAGAACAGAGCCTGGTGAACAGAGGTGTGAAGAGAGGAGAGGAGAGTGGGGAAGAAGTCAAGGCGGTGATGCAAAGAGGTTACCATGAATGTACATTTGAGATTCTCCTGGGTCCTTGGCGGAGAGAAGGGCTGCACTCGGATGGTGTAAACTGCCAGAATGAGGTCTGAATACAGACACCAGAGATATGTTAAAGAACTATTATACCCCAACTAATGCACCACAACAGAGATCCTAAGAGTTCAGAGTTCCAGAAAATCGCATGGAGGACACCATCATGAGCATTTCACACACAAGTGAAAATCATAGTTATGTGTCACACACCACTTGGTCAAGGGTGAGGACTCCCTACACTATGGTGGTCTCACAAGATAATAATACAAGTGAAACTTCCTGCCACTGATGACTCTGTGTCACTGTAATACAGCAACAAAGGACACTTCCCCATGTTTGTGGAGATGCCGATGTGAACGAATCTAGTGCATCCCGGCCGTGTAAAAGCATAGCAATGCATGTGCGTACAGTACATAGTGTTGATCATGAGAGTAATGTTACTGGTTTGTGTACACAGCATGCTATACTTCTATTTGTGTTTGAGTATACCTTTTCTACTTATTAAAGAAAAAGAAAGAAAGAGAAGCAGCAGTCTGGGAGATGGAGTAGCAAGCTGACAGCTCACATCTTGAACAGCACACAGAACTAGAGCAAACTGGGAATGGCTTTGAAACCTGACACGCTTTCTCCAGCAAGGCCACACCTCCTAAACCTATCCAAACACTACCAAAAACAGGGGACTAAGTATTCTGAACCTATGGGGGGCATTTGTGGGACACAGATGAAGCTCTGAGCAAATGTGTGTCATTGACATGGGCACAGCATGTCAAGGACACCAGTGCCTCAGAACCATGGGAAAAGCAAGGCCGTCCCCAGACAACGCTAAAGGAAATGGGAAAGCCTTTCCTTGGTGTGAGTACGAATGTTGAGAGACCATACAGAAAGTGTTAACCACGGCTTCCTCCTCCTGGATGACTGCAGCCTGAGACTGCTTCCATATAGAAGCCTCCTGCCAGGACTAGCTAAATCTGCCTCCCCATTCAACTGTATGATGTAAACCTGCCTTCTTGATTCAGATGTATGAAATAAACACACTGACTTTCTGGACTTCTGGTACTTCTCCATCAGAGTCCACAGCCCACCCAATCCCAGCCTTTCTGTGCATGTGTGTGTCTGTATGTGTGCCTTTGTATAGTATGTGTGTGTGTGTGTGTGTGTGTGTATATGTGTGTCTATGGGTATGTATATGTGTGTGTGTCCACATGTATGTGTCTATATGTCTGTGTGTGTGTCTGTATGTGTGTTAGTGTGTGTGTCTGTATGTGTGTTAGTGGGTTTGTGTCTTGTGTATATGTGTGTATGCGTCTCTGTGTATGTCTATATGTGTGTGTGTGTGTGTGTGTGTATCTGTCATTTTTACATTTCTTCATTGCCCCAGTCCAGTCAATCCCAAAAGCCAAGCAGACTTTGTAGACATTTCTCATTCAAACCACACCATATGACTGGAAACTACAAAGCTTTAAGGGAGGCATATACAGAAGACAGCAGAGCACAGGGCAAGTAGGAAATACTAGGGGCTAAAGGCAATGGGGGAGGTCAAGGAGATGGGATGAGAACCAGCCAACACAAAATACGTATGCAAATCCCATAGAGGAACATATGACTTTGTGAGCTAATTTTTAAAATAAGGTTTTACATTTAAAATAAATAAAGAAAATTAGGCCCAATACAATATCCATTCTGCAATATGAGGACTCATCAGGTGAGAAGCAGAGGCAGGAGAATGTTGAGTTTATAGCCAACCAAGGCAATGTATTAAGTTCAAGGCCAACCTGGGCTATCTAGCAAGACCCTGTAGGAGTTTGGAAGCATACAGCATAAAACTAGACAGTAAAAAACAAAGCTTCATCTGCAAATGAAATGAATATATGTGAAGAAAGTCCTTAGTAGTCTATTAAGTCTTTTATGAAACTAGGGAATCCAGTAATATAGCAAGCTACAGAGTCAAATACATGAGAGATCAATTCTGGTTTCACATACAAACAACAAACAACTAGAAAATAAAACTTCCAAAATAACTACTCAAAATATATAAAACAGGAGCTAATTTTTAAAAACTACCTAAAATCTCTGTATTAAAAATTATGCAATATTGGGACTGGAGAGATGGCTCAGAAGTTGAGAGCACTGGCTTTTCTTCCAGAGGACCTGAGTTTAATTCCCAGCACCCACATGGCAGCTCACAACTGTCTGGAACTCATTTCCAAGGGACCCCAACACCAATGACAAACATGAAGGCAAAACACCAACGTACATAAAATAAATAGTTTTATAAAATTATGCAATATCACTAGGAGACAAATAAATTGAACAATAAACTGTATTCATTCACTGAAAGTGTCAAACTGCTCAGACACTAATTCTCCTTCTAACTAAACAGATCTACCACAAGCAAAATCTCAAGAGGCAATTTTTGTAGAACTTGACAAACTGATGCAAAGTTTATCAAAACTGAAAGGGACTTATTGTGACCAAAATAAAGTTATTTAAAAGACGCAGATTCAAGGGACACACATAATCTAACTTCAAGACATTAAAAATACACAATAGTCATTGCAATGTGCTATTACCATATAGGCAAAGAAATAAAATAAGGAATTAAGAAAGTCACATATAATCAACTGGTTCACAACAAAGCACCAAAGAGTTCAATGGGATTAGCCTTTGTCATACGGTGCTGAACTATTGGACAATTTTTTAAAACAAAATTACCCTCAACCATTACTTCACACCATATATAACAAAATTAATTTGAGGGTTAAAAAGGTAAAGCATTTGCATGAGGACCCAAGTTCAATATCCAGTACCACAAAATACTATTACTATTACTACAACAACTAATAATAATGATGATGATGATGATGATGATACATTTGAGAGTAGAGAATACCTCAGTATTAGGTATTAATAGGACTACCTAGCATAACCCTGGGTTCAATCTCCAGCACTGTAAAACATTAACTTAAGATGAATAACAGATTTAATCACAAAAGCTAATATTGCACAGCAGCTAGAGGTAAGGAGGTATCTTCACAGTGCTGGGCTAGGCAAAGAGTTCTCCCATGAGATATACGCAGGAAGTACTCACCCACAAAACAGCCACCTGAAATTCCTTATCTCATCAAAGTAATAAGCTTGTTCATTAAAAAGAGTACAGAAGGAAAATGAAAATTAAGGCTCCAACCAAGACAAAATATGTGCAATATCTACATATTAGAAGAGACGTTTACCTGGAATACATGAGGAATACCTATACACTAATTTAAAAAACAAAAAAGAGGTAAACAAAAGATTTAAACAAACCATGAAAGAAGCTATGCAGGTGGCTATGAGAGTGTGGAAAGAGGCCAGCATCATCAAACGTAAGAGAAGAGCAAGCTACCACATGGACATAACCTTTTTAAATAGCTCTGGTTACCATGACACCAAACTCATCTTAGGAGGTAGAAATTCTATAACATTAATCACATTGCTGTCGGAAGGATAAGGTGGTCGAGCCACTTTAGAAAATCTTAAGTTTCTTTCCCTTAAATTTTATTTTTTATTTTTTATTATATGTTTAATTATGTATTTGTGTGTGGGTATGTGCATGCAAGTGCAGTACCCATGAAGGCCAGGGGAGGCATCAGATCCCCTAGAACCGGAGTTACAAGAGGTGCCACCCAACATGGGTGCTAGGAGCTAAACGCCAATCCTCTGTAAGAGACGAAGGCTCTTAACTGCTAAGTCATTTCTCAAGCCCCATGTGAGTTTCTCTCAAAAGCAAAATATATACCTAATCTATGAGCAAGGAATTTTATCCCAGGTAAGTTGCCTATGGAGAGTAAAAACATATGGTCACCAAAATCTTATTCAAGAATGTTTATATCAGCTTTATTCACAATAATCCAAGACTGGCAAGAACTCACTTGTCAATCAACACAAGAATGGATACATCGTGGACTTGTCACACAATCAAATACTGTTTATGAACAAAAGAAAATAAATAGACTACTAACACTCAGCATCAGCACGAATCTCAAAAATAGATAAGTAAATAAATAATTAAAAGCATTTTAAGCAAAAGGTGCCAGATATAAAAGAATTCATACCATAGAATTTCAAGAACAACTTCAACTCCTCTATAGAAATAAAATACTAGTCATGATTGCCTAAAGTGGAAGGGAGCAGGAGACTTCAGAGATCATTAACGTTATACACCACTGTGTGAATTAATGGATGCAATACAGACACCCAAGGGCAATGTCTGGTCTGTGCAACTTGCTATACACGTGTCTTACTTGGGGAAAAAAATGTTTGGGTAGAGAAGGAGAATAATCCGACAGTAGGAAAAAGAAAATGTTTAAACTATTCTTTACTGCAAGCATGCATACATACAGCAAATGTAAACACGGGTTTGTGCATTCATTGTGAACTGGGCCTGTGTGGCACAGAAGCATCCTGTATTTCAGTTCCATGTCAATAGAGAACTTCAACTCTCATTATGAAGAAGGTCTTTTCCCTGCTATTTGGTTTCCTCTTGGTGTCTTTATTAGCAAAATACCACACATGCTTGAGAAGAGAGGGAACAGAAACACCAAGTCGGAGTTTCACACAAACAGAGTCCAGGACAAAATGTGCATTGTTGATATTTTCACATTTTACTTCCTGCCACAATTCTAACACAGAAAGAAAACTAGAAAGGGAGTTACTCTTAGCTCCACAGCCTTCCAAATCTGGCCATTAATTTGTACCTAGGGTTTGACAGCAGAAAAAAAAAATTCTTTAAAGAACTAAAAAATAATTCCCATTTTCATCATAAGATATCCCTGTAACAGAATTGATGTCCCCCTTCTCCTTGGGACCATCAGGTGACATTCTCAACAACAGCACCTCATTCATAACTAAAGGTACCAGTCACATTAAAATGTAACCACATGGAAATGAATTTCCCTCTTTTCACATCTCTGTCCTTGGTTTCCATGGAAGAGGGCTAATTACCTTTTTAATAGCCCTAATTGATGGGCTTACAGATCATATCTTTCAGTCCCTACTTGTGTGGGGGAGGTGGGGGCGGGACACCCTCCTTTTTCTCTTGACCCCTGGGCTCCAGCTCTTCCTCATTGGAAGGAGGGTGGAGGCCTGGTGAGAGGCCCCTGCCTTGTGCTTTTCTGTTCAGAGAGCTACCTGCCGCCCATTGTGGCTGACCAGGAAGCAGGGCTTTGTCTTGGCCGATTGACACAGCTGCACACTGGGTAAATAGACTCAGATGTTGAGCTTTTGTTTGAAGAATCCTTTCAGATCAATGCTGAGAGAATTAGTTCTAAAACTTAAGCCGGAGCCGGGATGAGTAGAATGGAGGCCGGGAGCCATTGAATTCACATCCACCAAATGAGACCAACTGTCTTACAAGGGTGCTTATTCCCTGTTCACTTTGGAGGAAACATTGAGGGGCAAGACTCTGGCACTCTTGTGTGCCTTAGGGTCTTTACCCAGCCATTGTGAGACGACCTGACCTGAAATCAGACTGACTCCAGTTCTCGTTCCCAAAAGGAGAGAGTCCCACCCTTGGAGCTGGAGATGTGATGATGACAAAATATATTTTTTTGTAATCACGAGTTATCTCAGTTCCCTATCACAGGAGGAGATGGGAAATGACAGGCGAATGCAGGGCCATGATCAAGAGCATTTTAACAAGTGGCAGACAGTCTGGACCACATGTGGATCGCTGCTTCAGGGTTCAGCTTTCATCATCCCTGCTTCCTAGTTGGCTTTAACACGCATGCTGTGAGGAGCTGTTCTCTGGTGGGACACAAAAATACATCATGGCTCACTCAGCAAAGATTGGAAATTTGGCCACAAGCTTGTATTTAGAACTTGTTAAAAGAAGTTTAGAGAGATGGCTCAGTCAGTAACATGCTTGCCTCAGAAGCATGGGGGCCTGACTTGGATTCTCAGTACCCACATTCAAAACAAAGTGAAGTAATGCCCCTGCAGCCTCAGTGCTGGGATGGCAGACAGGATTCCTGGTGTTGGCAGACAGCATGTCTAGAGTAATCAGCAGGCTCCAACTTCAGCTAGGGACCGGGTCTCAAGAAATAAGGTAGAATCCCAGTACTCTGGAGGCAGAGGCAGATGGATCTCTGTGAGTTCCAGACCAGTGAGATCTTGACTCAGAAAAATAAAAGAGAAGAAAGATAAGGAGGAAGAGGAGGAGGAAGAAAGAGAATTGAGGAAGGCATTGGTAGTCAACCTCTAACCTACAGATGTGCGTGTTCACACACACAGGCACACACACACAGACAGAGACAGACAGACAGACAGAGAGACAGACAGAGGACTTGACGGATGACATGCCTTTTCTTTCAAAATAACTATTCTCAAGCTTTAAATTAAATTAAAAAACTTATTCTTAATTACTATGTGTCTTAGCTTGCTTTCTACTTCTGTGATAAAACACCATGACAGTGGTTGTGCACACTTTTAATCCCAGCACTCAGGAAGCAGAATCTCTGTGAGATCGAGGCCAGCCTGGTCTACAGAGTGAGTTCCAGGACATTCAGAGTTACAACAGAGAAACCCTGTCTCAGAAAAAGAAACAAACAAACAAACAAAAAATGACCAAAAGCAACTTGAAGAAGAAAGTCTATCACCGAGGGAAGCCAGGGTATGAACTCAAGGTAGGAGCTGATGCAGAGGTCACGGAGGAGTGTTCCTGAGCTTCCTCAACATGGCTTTTCAGCCTGCTTTCTTATATAGCCCTGGGCCACCTGCCCAGTGGTGGCACCACACACAGTGAGCTGGACTCTCTCACATCAATCATTAATCAAGAAAACCCCCCACGGGACAATCTGATGGAGGCATTGTCTCAACTGAGGTTGAGTTAGGTTCCCTAGCTCGTGTCAAGCTGACAAAAACTAACCAGGACACTGTGCCAATGACTTACAGAAGAAAGAGAAAAAATGACACTGTGGAAAGGGATAAGGTTTCGACTTAACGAAGATCTGAGTTCTTATCTACCTCTACCTCTGCTTCTACCTCTTATAAACCATGAAATCCTAAACAAGTCACTGTTCTGAGCATAGATATCTTTGCCATGGCAGCTGAGATGTGTTGACCTAGGGCTGGAGGAATAGCTGTTGTTCGTGAGAGTGCCTGTGAGACACTGTGCTCCACCCCCAGGAACCCATCCATTGAAATGCAAAGACTTGTCTCCTGGGGTTGTCAGAGATGGAAAGAGTTCTTCAAATGTATTTGAAAATGAGAAGGCAGATCTCTGATTTTCAAAGATTTTGTTTTCATTTAAAAAAGAAAAGAGCCCCCAAAGTATATCAAGTGGGAAATGCACATGGTGAATTTGTTTATTTGCGAGTCTCTCTAGGTAGTTCTTGCTGTCCTAGAACTCAATATGTAAACCAGGCTGGTCTCAAATTCGAAGAGCTCCTCCTACCTCTACCTCTAGGATTAAAGATGAGAGCCCCACACCGGGTAGCACATGCTGAATGTTAAAGTGTGTGTGTATTAAGCGAACCTCATTCCTTAAAGTAGGTAATCAAATTAGGAAGGATGGGTGCTGACAGCACCCTTAGGTCTAACCTTGAAACCCTTCTTTCTCTTCTCTGTCTCCAGTTTTTGAATGACTGTGACCCCATCCACAGTAAAAAGAAAAATAGAAAAATCCATGCAACAGAAAAAAATTTTTTTTTACCCCATAAGATAATAAAGAGTTGCTAATAAAGAGATGGATTCAAAAGGTGTGGAGAGCAGAGGAGAAACACACACCAATATTCCAAGAGGGTAGGCATGTAATGTATACATCCTGTAGTTACTTTTCTCATTACTATGACAAGATGTCTAACAAAGGCAACTTAAGGGAGGAAAGGTGTATTTTGGCTCACAGTTCTGGGGTTCACAGTCCGTCATGGCAGAGAAGGCACTGGTCACATTGTGACTGTAGTCTGCAAGCAGAGAGAGACATTCTCAGGTCACTTTTACTTTGTATTCAATCTGAGCCCCCAGCACATAGAATGGTGTTGCCCACGTTTAGGAAGGGTCTTCCTTTCCTAGTCCACTCTGTTAATTACTAATTGTGTTAGTGTTAAATGTTCGTGTTCATTGTCAATTTTTTTCACCTGGGAGACACCTGAAAGGGATTGTCTTGATTACACTAATGGAGGTGGGGCAACCCCCGCCCTCACCTCGGATATGACCATTTCCTGGCTGGGATTCTGGACTGTATAACTGGAGAGGTGGAATTGAATAGCAACATGCATCCGTTGCTTTCTGCTTTCAGATTGTGCATGTCATGTGACCAGCTGCTTGAAGCTCCAACTGTCTACCTCCTTTACCAGAAGGAACTGTCCCTAAACTATGAGCCAGGATAAATCCTTGGTCCCTTAAGTTACTTTGAGCATTTTAACATAACAATAAGAAAAGCCACAAAGCCATAGGTACACTGAGAGCTTACAGCTCCTGGTAGTCAACCGAGGATTAGACTTTGTCCCAGTTGCTTTCTATCACTCTAATAAAACACCACGATTAAAAAACTTTTGGAGGAAGGATTTATTTCTTCTTACAGCTTGCATCATGAAGGAAATTCGGGGCAGAAACTCAAAGCAGAAACCTGGAAGCAGGAACTGAAGCATGAGCCACGGAAGGGCACTGTTTACTGGCTGGTACCTCCTTGCTTGCTCAGCCTGCTTTCTTACACAATCGGGGACCACCTGCCCAAGGGTGACACTGCCCACAGTGGGCGGGGCCCTTCCACGTAGACCATCAGTCAAGGAAGATGTCCCACAGACTTGCTTCCAAGCAATCTGATGGAGGCGTTTTTCTCACCTGAGGTCCCTCCCCTCTTCCCAGATGACTCTAGCTTGTATCAAACGAAAAACAAAACAAAACCAACAAAAACCCAGCACTTTAGGGCTTATTAGCCGATCATCCAAGGTTCTGCTTCTCCTAAAGTTCCCAGAGAAGTTATGAAGGCAAACAGCATGAATTCTGAGCCTACTGGCTATAGAAAGTCAGCTCTGCCCATGGAATAAGCCAGATTTAAGTTTTGGCCCGTGTGCCTCTGAACTCTGGATAATGGACACTAGAAACCTGAACCTTGACAGATGTAGGGAAATAAGATAGAGTTAGAAAAGGGCAACCTGCCCCTCTGAGCAGCTCTGGAGAGCTCAGGGCTGGGAGTCACGAAGGCTGTGTTGTCTCCTGTAAGGCCTGAGTAAATCAGCAAGCTTCTCAGAGCCTTGGTTGCTGCTGTAAAACGGACAAATCCTTTCACTGGTGACAGAACAAAGAAGCTAAAAAGTAGTCTAGAACAGTCTAGGGCTGTAGTATTTCTTCCTACTGTAAACAGTCCCTCCTCTGGGTCTTGAAGTCAGGTCCCATTCTCTCCAGCAGGCCCAGTCTCCAGGTAGACATGGAAAATAGCCACCTGAGAAAAGCTGAACTTCCCAATATGCTCTTCTTTGAGGAGAAGTTCCAGAAATTGCTGGAAGTTGGACTTGAAATGCTCGTAGAGGAGACAGTGCTGTAGAGTATCAGTTGTGAATACGGAAACATCACAATCCGGAGACAGGCATGTCTTGATGGATTACAGGCGATGAAGAAGAATGTTAAGCAGGTACCAAGTTGCAAAGGGACAGTTGCTGACAGCCCGAGGTATCTGCCTTATTTCTGTCATCAGCTAAGGAGCACCAGGCTCAAGTCAGGAGGCTTTAGGCTGATTCTGCTGTCTTTTGACTGTAGGCCTCCATCTCTCCATCTGCAAGATGAAGGGGCAAAAGTGGATTGCTAAAGACTGTAAGAGCAAAAGTTATGTTTTATATTTTAGTTACTATGTCTAAGATATCTTTAAAGAAAAACAGATAACCTGGAGTGCTAGATGGTATTCAGAGATGGTCTTGAATTTCCCTTGCCCAAGGACATAACCTCTTGGATTATTGGGTAGGGAGTGGCTAGATCCCAAATTGACCCTACTGCACCAGATGTGCCTGGGTGCCTGATTGCTTATAGATGGGAGATAATCCAGACTGGAAGTACATCAGGATAGATGCTTGCCACTGATTGGACCTGGTGGGAAGTGCATAGTCTTATGAGTTCTACCTTTTTAAGCACCTGTGCCACGTGATTCAGGGCCTTTCTGTGGGAGCTATGGAGGTGGCAGTTTCACTCCATGGGAACCTCAGAATGGTCCTAGTCAGAGTCCCTCTTCCTGGCCAGTATTTAATTAATTTAATCAAAGCTTGCTGTATTTGGCACAATTGTGGTGGTCATATTCTCTACCAGATTTGGGATTTATAACTACTCTTCTTCCGATAGGTGGAACTGCCCTAGAAATCAGCTTCATCTCCTCCTGCCTGTTCACTCAGGAGCCAGGCCACAGAGACATTGGTCATTAAACGAATCTCAGAGGAGTGCCCATCCTCTGGTTCTGAGACTCGCGGCCTCAGAGCTGAATTTCTAAATCTTACTCCCTCGGCCAGACGCTTCAGTCTGCCTAGAGGCAGGCAGAGGTGGCTTTGGTAGTACGGCAGAGTAATGGCCGAACTGGGTCAGATTTGTGTTTCCTCTGCACAGGAAGGCTTTCCAGAGGGGCCTGAATCAGACCCACATGGGAAAAGTCTTAGGGGGTGAGAGTCCTGAGCAAGGTACAGCACAGGGGACAGTTCATGGGCACAGCACAGGGGACAGTTCATGGGCCCAGCACAGGGCATTGTGTGTTAGAATGCACAGTGGGTTCCTAACTGCCACCGATAATTCCCAAGGCATAGAGTGGTTTAAATCCCACAGTCATTTATTTCATGAGTATACACACAGGATGGGTGGCACAGCTGTCCTCCACCCCTATGTGACAATTTTCAGCTGGCTGGACCTCTGTGGCTTCTAACACCTGGCTTCAAAACTTTGAGTGAAGGCTGTCACAACTCTTTCTAGCCTTTCCTCCTAACCTCATCTGTCACATGGTGCCATCTAACTTGAAGAAGGCCTAGACAGTCTAGTTGTGTGTCCGGGAAGCCAGGGTCAATGAGAGCTCTAGGGAACTGCTAGCCACTTCTTTTACAGTATGATTCATCCCCTGATGTTGCTTCTGGATACCTCAGAAGTGGCCCAGGCATGGCACACAGGGGAGCTGCTGGTATATGGGAGTGGTCATGAGAGTTACTAAAGTTCTTTTTTTCTTGGAATCCAGCTTCACTCCAAAGAAATGACAAAGAAGCCAGAACCCCACTGTGAAGCAGGGCCTCTACCTTACCCACTGTGGTCTGTAGAAGCCAACAAGAAAGTTAGGACTGACTGACAAGCCTCAGGCCTCCCAGTGTGAAGTGTGGAAAGCCCCTGGCTTCAGCCCTCTTCTCTGGCAGGCACCAGTGCACAGACCTGTCACACTGCCTGACACCTGGGCCCTGTGCCCGGCCTGTGGGCCACTTTAGGCTGGAGCTGCTAGTTGGGAGATGATGCAGGAGCCTGGTGGCTTTGATGGTATTTCATCACAGGCCTGTGACTTGGACAAGTGCCTGGGAGAGTGCAGAGCATCGTGGCCCCAGGCTATCTGCTTTCACCGAGAGGCCCTCCTCTCTGAATAGAAGGAAACCTGGATCAGGAGGGAGCCTGGGCTCCCCGAGACCCTGAAACTTAAAAACTATCCCCAGACCAAGCTATCTGCCTTCACCCTACTTTCCTGAGAGACAGAGACAAGATAAAGGGACAGAAAATTAACATAGGGACAACTTGTTAATGATTTTATTGCTGGTTAAATAAAATGTCACAAATAAAACTACAGGAGACCTTTTTTAACCTTACTGGCTGTAAATACGCATTAACTCAATTACTATCAGCAATTAAGGCCAGTTTGGGAACAGTGGCCTGAGACAAAAAAGACATTATCATCCTGGGAAATGAATCCAGAATAAAGGGAATTTATTCCACCTTAGCTAATGAGCAGCTGTATAGGGATGGAAATGAAGGCCTTTGCCTCGGAATTGCTTTTTGACCGTTGGGGGGTGGGGGGGTGGAAGAAAAGATTCGCCTCTACGTAAAGCTCTTGGAAGGACATTAGGGACATTGTTACAATGCAAATGAGGAAGGCCGTTGTGTCTGGGTGGTTTATGGGTTTAGTAAAAGGAGTAACATTTCAATTAGTGGGGAAGGAATGAGAACCTGCCTCAAAGAGGCTTAATTGGCGACTTGGCATTCCCAGGGGACTTTGAAGTAGCATCAGTGCAGGGCAGTTTTCAGAAATGGGTGGAGAATAGAATAGAGCAACTGAGGTCCTGGGCTGGGATGCTGGAGGCAGATGGGGATGCTGTGAAGGTACCATCCACAGCACTAAGCAGATGGCAGCCACATGCAAGTACCCACTCTAGCACTCCGGGCTCCTGGAGTGCCCCCCATGCCACCTCATCCAGCTATCCTGATGTCTCTAGGAAGCCATCTGCCTTCAAGGACTGCAGCCCTAACCTCACCAGGGTGGAATTCGACTTTCTTTCTCAAGAATCCCTTTCCCTGCAAATTCAACTCCTGATTGCACAGGGTTATGGGGGAGGGTGCACTATGACAAATGAATTGTAGTGGTGTGGGTCTGTGTGGGGGTGCAGGGATTTGCATGTGAGAGAGCACACAGGCACCCACAAGTAGGTTCAAAGTCTGCAGGAGCTGAAGACTGAGAATTTGGTGACCTCCTCAGGACGAGCTTTAAGGAGATGGAATCGAGGTCTCTTTTCAATTCGAGAAGTTACAAAGGTACCTGACCCATGGATCCCTTGGTGTTTTCTCTCTTGCTTTGGCATCCATCCCCATGAGCTTGACAGTTTGGCTTCCCTGTGAGAGACTCTCAAATATTCACCCATCTTGACTAAACTGAGGTTTTCTTCTCTTTCTTTCTTTCTTTCTTTCTTTCTTTCTTTCTTTCTTTCTTTCTTTCTTTCTTTTCTTTACTTCATTTGTTTGTTTGTTTGTTTTTCAAGACAGGGTTTCTTTGTGTAGCCCTGGCTGTTCTGGAACTCACACAGTAGACCAGGTTGGCCTTGATCTCAGAGATCTGCCTCCTGGGAGCTAGGATTAAAGGTGTACACCCCACAACCAGCAATGCTTTATTTCTTGTTGAGCCCGTTCATAGATGGTGGCAAACCTTTCCTCCACTCCAGAGGAACTGCTTTTAAAAAGCTAACAGAATTATTCAAAATGAAGTCTGAAGAACCTCGAAGTGGAAGAGAGCAATCTGACCAAGTCTTACTTACAAGGCCTTGCCAGCCCAGCCTCCTCAGCAGGGCACCATCTCCCAGAGACTGGGACACTGAAAATGGACCCACAACTCTTTGATTTTGGCTAATCCCCTGCCCAGGTCAGTAGCTATGAGCATAGACTGGATTTTGCTTGGTGACTTATCATGAAACTCTAAAAGCTATTGACTCCAAACACACAGGACCCTGGACCGGGCTTCCTCCCTCTGTCCCTCTTCTCCTGTGGGTGGCTTTTTCTGGAATTCTGGCTCGTATCTCTGGAGCCTGTGGTTTGGGGATTGCTGTTAGCCAACTACAACAGGACTTGGAGAATTTGCTTTGGGTCTCAAATGGGTAGGGACTCGCCCTCTCAGTGATGCATGTCCCTCCGCACATCCCAGCTGGTGGCTTGCTACCTTCCAAGTGACCCTCTTCCCACCTCCTCCACCCTGGTTGCTATGTAGAGCAACCACACACTGGCCAAGCCTCTTCTCCTCTGCTTCTTTGAAATTGTGGCTGGTAGAAAACAGGGAAGCTGCATGGCACCCTGATTCACCCTGCCACCACAAGGAGCACAAAGCTAGAGCAAGCGACATCGACTCCTGATTCCCATAATGAGTGTCAAGAAGACACCAGCAGCCGGCATGCTAGCCACAGAGAGCCCTTTTGTCCCTAGAAGATACTACTGTCATATACTTTGACAGGAATCTGTTTTAAGTGCGGAGAGAACCTTCAAATTATTCCCAATGAAATGTGTATTGGAAACTGAGACTCAAGAAGGCCACAAGCTCTGTCCAGGTACTCTCAGTAAAGAACAGAGCTGAAACCCAGTGCCTACGTCCTGCAAAGTCAAGTCCCAGCTCCCACTTTTCATGCTCTTAGCATGGGAATCGATTTATAAATCTTACAGAGAAATGGGAAGAGGTAATCTAAAAGGTCAGAGGAAACCAGTGCGCATTTGTTCCTTACTCTCTACTTCCCTGGGATGGGTGATCCCAAATTATCATATACTCTTGCCTTGTTGAAGAAGCAGCTTGCATATTTTATGCTTATTTCTCTAAAACCTGTTCTTATAGTCCACATCACCACAGCCACGCTTTAGTTAATGCTCAGGAGAAAATTCTCGTACTTGATCATTACTCAATATCTTTTCCCTCAACATCACTCAAGCTGTAGAGGCAAAAAGCCAGGCCTGTTATCTCCACTTACATAAAAAAGAAATAGGTCTACTTCAGACCTATTCCAGAAGAAGAGGCTACTTCATCAAAGCCACACTCCTCACAGATGATTCACACCGACAACACCCCAAGTCTCCAACACATCACCGAGTTCTACTCTCCAACAATGGACAACCTGTTTAGACAAGACCTCCTTACACACTTTTGAGTTTTCAGGCCACAAAATTAATATTTAGATAAATATCACACATCCTTGTCACAAATTCTCCTCCTCTTCCTCACCTAAGTCCTTCGGATCTCCCATGTTGAGATCCCTCTGTCCACATGCTCCCTTCTCCCTCCAGAGTCCAGAGAGTCCTTTTCTCTTCTTAGAGTTACCCAGGGTTCTGGAATGGAGGACGCCGCCCTTCAGCCCCTGTATGAAAGACTAGGATGTGAAAAAATGCATCAGGCCATCTAGGGACATGGAGGGGAGGTTTTAAAATTACTCGTCAGTTTTGTTGCTTGGGAGTTGCTTCTGGAACATACAGTGGGGGAACGTGACAGCTAAGGCAGAAGAGATGGGCTAGTCTAAGGTGTTCACACCTCACACTTGACCCTTGCAGGAAAGCAATAACAGAAAACATTTCAAAGCAGAGACAACACCAGAAAGAACAATGGCAAATCACTGATGACACACTTTGTCCCAAACCAAAATGTAAAAAGCTAGATGTGTGCTGCTTCTGTGTGACACAGGAGGTATCAGAGAACCCGCTCTCAAATCTGACGATGAGGGGCTTGCGGGTTAGGAATCTAGCTGGGTGGTAGAGCACTTGCTGCACACATGTTGAGGCCCTGGGCTCAATCCCCAACATTGTCAGACTCTTTTTTTTTTTCCTTTGTAATGACACAAAAAGGGTGAGTTTCTCTTAGTTCCCACCAGTTCTCTACCACGGCCTTTGGAGAACTGTGTGTGCATGTGTGGCCATACTATAAGTAAAAAGGTATTCCTTACTTGAAACTCCCACACACCTCTCATCTAGAAAATGGCAAGGGCCAAAAAACTGCTTGTGCCCTTCAGCCAGTCTCCACCCTGCTATCTAAAGTGGGAATCAAGCCAGGCATGGTGCTCTAGGACTCTAAACCTATCCTTCAAACAGACAACAGGATCAGATTGACACAAGTTTGAGGCCAAACTGGTGTACATGGTGGGTTCCAGGACAGCCAGGGCTTTTTATTGAGACCCTGTCTCAACAAAGTACATACGAGACTGCTCCTTCCCTCTGGTTGAAACTCTCCTGGAGCTCCCAATGGCCACAGAGGAAGCCCACTGGCATAGCACTCCCTGCTGAAAGGAGCAAAGGCTGAGCTGCCTAGAAAAGCCTCAGATCAGCTGGGTATCTGGGAAGGACACTCTAGGCTATGAACCCGCCAGGGTTCCAGCTTTCTCTTATCTCTGTTCTCATTTCCTGCTTCAGGATTTATGAATCACCAATGGGAGGCTTGTCCTATTTCTCTGTACACACAACATGCCCTCTCTTTTCCCTTCTTCTGCTCACTGGGACTCTCTGCCGGACATCCAACTTGTGTCTCTGGAAAGCTTTCTCTAAAGTGGCAGTTTCTCAACCTGGGGGGTCAAATGACCCTTTTACAGGGGTCACCTAAGACTATCAGTTTATCAGATATTTACATTACAATTTATAACAGTAGCAAAATTATAATTATGAAGTAACTATAATTACAATATAATTATAATATTATAATTAATTATAATATAATTTTGTGGTTGGGGATCACCACAACATGAGGAACTGTATTAAAGGGTCGCAGCAGCAGTAGGAAGGTTGAGAACCACTGCTCTAGAGCCAAACACATCTCATCTGCCTAACCATCCTCCCACCAGTCCTGGACATTTCTGTGTCTGCCACTTAGAATTATCTGAGTAGATGTCCACATTTGCTACTATTCTTTTAAACAAAACCAAAGTTTTTAAGTGAGGAATAGCATGCACAGAAACATGTTTGAATCTTACTATTGGAACTTGTTAAATGCTTTCAAGTTTTGACTAGCATCCAGAACACAAAGAAGTCACTAGTTTTAAGAAGAGAGACTAAGTTTAGTTCATCTTTGCAACGCGGGCACTAAGTAAAGTAGCTGGTACACGGTATGTATCAAATGGCAGTAGAACAACTCAATACATGGTGGTTTTCTCTCTTGGATTTACTAAAATTTTCTACTAATACCCACTTTTCCTAAGTCACCCAACAAGACAATTAAGGATTGTTTGCCTAGGATTTGGGAGTCTGAATTCTGAGTGATAGGGGTTGTGAGAAAATGTTAGTGGCTGACGCTGATTAGGAGAAGGCTGACTCTGAAACCTGATGTGTAACAGACTTCTCTCTCTTTGACCTTCTCTCTCTCTCTCTCTCTCTCTCTCTCTCTCTCTCTCTCTCACACACACACACACACACACACCTACTTACCCCAGGTAGGAAGTCCATGACACACCGAAGTACAGATATCACCGAACAAATAACACTCGTAGTGAACCAAGAGTTTCATTGGGGTTATATATAAGAATATGGGTGAGGGGTTACTTACAGGAGCAGGAATGATTCAAAGACAGTTGCTTTACCAAAGGCCACTACAATAAGGGTAACAGCTCACAAAAGCTGGGATCTGCAGCACACTGCACAGCCTGCAGACAGCTCAACAGGTTGGACAGTGTCTTTTCCAGGTGATCAGTTGGTCTAAACCCCTTCCAGGCAGCTCGGCTGGTTTCTACTTTGTTTAAGACTCTTTTTTGAAATTTGGCTTGTTTGAGGATGACTCTGAGTTAGCTTTACTGTTTATAAATTCTTGGAGAGGAAGGCACCTAGTAAATCTGATCCACTTTAGGGACTTCCTGAAGCTATTTTGAGCTGCTTTCTTCTTATCTTAATGAACTTTTCTGCAAGATAGAGCATTTCAACATGAGGAGACAGGACCTGGGTATGCACATTGGTAAGATCCAAAGCCTGAAGAAAATTTAAAATCATAGACTTCCTCATATACTTAAAATTACCATCACGGATGCCATTGCAAGTTACAGTATCAAAAATCAGTTTTTGACAAATGAAAAAAGCACTGGAGAGCAAGTGGCATTTGTCTCTTCTGTGCTCAGCTTCTGCTGCCAGGTGTCAATAAGCAGGGTCTTAAGTCAACAGCCAGCACCACACCCAGGCACGGAGGGTCTGTTATCACAGCATATATCACATGGAATAGGTACACCCTAAACCTTAGTGCCCCCATTCCCACACTTCTCTAAAAAAGCCCACAGGAAATCAACGTCCCATTTAGTTAGCACCTACTGTGTGCCAGGCACTGGTTTGCAAACAAATGCATTGCCACATTTCTTGTACTTAGCGGCTCACTCAAGTGGGTAATATCTCATTTTACAGAGAAAGCTGAGTAACTAACACTGGGTTTGAAGCCATACCTTTGATGACAAAGCCAACCCTTGGAAGGGCATTCTGACCATGTTCCAACCATCCCTCAAGTCAGGGGCCTGGTTAAGAATGCTCACCAGCATCTGACTCATTCCCTGGCTTGAGGACAGACACAAAGTCACACTGCTCCCAAGCTAGGCCTCTGTTTAGCCATCCAGTCTCCCTATATCTCAGATGACTCTGTTAGCATTCTATTAACCAAACCACCTAATGCCCAGATCCAATCTATACCTCACCCTGGTGCTATTCTCTAACTCAGTAAGTATCTTGCCATGATGGAGAAGAACCAAGTGTGGGAAACTCTAAGCCCTTCAGGTTTGATACCAACAGAAGAAAATATGGGGCAAGAAACCTAAACATTCTAGAATGTTCTGTTCAAACTGCCCACATAAGGGAGCCCAGGACATACCCATTTCCCTGAGATGCACTTACTTGTTCCAAATAAAAGTTGGCTTACAAAAATAATCCAAATCACATCCTGCTTCTCTTTGCTTTTCAGGGGCAGGAGACCCTTTGTGGGCCGTTTACTTCAACACTATTGTATTTCCTCTGAGCTTTGAAACTCAACCCCTTCTTTGATGGATATTAGTGGAACGTGCTTTCCTGTCTCCCTAATGAACTTTCACTTGGAAAACATCCCCAAACAAGTTAGATGCAAGACATGTAGCCATATTTTGTTCAAAGCACAAGGAGACCCTGGTTCCCCCCTCTCTGGTCCACCCCAGAGGAATAATCAGCCAAGAATCACAGATGGGATCATTTACAGTCTTGCTTTCAAGCTCCCTGGCCCTTTCAGATTGTGTTTACTTGGTCAGAGCCTTCAGACCAGCCAGGGTGGGCCTCCTGACAGCTCCATCGCTGGTTCTCAGATGCTCTGATTGGGATTAAGTCCAGCTAATCTGTGGGAAGTGAGTGATTGGGGGAGAGGGGGCCAGGGGGAGGGGGCACAGGGGGGGGCATGCTATGCTCAGGGTGAACTGAGAAGATGGGCGAGTCCCTACACGGAAGCAGATTTCTTCAGTGTTCTTTAGAGTACCTTTCAGCTCTTATGCCTGGAACCAGAACAGCAGCCCTGAAGTAATTACTAGCTAAAAAAGGAAAATCCACCCCAAATGGAAAACAGCTTGGCAATAGCACCAAACACTTCTTCAGTGAAACTGTTCCTGCCTTTAAAAAAACAAACAAACAAACAAAAATCTAAACAAACCTTAAAATGTCCTTTGGGGAAGAGCTCTCTAACATCAAAACCAATATTTTTTAAATAAAACTGTATATACATGTAAAAAAAAAAAAACCATACACGAAGTAAATGAACAATAAAATTCAAAACCACTATATTGTGCCCTTGTTGATTGGTGTGTTTTCCTTTAGTGGGGTTTCTTCAAGGAGAGATTAGTCAATAATAATCAGGTGTAAACAAAAGCATGTGAAGCAGGACAATTTACAGTCATCAGATACAACTGTCCAAGCACTGAATTCTCAGTGTAAACTGGCAAGGAAAGGAGCAGACCGAGCCCCAGAAAGCCTACATCATCTTGCTTAGCCAATTGCTGGTGTGGCAAGACTTTGCTTTCAACTCTCGGCTTCTTCATCCATTTGAGCACATAGACAGCCCCTGTCATCATGGGCCTGTTCTAAGGATCAAACCAGGCCACAAAGGTGCCAGCACCCTGGCCCCTAAGACTGCACCTTTGGCTCATACACCTTACTGGCAGAGGTCCTCCTTGGCCAATATCATCTGCAGGTTGTCATTGAGTGTGCCCCAGCCCAAGGGTTCACAACTCTTACCTCATGGTGTTAACTCAGCTTGGAATGCCTATGTCCCCTTGCCCTCTCCGGTGTTTCCAAATCAAAGTGTTAACTCTGTCCTAAGCCCTCTCTAGTTCTCTTGTCCCCAGAGAACAATGACTGCATTTCCCCTGAGCTTTGCCAGCTCTTCATCTCCTGTAACTTCCTGTCCTGTTTGTCTTCATTCTGTTTCCATATGTGATCTGGCCCTATCCACCCCCACACACATCACCTGTATCTCAGAATACAAATGGGCATGGCACTTTGCGTCCAGTGGAGTCTTGCTATTTGTTTAGAAATGAGAATTATTGTCTTCACATTCTTCTTCCGCATTTAAATTTAAAAATAACTATACATAGGCTTTGCTTCACATAGTGCCATGTTCATTAAAATGTGTATGTGTCCCATTTGGGTTCTTAGGTAGCAGTTCTGAGACTGTGCGAAGTCAGGGCTGCCTGTACGTATAAACAGGAATATATAACATAAAGGTGAGAAAAAAAAGTGAGAGGAAAAAAAAAAAAGAAAATGTTCTTTACTGAGGGCAGCCAACCATGTGCATAAAACTCAGAACTCATGCAGTGATCCATAAATCACAACCTAGCAGGACACAGATGTGCCAGTGTCAGGGTGGGAGGGTCTTTGGTGATTGGCAGCTACATCGTTCCTAGGTCAGAACTCTTGCAAAGGCTTATGGAAGACTGAGAAGGATAACCATTTCTGAAACAAGAGGCAATCTGAGAAATGAAGGTTAGTCACTGAAACATGGAGCTTTATAGAATGCTTTAGTGTCTTCTGGAAAAAAGAAGACAGGATGTTTACAACCTAAACACTCTCAGAAGTGCCTTAAAACCCCAGAATCAAATAAACCTCAGCGTCCATAGAGTCCTGATGCTTCCCACAGCAGGCACAGATAGACCTGGAAAATGATCCATTTTAAGCACTAATGAACCATGAGACTGCACAGCAAATCTCTCCCAAAGCTAAAATGCTGTGTTTGTGTATGTCAGGAAGAAAAGGGACACGGATAAACAAGAATGAGGGGAGATGATTATTGACAAAAGTCTGGGCAACTTCAAAGGGAGCCACGCCGTCTGGTGATGCCGAGGCAGTAACCACTGCTACAGCCCAAGAAAGTAAGACCTCCAAACAGCCGGTGATTCTGTGCTTACAGAGGCTTCAAAGAAATGGCTGTCTGGGACCTTGGTTCCTAGCAACTTCACCAAGGTCAAGGTGAAGTCAGAGTCACATGAAGATAAAATAAAATGAAAGGAGCATGGGCTACGGGATATGCGTTCCAGCTCAGTTTCCCAGCTGGGGTCCAGGACAGGTTCATTGATTTCTCTGAGACTCATTCTTGTCGATTAAGAGGGGAAAAAACCAACCTTTTGTGGGTGAGAATTGACACTTACTGCTCTAAAGCCACCTCCGCAGTCCCACTGACCTCAAGCAGGGGATGGATGACTTCTCTTACTTCCGTCTCTTCTCCTGCAAAATGGGAATTCTAAGCTTTTCCATTTCCAGGGTTGCTACACAGATTAATTGATGATATGTGAGGAAACACTTAAGTAAAAACATGAACAAGTAGAAGAGCTTCCTACAGCCCCTATTACTGGCTATTTGGGAAGCAGTCTAGCTTCTGAATAGGGACAAACCGTGGGGCAACTATGAAAGAAATGTCAGGCTTATCCTGGGTTCAGGTGTATCCCTCTGAAAGAGGTCAAGGTGCCCCCTCCCCCTCTCTTCACCTCCAGTATCTATAAAGTGAATTTGTTGGAAATAGCACCTTTGACAAGTATAAATGAATGTCACTAAGGTAAATCTCTATTCTTATACAGACACTGTGGTGGTTTAAATGAAAATGGGCTCCATAGGGAGTGGCACTATTAGAAGGTGCGGCCTTGTTTGGAAGAAATATGTCACTTGGGGGCAGGCTTTGAGATTTCAGACGCTCAAGCCAGTCCCAGTGGCTCACTCTTCCTGCCAATCCAGATGTAGAACTATAGTCTCCTTCTCCAGCACCATGTCTGCCTCCAAGCCACCATGCTTCCTGCCATAATGATAATGGATTAAATCTCTGACTGTAAACCAGCCTCAGTTAAATATTTTCCTTTATAAGAGTTGCCATGGTCATGGTGTCTCTTCACAGCAATGAAACAGCGTCGGTACTGGGAGTGGGGGATTGCTGTAGTAGGCCCGACCACGTTTTTGTTTGGAGTGATAGGGAGCACTTTGGAAGTTTGGACTAGGAAACTAGTTGGAGGCTCTAAGCAGGACTTAATGGGCCATCTTAGTAGGAAGATGGAAGACAGTGGTCCTGAGGGTGATTTGGACTGTGGGAGCCTGGCTCAAGAGGTTCCAGAGGAAAAGAAAATTAATATGTGGTCTAGAAACCTTTCTTGTGATATTTTGGTCAAGAATGTGGCTGCTTTCTACCCATTTTAAAAAAATCTTCCTCAGGCTAAATTAAAGAGTTATGGATTAACAACTTCGGCAGAGGATATTTTCAAATAACCTGACATTGACTATGTTACTCGGCTGTTAGTAGACCTTCTTGTGCAGATGTATAATGAAAAGGAGCAGGCTGAGCAGGAAAAGATACAAACTGTACAGTTGGAGGAGAAAGAACCACCAGGAAGTGCAAACAGATTAAAGAAAAGCCCGATGCTCAGTGGAACAAAGGGAGTGGTGACCCCAGATCGAGACCACCCCCCCAGCTAAGCCTCTACCTTGTGAAAAGAAATTAAAGATAAGGTTAGGGCCAGGGCATGGTGGGGCATAGCACTAGAAGGTAGAGGTTGGTGGATCTTTGAATTCAAGTCCAGCCTGGTCTACAGAGTGAGTTCCAGGACAGCCAAGCTTAGAAAAGTGAAGGGAACTACTGAAACCAGGAAGCTAGTGAAAATGTAACTGAACAAGGACTCCATGTTCCAATCCCAGCAAGCAGCAGAACTTGGCAGCTTCAGCCATGTGGTTCTGGCTTTAGAGTCGTGAATACAAAAAAGGGATTATGGAATCTCCCTCGACAACTAAGGAAAGCCATAGAGGCTAGGTGTGTGTACCGGTGTCCCTGCATGGAAGCCTAGACAGGCTGCTGTGTGAAGCTGTGAAGGTGAAGTCTTGATTGCCTTGAGACCCCAAGATGTTGGCGATGCCAGAGCTGTGGGATTCTGTAAGACAAAAAGATATGTTTTATATTTTACTCTGCCTAAAAGATCTAGGTGAGTGCTAGGTAGGGCTGTTCAGGTGAGAGAGTCCTGAATCTCCCTTGTCCAAGAACATAAGCTCTTGGATTATTGAGTAGGGCGTGGCTAGATCCCAAGGTGACCCTACTGCACCAGATGTGCTCCAAGTGCACCAGATGTGCTTGGTTGCTTGTAGGCAATCAGACAGGAAGTACATCAGGATAGATGCTTGCCAGTGATTGGACCTGGTGGGAAGCACATAGTCTTACAGGTTCTGCCTTTTTAAGCATCTGTGCCACATGACTGGGACCATTCTGTGGGGGCTTTGGTGGTAACAGGTTCAGTCTGTGGGTATCTCTGAATGGACCTGGTCAGAGTCCATCTTCCTGTCCAGTATTTAATTGATTTTATTAAAGCTTGCTTGCTTCAAATTTGGTTCAACTGTAGTGGTTTTATTCTCAACCCGATTTGGGATTTAGAATATCTACCAAAGGAAAGCTCTTAAAAGGGTATGAGACCAGCCCAAGGGAAAGAAGTGTGTTGCAGTCAACAAAGCTGAAAGAATCTGGAGATCTGAAGAGTGCTTTGACATCAGACATGGAGATGCAGAATTTGGAGTTTGCTATTGGTGGATTTTGTTCTTGTTTGAGTCCAGTATTTCCTCACTATGCTCCCTTTCCTTCCCCTTGGAACAATAATGTATATTCTGTGCCATTGTATGTTGGAAGTATGTGATCTGCTTTTTTATTGTGGTTTTACAAAGGATTACAGTTAAGAGATTGTCAGGAAGAGTTTGGACTTTGGGCTTTTAAACTGTACTGATACTGTGATAGACTACAGGACTTCTGAAGGTGAAGTAAATGCATTTTGCATTATGATATGACTAAAAGCCTATGGGGACCAGCTTGAATAAAAATGGGCCCCATAAAGAATGGTACTATTAAGAGGTGTGGCCTTCTTGGAGGAAATATATCACTAGGGGCTGGATTTGAGGTTTCAGAAGCTCAAGCCAGCCCTAGTGTCTCACTCTCTCTTCCTGCTGCCTGCCATCATGGTGTCTCTGCACAACAATAAAACTCTAACTCAGACATTGATCACTGTATTATATCCTCATGACCATTGTCAACATCACCAACCTAGTATGACTTCATTACCTCTGGTGTGCCCCATCCAACATGACTGGAATCCCCATAGGAAGAGGAAAATGCCACAAGGAGATTACAGACACATTGGGAAAAAGTCAGGTGAGGACCCAGGCAAAAATTAGAGTGAGTCACACAGCTATAATCCGCAGGATGCCAAGGATTGACAGATACCACCGGAAGTTGCAGTAAGCAATTCTAATAGTGTCCTTGGAGACCCACGGCCTTGCTGGCACTTTGATCTAGACTCCGAGGCCCCAGAACTGTCTCTACTGCTTAAGACACACTTTCTGTGCTTGGTTCTTTGTGATATGGCAGATGTGGTAGACAGCAGACACCCTAATATCCCCTGTTTTTCTCCTGCATACTTCTATAGCATTTACCCTGAATACTTCTTCAAAACTCTGACTGTACCCAGATTTATACTTTTCTTTCATTTCCAAAGCACTTCCCCTTTGTTCTAGCAACTTTGTGTTCTCTCTTCTGGAACTCACTCTGTAGACCAGACTGGCCTAGAACTCAGAAATCCACCTGCCTTTGCCTCCTGAGCACTGGGATTAAAGGGGTGCACCACCACTGCCTGACTCTGAAATCTCTTAAGGGAGCTACTTCGAGCACCCCTCAGACTTTGGTGCTACTGACTGCTGTAAGCTGAAGTCTGTCTGGTGCTCCTGGAAAGTAGCAGAAGAGGAGAGCATTCTGCAGGAAGATGGAGGTCTATGTGAGCTGACTTCTTCTGCTGTCACCTCCCTTCTCCTTCAGCCTGACAAAAAGTGGGTCCACGGAGCATGGTGCCTGTACCAAGGAGTCACGCCAAGGGTATGGCATGAGAACTCTATTAGGAGCCAGGGCTACTGGAATCTGTCCCTCATTCTGCCTTTACCAGCTCTGCCAACCTCTTTTTATCTACATAGTGGGTACATGCCACCCCTACCTTCCAGGGTGATGTTAGGCCGCAAATCAGACAAAATTTTACTCAGAAGCATATTGAAAATGGTACAAGGCTGTGCAAATGGAAAGTAGTGAAATCATTATCACCCTCACCCTGCACTAGCTGTCAACACCTGGGGGGCGAGGAGAAAGCCTCAGCAGCGCAAGGAAGGTGGAATCAAAGTGTCCAGCTGGTAAAGAGGAGTCTGCAGTGGGGCCAGATCCTCCGGTATTGGCGGCCTGGGGAGCGACCAGTCAAGATGAGCTCTCCTGGTGGGTCATAAAATGAGTTTATGTAGAGAGGAAGCAGGATGTATAAAGCCCAGGAGCCTGATCTGTTTCTGAGATCAAACAGAGCAGCATTGTGCCGGGTGTGGAGCTGATGTCAGCGTCTAGAATGCTGGTCGGAATCGCCCTGGTTACGCAGCTGGACCGGAATAAGGCAAGTCTGTATCTGAACTCATTAATTTTTACAACCAACTGAACTGTTCTGCCTTTTTGAGGGGGAGTAGGGCTGGGGAGGTGGTGCAGGGGGAGAACAAGGGAAAGAAGGAGAAAGGGAGGGGCTCACATGTATGGAACAGGGGGCTTCCCACCAGCAGACACTATCTCATTATTCCCTGCAAAACCCAGCTTCCAACCTCCAGTGCCCAAGACAGGCAGAGCCACAGCAGTGGATTTTGCCAGCCCAGGGAGAGGAAACCGGGGCCTGTGAGCCCAAAGGATAATTAGAGTGCCACAAGCCTCTCCTGGGAGTTCAGGTTATGTCAATGTTTCCATTCTCTGCCTCACTTTTCAGGGGTTTATAACGGAGCTATAAAAACTCCTGCCAGCTGAGAATTTGGCAGGCCAAGTCTCAGCAACCGAGGGGCTGTTTTTCTAATTCAACTCAGCTGCTCGTAACTCGAGGTGGGGGAACGCGTCCTACGGTTGGATAATGCGAAGGGGCTAGGCTGAAGAGCTGCGAGCTGGTTCGCTTTCTGATAGCCCTGTCCTCTCACTTCGCCTTCTTTTCTTTGTGCTGTAGGAAAAGAAACCGCATTATACAAATGCACCCCAAACATTTCCTGAGCCAAGAGTCTATGGACACTTTCCAAGCGCGGCTAATGGAGGCTTTCTCCATCACTGCAAAGTATATGAGTCAGCCTCCTTCTGAGCAAGCAAACGTGTGAACCATCTCACTTAAACCCTGTAAGCTCTGCAGATGAGCTGTCAGTAATGACAACAAACTCCAGTGTGGGTCAGTCCTTTTGTGTTGCTATAACAAGATCTGACCTAAGCTGATCAGCATTATCCCAGTCTCACTGATGGGTTTGTTAGCTTCCTGGGCCAAAATCTATGATGTAGTCAGAGAGCCCAAATACAGATGGACACTGGAGACTTCTTTCACTCTCTTCCCACAAGATTCTCCCCGCCCCCCCTTAATGTCTGTCTGTCTGTCTGTCTGTCACTGTCTCTCCATTCTGATTTATTGTTCATATTACACTTATCACTAGCTTGCCGTGCTTTACATCAGTTATTAATGCATCTCTTTTGCATATGATGAGTCCCTTAAGACCAAGAACTGAGTTTATCAGTTTCTATTTTAGGTTTAGGTGGACTCCACCCAGTTAATGTAAGTAAATAAATCACTTACATAGCCAATGACAAAATCCATGTGATCTACCGTAGTGACATAAGCAAAATTCAGAACCAACAAGGATTTTACCAATTTCTTTCTTTCTTTCTTTCTTTCTCTTTCTTTCTTTTCCTTTTTTTTTTTTTTTTTAACTTTTCAAGACAGGGTTTCTCTGTTGTAACTCTGGCTGTCCTGGAACTTACTCTGTAGGCCATTCTGGCCTCGAATTCAGAGATCCACCTGCCTCTGCCTCCCAAGTGCTGGGATTAAAGGTGTGCGCCACCACCGCCTGGCTACCAATTTCTTCTTCCTCATTAGAGGGAAGACCGCACAGCATAATTTGTTACCTTGTTGCTGATAGTAAGACTAAAAGGTGGTAAGATGGGAAGTTGAAATCCTCAACCAGGAAACAGTGGTAAGATGCAAGCCACATCATATGTGCCTCTCTACATATAAATATGTTAATTAGAAACAGGCAAAAACACAGATCACACACACACATCTAAATACATGCACAAATACCTATGTTAACATAAACCTGTATAACAAAGAGGTAAATATATTTTTTCTATTTCCATGGATTTTTCTCTCCTTTGTACCTCAGCTCATGGTCTCTGCTTTTTTACATTTTGAACAACTAGATGAACAGACAGGTTGGCATTGACAATACTTATTGGATGAATAAATGCGTGAACGACCTGGGTACTTTATCTGAGACAATATTTTTTCATATCCTGAAGAAAATACTACTTGTGAAGGTAAGTAATTTAAGTTCCATCATAACTTCTCTGATCCAAGAGCTAATAAAAGAACAGACTTCAAACTTCTCCAAGGGTTCAGAGGATACTATCAGCAGAGATGAGGAGGTCTATGTGGAAGACTAAGGAAATTAGACATTTAAATTTCCGGGTCTCAGCTAAACTTATGGACCAGCTACAAATGCCCTGAAAGGGTAGACATCGCTATTTCCTTCACCCTTCTTTTCTAACCTAATCCTCACAAACCACATTTTCCCAGAAGACAAGTCAGGGCATTGGAAAGGTCAAGTGACTTTTCCAAAGCTACTAATGAGTGACAACATCTCAGATTCCAAGCCTAGTCTCTTTCCAAGCCACTGTGTATCCAACTATTACATCTACAGAGGAGCAGTCCTCTGTTATACACAATGCTGTGGTGCAGGGGCAAAATAACTAAGCTTTTGCTGGGCCTCCAGAACCCTCTGCAGCTTTGCTCAGGAAGATCTTCTGTTTCTCCCCTCACCCCATCCCTCAAAGCCCCTCCCCCTCCCACAAGCACACCCCAGGCAGAGCTGCACCAGCCTCTTCCCCAGTCTGCAGAGAGCACTGAGAAAGCTCAAAGCCTCAACCCAATTCCTTCTCCCTGGGGTACTCTTTGATTTTTCTGCCTGTTGAACTTTATTCTTCTGTAAATAGTGACACAACTAAAATTGACCTCTCTGGGTGATCGCAGTATAGGGCACAAACAGATCTGTCTCTTCAGAATTGCCTGGGTCATAAATACCTTCAAGATTTCCTGGTTTGACTTCTGCTACCAAGAAGCAACTCTAAAGTTTTCCTCTCTAACCTGACATGCCTTTCTAAACTGGCCTAAAAAGATGTGACACATAGGCTTCTGTCTCCAAAGAAAAGAATGACTTCTCAAAACCAAGCCTAGAAGTTATGCTCTGTTTAACCACCACCACGACGTTCAGCATAAGTGTGACACGTAGGCCTGAAATAACAGGCATACTTCAGAGAACCAGGTTCTCCATTTAGCTGATGGATCCTACCATTTTTACTAAGCAAAAACCAATTTCATACTAATGCTGTTGATGCTGAAGCAAACCTCCCCTTTAAATCATTCTAGTGGATTCTGCCTGGCCTGGGGTTTAGCTAACCCACCTCTGAGAATCCAATATGGAGCCCTGTGGGGACACTTAGTGGAGAACTCTCAGTAGGTGGTCTCGATACACCTGCTGGATTGCCCAGCATAAATGAGCAGGGTCAACTCAGTGCAACCTCCTCAAACACTATAGGATGCCCTCCCCCAGCTCCACCTGAATCCAAGAACATTTGTTAATTAAATAGATTGTGTAGCTTCCAGTAAGTAACAAGGAATGGCTTTAGAAGTGACGCTGAGTCATGCATAATTACATTTTCTAAAGGGCTTTTGAAAGAACACCTTTTGTAATAAAATTTGAGTGTGAGGAGAACTGACAGGAAGGATTTCAAGGGCAGATTGAAGAGATAATGTAAGAATCTGGAATCTGGCACTGCATGTTCAAGGAAAGACTATGAACAGGACATCAAGGAAGAAAGCAATAGTACCTTCAGGTTCTCCATTGCTTCCTTTTATGTTCCAGTTATTCTTCAGAATTTTCTAGATGCTCATTTCAAATGAGTGCCAACAAGGATTTATGGAAGGCCTTCCATTCTATGGGCCCAGCTTACAAGAGGAGGAAAGTAAAACAAATGGAGGACTGTCTACTTAATTTGTTTGTTTTAAAAGCTAAAAAAAAAAAAAAAAAAAAAAATCCTTTCCACACTTTCATTCAATGCAAGATATTGTTCTCATTTTACAAGTGATCAGATTGAAGATTACACAAATTGATGATTATCGACCAAGACCACATGGTTTATAAGAAATGGCACTGTAACACCGGCCTAGGTCCTTGGCTGCAAGTCAACATCTTTACATCTCCACCCTTCACTACAAAGACTCAGATTGCATTTAATAAACTTATAGCATGCCATCCATGCTCTCAATAATTCGAAAAGCCTTAAAGAAAGCTTGTTTACACATCTGCAGGCAAGTGCCTAATTTCCTCCATGCCACAGTCCCCTGTGATATGACCCTGAGAAGAATATAAAGTCAAAGCTCCCTGGAGAAGGAAAATAATTGTGAAAATAGCATGTGCCTTGTAGATGCTAGGAAGGTGGTGCCATCCTGCTGGGATGGTGGAGAAGGGACCAGATGAGGTAGACACTGGGGTCAGATCTTCCAGAAAAATAGTGGTGGTTGCAGGAAGTGGCAGCGAGCCCCACAGGGAACATTGTCCCCCTTGAATTGCCAAGGGTAGAGAGCCAAAGGGAGTGTGGTGTTCCTTATCTAAGAAACCATGTCTTACCCTGGCAGCGAAGCAGTAGCATCAGGAGGCCCCAGGCTAAGCACATTCATTAAGGGAAACCACGCGCGCGCGCACGCACGCGCGCGCGCGCACACACACACAACACACACAACACACACAACACACACACGCCACAAGGAAGCAAAGATCATATTGTGAATAACACCAGGAGAGAGACAACAAAATACAGCTTCAAACTAGGATGGATATCAGGCAGACAGGAAAAGCAGCCAGTAAAGAAAAATGGTGCAAAGAGAAGTAATCTCCTCCCAAGCCAGGACGAGTTCATCTTCCCCTGTCTGCTGCTTCCCCACCCCCATCCTTGAATGCACCTGACTTCAGTTTCTTCTCTTCTTGGCTCCATCGACAGGGCCTGTAAAGAGCTCATACAAATTCATAACCATCAGGCAAGCCTGTTCACATTATTTATGAACAAGCATGAGAAGTAGAGGTGCCTTTCATTATTTCTTATAAGTCAAAGAACATCAGTATGGAGATTATAAAAGATAGAAAAGCCAGAGCTCAAAATACACAAAAAGACGTTTTTTAAAAAGAAGAAAAGCCAATTACAGCTTCTAGAAAACAATTTTAAAATTCTGATATGTTATCGTAAAAAAATTTTAAAATATATCAAATGATGAAAGGCAAGAGATACAAAGTCAGCAGTGAAAAGCTCTCTGGCTCAGAAGAGGTAAAAATACAAAGCAGTTAAGAATACAAAAAAGAAAAATAACAAAAGTTTCTTTCGAAACTTTTCAGAATGCACCTTGCAAAAACTTGGAATTGGTGATGCAGAAGAGAAACTTCGAAAGCTGTCGTGAAATGGGAGGAGAAACCAAGGGGTTAAAATGATGAGAGAAAAATTGGGCTTGAAGAACAGAAAATGCAGATAAGAGATGATTTCAGGGAAACAGGGAGTGGGAAGAACAAAACCTGAAAATGGAAATAAGAAAAATGTCCTCAGTCGATATAAATACAGTTTTGTTCAAGCAGTCATATGTCCATTTGAATATTGAAAACTATGTTACTAAGGGGGAAAATGTGGACTGGGGGGACCACTCCCAACTTCTGCCATTAGGAGAATAAATAAATAAACTAAATAAATAGACTAAATAAAAATGTATGTCTGCAGATCAAAATGTTTTAGTCAGCACTTGGAAAAACTACCTAAGACACTTACACTTCAACTACTACCTATACCCAAGGTCAAGAACAAGAAAAGATTTGTACAATTATCTAGGCAAAAAAAAAAAAAAAATAGCTTACTTATACAGTTTACAATATCAGCCAAGCTTTAGATAGCCCCCTGACAGTAAACAGCAGAGGAGAGCAGAGATATGTCTGTGGTTTCGAGTACAAAAAATATTGCCTACTAGTCAGGAATTCCAAAGTTATCTGAGTTATTACTCACAACTGAAAGAAACATAAGGGTACATCACTCACACCTTACACAAGGGAAAAAAAATGTATTTAAGTCATATTGGAGCCAACTAACAGATGACTCGATTTTTAAAAATGGGAATTTTCTGAGCTTATGATAATTATTAAAATAGTTTTTTATAAAAATATGGTTGTAAAGGGGTTCTTGTTTTTTGAGACTTCTGTTTGTTTTTTGAGGCAGAGTCTCACCCTGGATGGCCTGAAACTGCAGAGAGCTACCTACTTTTGCCTCTCAAGTAGCTCTTGGATTAAATGTGTGGGCCATCATGGCCAAGCTGTAAAGAAATCTTTTAAACACAGAATAGTAATTCTGGAAAGAAAAAACAATGTTAAAAGTAATAGCCGGTATTTATTTATATATACCTAGATGTGTGTTTCATTATTTTAAAATATTACTTCAAAGGGAAAGAAATTGCAAAGAACTACTAAAACCTAGTTACGGGTATTTGTCCTGGAGTAACTAGGAGGAAGTACAGTGCTATCTTCAATTTAAATGCATTATATGAAGGGCAGAAGATGACCACAGGTGACATTCCTCAGGTGTCACCCACTCTTTCCTTTGAGACATCATTGCTTACTGACCTAGAAGTCATCGAGGAGACCAGGCTGGCCAGTGAACCCAGGAATATGCTTGTCTTCTCCGACCCAGCACAGGAATTACAAGCTTTTTAAAACATAGGTTCTAGATAGAGATCTAACTCAGGACCAACTTAATCCATCTCCTTAGTCATGAAATATATGTATTAATGGATGGGCAGAAGGACAGACAGAGTAGAGTAGAGTAGAATAACAACGGTGCAAAGTCAATGGCTAGTATCTTAACTACATAATCCAACTTTTCTGTAGATATGAAATTTGTTACTGAAGGAGATGTTGAAGAAAAGTGATAGTAAAATCTGAGTCTAAAAAAGAACAGGAAACTGGGAGAAATAAGGAAGAAGAAGAGGAGGAAGAGAAATGTTTATTTCTTAACATAGGAGATAATCAATAGGTCGCATTTTAAAAATCAATAATTGGGAAAATATAGATTCATTTATTTTTAATATTTTAAGGCAGTCCAAATAGAATTGTAAAATAGGACCATTATCTTCTATTTTATTAATGTGAAACTAAAAAATAAAGTCTGAACACAGCTCCCGAAAGACTTAAGAATAAGAAGATATTCTAGGGAGACAGAAGATGCCTGGACACGGAGGCATCCCCGCACTGAAGAAGTGGAAGCCGTTCTTAGCTACAAGCAAATTCCAGATCAGCCCGGACTACAAGAAATCCAGGCTCAAAAATCTAAAAGCAAAAAGAAAAGAGAAGGGAAGGGAAGGGGAGGAGGGGAGATTGCCTGCTAGTTGAGAATCATGAAGTTAGTATAGTCTTTAAGTTCATTCCCTACCCCTAGACAAGGAACTACAGACAGCTAAGGAATATTATTAAGAGGAGAGTTAAGTCTTCCCAAGGGATTGGTTATCCAATACCAAGTGGTTAGCCCTGAAATCACATACGTATTAGCAACACTAAAGGTACTCAGCAGGTTGTATTTATACATTTATAAATGTGCATGTGTGTGTAAAGCGATAACATAGTATGTGACAACAATAACTTTGTGTGTGTGTGTGTGTGTGTGTGTGTGTGTATGTGTGTGTAACGGTAACAGATAAACAAAAGGAAGCCATGAATTTGAGAGGGAACCAGGCAGGAGGACATATGGGAGAGTTTGGAGGGAGAATAGGAAGGGGGGAAATGTGTAATTATATTTTAATTGAAAAAAATTCTGGAGTTATATAAGCTATTAGTCATGTCTGAAAGCAAGGAAGGAGGGAACAACCTGGCTGCAAAAACCAATCTAGCAACAGCAATAATAAATATAAATGGTTTAAATTCTACTTTTACCAAGGAGCAGTTCTAATTATAGTCTTTTGCTAATAAACTTATTTGCTAAGTATCTAATCTCCCCTGCACATCAGATTTAACCAGACACGAAACCCATAAAGACTAGAGTTTTATTGTTGATTTGGAGGAAGAAGAAATAATATAGGCTGTGAGAACTGGAATTTCTTAGGCCTATTAAACTCTGGGATATTTCAAAGCAATGGGTCCTAGCAAAGATGAGGTAAAAACACGAGGAAGTTCGGGGTCCTGCCAGTTATTTTTTAATCCCTACAGCATGTGTCTGCAGATTAAAATGAGGTAGATAGGGAGAGTATTGAGCTAATGGACATACTGGAGGATATTTTAAGTTTGCAGCAATGGCAAGATGCTTGGAAAGGTGTTGCAGGAACTGTAGCGCCAGATAGTAACCATCACAGAAGTAAATTAGGGACACACAATTTTAACTACTTGGGGAGAAGACACAGGATTACCAAAGCCCATGAAAGGCAGGTACCGGAGAACCGGATGCCGCATGGAGAAGTCTGCAGGCAGCCCACAGCCACTATTATTTCAATTTATTAAGAAATCCTCTACAGATCAGCCCAGTTTTGCCTCTTCCCGATTGAGGCTTCTTCTGCCCCATGGGTAACACAATGTATGACTCCTTCTTCCACAGGGCTACATAAAGAAAAGCAGGAACAGCACAGCTTTCGGGCGATTCACTGGGCTGGCAGGAAAAGCATGACGCTCTCTGAGAAAACCACATTAATCATCAACTCGGCAAACTGGAACACTCTACAAAACCATTGCTATAAATCCAGTATTTACACAAAATCTGGAGGTTGGAGTTCTTGTGACTGCAGGAAAGGAAAACATGGAAAGCTGCCAGAAAGAGAAGCCGGGTCCCCACCTAGACTAACCCAGCTCACATTAGAGTGTAGCATTCTCATTATTGATGGGGACACTGTAACCCCACAGGCAAGTATTCACGGGAACAGTGAAGCCCAGCTTGACCCCCACTATTAAACTCCCATGGGGCGGGGGCGGGGGCTGGGTGAGAAAAGGAGCTGTAACATGTTGAGAGAGACAAAGCAGGGAATCTCACTTGGTGCAGGCTTTGGCCAGACACAGACCCCTGGAGATGTGGACACATGCATCTGGGGTTTCGCTGGGGTCATGGAGACCCTCTATGAGTAACTGCAAACAACATCTTTGAGCCTCCTGCAAGGGAGCTGCTCAAGGACTTTATCAGAAGAGCAGTGTAACTGGAGCCCCACTCAGGCTTCCTGTGGCAGAATCTCAGGGTGCTGGCCCTAGAACCCAAACTTCCAAGAAGCATCTCCTGCAGCCCTTACATACAGTGCAGCGCTTGAGCCACAGGCCTTACCATTCCTGACTTGGCAACATGCAGAAAGGTCCATATCTGGTGCCCAAGAAGGGTCAGGCCAGACAGGTGTCTCGGTGCCTTCAGTCCCCAGGCCGTTCCAGGCCTTGCACATTGCTGCACAGGGCCATAGCCCAGAATCAATGCCCCTAAAAGATGTCTCTCTGCTGTTTTAATTTCCAAGACCTGTCATAAAAGCAGCTCTTTCCTCCTAATGAGGTAATTGGTGCCATAACACCATTAAGAGGGTGCCCCTGGTGTGCAACCCAATTAAGAAAGGTATACTAAATGATGTGCAGTTCATTGCTTTGCTGAAACATCACTTCCGGTCTTGCTCAGTAACAGGGTGTTATTAGGAGCCAAGTATAGGGCACTTAATCCTGTACTTAATCCTTAATCCTGGCTTTCTAACTGACTGAGGCACCTCCTTGCCCTGTCATCCAATCCTTCTTCTGCTGGCTGGGAAGGAAAGAAGGAAGATAAGCTATAAGAGCCCTTATGTCAGAGGGCAGAAGTAACAAACAGCCTACAACCAAACTGGGACAGGCCTCCCTTCCAGGGGACAGAGCTCCTGTGTTAAAAGCAGACCCAGATCATTCTGGAGCTAACAAAAAAGGGCCCAGTTTGGAAAGCCTGGTGACTGTGTCCACATCCCAGGAGATTTGCTCTCAGGGAGCCAGGGGGGGAGATCTGAATTGGGGTTCTCTGCCCTTGTTAGCAATAGTGTGGTTCAGAGGGCATGGCAGCATCTCTGGGCTCCTTGGGAATGCAGGCTCCTATATTTTACCCCAAACCTTCTGAATCGATGAGGATTCGTCAGAACACATGAGGGCCCTAACATGCTTTGAATTTCGGCATTCATTATACTAGAAGCTTCCCAGGTCTCCCTTGGGGTTAGTTACCTCCTAGAAGGCGGCCTGTGTCCCGCGTCTACCTCATAGAAGTTTGTCCCTTTCTTAAATGAGAGGCTCTTCTCATGGTCAGAAATTGATTTTTAAACATAGAGAGAGGGAGAAAGAGAGAGGAAGGGATTGACAGAAGAAGGGAGGGAGGGAGGGGAGGAGGAGAGGGAAAGAGGGGAGAATAGAGTCCGGGCATGCAAAGTTCAGAAGCCTGCATTTCATTTTACTCTCCAAACCACAGACCTCCCTACATCACACCCAAGGGCTTAGTTCAGCCTCTGCCAAGCCACAGCTAACAAAAAGCTAGAAGGCCCACTCTTCCTGACAGGGGAAGAGCAAGGAATACAACCCCCGGCCCAACCTTCTAACCTCATGTCGCGCACATGCTAGGGGGGTCTAGTCATTCCCCATCCCTTTATCCTGTACAACGAGCTGAGGCCCATGAAGCTATTTATTCCAACAGCCCGTGCCTCTGAGTGGCAGGACAGGGTGGATGACCTAGGTCCCCTGTCCCCTTCTCTCACACCAGGAGACCACAGGATTCTGGAGGTGGGTGTGTAAAAGCCCCTCTGCAGATTATTTCAACGTAGAGCTGTACTTTTCTAAAGCAAAAGTAACATTACACACTTGTAGCCACTGCTTAGTAGACAAAGTAACCAGAACATTACAGAAAATGACAACTACCCTGAGTTGTTCTAAAGACTTGGCTTGAACTCAACATGAAGACTGGGAAGCAAAGCCAACTGGGATTTACATCTTCCTTCACAGACCACATGAGAGAAGACAGGCCCCAAGAATGGCAGCCCTTCCCAACCACCAGTAGGACAGCACTGAATCGTGCATCGCCTGAGGTTGTTCCCACTTGCCCTGCCACAGAGGACCAGAGTTGATCTGTCCTTTTATAGTTTGAGCTCTGGTCCTTCCTGGACATCATGGCATTTGTACTTTAGAGACGTTAACATCGAATAAACATGAACTGAGCACAAGCACTGCAGGTGATCGGATAACTGAGATGGCTAAGTGACCGCCCGCATTGCTGGTGTGAGCACTCTAGACAAAGGAAAGATTCAGGTCTCGGGAGGATCTAGCTGCACAGTCCAGGACTTCACCACACTCTTGAGAGTGGTGTTCACTGTAAAGCACTAGTTGCTTTTGGAGTTTTCCGTTTAGTATGCCTGAGCCGCTGGTAACTGAAACCACAGGCAGAGCCGTGGATAAAGGGGAACCACTGTATCTGACTGGTGGTTTAGCTGAAGGCTTGTCTTTTTTTTTTTTTTTTTTTTTTTATTTGTTCGCTTGTTTTTGTTTTTGTTTTCCTTTGAATTGATATGGGTCAACTTGAAAACCAAATCAAGCTACATAAATGTTCCTCAAAACTCAGTTCCATGATGACCAAGCAACCCCAGTGGAAAAATCCAGCGCAGGAAACCTGCTGTTGAGAAGATGCTGCATCAAATCCAACTGGACAAACGTTCATTCTCAGAACCCCTGCTACCTCACCTTCCAGTCTCAACATCAGCTTAGTGACCATCACCTCCTGTCCTGGAGTGTCAAACAGCAGCCGTGCGCTCACTCTGCCCGGAGAGGGCTTTTCATGGACATGGCTCCAGGCACCTCTCGCCCTACGTTCGTCGGTCCTGCACACCCGGCCACTTTTCTAAGCTGGAATGGAAAGGGCAGCAGAAGGGAAGCCGAGAACCCTCCCTGCAGCGAGTGGAGTGACTGCTGTTTCCATGGCTCACTTTCCACGGTTGTCCGTGACCCCTGCAGATCCCCTTATGAGTTAGTGTCCCGGAATGTCTCTTTATTAGGTGTCTGGAGAAGTAAAGCTGTCCTGATGCCAGCGCCCCACACTGAGGACTTTATTAGTTTTTTAATTTTCTGTCTGGGTGCCCCGCGACATCAAACTTTCCACAGCTGTTAGGGGCTGTTGAGTATGTAGCCTCCCTGGGCCCTTTCTCCGACCCCGCCCCCTCCTAACAACATGGGAAACTTCTGGACCCACTTGCAAGAGCGAGACTGTAAAATATAGATACATTGTCTTTGGTGAGCCATTGTCGTGGGTCCAAATGGAAAGAGCTGTTCTACCTAAGAAAATCTCCTGGTTTGCAGGTTTCTTGGCTTCAGAAAAAGACTGTCCACAAAATATGGTAACACGTAGAACAGGAACCCAAGTTCCCAGAAACTCTGCAGATCAGGCAGAGACGGACAGGACGAGTATTTTCTTTTTAAGACTGACTTGGAATCTTACCCAGAACTTGATGCCCCATTCACGATGCTCCCTTCTCGGGGGGGGGGGGGGGGCGGGGGACAAGAACAGCAGAGTAAACCAGGAGGACTTGCAGACCTTCTCCTCACAGGCACAGAGCTGAGGTTCTGTGCAACAGGCCAGGACGATTGCTCTTGTCTCCCAAAGAGGCAAATGCTAATCTAAGCACATGCATAGCCCCTGCCTGCCAGCGGGACTGGGATGACCTGGGGAGCCCCAATGAGAAGCAGTCTACAGGAAGCCAGGTTGAGTATGTCCAAGGAAATACGCAGAGAACAAGTTTCTAGACAGTGTAACCCAGCTACTCCTCAACACACACACCTCCCCCACCTCCCCTACTGGGCAGGAAGGCTGAGTAAGGGGCTTGAAGGTTCAGAGAATGCATAGCACCCTCCGCCCTCCGGGTTCCAGTCTGCTGCCAATTTGCTTTCTAGTGTCTGCGTTTAAGCTCTGCTTTGAGGAGACCTTATTTGTGGGGTGAATTCGAAGGCCCAGAGAGGAGAAAACCCTTTGGTGATCCCCGCCTGGGGAACAATTTTATCTCTGAGAGCAAGACGGTATTTGAGGTTAATCCCTTTGTGGATTGACTGAGTTGAAAGCCCTGAGCGGGTCAGGGGTCCATTACGGCTTGTGTTTACATACAAACTTCCTGGTCCTGGGAGACAATCAGAGCAGAGGGGGGAGGAAAAGGGAAGAAAGAAAAGAAGAATTTTTTAAATTAAATGGCCTGCCCTCTAAAAATAAATCAGTCAAATGGAGAGGAGCTTGCAGAATCAAGGTTTGACTTCAATGTCCATGTATAAATATTTCTCTAAGGTTTTCCATTCATTGTCTATATCTTGAGGCTCCAGCATCTTTTAAAAAACAGAATTTGAAGCAAAATATTAATATATAGGTCTATAGTTAGAAAAATTCTTTAAACTAGAAACAGGAAAAAAGAAACCCTAGTTACTTCGAGTGAGTCAGAGGGACATGAAAGCCACCAACGTGCCTTGGCTAGCTTTTGGTGGGTTGATTAGATTTTTGCTTATTATAAGTTGGTTCGTTGATAGAAATGAAGATTCCAATATGTGAACACGCTAAAAATGTGGTATTTAAAGTTGATTTGAATCTACCCCAAGCATACATAAGACAGAAGCGTGGTGTTAATAACTTGGTTAATAACTGAGATATCAAAGGAATTAAGAAAAAAAGTATGTATGTATTCAACATGCTCAGAAGAAAACCAAGCAAATTCTACAGTAAGGTTGGGGACAGAAGAGGGCCAAAAAGAAAAGAAAAAAAAAAGCAAAATAGCAAATCAAACGGACAGTTAGTTTATAAAATCTATAATCTGAGCAACCTGTCAAAGATTATACTTAAAAGGCAAAAGTTCCTCTTTTTCTTTCTTCCTTTTCTTTCTTTCTTTTTTTTAATTCCAAGAAAGACACAGATTTAAGGGTCTGTACCAGATGTGTGCAACCGTTAAAATACCCTCAAAGAAACCGTGGGAACCCTACAGCCTTACCACTTGCTATCATCAGACAGGAGTCAGGTCTGGAGAATTTACACCTGAAACTGCTCCAAACAAACCAGATCTCAGACACCCGCCAATGTCCTGCCTGTGTCTGTCTCTGATGAGGGTTTTTATAGTGCGTGTGTGTTGAGGGGAGAGGGGGGTCCTTTCCTTCTTTCTTTCTTTTTTTTGCTTTTTGTTAGTATTAAAGGTATTTTTCCCTGTTTACTTTTGCCATATAAAAAGGAAAGCTTTTCTCCTATTATCAGTCACACTTTAAAAGAGTCTGAAAAGGCAAGCATCTGTATTTTGGTTTTCAAACAGCTCACGTTTGGTCTCTAATTTATCACCAGCTCACTTGGCTTTTCCCCCCTCCCATTTTTTCTCATCACCTGAGTAAAGATGGCTTCCTGGCATTTTCTAACCCAGATCCCTGCAGATCACCTGCCAGCAGGAAAGTGGCTGGTTCAGGAGCAGGGTGAGAGCAGGCAGGCAGGGGAGAGAAACCACAGCAAGGACAGCAAGGGACCAGTGGCCAGCCAGCAAACCAGAGCCCAAGTTCTCAAGCCCAGGGGCTCAGAAATGCTGTGACTGAAGGAGACTCTGGGACACAAAACAAGGCCTTTCCTGGGGTGCTGCTGTTCTCTTCACCCCTTTGCAGAAGGTGAGGCAGTCACCGGACTGGTAGATGAATAAGGGAGAAAGAATTCAGGGCCCAGTGGCAAATATCAGAGGTTGTCAGAGAGCGAGGAATGAGTCACCGGTGACATCAGACTGCGCTGTGGGCAGAAGAGAATCTAACAATGAGCTGCTCTTTGGGTTGCAAAATGCCAAGTGCCTAGGCTCTGGATCAGATCATTTGTACCCCAAAACAGGCACTTCTGAGAGAAAACTGTAATTGTACTGGGAGAGCCCATCTTAGCAGGGGCTGCCCCAGACTAACCTGTTCACCTATGCTAGCAGCCCTCAGAATCTCCTCCAGACTGAACTCAGCTGCCTTCTTGCCTGCAGAGAAGCAGCCACAGTGGCGAGGGCTGACGGTGAGGGAGTTACTTAAATAGGTGTGGGAACTGGGCTGGTTACACTCTTAGCATAGCTTGGAGACTTGCATTATATACTATGGAATCAAAGACGGTGAGAAGCATAGGCAGAATCTACAATTCTAGAGTAGAAAGAATGAGAGGGAAGAGGAGGGCTAATGGGAAGAACATGGGAGGGATAAAATGTACGTCTTGGTAAAACAGGAAAGACTATTTGGAGTAAGGAAGGGGTCCAGCAAGAGAAAGAGAGAGAGAAGTGGGGAGGGAAGTGGGGAGATAGATCCACAAGGTATAAGTGTGAAAATGTCATGAAATGCATGATTTTATATGCTAACTAAAAAAAATAAATAAACATTAAAAAAAAGAAGGTGGTGAGAACCAATTAGACTGTTTCTTGTTGGTAAGCTTAAGTTTTCCCAAAGGCATTTGACCCCAGGAGATCTTTGTCAGGCAAACATATCTAGACCTTTGGAGGCAGAGTCCAGAGTGCAGGGCTAGGCTTGCAGGCCGTAGTGCCCTGCAGGTGGAAGCCCGTGGAGCATGTGAGACTTCTGTCATCATTCAGGAGGAAGGAGCAGATGTGCATTTGTGTGAGGTAATGTAGGAGCCTGCCAAGGCACAGCCCAAAGGCCTGTAGAAGCAGGCCTGAAGCCTTTCCCACGCCAGGTGCAGGGAACCTTTGAGTTCACGGTAACACAGGCTGGCTTCCCCAGCCTGACTGATCCATTACTCACATGAGAAGAACGTACACTGGATAGGTTGGAAATGGGAAGCTACATCAACTCAACTGACATACCCAGAGACCCTCTGCTTCCCTCACCAGTGGCCTGAGGCATCCATGAAGCCATTGCACCTTCCGGACAGTGCCCAGGAGGCATTGGGTGGTACAGTTTCAGTCAGGGCTTCACTAAACAGTTGGAGATACGTTCTGGTAAAGAGGAGTCTGTGGCAAGGGGGATGCCGTAGTTGATTTTTCTGTTGCTGTGATGAAACACTCTGACAGAAGCAACTTAAGGGAGAAAGGGTTTATCTTGGCACACAGTTCCCGGACTCAGTCTGTCGCCATAGGTAAGTCATAGCAGCAGGAGCTTTCAGCAGCCGCTCACACTGTGTCCACAGTCAGGAAGCAGAAAGCAGTGAACACTTGTGCTCAGCTTACTTTCTCCTTTTTATACAGTCCAAGATACCGGTCTAAGGAATGGCACCACCCACAGTGGGCAAGTCTTCCCATCTCAATTAACATAATCAAGATAATCCAATTTAATTAATTAATCAAAAAGATAATCTACCACAAGCATGCCCAGAAGCCCATCTCTCAGGTGACTCTAGATCTCTCCACGTAGACAACTTCGATTAACAGTCACAGGATGTGGTGGGTAAACACAGATTCCAGGGGTAAAACCAGAGGCTACGTGGCTCTAGGATAAAGCACATGCCACTGGGTGTGTGGTACAATCATGTACTCAGTGAGCCTTGGGCATCCTGGAGTCCTAGCCTGCCTTATGAAACCTTCCTGGGATATGTCCTAGTCACTGGTCTCCCAGTGTTTGCATCTGTCCACTGCTTTGCAGCCTGGAGGATTTTCAAAAACACAGGAACACGCAGCCTCTCAGAGCACCTCCTAGGGTGGAGAGGAATCCATCTGTGAGCAGGAATGTCCTGCAGGTCACGAAGGATTCCATGATTCTCATCCTGAGACTGCAGACTTTCATGACCCCTCGTGTGAGAGCTAAAATGACTTTCCCCTCCTCCTACTGCATCTGCTTGGACCCAACTGCTCCTTAGTGTCTAAACCTACCAAAACTCTGATGTTCCCTTGTTTTTCTAAACCCTTTCTTTTGCCCATGCTGTCCTGTCCTCCTTTGAGAGCCTCAGACAGCTCTGCCCATCTGAGACGCTACTTCTTTAGCCGAGGGAGTGTGACTATTCCCTCTCTGCCCAAGCCCAGTTCAAGCCTCTGCTCGCTGACTACGTCACCCTGTTTAGCACTGATGGTGCCATGGGTGTCTTCACCCATAAGGTGCAGGCAGTTGTCCAGTGATCAGTTTGTCTTCAGTGTCTATGCCAATGTCAGTCACATAGTCAATATCTAGTTGTCACAGAGTCATGAGTTAACGCAGAGTTCTGTAGAATCACATTCATGATTTAATTCCCGAGGCCTTAGAATTGTAAGCTTGAAAAGAAGTGGCACCAAGAAAATGTCCTTATGCTAGAGTCTGAAACAAACAAACAAACCAGTGATCAAAATCGTTAAAATATAGAGATGCACTAGGACTTTACAGCCATGGAAGAATAAAAAGATTGACGGGGTTTACTATCCTGCCATCTCCTCTCCTCAAAGAACTAAATATGTATGGCTAATACCGTTGGGCTACGTGTCTCCAGGAAACGACAGCTGGTTCCATACAGCTCAAAGACTACAGATTTTTAGAAGGGACATAAAGGGAAGAGGTGAGGATTGATGTGAGAAGAGGGGAACCAAGGAGAGGTAGCATGAGGGATGGGGGAGAGTAAAGAGAGGCCCAGAAGCTCCATGATAAAAGCGCAGATCTGCGTGAGACCCTGGAGACTGCATCAGGGAGGAAGGATAGAGTTCACGGACCTGCATACGTGCCACAGGGTTTAAGTATAAAATCAGGAGGCAGGGAGACACAGCATCTTACAGACATAAGGCTGAGTAAGTGTGTCTGTGCCATGACAGTCCTCTGGAAAGTTTCCAGCCACCCCCCACCCCGAAAAGAATATGGCCCAAAATTTGTAAAAAATATCCCTAAAGTATTCTGAATGCTTCTCAAGGCAGAAGGTAATTGTCACGAGCAAATCTACACAGACTCTTGTGCCAAGAGCAACAAGTTAAAAATAAAATAGGAATAAAGCATGAAAAGAAGGGGGCTCATCAGAAACCAGAATGATGCATGTGAGCCACCTCCCCTCCAGCAGACCCAGAGGGAAGAGGATTCAGCATGCCTCACAGCCATGCTGCTGGGCAGCTGGGCCAACAGGGCGTCCTAAGATGCTTTCATCGCTCTCAGAGGAACCCTGGAAATCTGTCAAGAGAATATCAGGTGGGAATAGATGCTAACTCTGTGAAATTAAGTCCTCGAGGCTCACCCCATATATCTCAGAACAGCCTCCACACTGTCGCTGTGTATGATTTGCCTGCTCCCGCCCCGTCACTCCGGAGATCTTGACACAACTTTCCTACATTTAGCCAAATGTTTTCCCCAGCTCCTGGAAGTGAAAACAGGGATCCAAGGGAGACCTAATGGAAACAATGACTCCTCAGGTACATGAAGAGGACTCAAATGTTCCAAACTAAACATCCCTGGTTCCCCGACCTTCTGTGATGTGAGTTCCAGTCTATTGCTCTCCTGGCTAAGATCCTAGAGAAAACTATGATCCTGAGGTTCAGAAGTCCTGGAGCCAGTGTCACGGATACTGCCACTGCATAGTCAGGATGCAGCGAAAGCTGGTCTCCGTGCACACTGGCTGAAGTGCAACACTCTCATACATGTGGAAAGCGACTCCTGATGCTCCCCCTGTCCCTAAGGCCAACTGAAAACATTGCGTAGCTCCTAACACAACCATACAGGGGACAGGGAAGATAACCAAGCCCCCAGAGCTGTCATCTCCAGCCAGCACCCCCTTTCTTCTCCCTCCCTCTGGATTCTGATTCTGACTGAGCTGAGATACAACTTCCTTAGGGCCCTCCATTATCTTTGGTTCTCGGTGTCTACAACTCTTCATTCTTCCAGAGGATTCTATACTCTGAGGGCTCTCCTCATTACCAAAACAGGAGGCTTCAGGAAGACATGGTGGAAGGCTGGCTGAGAGGCACTGAGAGAGAGAGGATTTACTTCCCAGGTAACAGAATGAGATCCCAGTCACTTACATTGGAGATAAAAAGCAGGTTTCCCACCTACCGCATGTTGTCCCAATCTCCAGACCTCCATAGTCCCTCCCTGACATTTCCCTACCTCTCAAGGATCCCACTGGCAACTCAGAATCCACCCACAGACCAGACTCCTCACAAAGGCAAGCAGTCTGAAAGATGTAGCTGCATAAGAAATTGGCTCCTTGCACCAGTGTGGCATCGAACACTGTACTGAAAAGCCTGCACTCAGCATCTCATTTTGTCTCGACACAATCCAGTGACACAAACAGGCCTGGTATTCTTTAATTGTCTAGATGAGGAAACTGAGGCTCAGAGAAGAGAATGTAAATTATCTCAATTCATATAGCTACCCAGAAGAGAGGTTGATCTAGAACTGAAACCTCCAGTTGCTGTCTGATGCATGTAAACCAGCATGCTCACAGTTATAACCTACCTCCACCTCAAACGCTTTATTCATGCCTCAACAGCTAAGGAAGAGGCCTAAGAACAGGGGCTTCTGAACAGCCCTTGTGCTGCAGCTCTAGCCTTGAACCCATGATGACACAGTGACATCCTGCAAGCTAAAGAGGCCCCAGAGAACAGACAACCACACCCTGGGACACTCCAGGCCCTGCTGACTCAGGAGGAGCATTCCCACGGGTGACCACAGCCTGCTCTAGGCTGTTGCCCAGGAGACGAAAGAATCAGCAAGCACAGAGCTGCCTGCCCTGCCCAGCCTCTCAGGGCAATAGCTTAGCCCAGAAGCTGGCAAGCGCACACCACTTGGGTGTGACTCGGCAGGGTGCCCGGCCTGCAAGCCCATCCAGGTCTCCATTCCTGGTAACACCCTCATGCTTCGCCTCCTTGCATATGGGAGAAGAGTCATCAGTCTGGCTGCAGCCCAATCTCAGCAGCTGATTGGAACAGTGAATAGCAGAAATCTTCACTAGACTGAGTCTTTTTCCAGGAGGTTACTTGAACTTCAGCTTTAACATCATTATTTCCAAGAATTAAATATCATTAATTCCAAGAATTAAGTAAATTAAAATGACCAGGTTTGTAGATGCACCCTTTTGCCCAAACAAGCACAGTTCCTCATCCACACTAGGAATATGCACAGTGTTCCTCCAACCTGGGGAGACAGCCCTGAGGTCATTGCTGAGGGCATGTTTAGCAGGCAGTACCTCCTTACAATTATAGAAGCATCCAATGAAGAACTTGCTGGGGGCAAGACGATGTGCAAAGTGAGATGTAAAGCCTCCAGAGGGGACCATGCTTCCTCAGTTCAAATCCTGCTCTCCTATCTAATAGCTGCCTGACCTTGGGCACGTTACTCAGCATCCTTGTGCCTGACCTTGCCACTTCCTCTTTCCTCCCTTCTCTCCTTGTATTTTCTTTCTTTCTTTTTATTCCCACCCATTACCCGGTGTGCGTTTCTGCACAGAATATGGCGTATGGGCCAGGGATATACCCTACGTCATTTCAGAATGAGACAAGCACTGACCTTCCTCCTGGTATTGACAGCACTGGGTGCATAGTCAGCAATTCAACAGGGAGTTCTGGTTCACCCTGAACCTAGGTGCTGAGCATATTCCTGTGACGCCTGGAGTCTTCTAATGCCTGCTTCAGGCAGAGTTCAGGCAGAGATCCAGGAAAAAGTGATTAGCTTGGCTTGCCTGACCTTTGTGCTTTGATTTTCTCATCTGTGAAATGGGGATACTAGTACCTACCTTGCGGAACTATGATAAATAATATGGTGTTGTTAAGGTTTTGATAGTATGATGGACCTTCACTGACAACTTGATTAGATTAAGGGCATTAGTAAGGCACATCCTTGGGTATGCCCATCAGGGTATCCAGAGAGCATTAACAGAAGGAAAAAGACCTGTCCTAATGTAGGCAGTACTGTCCCATAGGCTCGGGTCCTAGACTGAGTAAAAAGAGAAAAGATGAAGGCCAGCCAAGTGCCTTGGACCGCGCTTTCTGTCTCCCGGCACACTGAGGTAAGAGCACACAGTCTTTGAGTTCCTACACACCTTCCCCATCAAAATGGACTGTGCCCACAAACCACGGGCCAAAAGAAATCTTTCCTTCCCTAAATCACTACTTATAAGGTATTTTGTTATGGTAACAAGACAAAAAGTAAAACGTAAAATTGGTGTCAGAGCATGGGGTATTTGTCATGATAAACTTGACCCTGTGGTTCTTAATTAAGCCTTTAGAACTGGTGTGTAGGAGGAATGTGAAAGAGTTTAGAGCTGTGGGCTAGCAAAGCCCTAGAATGATGTACATTGGACCATTCCAGTGGAGTGTGAATGACCCGAACGACAAGGAAATACAAGCAATAGAAGCCTGGCTCATGGGGTTTCACAGAAGAATAAGGATTCTATTGGGAATTGGACTAGAGACCATTTATTTTATATATGGCAAAATAATAATAAATATATATACACACACACATATATGTGTATATAAGTATATATATAGATGTACAGATACATAAACATACACACACACACACACTCACATGCACACATATATATGGTTGGCCTGTATCCTGAAAAAGTAATGAACTAAGTTGCTTGACAGAGGAAATTGTTTGTTTGTTTTGTTTCTCAAGATAGGGTTTCTCTGTTGATACCCTGGCTGTCCTGGAACTCACTCTGTAAGCCAGGCTGGCCTCAAACTCACAGATACACCTGCCTCTGCCTCCCGAGTGCTGGGATTAAAGTAGTGTGCCACCACTGCCTGGCTGACAGAGGAAATGTTAAGATAGCATAGCATTCAGTACAGAACCGTTACTACTTATTTCATTTAGTGAGATTTACAGTGAGAATTCAAAAGAGAAAGATGAGAAATATGCAGTTTGGTGAAGAAAGGATTTCAAGCATGTTCATGTATTTGTGTGTGTGTGTGTGTGTGTGTGTGTGTGTGTGTGTGTTTGTGTGTGTGTCATGGTGTGGAGTCAGAGGCAACTTGTTGAAGTCAGTTCTATTCTTCTACCATGTGGCTTCTGGGGATCAAACTCAGGCCCTCGAGGTTAGTGGCAAGCACCTTTAACCAGTGAGCCACATCACTAAGAGGTGCAGACAAGGTAGGCTTGAAGAAGAGCATCCTTCCTTAATGCCATTGAAAAGAAACCAGAGTTTGCACTGGGAAAACAAGAAAGGTGCCTTGCAGGCAAGACCCCACCCAGGCGAAGTGTTTAACAATGCAAACTCATCTGAAAAAGTCTTTTCTTTAGAAAACAGATTGAATAGAGAGCACCAAGGGCATCATGCCACCTAGGAAAGCGGTTTCCATGGTCAGCCAGGAAGACACACAAGTTCTCTGCAGCTATGATCCAAGAGGACAGACTAGGCAAGAACTTAGTATCATTCACATGAAGACTGACTTTCCTAAATGCAAAAAATGCAAGAATGAGGGGTCAAAAAGGTTTACACCACGGATGCTTGGTGCAAGGATGCTGCTGATGCCAGGCACCCTGTATTGGGGCCAGACCCCCTGAGTGGAGCTCCCGAGTGTGTGAGGCTAAGTTGCGGTAGAGACACGGTATATCATGTCATTATTATATTACAAAATGTAATATCTAGAAACACGGGACAGTCACCAGGGAAAACTACAGACAGAGAGCAGACACTTACCCATGGTCTGGCCTGGGTGTTTCCAGACTCCTGGCCTCTAATCCAGAGAATCAACACTAAGGGCTAACACAGGTTTGCAAAAGAGGCAAGACAAACTTACTGGATCAAAGGGTAGTACAGATCACAGACAGATACACGACAAGATTGGCAGTGGGCCACATACACGAGAGAACTCAAGAGCGCCCAATTATTGTTTGAGATCCTTTTATGGGGTTCAGGAAAAGAAGCAGTTGGTTACTAAGTGGTGTAGTTTTTAAATTTTGATCGATAAACTAGGTTATATAATACTTTCTCTACTTTGAATGTTCCTTCCCATAATGTATCTGACTTAAATTATATACACTTGCAATTAGGTACAGGTGAAAGATGGTAAATAGAGGATTATCCCTAAAAGGTTACAAAAGGATGCAGATTTGCCCAACTGTGCGTGCACTCAAAACCAGTTCAGGCCAGATCAGCCCTTTTAGTCTTAATACCCAGGAGTGTTGGGAATTCACTTAAATAGATAGAAACTGTCCAAATTTTATTATAACCAGGGGAGGAGAAACTTACAGAGATGTTCAGAGATGGGAGTCCTGGTAGCATGATGTGGGGTGTGTCTCAGGAGGTTCTGAGGTTGTTAGAGGACTGTTTGGAGAGGGATGTATACATAGTATGATCGGATGAAGGAACCAGGCTTAGCATGTGCATGTTATAAGGAGGTGGCATGCACAACTGAAAACCAAACGGGGTCCCAAGCTAAAATGTCTCCTATTCTTTCCTGCCTCAGAGCCAGACCAGGAGAAATTCCGTATGTGCTACAGGAACAGAGCTGGAGAGACAAGACTGCCCAAGGTTGTTGGAGCCCAGTAAATATCATCTCAAGCACCAGATGCTGGATGCGGATCAGCAGGGATAGTACCTTCCCTACTTGGCTTCAGACTTGCTTTGTTTTGATCTTTCCTTGCCATTTTCCTAGTTCTCCCTTTGGAATGGGAACGTTTACTCTGTGCTACTGTATATTGTAACTTTTTTTGGAGGGGGGGGTCGAGAGAGGGTTTCTCTGTTGTAACTCTAGCTGTCCTGGAACTCACTCTGCAGACCAGGCTGGCCTCACAGAAATCTGTCTGCCTCTGCCTCCTGAGCACTGGAATTAAAGGCATGTGTCATCACTGCCCAGTTTTGTTTTGTTTTGTTTTGTTTTTCTTTAAATTTTAAGAGGCTCACAGCTAAGAGTTCGTCTTGCGTGTCAGAAGAGACTTTATATTTTTAATGGTGTTGAAAATGTTAGCGCCTATAGGGAACGTTGACATTGGATTGAATATATTATGCATTATGAGATGGCCAGGGGCCTGTGGGGATTAGGGACTGCATGCTGTCTTAGTTTGCTTCCCTGTTTCTATGATAAATGCCATGACCAAAAGGTGGATTAGGAGAGGAAAGGGTCTACTTCATCTTACAGCTTACAGTTCACCATGAAGTGAAGCTGTGCTGGAGCTCAGGGTGGAACCCAGAGCTAGGAACTGAAGCGGAGACCTGGAGGAATCTGCTTAGTGGTTGCGTTCCAGAGCTCGCTCAGCTTGTTTTTTATACATCCCAGGACCACCTGCCCAGGGGCAGCGCCACCCACAGGGAGCTGAGCCCTCTCATATCAATCAGCAATCAATAAAACGCCTTAGAGACAGGTCCGTAGTCCGATCCGATGGGGGCAGCTCCTCAACTGAAATTCCCTCGAGTTGGAGTCAAGTTGGAAAAACAAAACAAACAAACAAAAAACAGCTAGCCAGCACAAATACGACTTAAATGTGATGTGGATGGAGTCAAGTTGATAAGGAACAGATTTATGACGGTTACTCTTCATTGTCAACCTTGTTGAATTAAAGGATGCCAAGGGCATTAGTGAAGAATGTTTTGGATGTGTCTATAAGGGTGTTTCTGGAGAGGATTGACTCCAGGAAGAAAACCTACCCATAATGTAGGCAGCGCATGTGCTGGGCTGGAGTCCTGCCTGCATAAAAGTAAGTGTTGACGTTGCCTTTTCTCTGCTTCCTGGTCTTCCAAAACGTGAGCATGCACCCTCGTTACTCACTGCCAGCATGCCTTCCCCACCAGGATAGGCTGTAGTCTTAAGCCATTTCATGTCACAGCAACAAAAACAGTAACTTATAAGGCACACACACACACACACACACACACACACACACACACACACACACCCACACCCACCACCACCACCACCACCCCTGCCAAAGCTCATGTACTGAGGTCTTGGTCCCTGGGGAAGCAATTCTCAGAGACGGAGTTTCTAGGAGTTATTGGATCTTGAAAGTTTTGCCTTTGTTAATGGATTAATCCATTGGTAGATCCCAAATCTGAACACACTGCAGGAAACAACAGAACTGTGGAGAATGAGGATAATTTGGAGAGGGCAGTCACTCGCAGTGTGACTTTGAAGGCTGTATCTTGCCTCCTGATTCCTGGCTACCATGATGCTTATGCACTTCCTTCCATAGTGTCCTAATTTACCTTGGGTCCAAAGCAGGCAGACCGGCTAGCCTCGGACTGAAAGTGCTGAGCCCAGTGACCAGAAACTGCTACAGGTGAAAGCCCTGTAGAGCTGTGCTCCAAATGAAGCAAGCCCTTGGTGGACACTAGCCGTCATTATGGGATTATGTCTGTTTAACTCTTTCCATTTCTCAGTAAGATGGAAACTATTACGATCTGATTTTATAAATAAGAAAACAGCTTCAGTCATTAAGCAAGTTTGTTATGGTCTGAGTGCTAATTAGAAGCAAACTCAAGGCCCCGGAACAGGTGTGCTTGGATCCAGACCACCACAGTCTTATTTACTGGGTGGAATGATGCAAATGCTTCCCAGGAGCTCACTCACCTAGGACTGGGGCAATTAGATGTGTTTTGTGCTTATCAAGTGCAAGACACTTTGTTGGAGCTTTATACATGTTAATGAATGTAAACAAATTACTCTGATTTAAATAAACGTGTGATTAGGTCTTTACCAAGTGCTGAAAGCCACAGGAAAGTGAACAACACCACGCTGCCCCTAGCCGGCTTTGCTTTCCCTCTTGGGGCACCTCTGCAGCTCTGATGCATCTGGGAATCTGAAGGTCCTGCCGGAGCCTGGTTCCTGCAGGCAGCTGTAATACTCACTCTCTGCGCTGTGCTGTTCCCATCACACATCAGAGTTATAAGAATAAGCTGTATATGAAAGTAAGGGGTTTGTCTGTTTGTTTTTGTGGTTTGTTTGTTGGTTGGTTTGGTTTGGTTTCTTTCACCTTACTCAACTAAATTTGGAACAACAACAAAAAGAAAGAAAGAAGCAAAAGCGGTAACTTATTTCGACACAGCAACTCAGTGGAGTCAATTACATGTAACTAGAGGCAATGAGCTTGTATGATACAATCAGGCCACTAAATATGCAGAGAAAAGAGATCCCATGAGAAAGATGTTCCCTTGTCCTCACTAAAATATAAAATGTTGATTTTGAAAAATTATACTTAATATAAAGACCAGAGAAATCAATTTAAATGCTTTTTTTTCCAGAAAGTTGAGAAACCATTAAGAAGCTTGAATATTATTACATAACATACATTGTACATTAATCTTATTCAAATGTGTGTTATATAGTTGCATACGTATCAAGATAAAAGAGTTTATCAGGGGGCTTGCGATAGAGATCGGCAGTTCAGAAGACTCAAATTATGTTCTCAGTACCCACACGGGGCAACTCAGATGCTGGTAACTCCAGTTCCAGGAGATCCTACACCTCAGACCTCTCTGGGCTCCTGAACACACATACACATACATATACAGAGACACACATACACATAATTTTAAATAATAAAATGTATCTTTAATTTTCTTTAAAAGAAATACATCTTCCATGAGTTCAAGGCCAGCCTGGTCTCCAGAGTGAGTTCCAGGACAGTCAGAGTAACAATAGAGAAACCCTGTCTGGAACCTCCCCATCCCCTCAAAAAAAAAAAGAAATGCATCAGAATATATAGTGTATGAAGGGAAATGGATCTAGGACCCTCCACCCCATAGGCCCCAAATAACAGGTTAAATTTGCATATAATCTTCACTTGTCACTTTTGATTTTTACTTTTCTTTTGATGTGCACATAACAGCAGGTGTCCACGGAGGCAGAAAGAGAGCAACTGAGCTAGAGCTGGAGTTACAGTGCTGGGAGCTGAACCTGGGTCCTCCCCATAAGAGCAGCAATAGCTCTTAACCACTAACCGTTCCTCCAGCCTCATCGAACATCACTTTCTATTGTCTTTAAATACCTGGCACAATCAAAATGCTACGTAAGTAGTTACTGCTTTATACTGTTTAGGGAATTCATGAAAAGAAAAATTAAGTGGACATGTTTAGTATAGACAAATCTTTAAAAAGCACATTGTTATCAATAATTAACGACGATGTGAAACCTGGAGGTATGGGGGCTGCTTAATTAATAGTGACTCCCTCTGGAGTTAATGGTGGCTTCTTTTCTTCTGCATGCATCTTATTCAAAGATTTAATCAATTATTATTGTGTGTTTGTGTGTGTGTGCATGCATGTGCATTCGTGTGTATGACATGGTACCCAAAGAGGCCAGAAGAAGATGTTAAGTCCTATGGAGTTGAAGTTATAGGCAATTGTGAGCTGCCTGACTTCGGTATAGCGAACCTAACTTGTTTTGGGTCCTTCCTCTGCAGGAGCAGAAAGCACTTTCTTAATCACTGAGCCATCTCTCATACTTTTTTTTTGGGGGGGGGAGGGTGTGAGACAGGGTTTCTCTGTGTAGCCCTGGCTGTCCTGGAACTCCCTCTGTAGACCAGGCTGGCCTCAAACTCAGGGATCTGCCTGCCTCTGCCTCTCTCCCAAGTGCTGGGGTTAAAGGCGTGCACCACCACTGCCTGGCTGCATTTTTATATTTAAAAAATTGCATATGATGAGTCTATGTAAATTTTATAATCTGTAAATATATGAAAATTATTATTTTAGTTTAAAATTAGGACCAGGGGGGAAAATTTGTTAAAGTTAACCAATAATTTAAACCTATGTAAAAGTCTAAGAATTTTAATAGAACTAAAATAATAAAAAGTACTAGTTAAGAAACATCAAGAAATTAATAAACAGACAAGTAAGTTACCATTAGAATCTAAATTTTATAACAAAGTATTTGTGATACATCAAGAAGAAATTATCTTCCTGCCTATATACATTCACAAAAGGTATAATGCGTAAAAAATTCTCTCTCCTTTTAGGCGCTGATGTCTTTAACCTTGAAGGAGGGAGCTGACGCCTTTGAGAAACAAAGGCAAGTTACAAACAATAATCCTTTTCTCCAAAAAAGAAATGAAATATACACACATGCACAAAAAATATTAAGAAATAAACATTGATGCTTCCTGGTCCCTAGAGCCCATCTGTTCCCCCTTCTTGGGTCCCCAAAAACCAAAAATAAAGTCTGCTTCAAGAACTTTCCTCCTTCAAGCCCTTTTCAAGTTTTGTTACGAAGCATTTCAATCACAGAGGAAAGCACAGAATGATGTTCTTCACCCATAGCAAATCTTCCTTGGACTTAGCAGCTCCTTACCTCCTTCCCTTTTTCGTTTGTTCATTTGCTGCTTATGTAATTTGAGATAGAGTCTTGTTATGTAACTCAGGTTAGCTCCAAATTCAAAATCCCCTACCTTACTCTCCTTAGTGCTAGGATTAAAAGTGTAAACAACCAAAACCTCCCGGCAATTCTTTATATTTTTATTTTAGCTTTATCTATTATACAGTTGCTGAAACATTTAAACACTGAAGACATTAGTAAACCACCTATAAATACTTTAGTATGTGTTTCTAAAAATAAAAGTATTGTTTCTTTCAAACCACAAGCCAATGACATTCAAGAATACCAACAAAAGTTATATCTGCGGCCCAGAATCTTTGTGGCACAACAGACATCATGAAGAAAGTAAAGTCCTAGGAGAGTATGAAGAACCACAAAGGATGTTCTACAAAAATGGAATTAAGTAAAACTCTGTCTTACTTCTCTACGAGGTTCTGGGGCAGTGGCTTCCTTCCCCAATACACTAACGTCCAGACAGAACATTGATTCAAAGCCAAAGAATTTTCCTTGGTGGAGACCTTGGAAGGCAGCTGCTCTGGCCTGCGTGTCCTTGCAGGGTTACTCATGATCTGACCTGGGAAGGGTGGCAGACACATACTCCTGGACTCTAAGGCCAACACCAACACTCCTTGTTTCTAGTCTCCACAGCAGAGGAAGCCAAGAATATGCTTCATGGCATCCTACAATACATCCACCCTGAACCCCAACTGTCTATGGCTGCAGTCATCCTTCATTCTGTGGACAAATCCCCAGAACCTCAAGGAGTCTGAACTCAACCCTAGATCTGACTGAGCCAGTATCAGTCCTCCCTATTCACACTGAACCTGTGTTCCAGCCTGTTGCCTTCCAAAGCTGATTTTTGGATGCCAGGAAATTATAGTGTTCAAAGGTAAAAAGCACACACCCTATCTCCGCCCCACCACGGTCCTCATATCTACAACACAGTCTTTGAAGATACTCTCAGCCCTCTGAGCATAGCTCTGTCTGTAGACATTCTTTTCCTTAAAAAAAAGAAAAAAGAGAAAAAAGAAAAAGAAAAAAACTGTATTTTTAAAGATTTTGAAGATTTTTTTGAGGATTTTTTATTTTTGTCTTGATAACTTTTCTGTTTCTGTGATATGATACCCTGACCAAGGCAACTAATAGAAGAAAGAGTTTATTGGGGCTTACAGTTTCAGAGAGGAGCAGGCAGCAGGCAGGCAAACAATGCACTAAAGTAGTTCATACCCTGATCCACAAACAGGAAGCGAGAGAGCATACTGAGAATAGCAGTGAGTTCTTTGAAACCTTAAACCTATCCCCAGTGACACACATGCTCCCACAAGGCCACCTCTCCTAATCCTTCCCAAACAGTTCCAACCAATTGGGAACAAAGTAATCAAACATAAGAGCCTATGGGTGTTATTCTAATTCAAACCAACACAATTTTTGTTACTTTACATGATGTGTATGCATGGAGGGGGGAATTGTGTGTACACAGAAGGTGCAGATGCCCATGGAAACCAGAAACATCAGATCTGCCTGGAACTGGACTTACAGGCAGTTGTGAGATTCCAGACACGGGTGCTGGGACTCAAACTCAGATCCTCTGCAGTAAGCACTCCTAACCACTAAGACATCTCTTTAGCCCACGGGTGATATGTGGACACTGTTATTTAACTATCTGTCTCTCTCACTAGACTGAGCCCCTGAGAGCAAGAGCCTTGTTCTTTTCTACCTTGCATCCCTCTGTGGTTGGTTGAATGTTGGTCCCTGAAAATATTTGTGTAAGACTCAGTACTCAGCACATACTAAATAACCTTATTAGAGGCAGAATGGTCTTCAGAGATGAAATCAAATTAAGTCTTTACAGTCAAAATCATCTTGGATAACCAGGTAGCATTGAATCCAAAGACAAGCATCTGTCAAGACAAGAGATATGCAGAGGAGACACTCAAGGAGAAGGAGAAGCCAGTGAGGACACTGACAGAGGCTACAGTGGTAGCAGTCACGATAACCCAAAGAGTGCCTAGAGCCACCAGAGTCTGGAAGAGACAAAGAAGGGCTCCCACCAGAGCCTTGGAAAGACTGTTGTCCACCAGCTTCATTGCAGATTTCTGACCTTCAGAACTGAAGAAATAGTTTCTGCTACCTTAAGGCATCAGGTTGGTAGGGTGGCTAAGACTTTGTAGCAACCATAGACAACTAGTCTATCCAACTTATACCATGAAGCCAAAGTGCATTTGTCAAACTGAAAAACTAAAAGAGCTGAACATGTGATTTTGCACCTTTCCCATATCCCACAGAAAGGGAGGCATGCCCGAAGGCCACCGGACCCCGGCTAACAAACACATAAACCCCACTGTTCCAGTGTCAGCTGAACAATTTGTTCCTTTTAATGAGGTGTTTCTACCTCACTTCATCCTCACTGCCCTTCCCTCCTTGGTTTTACTGTAAGTGAATGAATTGACTTTTGATGTATTGCCAGCACACAATAAATTATGAGTCTCTTTCTTTAAGGTTGGAAAGGGGAGGAATTCTACTTCCCTATTCAGTTATTTCAGGCAAGGGTGGGAGCAGGTTTTGTGCCAGCAGCATCCTGATTACGATTCAGGATGTGCAGCCAAAGGCAAACAGTTCCTCTGTAAATTCAATCGCATAGGAAGGAGCAAAGGCCCAAACAAGAAAGGTCCGGTTCTCTTTGTGTGCACCGCCAAGGGGTCCTGGGAAGCTGGCGAGGGATGATGCCCTATCTTAAGCAAAAGCAAGGCTGAACTCAAAAAGTGGTCTTCTAGAAACTTCTGCACAAACTCCACATAGGAGTAGAGCAGCTCTGGCCTTACAGAATCACATTCTGGACCAGGTCAAACACGCTGACATCCTTTTGTAGGCTAAAAGGATGAATGGTAACCAGAATTAAAACATTAATCATTTCATTATTTTTATTTTTAATTACGTATTTGTGTGTGAGTCTGTGTTCAGGTTTATATATATATGTGAGTGCAGTACCCATAAAGGCCAGAAGGGGGCATTACCTCCACTGGAGCAGAAGTTACAGGTGGTTATGAGCTTCCTGATATAGGAGCTGGGAATCAAACTTGGGTCTTCAACAAGAGCTGCATGAGCTCTTAACTGCTGAATCATCTCTCCAGTCCCAAGTGCTTCTTGTTTGGTTGGTTGGTTTGTTTAGTGAGTTGTTTGTTTTTATATTTGTTTTTATTTTATGCACACTGGCGTTTTGCCTGCACCTGCACTGTGTGAGGGTGTCGGATCCCCTGGAAGAGGAGCAACAGTACCTGCTGCCCCGTGTAATCTCCTCTACCTGTTACGATCTAAATCTGAAACAACCTCCACAGACTCACGCTTCGAATGCTCGGTCCCCAATCTCTTTTTAAGGTTTGTGGAGCTATTAGCCATTGGAGCCTGGCCAATGGAAGTAAGCCTTTGAAAGTTGTACCTATCTTTGGTTCTGCTGCATTCTCTGCTTCATGGGCCACCACTGTATTAGTTACTTTTCTGTTGCTGTGATAAAACATTATGACCAAAGGCAATGTAAGGAAGAGAGAGTTTATTTTGCCTTATGGTTCCAGAGGGATAAGAGTTCATGGTAGCAAGTGCAGGCATGGCAGCAAGCAGCAGGCATGGCAGCAGGAACATGAAGCTGAGAACTAATACAAAGCAGAAAGAGCAAACTGGAAATGGCTAGAGCCTTTAAACAATCAAAGCCCACCTCCAGTGACATACTTCCTCCAGCAAGGCCACACCTCCTAAACCTCCTGGAACTGTGCCACCACCTGAGGATAAGTATTCACATCCATGAGCCTATGGGGGACATTCTCATTCAAACCACTACAACCAGCATGTGAATAAACCTTACACCATACCCTTGCCATCACAATTCCACCATGCCCTCTCCATTACCACAGACTGAAATCCCTTTAATCCAAAGTCAGGAGTCCATCAATTCCTTCCCTTGGGGTCTTTGAAATAACTATAATTAATCCTTATATGGGCATTAGGACACAACAGTATCACACACAGAAGGAACCAAAGGAATCAAAGAACCATGACCTGTGGGTAGATCTGTCTTTGCACCAGAGGCCATATGTCCCCTCAAGCAAAGACTTCCCTGTAAGCCTCTTGCATAAAGTTGGCTGTTCATTGGTCCCCACAGCTACCAACCAAGAGGCAGCTTCTGGTTCTGACAGACCTTCAGTGAACAAGTCTCTGTGATCTCTCCAAGAGTTCTACTTGAAGGAATTCCATTCAGTGGGGGAGGGGAAAAGAGCCTGAGGCTGGATAGAAGAGGGTTGAAAAATGAGAGTGGGTAAATGGAGAAGAAACTCAACGGTCCCTACTGATGGAGATGTACAAGTCTGCCGGTGTCTCACAACTCCCCTAATCTACCTTAAGCACGGTGGCATACTGACTCAGCTTAGATGCTCACTGGACATACACTGCCCTGTTCAGCAACATCACACTGGGTACCTGGATATCAGTCATGATGGGAATATTTATACCATGAAATCAGTGAAAGCTACAAATCAGAGCTCTCTCCTCTACTCTTACCTCCACCCAGAGTCCGATGTTCAACATTTTCCAGCACATAGCAACATCTGCATACATTCTGCACATGACCATGTCATACACTGTGAAGGGTGCTGAGTGTCATGCCCCACCCCCTCCAGTTGCTGAATGCTGCTTGCTGGCAGCTCTTACAAATCCCTCTCCTGGAACTGCCTTAAGCCAAAAAGGAATAGTCAGACTAAGCCTGCTCCTTCCTAGGGCAATATCCTTACCAACTAGACAATTCTGGGGTTGAAAGGGAGAGAGGGGAGAGACTGTGACATTCTGAGACCATCTCTCTCCTCTCTCTCCTTTCCTCTGTGATTATGTTTCCCTGGTGTGGAGGGATATATGAACTTCTTTTCACACCTGCTGTTCAACAATGTCCTGAATGAGTCTGAGAACATGGCTTTCAGCTCCAGGACCCTATCAGCTCTTTCAAATCTCAGGCCCAGAGGGCATGGTAGTCCCCATGACCAGAGAGCTGGGGTAGAAGGAGTAAGGTTGGAGGTCAGCCTGGGCTACATGGTGAGTTCAAGGTCAGCGTGGTATCTAGTGAGGCTCTGCCTAAACAAGTGAGTACTAACACACAGTCAAACATCAGGCCCAAGTCTTCAGAGAGGCGGTCGTCTCTCCTGTTTTGTGCATCCCTGTTTTCCCATTCCATTGTCTTTCTTCTACAACTCCTTATGACATCTTATGTCTCCTAGGTTCAGTTTCCTGGGCTCTTCTCTCTTTCTAATTTCTCCCTCTTTGCTTTTGTGTCCCATGATGGAATACTTTTGCATTTGATTTTCTAAGCCACTTTTAACTCGCCCAATGTACATTTTAGTCTAAGATATGTTTGAGTTCCAGGATGCCTTTAAAATCTTTTGATAGTGTGTTTGAATGTTCTGGTAGCATTGTTTCCTTGATAGCTTTCTCTTCCTCCATTCTGGCCTGCCAAGTCCGTAGTAGAAGCATTACTGCTCTCTGAAGCTCAGTCACCGATGTTCCACAAGCAGCAAAGCACCTGCCAATAGAAAAAGGAATCTTAGTCACTTTTCTATTCCTGTGATAAAACACTATGACCAAGACGACTTTTTTTTAAAAAAACAATTTTTTTTGGGGGGGGGCCTCAAACTCACAGAGATCTGCCTGCCTCTTTCTCCCAAGCTGTGGGATTAAAGGCATGCACCACCACTGTCCAGTTTCCATTTATTTTTCTTATTTTATCAGTGTTATTGCATGTGTCTGGTGCCCAGGGAGGTAGTGAGCCTCCATCTGGGCGCTGAGAACTGAAATTGTGTCTTTCACAACAGCAAATGCCCTTAACCACTTAGCAAACTCTCCAGGCCGTGACCAAGATAACTTATAGAAGAAAGCATCTGATTGGGCTTATGGTTTCAGAGGGTTAGCTCCCGAGATTGCTGAGCAAAGGCATGGCAGCAGGAACAGCTGAGAGCTCACACCTTGATCCACACACAGGAGGCAGAGGGCACACTGGGGATGGTGAGAGTCTTTTAAAACGCAAAGCCCACCCACACTGACACTCCTCCTCCAATACGGCCTCATCTTAATCTTCCCAGACAGTTCCACCAACTAGGGACCAAGTATTCAAACACAGGAGCCTGAGGGTCATTCTCGTTCAAACCACCACATAAGGAATTGCTTCGTGAGCAGCACAGTGGCACAGAGGGCTCCTCCAGCCCCAGTCGAGGCATCAGAAGGAGTTCCACCGTCTCTCCTAGGTCAGCTTCTTCTCAGCTGCATTGGCAAGCGTAGTCCAGCACAAATGCTGACTGCCTGTTCCCCTGGGACCATGACTGTGAAGAGGCCAAGCACACATACACACAGTGAGCATCATTGCCAACTTCCAGGCGCTGGTGCCCAGGTGTCTTGGGATTTCTACTGTTATGATGAAACACCATGACTTAAGCAAGCTGGGGAGGAAAGGGTTTATTTGGTCTATACTTCCACATCACAGTCCATCGTTGAAAGAAGCCAGGACAGGATCTCAAACAGGGCTGGGACCTGGAGGCAGGAGCTGATGCAGTAAGCAGCTTACTGGCTTACTTCCCATGGCTTGCTCAGTCTGCTCTCTTACAGAACCCAGGATCTCCAGCCCAGGAATGGAACCACCCACAATGGGCTGATCCCTCCCCAACCAATTGGGAAAATGCCTTACAGATGAATCTTATGGAGGCTTTTTTTTTTTTTCAATTAAGGTTGCCTCCTTTCAGATAACTCTAGTTTGTGTGTCAAGTTGACATAAGACTAGCCAGCACACCAGGGAAGAAAGCTCCACTCCAGCCTTCTCTGTGCACCAGAGCCAGGATAGCTTCTGAATGGTGCAAATATGAAATTCTCCTCTCCTCCGGGCTCACATGTTGAATGCTTGGTCCCTGGCTGGTGGCACTGTTTTGGGAGCTGGAGCCTAGCTGGGGGAAGCGAATCTGCCTTGGACTGTTCCGCCGAGTCCCTGGTCCCATTCTTTCACTCTGCTTCTTGTCTACCGTAACGTGGCAGAGCACAGTCCCATTACGGTACACAAGAAGCAGAGTAAATGCCAGGATGCTCTGCCTCGTCACAGTCCCAGACCCAACAGACCCAAGAACTCTGAGCTCAAACCTCTGCAGCTCTGAGCTAAAATAAATCTCCCCAACTTCAGCCTTTTTGTGAGCTTTTTGGTCACAGGTCTTACTCAGGTTTTACACAGGTCTTACAGGTCTTACCCTCACTTCTCCAGGGTCTGCCTGCATCATTCCCATCAGAAGTATGGCTAGACCTGTGAACAGGGGCAGTGCGTCTACCATGTTAGCAAAACCTAGACAATGCCCAGTATGTCTTATAAAGGACACACTTGGTCTGCTGACCCTGGCTGATGCCTCCTTTACTACTGAGATCATTTCTCTTCGGTTCTCCTCTGATTTCCTTGGGGAAGGACACCTTCAAGATTGTATGTGTTAAGGAAATATCCTGGGCTAGTTGGATTTACTTTCAAGTTGTATTTATGGGTCGGTAAGATGGCTCATTGGGAAAATGTGTGTGCTGCCAAACCTGACCATCTAAGTTCAAGCCTGAGGGCCCACACGGTAGGAGGAAAGAACCAACTGCTACGAGTTGTCCTCTAACCTCCACATATATGTTGTGGTATGGCTGCACATGCACACATGCAAACACGCAAAAAATAAATAAAATGTAATTAAAAATTAAGATTGTATTTATAAGGAAACAAATGATTGAAAAGGCAGTGTGCATGGATGTATTATGTGTGTTTCCCACATCTTTTGGTTTTGTTTGTTTATTTGTTTGGGTTTTTTTTGTTGTTGTTGTTTTGTTTTTTCTGAGACAATGTTTCTCTGTTGTTACTCTGGCTGTCTTGGAACTCACTCTGTGGACCAGGCTGGCCTCGAACTCACAGAGATCTGACTGCCTCTGCTTCCCGAGTTCTGGGACTGGGATTAAAGGTGTGTACTACCACTGCCCAGCCATCTAATACTTCCTATTGATGAAAAACAAAAGTATTCTGTCCAGTTGCTCACTCAGCAAAACATATTAGAAGTAGACGCTGTTTGTCTCTCATTGGAGTTTTCAGAGGGCAGAATGGAAGAGATGGTAAGCTGAGGTTGGCATTTCCATCCCAGAGTCTATAAAAGGAGGCCCCATTTTCTTAGTAGACTCACCATGCTGTTGGTAACCTGTGGAGGCAAAGAAGGACCAGAGATAGAAGCTTCTTACCCAGAGTCACCCAAGATGGAACCCACCTAGGATGGACCTGGGTCCTGAACTTCGTTCAGAGGCAAGATCAGCCCAAGTCCTAGGTCTCCTCCCACCATCTAATCAGCACAAGTACTCTGTGTGGTCTCTCAGAACAGAATCACTTCTTGCCTATACGGACTCCAGCACCAGGCCTGTTGCCTGGCTAGTTGGCTAAATGCATTCTCAGCTCACTTGACAATAGAGTATGTGTTAATAGATGGCACTGCTGAATTATAGCCATCCTTGGACTTGCAATTCTATCTAGATTGGAGACTGAATTTCAAGTTGTATGAGATGTTTGCTCAACGGAAGGTCTTGAACATGAGGTTCTTCTGAAGATTGTGGGGCCCTGTTGGTTCACACAGATTTCTTTTTAAGGAGCTATGCTCCATGGCAATGGGTGTGGCCTAGGAGTTGTCTGTTTTCTGGGATAGTGACACAGAAAGGTCTGTGCTGACTGTAAAGAGAGCTCAGGGTGTTGCAATTATCCTTCTGATTCCAACTGTATGGCAACCTCAGTTGAGTAATATTATGTAAATTTGTCAGTTTCTTCCAAATTGTTCCTCTGCCCTGAGGTCATCTCTGGGCCTATTAAAGCTCCCTTTCAAGGTTGCCAAGTATGATTCAAGGAAAAGATTGGGTGTGTCCTTGCAGCACCCCTCAGGAAAGTCTATGGGAGTCATGGGATTGGTACAGGAGAGTCTCGTGGACCTGTGTCCCTGATCTGTCCCACAGGCATCTGGGAGACCCAGCCTCAGGAGGACATGCTGCAGGATGGGTGATATTTAAAGGGCTAGCAAAAAATTCTGCAGAAGTACTAGCCCTTCAAGAGGGAGGTGGCACTAGAGACATCTTATAGACCATATACATAGGTCTGCAGGCTTTCTGCATTTGTTAGTTGGATCCTGAGCATTTCTGGGGTGAGGACTGGACAGACTGGGGCAACAGGGCAGCTCTCGGGGAAGCTGAGAGCAGTAGTTCCTTAATGATGGGTACAGAAGGGTTGTAATAGTTTAAGAACCAGAGTGACCACAGCAGCACATACCAGCCGGAAAGCAGCTCTGGTCTGAAACCACTTCTGAGTGGAGCTGCCCCTCTGGCAGAAGCTGTAACCCCATTGCTGCAAGCCATGTTTTATGGAGTTCTTTTATTAGTCTCCCATGTAACCCATAGCCACATCATAAAATTAAATACCCCATTCTGTACATCAAGTCCACTGACTTCTTGAGCCCTGATTAACACTGGGCTTTTCCTTCTGGGGTTGTATTACAGTAACATTATAACTGACAGCAAAGAACTCTTTGCTAGGAGCAGTCAAATCCTTCAGGCTCACAAGGCTTATTCTCAAATCACAGTGTGTCATGGGCATGTCCCTCTTTCTCTGAAGTCTTTTTTGGCAGCTTCCCACGAGTCTCTCTCTCTGTATCTTTCACCCCTACCCCCTTCTTCTTCCATTCGACCTCTCGAGTTGCCTTAGAACCAAGCGTGCCCCATGCTTGCCTAGAGTCACAGGTCAGGGTAGCCCCAACTCACCCCAGAGAATAAATTTAGCCTGTGGGTGATATCCAGACGGAGACGTTATCTTTAGCCTGGCAGGGGTGGGGAGTCGGTCCAGGCCACAGCGCAAACAGCACAGGGAGGAATGGAGGGAAAGAAAGCCGGTCCTCCGACCCCCAGCCTACGATAGAGTATTCAAGGTGCTCGGGAAATGGGGAATTAAATGTCCCCGTGCACTTTCCAAAACATGAGGAACACCGGGATAACAGTCTGTTTCTTTCCATCCTGTGAACTAAGAAGGCTTTTAACAGAAAATATGTCTGCATTGTGGGCCAGCCACATAAAACCTCATGCACGTGTTCTTTAAAAAGGAGCAACAAGTCAGTGTGGTTTCCAGCCTTCCTCGTTCATATCTGTTTACTGCTTGTTCATTAGTTTTGTTGCCTGCAGATGTAAACGTTTAAGACTTAAGAAAAAAATATGTGGAAAGAAACTACATGGAACATTTACGTGGCTAGAATTAAGGAAAGGGCCAGGCGTATTTTAAAGCTGGGAGCACCTTGGTTCACCTCAGGAGTCCCAAGGGCTGAGCCTGCTTTGATAGGAAGAAAACACTAGGCTTCACCAAAGTAAGAACCAATAACTTGCCTTATTATCATACTGATATAAGGAATCCTTTGCTGGGTCTGTGGCACAAGTCTATCATCCTGGCTACCTGGGAGGCGCACTCAGGAGGAGTACAAGTTCAGGCCTGTCTAAGCTACAGAGTGGGTTCAAAGCCAACTTGGGCAACTCAGTGAGACTCAGTGTCAAAGACCATGGGTAAAAAGAAGTAGGGGGTGGGGATATGGCTCAGTGCCTAGCAGGCATGAGACCTCAGGTTCAATCTCTAGAGCTATTAAATATCAAAAGAAGAAGCAAATAAAGGAAGAAAGGGAAGAAGGGAGGAAAATGAAAGGAAGTGGGGAGGGAAGAAAGTCTTCTTTTTCCCTCACTAAAATCCTCCCGTTAGTGTGTATCCCATTGGCCTTCACCGTAGAACAATCCATTAGAATCTTTTGTCAAAACATCTGAGCACTTCCTGGTTATTATTAGGGCAAATCTAGAGCCTAGGCTAAACTTGAGCTGGGTTCTGACATGTCTGAGCATGTCTGACAGCTGTGTGAGAGACCCTCGTCTCCTGGGAAGTAGTCTGTGTTCTGGGACAGCAGACAGAAGCCCCAGCCAGTCCAGGAAGACAGTCTTAGATGCCGGCGAAGAGCAACTGATTTGAGTATCCTTTGGCCACACGAGCTTTGGACTTTTGAGTGCCACTGGGGAAGCAGAAGCCCATATGAGAGAATTAGAAAGACTGCTTAGTGAGGTCTTGTATGAAGCAGGGCGCAGAGGAGTGGAGCTTGGAGGGCCGATGCTGGATCATCATACAGTAGGGAAAGAGAGTCCCAAGTGGCTGGACAGCCCCATAGGAGCAGGACCCTGGGGATACTCAGGAAATGCCTTTGCTCTAGGAAGGCTGTAGAGCGTAACAGCTGCTAGGAGGTGATGGGTCCTTGAGAACCTAAGTGACTTTGCTATGGGCCTCAGTCTTTAAGCCTCTTCTTGTCTTTTCCTTTTCTGGATTAAATGATGACAGTTGCACAGCTGCTCTACAGATCAGCTTCATCATTGCATGAGGACTCTTTGGTTCTCCTACTCACCTCCATGACTCCTCCTCCCGAAAACATTATATAGCAGAGTAACCACGGAGCATGCATAAATACTTCAGCGAGATTTTGCTGTATTTCCCATCAGTTATCTTCTGTGAGCCACCCTGACAATGTATTGGCATTTACTAAAATGACTTAACAGTATCTATCCAACTCCTTGGATCTTTCTTCTACTGTCCTTGATTCATACCTGCCTTGTCTGGGTAGCAGAGACCCAGAGTGTAGTAATTCACACTGTCTTAATACTTAACATCATTCAGAACATGCAAAGCTAGTTCTACAATTCTCAAAATCAATGGACTGCTTTCCAGAACACCAGTGATTATCTTGTAAGCATTGCCTACAAATGCATTAATTTTATAACAGCCTTTTTGGATCGTCATAAAAATACAAAACATTGTGTGTGTGTATGCATATTGAATCTTTGAAAAATAAATTATTATTTGACAGAGAGAAAGAGGAAAGGGTGTCTCAACCAGGCTACACTTGCCTCAAATTCATTATGTAGCTGAGGATGACCTTGAACTTCCAATGTTCCTGCCTCTGTCTCCTGAGTGCTAGTGTGATAGGCATGTGTCACTATGCTTAGTTTTATGTGGTGGTGGAAATTGAACCCAGGACTTCACTCCTCCTAGGAAAACACTCTACCCATTAAGCTAATCTCCAGATCTGAAAAAGTTCTCAGTGATGGCTGTGCTTTGGAGGGAGTAATTAATTAAATAGTGTGTGACGGGAGAATTTTCTTTGTATACCCCTTTGGCTTTTTTTTTTTTTTTTTGGGACAGGGTCTTACTCTGTAGCCCTGGCTGACCCAGAACTTGATGTGTAACCAACCAAGCTGTCCTGGAACTCATAGAGATCACAGAGCTCTGCCTCTGCTTCCCAAGTGCTGAGATTATTTTTATTTGTTTTACTTAGGGCTTGGCTCCTATTAAATCAGAACTGACTCTTTTTATTTCATGAATCTTTTGTCTGCATGTGTGTCTGAGTACCTTGCTCATGCCTGAAACCCACAGAAGCCAAACAAGGGTATCAAGATGTCCTGGAACTAGAGACACAGACAATTATGAGCCACCATGTGGGTGCTGAGAATTGATCCCAGGTTCTCTAGAAGAGCAGCCAGTGCTCTAAAACTGCTGAGCCATCTCTCTAGCCTTTCATTCTACTTTTAAGAGTATATTTATATATTAACTTTCCAATTAATCTTCCAAAAATCTAGCTAAAAAAAAAAAAAATTGAAACAAAGAACACAACTCTGACCCCCTTAGCGATGGCCTGGAAAAGGCCTGTTGCTGGTGCGGTACCCAGTGGAGTCAAATGTCCACCATGCCCTGGCTCCACGGAATGCTTCATTGCATTCAAGAATGATTGCGCAAAGACTGGCCTGGCTCGAAGCCCTCACTACACTCCCCCCATAACTAGGGCAACATGACTTCCGTTTGTTGACTGGTCGCTAGGTCCAGGCCCTGGGACTAATCCTGCTTCTTGTCTGGAGGGATTTTTAAGACCTAGCAGCTTGGGTTACTCGACCTCAGACAGCCTGGTTGCTAGGCCTGTTCTAGTCTTCGTGTTCTCTTGGCAGAGTGGTCTGTGCCTTCCCTCGTGGGGACACAGGTGATCATTTTTAGCCTGCTTGGTTTTGAAATCCATGAAGGGATAAATAAGATACCTGTGGTGGGCAGTCCCCCACCATACACACCCTTATGCATTCGTCAATCACAGTTACCAAGTGTGTAGAATAGCATTCTGGAGCAAAAGCAGGTGTGCCAGGGCAGTCCAGTACTACAGGCAGGTGGGGTTGGGCCCACAGGGCTCTCAGGCAGAGAGGACAGGTTTGCTATGAGGGAGGCAAAAGGAAGGATTGATTTTAGTCTCAGTCAGGGAGATAAGGAGTGGGTCCGAGAGGCACTGGTGGTTGTTAGACATCTGAGGTGGTGGGATTTCAGCGCTGCAAGCAGAACGTTCTAGATCAAGGAAGGCAGCCCCAATGTCACAAAATTCAGAGTCTCTGCCCTTCTGAGCCTCCCCTCCTATCCTCCTTGGAGAAGTAGAAATTGAAAGCAGTTTACCCTGGGAGCCAGTTCTATGCAAGGTTTGTTCTGTTTGAAACCCCTACCTTCCCACCACTGTATCTAGTGACGGTCTATCTGTGTTAATTATACTTCTCTCTGTGGAGCAAGAGCAGCTAACAGAGGCAAGGGTTGATTTTGGCTTATGCTTTGAAGGCACAGCATCACAGCAGGGAAGGCACAGCCCTGGGCATGCATGGCAGCTGGTCACCTCGAATCTCAGTAGAGAAACATAAAAATGAACCCCAGTGCTGAATGTGCGTCCTTCTTCTTACTCAGTCCAGCTCCCAGCCCACAGGTGCTGCTAACACTCAGGGTAGGTCTTCCCTCCTTGGTAAGTCTCCCCGGAGACATCTTCCCAAGTCACAGCCATTGTATCTCCTAGGTGATTCTAAACCAGTCAAGCTGACAATGAAGACATGGCTCCTTCAAGACCACGACACCAGAGTGACCTCCCAAGGCTGGATGGTAGTCCTGTCCACTGCATTCTCGGTTCTAGAGAGTTAAGTCAGAAGTTAAGTGAGCGGGCTCTGCTACTATTTGCTGAAGTTCAGGTTACTTTTTTGTGTGTAGCACTGCGGGACCAAACTCTACCAGGACACTACCACTGCACCACACCCCCCTGCCTCTAAGTTCCAACTGAAGTTCAGCTACTGCCTTTCTGAGTCATCTTAAATCACTTAGTGAAATGTTCTGGAATGGCACCTCCCTGAGGTCACCGCGGATTAAGCAAGTCGGTAAGACTGTGAGGCAAGCACCAGCTTCAGTGCCTGCTTCGGGGCCTCATAACCTGAGGCTGCGGTTACTCCGTAATCCACCCTTTGTGACTTTGAGGCCCCAGACCGGAGCTAGTAATCCTGAATTTATCTCTCCAAGCGATTAAAGGCAGTCTCATTGTAGAGACTCGATTCTTCGGAAGGGATGGGCCCAAATACACTGGGAGAGTAAACGCACAGGAAAAGAACCGAGAAGTGGAAAAGTAAACCCACGGGATCAGAGTTGTCACATTCAGAAGTGAAATGGAGCCTGTGTCCCGTTCCACATCTTCAGGTGGGGTCTGGGCGTTGGATTTACAAGCTGCCGTGCGCCCACCCGGTGCCGGGTCACAGCGCGGACCTCCCACCCACGCGGGCCAGCAGCCGGCCAGGCTGGGCGCCGCAGGAAGGGGAGCCAGCTCCTGGCACCCTGATCCTTAACTGCCGCTTCCAAAGCCCCGGCTGATCCTAATCAGTGTGGGAAAGGAGCGCCAGGGCCCAGCCCGCCGCCGGAGACGCCGCCTCTTTTCATAAACTTTATCGCCGCTGTGCACAGCCCCTGATAAAGCACCATAAATAAACGAGCAGGCCGGAGTGTGCGGCTGGCCGGAGGCTGCCAGAGCGCACGCCCTGCCTCGGCCCGCAGATCCCGGGGGAAATGAATCATGCGCCAAGCTCCAGAGGGATCCGAGCTCTCCCCCTCTGCAAGAGCAACGCTATAAATAAGAAAGCAAACCTCCCCTGCTTGGCAGCATTCAGAAGGACTAGGAGTTTCCTTGTGGCTACCGGGCCACCCCTTCTGGTCTTGGAACTAGGAGTGTTCTCGCTTACCCGCCTGCTTCAGGTCAAGTTCCTTGGGCCTGGGTTGGGCCTGGGCATGTGGCTCCATTATCACAAATTCCTCTTGCTCTTGCACAACACCCTGGCTGGAGCTGGGAAGGAAGGGGCGAGGGAAGGCTTGAAAGTCTCTAGTGGCAGGTGATCTAGAGAAGTTGGTTCCGTAAGGGCAGCAATGAACCCTCTGCACGAACAGCCTGTTACAGCAAAGTCATAGCAGAAGCCCAGGGTGTCAGGCTGGCCTGTGTCTAGTGTCTAGTTGACTCAGGTCAAGGGAGAGTGAAAACAGAAAGGGAAGGGAGGGCGCCTTCCCACCCCACCCCACTCCCAGGAGAGTGTGTTCATAAGCCCCTGAGATGTTTCTCATCATCCTTTATCCTTTAGTCCTTAAAATGTTTTAATTCTTTTATTTTAAATTATGCATATGTGTAGCAGTTAGGCTCCTGTGTGGCCCAGCAAGGATGACAAGGAGGCATTTTTGTAGATGTAAATCCTGCCATACCTCAGCAGAGGAAACCATTTATCCTGGCAAGCACTATACTAGACAGTGGATCCCAAAACGTCTCATCTCAGGGGTTTTTATGGATACCTAAGCGCCTCAGGTGTTCTATTGATACCACCTGCAGAGCATGAGGACTCAAACATCTTTTACATAAAGCCAACGCCTGCAGACAATACAAATGCCAAGGCGCAGGCAGCCCTTTTCCCAACAGTGAGCAAAACAACCATTTTAAACACAACTAAAAATAAACTACTGCACCATTTCCCCCTTTCTGCATAAGACAATTGAAAAAAAAATTGCTTTATCTTTACAGCACAATTTAACACTACACCAGCACAACTATCTTCAAGAGGAACAATTATGAGGCTTGCTAACACACAGGACCAAATGAAACTAAAATCTATCAAGCCTTCCACAAATGACTTTGGCAGAAAAACATTATCAATGTCCAATTATCTGGAATTCACTCATGATCTTCTGGGTTCCTCCAAAAGGCTTGGATCACTTCTCTGGCTCTGTCCTCTGCAGAACACACAGCTTGTCCTCCAGGCCCTGACTCCAGGCCCTCCACTGCTGCTGCTGTTCTTGGTGGTCATTCCATGGTACTGGCATCTCCAAAACTGCTGGGGTCCCTTGCTGCAACTGGGCTGCACTTTTACCAGTAGCCTCTCCTGGGCTCTCTTCATGATGCCAACTCTCAACTTCTTTGCATGACCCCTTCATTCTGGGCCTTCAACTGTCATTGGGGCTGCACCTTCACCGATAGCCTCTCCTGGCTTCTCACAGTGCCGAGCCTCAGTTGCTCTTCATGACCCCTTCATGCCTTTACAACTAGTACTACCTGGGTGACTCTTACCAAACTAAGTTCAGCTACCAGCAAGAGATACCTCAGCCATTTCTGGAAGACAGCTTCTGCATGCTGACTCTGTGGAAACGCTTTCCAGATTTTAAGATAGAATCTGGTTTGCAGGGAGAAAAAAATCATCAGTCCATGCTTGAATTCAAAATTTGGTAATTCCAAAGACTTCTTCATTATGCAGCACCTGTTAGGCCTGATTCTTTTAGCGAGTGTTTTTCTCAGCATCATCGCAGGTGTGCCTTGTCTTAACGAAGGGTCCCCTCGTTGAGTGGAGTTCTCATCACCAGAGCAGATGTGTCTTGTCAGGATCGCCTCACCGGAATCTGCACTGCTTGTAGTCAGGTTTGCAGAAAGAAAAAAAAAAAAAAAAAAAAAAAAAAAACCCTGTTCATTTTAACTAAACAGCTTCTCAGCTCCAAACCCCCAACCCCTGGCTTCCACAGCAGGAAGTCCTAGGTCAGCCGGAAGAATCTCCAGCTGAAACATTCTGGCAGTTTTCCATTCTATTCCACCACTGCTATGGGAAACATATAACCTTCTTCATAGATCTCAAACACAAGATCTTGAGCTTCACACACACAGACACACACACACACACACACACACACACAGCTATCAGTAAACTCAGTTTGTGGAACAGTATGCTCTTGTTTCTGTTTCCTTTGCCCTGGCTCCCACTAGCAGCAAGAGGGAGTGTGCGTAGCAACTAGTGTTGGGGTCGGATCCATGATCAGAAAAAGCAGTTAAAACCTTGTTTTTTCCCTGCTCCCAGATAAATGCTTTGCTTTTTACCATGAAAAAGTCTTTCTTGAAAGGCCTACTCTATTCTGTGGCTCTCACCTCGGAGCTTTCATTCTCATTTATTTATTAATTTCACAACCTTTTCTCTTCTTAGAGGCTTATTTCCTTTCTCTTCTCTTCCTTCAGGAGCCTTCTACTCATTATTTTTGCATATATATAAAACCCCTGTCCTCTGGGAGCTGCCCTGCATGTGCTTTACCAGACTCTGTGAGGTTTGGAGTTTCTGTCTCTTTTTCCTTGTCTCTACATTGGATGTAGCTGACTTGATTTCTGGCCCCACATTCCAGGGCCACTTGTAGCAATACACCTACTGTGGTAGCTCAGGAAAGAAGACATTCTTATAGGTATAAATCCTGCCAGACCTCAGCAGAGGAAACCACCAGCTTGGCAAGTGCCATCCTTGACAGTGAAAACCTGAGCGTCTCATCTCAGGGGTTTTATTGATAAGCTCCTCGGGTGTTCAATTGATAGTACTTGCAGATCATGAGCAATCAAACATCTTTTAGCCAACACCTGCAGACAATAAAAAAGGCCAAGGTTTAAGTAGCTCTTTACCCGGCAATGCACAAAACAACCATTTTAAACATAACTAAAAATAAACTTCTGTATCGCATATGTGTCTGTGTGCATATATGTACATGTGGATACAGGTTTCCAGGCCAAGTCACCAGCTCCCCTGGAACTGGAGTTACAGATAGTTATGAGCTGCCTCTGTGGGTGCTGGGAACTGAACTCAGGTCCTCTGCAAAAGCAATGTGAGCCCTTAAGTACTGAGCCATCTCTCCAGCCCTCAATTTTTAACATTTTTTTCCTTGGGGTATCTCTCCATTAACTGATGGCACAATTTGGAAACAAGCTCGTGGTCTACACCAGGAGTATGAAGACATCCAGGAAGACAGGTGTACAGCTCAGCATGTGACAGCTCAGCACTAAGGCCCTTTTCCAGTCTGTCTAGTCCAGCTGAGGCCCCCCAGCTCCATGGCCTCGTGCCTCTGCTTCTTTCTGACCCACAGTTTCCTCATAAGTCCAATTCTCTCTAAAAGCTCCTCCAGCTTCCCTACTCTCTGGAAAGCCCTATCCTTTTCACTAGCTCCTACACTTCTGGGCCATCTAGTTGACAGGTCACTCTGATGAAACACTGCCATGCCCAGTTGAGAGAAGCCAGAGCTAGGAGAGGTTTCATAACTGACCCTGCTTCATAAGGGTAGCATAAGACTGTTGCTCACAGTAATCACTGGGGTTGAGGGTACTCCAGCCAGGATGAAGTCATCCTGTAAGGGGGATCCAGCTGAAATATAAAACCCAATAAACTCTAATAGCATAGGCCCAACACTTCTCTGAGCACAAATATAAGCTCCATTGTGGCAAATGCCTCTGATTCCTATGGGAGGGAGGGACCAATTGGCTCAAGACATCTATTCCAGAAAGTGTAAATGCTGCCCTCAGTGGGGAGAAAAACTGGGGAGGGGGGTAGGGAGTCTCTGCTGGCAGTTTACAGAGAGCACAACCTAAGTGTCCTCATAAGATTCTCTGGTCAACACTGGGGGTGTGGGTTGGATGCCAATCCTGCTAGCCATGGCTGAGAAGAGGAGCTCAGTGAAGATAGGGAACAAAGGCCTGGTTCTTCCAGACCCCACTTGTGACACTGTATGTCCCTGGGAACATGTGGCCCCAGACAGCCTTCATTTCCTGCTCTCTGGACAGAAGGGCACTCAGTCTTGTTTCCTTCATTTGCATAATGTCAAAAAGTGAGTCACATTGTACTGTCATTTGTTGAGAAATATTGGCAAGAGGTTCCAACTGCGGTTGGAGTTGAGCCCTTAAAAAGGAACAAGCACTGCACCTGACTCGGTCATTGACTTATTATCTGGACACGAGCCACTCTCTGGGCCTCAGTTTCCCTGTCTGTGCAACCTGGAGAGTTTAGAGGTTTCTTCTCACTCTGCATTACAGTGACTCTATTGTACATGGGGGTAATTGAGACGAAGTAAGACTTGCAACTTTCTAGGACAGAGATAGGTAAGGGAAACACATAAACATGACTCCTCCAAAAATTGTTCTTGCACCCAATTTTGCCTACTGTTTTAAAGGTAAGCAGCCAGAGAAAACACATCAAAATGTAGGCTTGAACATCAACAGGCCCATTTGCTGTGTTAGCCTTTCCAACATTATGATATAATACTTGACAGAAACTAATTAAAAGAAGGAAAATTTGTGTCATGTTTTTACTTAACCTGCTTTGGTTTTGGCCCATGGTTTCAGAGACTTCAGACCATGGCCAGCTGACTACAGTATTTTAAGCTTACGGAAAAGCAGAAACATCATGGCTGAAGGGCACAGCAAAGGAAAGGCTGCTCACATGATGTCCATAAGGAAGCAAAGAGAAACAGGAGGGATTAGGGAGACAATATATATTTCTGGGGTACATGCTTTCTCCTAATAGGCTGTGCTCCTAATGCCATCATAGTGGCATTATCCATCCATCCATCCATAGAGGCAGAATCCATCAAGGGATTAATCCATCATATAAGTCAGAGTCCTTAGAATCTAACAAATTCTCAAATGGCTAGGCCCACTGAGATGGGTACCAAGGCATCCACACATACCACATGGGTGGGGAGGGATTCACATTCAAACCATAAGACTTACTAATTAGTGTAGAAGAATAGGAGCACCACCACAGCAATTCTGGATAACTGAAAGGCACAGAACTCTGTAAAATGTAAGGAAGATTGCATCCACCCTGCACCTGTGAACAGATCAATTATCTATCTGCCTTTGTAGATCACTTCAGGAATCCCTAGTCACCTGAAGCCTCACTCAGGGATCTTGTTAAGAATTCTTGCCCTGGACAACATCAGAATGCTGACCTTGTGCTTTCCTAATGTGTAAAGAGGAAATACCACTGCCCCCCAACCAAGCTTCATGGAGGGGGGGCAATAAATAGATCTGTGCTATTAGAACCCATTGGTTCTCTGCCTAGCAGACATGTAATATTAATGCAGTCCTATTACCATCATCTGCCACAATCATTCCCTATTCTGCTACGTGGGATGTAAATTCCTTTAAGACAGAAGCAATCCTGTCTGTGAAATTCCCGTAGCAAACCCTTCTGGTAAGCCAGCACTGTACGATTTCATACTTGCCTGCTAGAAACATAATGAGTCCCAGCGGAGACTAAAAGGAAGGCAGGAGGCAGCTCGGCAGGCTCTCAGAAAGTAATAATTGCGGGGGCAGGAATGCGCCAAACGATACCCCTGTGACTTTAAAAGGTAATGTAACTTTCCCAAGCATCCTCCTCTCTCCCAGAGTAGAACTGCAATATTAGAGAAATTATCTCACTAAAAGAAAGCAAGGTTCAGGGGAAAGCTTTGCATGGAGTTGTATCAAATAAGATTGGTCCATTTGGAACAAGGAACGGTACCTCAGTTCTGATATCAGCAGTTAAATGAAGGTATTAGATTAGACATACTGGCCCTTAATCTTCCTGGGTTCACAAAGCCTTTGGGACTCCAACATAAGCTGTGGTCCCAAGCTCCAGAAGGTACACAGATGCCAGACACAAAACTCATCTCATTTTCCTTACAATGTAGGGACTTCACGGGGTCCTCTGTTGTGGACCCACAGAGCCACAGAAACTGAACTTGCCCCTCACCTCAGCCCCTTTGGCTTAACTAGCTTCAAGCAATTGGGAAATGCCCTTGACTATTCCACAGATCTGTAAGTCGATAAAGAAGCTGGGTCCTCTTCCTTTATGATGCTGTGAAAAGGACTGATTTAGATACACAGTTGAGGCTCTTTTTGGACAGCAGCACCCCCAAAATGTGTATCAACAGCATGAAATGTTCATGTGTATCAAGAATACACATGTTCATGTGTATCAAGAATACACATGTTCATGTGTCTCAACAGAATGAAACTATAACCCAGTTGTTTTCTTTCCTGGAAGAGGGAGAATAGGAAGCACGGAGGCCTAGGCGTGCAAGGAGAAAGCCAGGGGTATGGTCAAATCTGCAGGCAGTGCAGGACTTGAAACTTGCCTAAGACACTCAGAAGAGCACGCAGCAATGGGTAGCCAGACAATATCTCAGCAGGTAAGCATGCTCTTCCCAAAGCACCTGTGCAGGTCTTATTGCGAGTATGTACTGGTTGGATAGTTAGTTAGTCAGTTACTTAGTCAGTCAGTCAGTCAGTCAGTTAGTCAGTCAGTTAGTTAATTAGTTATTGCCAACTTGATATAAGCTGGAGTCATCTGAGAAAAGGGAGCCTCACTTGAGTAAATGCCCCCATAAGATTGGCCTGTGGGACATTTTCTTGATTCATGATTGACATGGTAAAAGCCCAGCCGGCTATGGGTGATAGCACCCCGAACAGTGGTTTTGAGGTACATAAAGAAGCAAACTGAGCAAGCAATGAAGAGCAAGCCTGTAAGCAACACCCCTCCATGGCTTCTGCATCAGCTCCTGCCTCCAGGTTCTTGACTTGAGTTCTTGCCCTGACGTCCCTCAGCGATAGATTGTAAACTGTAAAGTGAAATAAGCCCTTTCCTCCCCAGTTTGCTTTTGGTCATGGTGTTTTCACAGCAATAGAAACCTAAGACAGAGCCCTACTTCCTTTAAGGTTGCTCCTACACCAGATTCATCTCTCCACCAGCTTGACCTTACAGTACAGCAAAAGTGACCTAGGGCAGGCCTGAAGTCAGCTGTTGGCCCTCAGGCAAGGAAACCTCAGTGTTGTAAACCTTGGGATTTGGAAACTCACTTATTACTACTGGGGCAGAGTTGAACCTAACTTACCAATACATCGTCATCACTGTGAAGGAAAGAGATTGGATGTTCAGAGCATTCCTCACTAACTGTAGACTCAGATTCTAGAACAAGTGAAAAGTGACATCAGGGTCGTGTGTACTCTTTGTACTTCTCTTCGTGACATCCTCTCCTTTGGCTGACACTGTCAATAGGGCCTCTAGAACCACTATCACCCAGGCCCCCTAAACTCAGGGAAGGCCAATGGACTCATCAGTCATATCACTTGTAGTGGATTAAATGATAGCCTCTCAGAAGATATGCCCAATGGGGCTGGAGAGATGGCTCAGCGGTTAACAGCACTGGCTGCTCTCCCAGAGGACTAGCACTACATGGCAGCTTGCAACTATTTATAACACCAGTTCCAGGTGATACGACACCCTCACATAGACATATGCACAGGCAAAACACCAATGCACGAAAAATAAAAATAAATTATTTAAATAAAGAAGATATGCCCAAGTACACACAGGTAGACTTTTATCTGGAAAAGGGTACTTACTTGCATGTGCAATTAAATCAAAGTGGTCTTAATGAGATCACCCTGGATCACCTAGCTGCAGCCTACCTTCGGTGACAAGTGTCCTCCTTATAAGAGTGGAAGTGAAGACAGAGGTGGGGCTGGAATGATTCTGTCATGAAACCCAGATACCCTCTAGCCAGCAGAGCACAAAGAATCCAAAGAAGTTTCTCCGTGAGAGCCTTTGGAGAGAACTGTGATCTGACTGACAACTTGACTTCAGACTTCTAGATCATAGAACTATTTGAGAACAATGTTCTGTGGAGCTGAGCCACATAGATTGTAGTGGTTTGTTATAGGGAGAATTAACACTACACCTTTGCAAACTACCCTTTCTTCCTGTGTTCCTCTCTGGCATAGAATTCTTTAAGGTAGAGGCTTCTGACCTGCGCACTAATGGACTGGGAAGGAAAACTGCCTTTCTCTCTATCTGGTCCCCAGGGCAGGGCCTCAATTATGTTTCGAGGGGAGAGAGTGCCAGCTCACAAAACCTGACTGGCCTGCTTCCTCTCAGAGGAGGCACCAGCCATGAGAGAGGCTGAGTCCTTGATTATGGACTATGCAAAAGTAATGCTTTAAAATAGCACCTGGAACCCAAGCCCAGAGAGGTACACAGCCTCAGACCCCAGGGTGGGGAGAGATTCTGGGCTCTGTAGGCAGGGTTTTGAGAGGTATACAAGAACCAAAGGGTTTTCTTCTTTTTTTCTTTTCTTTCTTTCTTTTTCTTTTCTTTTCTGATAACTGTTTATTTTTACAGAGGACCAACTAGGGGCTGATTCCACCCCTGTAGTTCATTACAAGGCTTTTACTTATCTGCAGAACTCTGATATTCAGCCCCATTAGCTCTGCCCTCTGGGAGATGAACATACTGCACAAGCATAGCTAGGTTTTGGTAAGCCCCTGAAAGACTGAGTCGAGGAACCCACACTTCACGCCCTTTCATTTCATATATTTCATACTATTTTGAGGCAGAGTTTCATTACATGGCCCAGCCTGACTTTGGATTCACTAAGTTGTCCAGGTTGGACTCAAACTTAACATATCCCTGCTTCAACCCCCTGACTATTAGAATTGTAAACATGTTCTACCAAGCCTGGCTCCATGTCATTTTAATAATTTAAAAAGTTTACATTAACTTAGTGTATGTATGTAGAGATCAGAGGATGACTTTTGGGAGTCAGTTTTCCTCCTCTTCCTCCTCCTCCTCCTCCTCCTCCTCCTTCTCCTCCTCCTCCTCCTCCTCTTCATCTTCCATGTGGGTTCTGGGGATTGAACTCATGTCATCAGGCTTGGTGACTGGTGCTCTCACCTGTTGAGCCAACTGGCCAGCTCTCCATGTCATTTTAAACACCTCAAAATGCATACTTATACCAAATACCATTTTTCACTTTTAACATTTTCATGGTTCTTTTATAAATATTGCTCCTGAATGTATTTGCATGTGAATAATTGTTTGATTTTAATTGTTTTCTACAGCGTTTCCAATAACCATCGTAGAAGTCTGGGAAAACCTAACCATGGTTTATTTTCTAAGGAAATGTGTTTTGTTTTGTTTTTTTCCTCGTCAGTATTCACTTCATGCTCCCTTTTGATGGGCTTGATTCACATTTTATTAATTTCAAGCTTATCTTTTAATTCGTGGACTGGGGAGGACCTGGGGAAACCTTCACATGTAGGACAGACAGCAAGTGAGGTCAGTAGGTGGGCAAAATCTGGGCAAGGGGGCAAGAGTTAAGGTTTTTGTCTGTGGGAGCGTGAAGATGAGGGTGGCACAGGAGACGCTAGGGCAGGCACTGGAGCCATAAATGCCTTTAATGCTTGAAAACCAAGCTGGGGGAAGCCAGACTGCAAAAGAATTTGACTTTGTCTTTCTTACCTCTCCATGCACCTGGGAAGCCACAGGGACATTTCCGACTGGATTCTTGCCTCTGCACACCTCCCTTAATATGACCAGATCCTATTCCTACCCAGACCTCCCTCATCTGTATGTAAGGCTGAGCCAGCTGCGGATGGGACTTTGCAAGGGAGGAAAGATGAGGCAGACCTTATTCCAGAGCCAAAGGGACTGGGATTCTCCCTCACAGGAAATGACTTCGCTATGTTGAGCTCTGTACCTCCCAGGCCAGAGCACCCCTGCAGAGAGCACTCCAGTGATCACCATACTAGACACCAGGACATGAAGGAGCCATTCAAGAACGTACTTATTGGATGGAAATAAACTCAGGCTACCAACAAGCTAAGAAGACAGATGATCGAAAAGGTACTTCGTCAACTGTCTAGGCCATCATGAAACATCAGTGCATGCGGTAATTCTAGAAGTTTCTAGGAATGAGAGTTAGGTATGTTTTAATCTCTCCCTTTAGGCTGAATTTCACAACAACCACTCCAGATGGTTGCAGGCACTAATTACCTCTATTTTAAGCCATAGAGCAGAAGGGCCACTCCCTCAAGGAGATTCAACTAGGAAAAAAGGAAGCCAAGGAGTCTATAGCCTAGGTCTTCAGACTCTATGAAGAATCTCTAGTCTTCTAAGCTCAGGAGACCAACACCCTAAAGAGTCACAGTTCTTAAAGAACCATGTCAAAAGACACCTTGGAAGGGTACCCACCAGTCAAATCATAAACACTCTATCAAAATGAACAATGACATTAACAGATTAGATAGCATTGGATTATAACCATGATAATAATACTTTATAGTTGTTGACTAAAATAAGAATGTAAGTCTACACTAAGTGTGAATGAGGGCAGTAAGAAGGAAAAGAAAGGAAGCTTTTCCTCGAGGTACAATTCCAACCCACAAATGAAGAATGGACGAAAATTTAAAAACAATCATTCAGGTACCAGCATAGAAATAATCACTTCAACCCAGCTCATCTACAGACAGTAAAAAGAATGGGTACAAATTTAATTGGAAACGTGAAACTTGCATAGTTTCAGAGCACCTCCACCCCCAATTCTTACACACTTCAAAGGGAAATGTAATAATTTTACAATGAAACATCTCACAAACACCATCTTAATTTCATGATCAAAATAAATACCCGCATAAAGAATGGGTCACAGTGAAACCGCTCACCACCTTCTCAGACATAATAAAGACACAGCAGCACCTCTGTGTGCCCAAGCTCTGTGACCTACATCTAGTCAGGAGGGAGCATCAGACAAATCCAAACTAAGGGTCATTTGCATAAAATCCATATGCAGTAGTCAAGACGTCAAAGCAACAGGAGCCAAGGGAAATCCGAACAGCTATTCTGAGTGAAGGAGACTAAAGAGACCGGGAGGTACATGTTTCTGGGGATCTGGACCCACCCTTCACAGAAAATGTGAAGCTCATTGGTGATGATATTGCACTGTTTGTCTTACTTTGGTTGTTACATTACTTTCATAAAGGAGCGTATCTTCCGTCATAGAAACTGCGCAGCAGGATATTCAGGCTGGTGTATGTGTGGTGGTTGGGGGGGGGCGTAATATTATTTTTGCAAGTCTTCAGAAGAGCAAATATCAAACATACTTTTGTCACTTTCTCCAGGAAATGGCTGCTTCTCCTTGGCAACAACTTTCCTTTTACTTTTAGAAAACTTGCAAGTATTGAAATAGCTCCCAGGCAAAAGGACACTTTAATAAATGTTTTCATCCGATGCTTTTTAAACAATCAGACTCTGTGGTGTGAATGCTTGGCTTCTTAAGAGGGACCAGCAGGTATGCATGTTCATTGAGTGTGAGTAGCACAGAGCCAACAGGGATGACATACTTTCCTGCACCGTGTTCCGCCATCCTCTCTGCTGCTTCCTGATGCATAGGGAAACACTGCACAGCTCAGGTCTCTTTTGGTCGGTCAGTGTCTGTCAGGCTCACCCCTCTCTCCCTCCCTCCCTTCCTTCCTCCCTCCCTTCCTCCTTTCCTCTCTCCCTCCCTTCCTCCTTGTCTTAATGTACTTTTGGTCTGGTCACTTCAAAAAGCTCATTTTTCATGACGCCTGTAGAAATTCTACAACACCTACCGAGTCTGTGATCGAGCCTAATATAGCCAGCAAAAGCAGAAAAACAGGAAGGTGAAGGCCATGCATCAGAGTACGCATGCTCCACCACGCGCTCCTTTCCTTCGTGAAAGGCACGAAGCCCCTGGAAACCTTCCAAGTGCTCTATATAGCTGGCCTTAATATGGACTACAACTTCTTCAACCCTCTTTCTCAAAGAAACGCCAGGCCTAGGGGATGCTTGGAGCACATCTGTAGCATTCTACAAGGTCCTCAGTGGCCTTCTAGTCTCTCTAAGTGAAACAGGCTGTGTCCCCAGTTCCAAACTCTTCTATGTTTTGAAGGGTCCCATTAAAATTACTTACTTAGAGTCTGGAAACATCACAAATTACAGTTTGACTTCCCAATCAGACACAAATCCCCATAATTAGTGTTAACCAATACACACCATATACATACAAACGATGAGGGGATATAGAATATATTTCCTATATTAATGCATCAACAACCTTTTCCAAAAAGTTTTTTATTATTTTTAATTATGCGTAGGTGTGTCCATGCAAGTGCAGGTACCCACGGAGGCCAGAGGCATTGGGTCCCCTGATGTTGGAGTTAGAGGCAAATCTGAGCCCCCTTGACCCAATGCGGGTCCTCTAGAAGAAAAGCATGCAGTTCTTAACTGCTGAGCCATCTCTCCAGCCTCATCCACAACTTCTATGGGGCTGGCATGGAAATCTAATTCTTGCACTGTTTAACCAGAAAGGGTGTGGGGGGGGGAAGCCAGTGGGATCCAACCTGGAGCTCAGGCTTCTGCACACAACCTGCCCTGGTGAGCTGGCTCCCCAGATTCACTTCTGCCTCTCTGTGCAACACCTCACAGCAAGCATGCGATACTCTCCCCGGCTTCCCAGGCCAGAGCACCTACGGAGGAGGAACCCTCTTCACACAGCTGCATCACCGCTTAGACATGCGTGGTCACAAGTCAAATGAAGCAAGTAGTCACATGTCAAAGGAAGCAAGTGCTCAAAGTTCACAGTCCTTGTTGCTGTGCATGCTGCCTGATGATATATGACTTCTTCCCTCCCCTGGGATGCTGGTGTGAATAAGAACAGGCTGAGGGGTCCTTGCCCTACCAAGCTTGTCCTTTCCCTCAGCTTTCTACCCTAGGTCTGTATCCCATTATTATGTTCTGATTGTTGTGTTACTGTAATTTAATATCCCTTCTCTCCCTCCACATACACACGTAACCTGTGCCACTGTACACAGAAAACATGCCCTTGCATGAAGCCTGAAAGGAAATTTAGTGATACAAATATCCATTTACCACAGATACAATTTCATAATTTCACACATACTCTCAGACTCTTAATGACGTGTGGTGTGAAATTTTTTTTTATTTGAAACATCTTTGGGAGCCAAGCACGATGGTGTACACCTGCAACCCCAGCTCTGGGAAGACTGAAGCAGGAGAGTTGTGAGTTCAAGGCTAGCCTGGTCTATTTAGTGAGTTTCAGGCCAGCCTATGTGACAGAGAGATACTGCCTCAAAAGAAATAAACAAAATGAGGGGCAGTCTATTTTTCTTGAGAGTGAAGAGAAAAGTCATCAGTGACCGTGGGCCCCAGCGCATGGCGGAGAGGGAAACTGATAAGGCCATCTCCAGGGCGAGGTTGTTGAATGGAAAATTGTCCTTGAAAATTTTATTCTGTGACCAAAAGAAGTGAGGGCAGATCTGTCTGGTATTTTCCTTATATGTTCTTCAAAACAAAGTTACTAAAATAGTCTCAGACATGGTGTAACATCTGCCAGACAGCTGTTGTAAAGAAAGCCAGGAAAATAATCTTTGGGTCTAACATAATCTTTGCATTTCATTTCTCTCCACGTTGAATTCTGGGTCCGAGCCAGTAGATAGACACATGTTCTTTAACTCAGAAAGTCTCCCTTAGTTGCCAAGGTGTTGCCTGAGGTCATCTAATGTCTCCCTTGCTAAGCTAGTTAAGAAGACAGGTTTTTGACTTATTGGCAAAGGTGTTGACCTTAACTCTGTTCTAGAGGGTGACTATGGAGACAAAACCCAGACTGGAGTTTGCATACCCAGAATACACTTGTTCTGACTCCCTGATCCATCCCTGAGAGAGCTCCCCTAAAGAGCAGATGGTGAGTTTGAGGACAGCCTGGTCTACAGAGTGAGCTGAGTGAGCTCCAGGACAGCCAGGGATACACAGGAAAACTCTGTCTCAAAACAAACAAACAAACTTCGAGCAGAGAGTTGTAGACTTGTAGATCTTAGAGCTAACAGAAAACACTAGAGATCACATGACTTGCTTTCCTCCCTTCTGACCCCCTGGTCAGCCCCCCTATCCAAAAGAAGTGAGCTTGCAGGAAAACTAGTATGTTCTCTGCCAATGAACATTCACAAACTCTCATGGGCATCTCACACAAGTGACTCTGTCATTCACACAGGCTTGAGGAAGGACTTCAGACAGTGAAAATGAAGGTCCTCTGTGTAGATGTAAGATCTCGAGGATGCCCGTTTTCTCACGCTGGTTCTTCTTGAATCACCATCTACCAGAGAGCAGAGAGGATCACAACAGAACTAGAGACAGAGGAACATCCAACACCAACACAGGCATAGGAACAGGAAAAAGAGCACGACCCAAGACAGAGGCAGCACAAGAAAAAGCCCAAGCTATCTCTGAGTTCCCAACAGATGAAGGCAGGAAGCCAGCTTTCCGGCCATGGAAAATCAGTTTCTTCTGTCACCCGACTTCCTCCGACTCTGCATTGGTCTGTTAGGATTGTCCCACAGTGCCCCACAGCCTGAGTAGGCTAAACAATAGGAATGCATTGTGTGCGGAGGCTACAGTGCTATCAAGGACGCCATCGGGTTGGGCTCCTTCTCAGACCTGCCTCTTTGGTCCGCAGGTGATAGTCTTCTCCCTGTGACCTCATACGACCTTGGTCCTGTGCATCTCCCCACGTATCCCGATGTCTTCTCCTTAGACGGAAGGACGCCAGTCAAGCTGGCTTATGGTCCACCTAAGCGGCTTCGTTTAACTCAATCATCCAATTCATGATTTTTTTTTGTACGTGGATATAATTCAACCCATAACAGTTAAAAGAGTTCTTTAAAAAACATAGTGCTAATAACCAAAACAATAGGAGGGTTCCAGACTTTTTAAAAACAAACCAATTAGAAGTATGATTGAGTTTACACATTGTCCTAGGCCTTGAGTTAATAGGGAGTGACAGATGGCCCCATTCGACTAAGCCTCTTCTGGGAGACTTCAGGATCTAGACACTGACAGTCTCAGACAGCAGCCTGAGAACGAGAGCCAGCACCCGCCAACAGAAACTAAATGTAAGCCAGTGGGCCATTTAAATTTTTCTGGCGGCCATATTAAAGAAAAAATTAGGAGCTAGAGAGATAACTCAGCAGTTAAGAATGCTTTCTGCTCTTGCAGAAAACCCCAGTTCCCAGTATCCATGTTGGGTGAATAACAACTCACAGCCAGTTGTAACTCCAGCTCCAGGGGATTCAACCCCCCACTTAGCACCTCTGTGGGCATCCATGCACACACACATGCACATATATACCTAAACAAAGCTAAAAACAAATCTTACAAGAACAATTAAAAATAGGTGCAATCAGTATTCGAATATATTTGATCTAACTCAATGTATTTAGTCTGCATTCAATGTTGTAAAATTATCAGTGAGATGCATGTTCCTCCTGTGGCACTAGTCTTCAGGCTCTGGCATCTACTCTAACTTACAACATATCTCAGTACAGAGTCCATCGCTCATCGCATGGGGGCCGTGGCTGCCACATTCCACTGTGCTGATCTGAGGACTCATCAGACCCTAGGTGGCTCAGGTGACCGGACTATAGGACACCTCAAAATAAGGCAGAGGGGTTCAATAAATGAGCAAAGATTTAACTTAGAGAGATCTTGGTGGGTTCTCAGGAGCAGCCAGTGCCTTTCCCAGATGACCACAGAACTCCTCACGTTGCCTAGTGCATGACCCTCTCTCTCTCTCTCTCACACACACACACACCTCCCCCCACCACACACCTCCCCCCACCTCCGGGTATCAAGGGGGTGTTTCCAAACTAAAGACTGTTAGGTCTCAAACTCTGAGACAAACTGCTAGCTGAGATAACTACAAAGTGGACCTGACCCACCAGGTTCTCCCAGTATCCCTCTGTCCCTACTTGTTACAGGGTCATACCCTGCCCTCTACCCTGAACTCTCCAGCCCAGGGGGCTGGGTTGCTCTTCCCTATATAATCCAGCTGTTTTGGTTACCCCTTCTCTCTCTTGACCTCTTTGTCCTCCTGGCCTCTTGGTCTCCAGGTCTCTTTCATCTTCCCTCTCCCCTCCTCCTCTCCTCACAGGGTCCCACTGCTCAGTCAGGTCATGTCCACCCTGGACTCTCCCAGATGTCCCTGCTTCTAGCTATGTCTCCGTCATGTCTACAATAAACCCTCTCCTCCATCATACCTAGGAGCAGTCACCCCCTTTCCTTTTTCTTTCTTTTTTCATTCAAAGACCTTATGAACTCACCAAGGAGCCGAGTAGCCTAGAGAGGACACTGACTTTCCCTAAGCCACTCAGTTTAAGACCAAGAAAGAATTCTCGCCTTAACCCTGGATTCTTCAACCCATGGCTCAAACTGTTTGCCCAGCAGGAAACAAACAGGCCTAAGGAATGTCTCCCGTATCACCTCCCTGTCTCTCTTCTTTTTCGGTGCAGAGTTTTCAAGACTTTTATCTGCAGGCCAGACTGGGATGTATGACAGTATGAGATAAGGAACGAGTTACTGGAACAGAAAATAAGGCAGCAATCACAAATGGTAGAAAACACTAGAAGCCAGTGGCCTTGGGGGATGACCACCTGGGGAAAGCATAAGAAGAGAGATGTTCCCAGCTCCCTGAAGGGTTTAATCCAGATCTGGAAATACAGCAAGCTGCCTAACAGACAAGTAGAACCTGCTCTCCATCACAGCAGGACAGGTTTTCCTGTCACCTGTCCCAACACAGAGCTCCTGAATGTGTTTTTAGTCAAAAAGAATCCCAAGACTATCTGTACTTAAGGCTTTCCCTAGCAGGGCATTCCTGCAGACATCTCCTGCATTCATCTGTGCTATCTATAATGTATCAAGTCAGGGACCCCAAAAGCTCACCGTGAGATAAAACAGAAAGCTGAGGCAAACGGGGGGGGGGGGGGGGATACAGAGGATTTGTAAATTGGTCTTATGACTTCCAATCTACATAAACAATGCACAGGGATGCTGGCATGTTAATATACCTCAAGGGATAGTAAATACAGTCTTAATGTAGTTGGCTGAGCGAATACATGAATGAAAATAAGATGAATTTCCTTGAAGGATATTGTTTCTAAATTTAACTATGAGATCACAAATGAATGAGTGGAAATGAATCAAAATATCGCTCCCTGATTAATATTACTTAGAAACTTCACAAAATTTTCCTTTTAGTGGAGCTCAGTGAGACAGCATTTGCCTAGTGTGTGTGAGATCCTCAGTCTGGTATTTCCCCAATCATTATGTAGAGGCCATTTGACAGCATCCGTCTCTGTTTCTTGCAATAACATCCAGACAGCCCCACAGCAGGTGTTTACCACAAGGCAAAACAACCTCCATTTGGAAACCGTGTTTACTGTGTAAGATTTTGGTCACTCACAGAGACAGACAGCCACTCACAGAGATGATAGTCCACTCAGCCTATGCCTGGTGTGAGAATTTCCAGAGACAGTACTAGAAAGAGGGACAAAGGAATTTACTGGTGAGAAGGAATCTTCTTCTGGAGAAAATTGTCAACCTAGAGACCTTGTTTGTGTTTCATGGTCTAACCACTTTCCCTGTTTCTGGGTGGGTGGACCATTCAAAGGATCTAAGGCACTGCATTTAAACTCACAGAAATCCAGAGGAAACAATAATAATGAATAGTCTCATGTCTAGGCCTTGACCTACCTTGCATGCTTTCTCCTAGTTCCTACCAGACACTCCTGTCACTCCCTCTTCAGTCACCTCCACGTCACAGCCTCAGGTGCTTTTCTCATACTTGTGGTGTGCATTTATTTTTAGTTTGTGGGACTGTCATAGAGCTAAGAGTGGGTCGAAGCTGGCTTGGAACCCGAGTCATCCCAGGAGATGAGAACAGAAGGTATTCGTCTGCTCCTCACTTTAGCTCTGGCCAGAAACCAGCTAAGTATTAAATATTGCCTGCTTCACAGAAGCAAAGGAATGTGGCTTGGTTGGTGCTAATCTGAGCTGTAGCTGGAAGCCTGGGGATGATAAGGTACCTTCCTCTTTTTCCCTGTGAGACCACACCTCATGTAGAAGGTGCCCTTGCAAGACCTTGTTGCTTAGACTTGAGCTCCACATGCAAATGAGGCTACTCATTTGTCTTAACCAGTGACTTCCATCCCTGAGTACCAAAGACCTTCCCCTGCCTGTACCCTATAAATGTAACCACCCTCAGTTTAATAAATGAAGGAGATGCTCCTCTGAGAGCCTCTCCCGAGAGTCTGATTCACTCTCATTGACTCTTAGTCCTCCAATCTGGGACTCAGCCTTGATCTGGGCGGGAAGTGAGAGAAAAGAAAACATTAGTTATGAATAAAATAATTGTTTTGTGCACTGTTGGGTGAAGGGCAACCTAGGTCTTGGCAATTGTATTGTCTGCAGGTGTTGGATTTTTGTTGGGGGTTTGTTTGATTGTTTGTGATCTATCAGTAGAACTATCAGTAGAACACCCAAGGAGTTCTGAATCAATAAAAACACCTGAGCTCATATGCTTGGGGTTCCACTGCTCAGAATGGCACTGGCCATGATGGTGGTTCCTTCTGTTGAGACCTGAAAGGGCTTCCATCTATGATTATGCCTTCTTGTCTTTCTTTGCTGAGGGGCCACAGTAGGTGTTCAACTACACACACTACCTTTGAGAGAGCCACGAAGCACTTAAGATACTCTGTGGCCTTCTAGATCTACAGCAAAATAAGCATTGTCTGGTCAGGATTTTCACTTTATTGATGGAGAAACTGATGCACGATATCTCACCATACAGCAAGCTACTATCAGAGATGAGTCTAGGAACTGGACTCCCTTGTTCTGGGTCTGGTGCCATCTGACATGAACTGCATTTGTAGAGTGCAGTGGTTTGAATGATAATGGCCCTCATAAGTTCATATATTTGAGTGTTTGGTCCCTACTCAGTGGAACTGTTTGGGGAGAATTAGGAGATGTGGCCTTCTTGGAGGAGGTGTGTGTTAAGAAGAAAAATGGGACGGAAGAGATGGCTCAGTGGTTAAGAGAACCCGGGTTCAATTCCCAGCACCCACATGACAGTTCACAATTGTCCGTAACTCCTGTTCCAGGGGATCTGACACCTTCATACAGACATACATGCAGGCAAAACACCAATGTGCATAAAAATAAAAATAAACTATTAAAAAAAAAAGATGAGGAAAAGTATATAGAAAGGAAAGAGCCTTAAGTCACGGATACACAGGGAAGCAGCCACATCAATAAAGGAGACAGAATCTGGAATAACACAATAGGAATCTGAGGTTTGTAGACTAGCCCCAAAACCTAGGACAAGGGAAGCACAGATTCTCTCCAGGGCCTTCAGAAAGAACGAGGTCTTGGGATGACCTGTTTCTAACTGCTGGTCCCCGTACTATAAAGTATATGACTTTCAATTATCTGAAATCACCTCTTTTGTGATCATTTGTTGCAGCAGCCCTAGGAACTATGGCACTGCTTCCTGGGATCCTTTTTTTTTAATAATGGACCACTGGGTAGTCGTCACATCAGTTAATCTCAAAATACCCCAGAGACAATTCAGATAATAAAAACCTGCAGAAAGCAGGCCCTGGTGTTGAATCCAGGAGTTTACTTAAGCTAAAGCAGCTGAGCTCCCTGCTGGAATTAAATCTTCCTTCAGTGAGGGTGTTCCAGCTTCGTTTAGGGTCTCCTTTCTCTCTCCCAGTTGAGTAAAGTTAGGGGCTAACATCCTCCCATCCCCTAAGCAAAGAGCTGCCATAGGACATGAACTCCTCTTGGGACTCCACTGGTGTTTTGTCCTGAGCGCAGGCATGCCAGAAGGAAGAGCTGTACGTCACTCATCTTGTTGCTGAGCTCAGAAAAGACTGTCCACCTGAGCCGAGTGCTATGTAGCTCTGCCTGAGCGCTGGCCATTAGCCAGAAATGGCTCCATCATTCCACCCTCTGAAAGGTTTAGCTTTCTGCTTGAGTTGACTAGAAGCAGTTTTTGCCATCAACAACTAAAAAAAAAAAAAAAAAACAAGTGGAGACACCTGCCTGTACCCAGTGCATCCTCCCTTCACCCCCGTCTGTCCTCAAGCACAGAGAGAGGAAAAAGAAATTCCTGGGGGCATCTAATACCACAGTTGTCCCTGAATACACACACACAGTAGCAGCCCCTGCAAAAGGACTCCCAAAGATACTCCTGTGTCTTCCAGTGCCCTTTGTATGCAGATCTTTCTTTTCTTTCTTTCCTTCCTTCCTTCCTTCTTTCCTTTTCTTTCTTTTCCTTCTTTCTTTCTTTCTTTCTTTCTTTCTTTCTTTCTTTCTTTCTTTCTTTCCCTCTCTCTCTCTCTCTTTCTTTCTTTCTTTCAGAAATCAGAACAGTACCGGATAATAGTTCTCTCATCTGAGTGATCCATGTGAGTATTTCTTCCTGCCAGACAAACCACATGCTTTAAACGGCCACTTCTCTCCAGCATTGGCATTTTGGTTTAAAACAGTGGTTCTCAACCTTCCTGAGACTGCGACCCTTTAATACAGTTCCTTCTGCTGTGGTGATCCCCAACCATACAATTATTTTCATTGCTACTTCATAACTGTAACTTTGCTACTCTTACAAATCGAACTGTGAATATCCGATACGCAGATGGTCTTAAGTGACCCACAGGTTGAGAACCAGTGCTTTAGTGTAGCCACTACTACTCCCGTGTAGCCACATGGGAGTTTATCACTCAAGTGTTCTCTCCTCTCCCCTGCTCCACTGTTATTTTCATTTTTGTCTCAAATGCTTTCTCTTAGGCCCCTAACACATCTTGTGGAAACAATAGAGATGTACATCACTATAAATAAGAGTCACACGGGACCTCCACGGGCTTATCAAGTGAGATCTGTAAGGATTCTAAATTTGGTTTCCAGAAGCATTTGATGAATTCCACGGACATAATTTCATTAAGATTGGGAAGAGCACAGACCACCAAATCACCCTCCCACCCCCTGTTCCTGGCTGCTGTTGGCAATGTCATGTTGTCCCTAAACTCGGACACTATTCCCCATGAAGATCTGCTTGGACCCTGAACTATGTCCCTGTACGCATTCAGCCGTATTTGTAAAATAAACCTGAAGAATCCCTAAGCCAACTGTTAAGGCTCTCAAGGGCAAAAGCCGGGCAGGTCACGCTGCCTTATTTGATTTTGTTTTCTTTTTTTCTATTTTTTTTTTCTTTCCTTTTTTTTTTTTGGAACTGAATCAGTGTGCTCACCTGAAAAAGCCAGTCCACAGGAGAAGGCACTTCACTGGGTGACCATTTGGGTAGAGAAAAGTGAGTTCTGTTTTTCAAGCCCTTGTCCTGTCCCCAGGGCTGAAAATAACACCAATACCAACTTCTCTCAAATCTGAGGCACCATTGTACCAAATCGGACAAGTCAGTTGCTCTTTCTTTGCCTTGGGGAATTGAAAACACGTGCGTGCTTACGTGCGCACGCACACACACACACACACACACACACACACACACACACACACACACAAAATAACACAGACAGGACTGTAGCATAAACCAGAACATGGAACTGAAAAGATTAATATTTTCCATGGTCAGATGAAAGATGCTATGTAATGTAAAGGGCTCAGTGTACAGTATTGCATTTCTATTGCACTTGAATTAGTTATGGGGTGACATTTTGACTGCTTCCTCTGTAATTCTCATAACTCCACCTGTCTGACATTTCCTTCCTCTCTGGGGTACATGTAGAACAGGTCCCACTTTGTGGAGAGAGGCCACCCTGCAGACTGTCAGGAACACATTCCAGAGAAAGCTGCTGTGGAGGCACATGCAGGAAGTCTCCAACGCTGGCAGATAGCAAGAGGTTAAACGCCCCGGGACCTGTTAGGGAAGAACAGAGAAAGCTCCTCATAAAAGAGAAAAAGAATCTGAAATCCTTTCTTGTCTTGCAGCCCTCAGGGACAAACGTACTGAATCACCAAATGGTCTCCTCCTTCCTCATCTGAGTGGCCATTCAGAGAAAAGTCACAATGACTAAAAGCTTAGCAAAGAAATGAAGACAGCAGTTAAATGTACTGGAAAGCATGGAACGGAGGCTGGTAGGGAGAGGAACCTAAAATAAGCAACGTCAGTGCCCTGGGTCCAGCTACAGGCAGAATGACTATGAGATACCCCATCCCCATTGCCACCCACACTTTTTCCTAGAGCCATGGCTGGAGTTCAGATGGCGTCACCTTTGAGATCAGACGGATGCTAGGACCTGCCGCACTGCGCAATCAGGAGCTCTAGGGCAGATGTCACATGAGGCAAGTTCTAATGTGTTAAGTAAATTCAGGGGAGAGTACCAAAGTTCCCCAAGTTTCTGAGGAACTTGTCAAAGTCCTGGGGAGTGTTGGTCCCCAGGGGGACCCCCTGTGGGATTCCCCCCCAGTGGGATGACGTCAGGAGGTAAAGGGGCCTCTAAGAGGTGTTCGGGTCATACAAACTCTGCCTTTGAGGAGAAGCTGCTCTTGGGAGCAGGGTGTTTGTCACTAGAGACTGGGTTAGTTGTGAGAAAGTGAGGCTGCCCTGTATTTTGTCTCCCACATGTTCCGCGGTTCTGTTTTCTGCCATGAACTGATTCATCACAAGGCCTTCACCTATTGTGGCCACCTGATCTTGGGCTTCTAGCCCCCACAGAGTCATGAGTCAAAATGAACCTCTTTCCCTTATAAATCGCTCAGCCTCAAGTATTTTGTTATAGAAACATTGAAAAAGTTTAAAGATAGCCATCAAATCCAAACTGGCACTGTAACCTGGAAGAATTGATGGGTAGATGCGTGAAGCATGTGATGATGGAAAGGAGAGAGAAGATATGCGAGTCTGGGAAGATGGCTCAGTAGATAAGTACTTGCTGCACAAGTGTGAGGAGCAGAGTTCGGATCCCCAGCGCCTACATTAAAAAGCTGTATAGCAGCTGGGCGGTAATGGCACACCCCTTTGATCCCAGCACTCAGGAGGCAGAGGCAGGTGGATCTCTGTGAGTTCGAGGCCAGCCTGGTCTACAGAGTGAGTTCCAGGACGGCCAGAGTTACCACAGAGAAGCCCTGTCTCAAAAAATAATAATAATAATTAAATTTTCAAAAAAGTTGTGTGGCCTCTAGGTGAAGCTGAGCGCACAGCATACACGCAAACGCTCATACACACAGGTACACCACACACATGTATGCACACATAAACATGTAAAGTAATAGTAATAAAAAAGAAGGAAGATACGGATTTCTCCATAAGAGAATGTGTGCAAAGTCTTGAGATGAAAGCAAACATCATAGCGCTGTGCAACTAAGATATGATATGTCACACCAAAAACGTGCCACTGAGAACTTGGCTTTGAGTGATGACCCAGTCATTTTCTTTACGAGCCTGGAAAGGGAAAGAAGCATATGGGCAGGTACCTGGGATATTTGGGGGGACATACTGTCACTCTTACATACCTGCTAGCGGCTGTAACTCAGTGATGTGTTCATGCCCAGCTGCGAGGCTGTCCAGGGACTGTAGTGTGGCCGGTGTGCAGGAGGAAGAAAGCAAGTCTGCTAACACCCTCTGCCGTGGCACGATTGTTTCATGGAGTCAGACTGAGACCAAGACCGCCTCCCCACGAAGATGAATCATCTGCTTCCCCTTCAATTCTTCTTTAAATGTTTGTGTTAAGCTGATTTTGAGGTACATCTGAGGTCTTGGGGGAACCGGAAGAGAGAGAAAACTGTACCTTGGCCTGTAGAAACCCTGTTCAAGTGACTGCTCTGGTTCCTGACCCACCCCCAGGTCTGATAGAGGTTCCAGGCCCTTTCTCGGCGTGCCTCAAAGGGCTCTACTTTCTCAACCTTCCTATGAGTCACAGCCTTTGTGTGCAGTGTAGCACCAAAGGCCATGGAAGGGTCCCCGGGTTTTGAGGAGGAACTCATGGGATCAAGAATCTTGCCTGGAGCAACCAGACTGGCCTAGCAAGCTCAAGCCCTCAGAGAGGTCACCAGGCTCCAGGCAGAGAGCACTGAAACATCAGCACTTACCAAAGACATGGAGGTAGGGTCACATATGATCAGGCAGGTTTTAAGCCAGATCTGACTTAAGCTGTCTAAGCCCCTTGCCATACCACAAAGAATATGAAGAATTTGAGGGCAAAGGTGGCTGGATAAGAGCAGGGAATGAGGGACATCATTTCCAGCCTACATCTTAAGGAGGAGGAAGTCTCTCTGAAGTTTGGAAGCATGTGGAAATATCCATGTAGCCACAGGTCACCTCCTACGTCTTACTGTCCCCATACACTCTGGCTGGAGTCAAAGGAGACACAGACAGATGATGTCTCACAGAGAAAAGCTATGGATTCTTCTCTGTGCTCTTGCATCTCTCCTGGGTACCAGAATAAAGGTTCTAGTTCTATAAACCAGCAGCTTCACAGCATCTAGAAATAATCTCCAAAAGAAAAAGGCAGTAGTGATAATTCTATACTGAGTACCGGACATCCTGGCAAACGTTTGAAGCGTTGTTGTGTTAAAATCTCACAATGACCTATGAGTTAATATTCTAATCCCCATCCTCCCTATAAGGAAACTAAGCCATGATCACACAGGTGGAAAGAGGTTGAGTCAGTATCTTCTGCCTGACTGCAGAGCCTATGTGCTTAATATTAAGCTCTGGGGCCCTGGCACAAACTGGTCACTCCTAGGAGGGCCAGAGGACTCCCTGCCTACCTGCTTTATTGCACCTGCAACCCTCCACCTCCACAGCTAGGCCTGTCTCCTCTGTGCTTGCAGTGACCTGTCATTTTCAGCCACGTAGGTTGTTGGGCCTCCTCCTAATGAATGCCTTGTTGGGTGTCACGTGCTCTGTCCATGTCAGCTGGGCTCCCACGCTGAAAGGAAAGTATCTCCAAGATGCCCGAGGTGCCAGAGTTAACATACACATGTACTTCACTTCAGGAGGTTCCTGAGGAGACTTGGACTTGTGCTGACATCTACCCTGTGGCTTCCTTTCACCTCTCCCCTGGAGCCCAAAAGGTAGGGAGGGAAGGGAGTTCATTCCTAGCCTATCAGGCCTAGGTTGGTGCTGTCGCCTGGCAGGCTGCCATTGTACCTGTTTGAGCAACACAGGGTACAGCCTTGATCTTCACCCGGGCAAACAGATGGTGAGGTGAAGCCCTAGACAGGCAGGAAAGACCAGGGGTTGCTCTTGACCCTGCCACCACTCCTGCCTCAATCTCCGACTGTAGCCTTCCTTCCTCCATGCCCACATCTTCCTTTCAAATGGAAGGGGAACAGGCCTCCTAAGAGGGCTTGTCACTTCTAGAGCTCTCTGGGAAAAGGTAACATCTGAAAGCAAGTCTTTCAGTGGTTTTCTAGCCTTGATGTCAATAAGCCTCTTCAAATCCTCCATAACCTTCCTAAGCTGTGGAAGACTCAGCAGAACTGGCTGGTGGGCGCCATAGCAGGCTTCCCAAGGAGTTGGCCAGGAGAAGTGAATAACAGCACACTCAAGAGATTTGCCAAAAATCACAGAGCTGGATGGCCCTCACACAGTACAGGGACAGTAAAAGTAGGCCAAAGGGTACAGAATTGATTCTGTACCTCTGATTCCAGAGGCTGACAGTATCAGATTCAAGGGGGCATAGTCTAGGTTGTGCTGACTGGCTCCCAGAAAGATCCTGAACCCATTACCACACTTCCCAGGGCCTCATTTCTGTAACTGTAAATCTAGCATGTTGGATTTTCTGAGTTGAATAGATGCTGACCTGATCTAAGAGCCCTTCCAATTTCAGGATGCTACAACTACTTTGCAATTTAGATTCTGAAAATGCCTCCCTAGTTTCCCATTGCAGAGTGCTAAGGGCATATGAAACCCAGCCTCCAAGCCAGCACCAGGTCCTACCTCCCCTAATCCAGCTCCTCCACACTTCTGTTTTGCTCCCAGCCCAGCCTAACATCAAGAGAAATGGAATTCAACCTTGAATTCCATTCAAGGGAGACCACAACCTAAACGGCCTTGCATGCCAGTGTTGGGGGTGGGGGTGGTCAATGTCATCAAAGCCACAAGGAGCCTTCAGGGGAATTTTCAAGACTTTTCTCTCTTTGGGGAAAGCTTTGTTTGCCAACACTCAAGCTCAGAAGGTTTAAGTGTTCCTGGAACAAACCCAGGAGCCTCAACCTTGGAGATGCATCTCCTGTCAGCCTTCACCACACACCTCCCAGGGAATGGGAGTAGGGAACACAGGTCACACCCCTGCCCTGTGACATTCTCATGCTCCCAGAAGGGAGAGCCAACCGGTCCTACAGGTGTCAAAAAGTCAGAAGAGATGGCTCAGCACTTAAGAGCACGTACTGCTTTTGCATAGGACCCATGTTCAGTCCTCAGCACCTACCTCCAGTGGCTCCAGGGGATCCAAAGCCTCCTGACCTCCACAGGCACCTGCACTCACATGCACACACTTGCATGTACACACACACACACACACACACACACACACACACACACACACACACGGGCTTGGGGGGGAAGCAAATAAAAACGTATCTTTTTTTAAATGTCTAAGCAGAGCTCCTTTCCCACAGACTTACCTTCTCTCTGGCTCAGACTGTAGAAGTGACCAGGAAGCACACACTGTCTAGTGCCAACATTCCAGACAGACAGCCTGACCTCTGGACTGGCACCCTGGACAACTGTGGAGTAGGGGTGGCAAGCCGGGAGGTGAAGGTGTGTGGGGAAGTGTCTTTTCCACTACACTCAAGGCAGAGGGCTTCTACTGCTTCGTGAGGAGAAGAGTCTGTTGGGCAGATAAACAAGTTGCATTTGGGATTGCTGATGGGTGTCTGGGGGCTCAGTAACACCTTCATTGGAAGTGCTTCTAGAAACAGTCTCTTTCTTTCCCCTCCCTGCCCCACTCTTCCAGGAAGCTGTTTCCTGGGACCCAGCAGCTTCTGGAGGCCAAGGATTTGGGGGTGGGGAGAAGCATTTACCTACCTTGGGCTACAAGCTGAAGCCAGTTTCAAAGTTCAGCTTAGCTCATGCATCTATCTCCTGCTACTGTCCCTGCCTGTTACATAAGATACTGACCCTACCACAAAGGCAAAGCTGGTCCCCAAACCCTTGCTGCTAAAACAAGAGCGTTTGGAGCTCAGAAGTATGAGCTTAGACCTTAAGGTCTGAGGGAGAATGGGCAGCTCTGTGGACAGTTTCATCTGATCCTCCATCCGCTTCTTCCCACCATGGCCAAGCCAACTGAGGAGGCGGTCTGTGTTAGGGTCACAGTGTCCTTGGCTCTGTGCTATCAGGGAGAGAGAAGCGGACTTTACTCACCCATCTGACTGGTTGTATTCTTAGGAGAGGGAAGAATAAGGAGGTGTCACTGAGCAGGGAAGCCCACCTGTGTAGGGCAGACCTTGCTTCTATTAGACACACCCGCACGCCTTCAGATAGGATATAAGCAATGGTTCCTTTACGTGCATGTTAGAATGCAGGCTGCTCCCCAGACACAGGAGGTGGGAGTCCCTAGCGATGGGATGGGGTCACTCTCCACCCCAGGAAACTAGAGAAAGAAGTTTGAGCATCTTGGAAAGTCCTGAGCAGCAGCTGGGTCTCCTATCTTTACATCCATCTCTCTTCCCATGGTGCCTTTCTTTCTGCTGGGAGAGAAGACCTTAATCTCTGTGCACCTTAGTGGAATCTGGGGAACTTTGAAAATGTGCTGTTTCAGTCTTTACCTCCAACACTTGGGCATTTACTACTGTTTATCTTTTTTCTGTTTTTTTTTTTTTTCTGTGCATGTGTATAGTGTGTGTGTGTGTGTGTGTGTGTGTGTGTGTGACGCACATGTGCATGGGTGCACATTTTGTGTGCATGTGAGCATGTGTGTAGGCGCATGTGTGTGTGGACATATACTGCACGTGGGCGCTAATGTCCAGAATCCTCCCCATAGCTCTTCCACCTTGTTCATCAAGGCACGTTTTTGTTTTGTTTTTTTGAGACAGGATTTCTTTGTTGTAACTCTGGCTGTCCTGGAACTCAGTCTGTAGACCAGGCTAGCCTTGAACTCACAGAGACATGCCTGTCTGCCTCCCAAGTGCTGGGATTAAAGGCTAAGGCACAATTTTTTAATCAAACCCAGAGCTCCCCCATACAGCTAGTTTTGTCATTTCCACCTTCTGAGACGGGAATTGCAGGTGGCCCGCCGTGCCGGGCATGTATGCAGGTTCTAGGCACTCTATCCAGCCTTCACTCTTGGGCTGTGAGTAGTTAACCTTTGAGCATCCCCCCAGCCCCACAAGTGTCATTGTTTACGCTCCTTGAGTGAGTCTGATATGCAACCATGAATAAGAAAACCCATGCAGACTAGAGGCGGAGGAAGGGTGGGAGAGAGGGCAAGAGAGGAGGAAAACAGAGAGGGTACAGGAGGAGGGGAAGCTGAGGAGAGGGAGGCCAGGGGGTGAGGACATAGAATGTGGTGCCCACTGGATTTGAAATGAAGTAGAGGCAAAGTTTGGGGAGGAGTGGGGTGAATTTGAGAACTTATGGTGAGAGGGGCCATTCCATGATTGAGGAGGCAAGAGGAAGGTCTGTGTAGGGCTGCAGTAGAGGTTGGACCCGAAACTGCTGACCCCGGTCTCAAATTCCTGGAAAGAACCCAACCAGACTCAGGCCAAGCATATCCCAGAAAGGACTTAGCCCTGATCCCCTAATAGTTACTGCGTGTGTCCTCAAGTCCTACACTCCTTGGGTAGGAGGCAGTGATGGGAGGGGGCAGTGTGACCCTAACTCACCAAGCAGTGTCTTGGGCCGTGTCCCACCCAGGCCACAGTAGCAGAGGTCGGGCAGGGAGCTGTGTTGGCAGGTTCAAATATGCTCAAGGCTTTGGCCATTCACTGCCTTTGGGATGACAGAACATGACTTCTGAGCAATAGTTCTCCCTGGCTGCACACTGAAGCCACCTGGGAAGCTTTAACAGAATCTCTTCCAGGTCCACACCCATGCCAATTACAACTACCTCTGGGTGGGACCCAGGCCTTGAGCTCCCCAAGGAACTCCAAAGCGTAGTGCAGCTGAGAATTGAGCCCTGTAGGGCGTGCAGAAGAGGCCTTCAAATAGCACATTATGAAAATGGCATTTCCTCTCCCAGAATACGGTTTAAAAGTATCTCAACGACTGCCCCACCTCACCTCACCCTACCCCACCCTACCTCACCCTGCCCCACCCCACCCTTCCTCCCGTATCAGCATTCGGGTCAAGGCCAGGCCTGGCCTCTCTGACCCACAGGCCTGCTGTGCAGCTGGGGCAAGGCCTGTTCCCACAGCTGTGGTTTGTGGGACTGGAGGCCATGTCTCAGGAGGGAGAGGCTCGAAGGCCTTGATTTCAGGCAGAACTTCATTCCAGGAGGCTGGACAGGAAAGGATGGAAGAGGCGGATGATGTGTGAGGAGGGATGGGCGTGGCTCAAAGCCAAAGCCAACAGGGTGACTTTGAGGACTCAAGAGATCCAGTGGGAGGAACAAAGGGTGTGGGTGGTGGGAGGGCTCGCTGTGCCTATGGCCCAGGCAGACCTGGCCTCACATCAGGCAGCTTCCTGAGCAGGGCGGGAAGGGAAACCAGGAGAGGACAGATGTGACAGCCTTTGGGTCCCAGCAGGTAAACTGAGGGGGATGAGGGTGTTCATCCAGGGGTGAAGTGGCACCAGAGATGTAGGAGGACTTGGAGAGCCAGAGCTCCACAGCTCGAAGGGCTGTTGCTTTGCTGGGTTTTGTTGCTGCTGCTGCTGCTGTTACTGTTGCTGCAAGGGGCCCAGGCAGGTTCAGAATACAATGTGAGGTAAAGGCCTTTGAAGGAGAGCCTACGTACTCCAAGGGCCCTGAGGTGAACCGATCTGGCCAAAAGGCTGGTGGTTTGTGACGAGGCATTTTCTTGGTGTTTGTTTTGAAGTCTTGTCACACCGTAAATCATTTTGTCTATCAGGAATTGTGTGATCCTTGCAACACCCCATCAGACCAGGAGACCAATCACCCAATTTATTTCTGGGATCCCAAAGGAGCAGAAGAGTGTGTGGCCAGGGTCAGTCGCCTGATGTGTGAGTGCTGTGTCTCAACTAAAGTCCCCAGTGTTGGCTGTGCACACAGTACCTACCTTCTACACCTTGTATTAGACCTACTGTGTGTATTAGGCAGGAACAGACTCAGCAAGCTTCACAATGACTTAGGCATGGGCACCATGTCTTTTGTTTTGTTTTGGTTTGGTTTTTCGCTTTTTTAGGCAAGTGATCCCAGTGTGAGGAGCCCAGGTAGGAAAAGTGTTTGTCGCCTGTAAGATGTGAAAAGAGAGGGAAGTGCCAGCCTAGACAACTAGAGCAGGCTTCCCATGAGGAGCAGTGGGGGGAAAGAAGCCAAGAAATCCATGTTGATGTACTACATAAGGAAAGTTGATACTGGAGGGGAAACAACCATATTTTCTAAATGCCTACCATGTACCTGGCCTTGGGCTAAGCTTTACAGTTATGAAAACAGTAAGTCTGCACAAGAAGAGCACATGGTGGGTCCTCTCAGCAGCCCTGTTACACAGATAAGAAAACAGAGTCACTGACAGTGAGAGGTTAAGGGGCTTACCTTCATCTCAAACTATATAAGCCTGTGTGTGAGTATTCAGCCCAGATAGTTATCCCAAGTCCACCTGGGTGAAGAGCACATTGGGACCTACAAGGAATTCAGTTTCTCACCCACAAGAAACAGGCCCTCAAAAAAACCTACTGGGGAGGTAACCTTCAGGATGGATTCTGAGAGCCGAGGAGAAAGGTCAAGGACCCACCCTTAAGAGGCAGGACGGCTACTGAAGGCACTGAAGCTGATGTAGATCTGAGCGGTCAAGTGTGCAGCTGTGGCTCTGAGGTTTTGTAGACCTTTTCCACGTGAATCACTTTTCACCAGAGAAGTTTGTACTTGATCCCCAGGATACAGGTATGTAAAATACATATGTAAAACAAACATTTATGAATAATAAACCATAAGGAAATTTATTTTAAAACAATGCTTTTACCACTCAGTAGACAGAGAAACAAATTTGCTGACTAATAAGATAAATGTGTTGGTTTATTTTTACGTAAAGAATTCAATCTTGCCTAAATATTTGATACTGTAGGGCATAGAGTGTCTTCCACAATTTCTAGAGTTAATCAATGTTTTGATTTTAAAGTAATCAATGCTGAGAATACAACTTCACATCAACACATAGTACAAGACGGTAGAAATACATCTGGGATCATTTATAAAATTCTTAGAGATTCTGTCCTAATTCCATGCCAAAATTTACTGGATAAAATCTTATGAAAATTAGGTCTACAGCTCAAACAGCAATTTTAAAAATCAAATGTTCTCAATACAAAATTATATTAAGTCTTTGTTCTTTGCAATTAAGTCATTATGTTTTTATAGGAACAGAAACATATGTGCAGTGCAAACTCTGCAACCACACATACAACCATCCTGAATATGAGTCAAGATGTTCGTTGGCGTTGCATGGACTATAGGCATGTATAAAGTGAACGTGTTTACGTGCAGAACCAAGGCTGCAGCGAAGCCACACAGTTCAGCACTGGCGAGTGCTGTCCAGAACACCTCAGATCCATCATACATTGAATTTTAAACTAATTTTTCATCATTATGCATCCAGAAACCTTTTACTGTTGCTAGTTATTTTTGGTTTTTGTTTTGTTTTGCATCTCAATTCTCGTATGCAGCTATACAACCTCATATGGGCGCACAATCCACAGTTTAAGTAAGAAGTTGAGTTATGGAATTGTAATTAGGGGTCATCAACAGAAGGAAGGAGAGTCTTGAATCCCACAAGGACTGAAAGGATGTCCACCAAGGTCGAAGGATCAGCTCAGAGGTCTTTAATTCCCAAGTCGAGCTTTTACCAGCCTGGACATCATGTGAAGGAGAGGGGTTTTTCCCCATTCTGCCCCAGAAGACTAGACTTGGAGTCAGGAGACTTGAGTTCAGTGCCCACGTTCCCATGCCCCCACTTTCTGGTTTCTGAGTCACAATTTCCTCATCTGGAAAATGGGCAAATGACTGACTTCTTCAGTTTTTATGAAATTCAAACAACATTAGCAATATGTAAACATAACCACAAATATTACTGATGAGACAACAGGAGAGTCAAGTATCTGCGAAAATATAGCTTGAAGACCAAGGGCTTCATTTTCTTGGGCCCTAGTTGTATGACTCTCAGTGGTCACAAGCCTCACAGCTTGTCACATCTTTTCTTCCGATTCCAGAGGATCCACCAAAATCCTCATCCTTCATCCTCAAAGCACAGTCCTGAAGCACATACTTTCCCTCTTCCTCAGCTGGGAATAAGCCCTCCTTCCCTCCCCCTGAAGGCACCGCCCTGTTTCCTTCTTCCCTGTGGCCTGCTTTCTATCTTCAATGCCACCCTCCCAACCACCACCCACCCCACCACCTCCACCCCCACTTCTGTGCCCCGTGAGCTGTCCAAAGACTGGACACTGTCTTGTTCCTCTTTGCGCCTATCTTCCTTCTGCACAAGCGCTTGGTGTACTTCCGTGGACAGCTTAGAAGACGGTGAGTTACTGGGTAGATGTGGTTCCCTCGTAGATGCACAGGCAGCCCACAGCCAGTGAAAAGGACAGATGAGCCTCTGTGTAAGATCCAAACCCATGAAAGATGTCTAACAGCCTCCCAGAATCTATTCTTCTGCAATGACCAGCGTAGAAAAAATAATGAAGAGAAAAGCAGTACTCATTAAGTTATCAAGTTCTTATTCTGCTTGTTAAGTGCTTTAATGAACTGTCTCATTGAAACCCTAAGACAAGCCCATAAAGATTTATCCAGTACCTTGCACCAGCATCAGATGGTCCTCAAAAGAAAGTAAAGAAAAAAAAATTCATAAAAAAAGATCATGTTAGGGCTGGAGACAGGAGGACCACAGGGCCCTTGAAGAAGTGCTCTGGCATGGTTAGCTTTCCCCATCTTAAAGTGTCATGTATAATTTACATACACCCCCAAAATTTGGGGGGTTGCTAGAGCATCCAGAACCAATAAAATCCAGTGCTCAGGGAAAATTGGATCTGTTTTTTCGAGAGTCTTCCAGACATTTCCTTATCCACATTTCCTCTAGAAGGATTCAGGCAATCGACTCTATCACTTTGCCCAGCTGTTTATCTAAAAAGGATGTGGTCTGAGGATGTTTTGGAGTATCACCTCCTCTCTCTTGGCTGGGTCAGCTGAGAGAAGGCAGAAGAGACCTCTAGCCTTGACCTAGGGAGCAGAGAAGACACAGATCTTCATGGACTGAACCCAGACCCTTCCATTATCCCTGCTTGACATTTGAAAAATGCTTCCAGTAAAAATGGGTATCTAGAATGGGATTCATCATGACTGTGCCCCGACCACAAGGAAGGATAAGGGACGGTGTTGGCCCCATCAATGCCTGCACCGGTCCCACCTCTATCTCCCCTTCCTGGAAGCCTGAGAAAGTATGAAACAGGTCAGATGAATAGGCTATGAAGAGACACAGACATGTAACTAGAAGGCCATGTCTGCAGAATACAGCCATGCCGGTTGGTTACTTTCAGACCACTTCCCCCAGCCCCCAGTTTCTTTTAAAAGTTACCACCTGCCCTTATTTCCTCCAGGAAGTTCAAAATGAGCCTCTGGGAGCTGATCTCTTTGCATTTTCCCTTCTTTGCAGGGCAAGGAGATGGGTGCCAATGTGATGGGTGTATTCACTGTTATGGTAGACATGAAATCTGGGTACAGAGGTGATTCCTGCCCGGAAAAGTCATTTATTTGTCCTCCCCAACAGTCAGGGTCTCCTGGTTCCAGCCTTGACTGTACCTTCCCTAGAGAGGCAGTTAGGTATATTGAAGCATTTCCTGTCACTCTCCACAGAACTCAACACAGCTCAGTATCAACCTTTACTCATACAGGGTCTGGGATCAGGGCTCCGACATTCTCTGAGTCCAGATTTCTTCACAGAGGCAGTGGGGGTGGGAATAGGGAGGCAACAACCATACTACCCAAAGCACAGGTGCCTGTGGGAGCCTAGGAAAGCATACATGTACCCCTGCTTGCACATCGATTTAGGAATTAACACCCACTTGTTAGTTTTACTTAAGCCAAGGAGCTTGGCCAGGTTCCCTAGACATAAAATGCATCTAACAAAAACTGGTGTTCCACTTTGCTGAGTGTCGGAAGAGACAGCAGAAACAATATTCGGAGTGCTGTAGCAGGCAGGGCCGCTCACCATTTCACCAACTTCTAACGCCCTAAACTTCTAAGCCATGGTTATCTCTGCCAACAGCTGGACCCTGAGGCAAAGCACCAAGGACTCAGTCAAAGCCTCATTCTTAACACCTACTTTGTACTTAGCCTGAAGATCTTGAACTAAAGCAATCCTATTCCCAGTAGCGGTTCTAAAACCTCCAGATTCCTGTACTGTCTTGAATCAGAAACTGGGAGGTGAATGAGGCTCAAGAAGCTGCATGTTAGCAGCACTGTCCACTCTTTGGGGGACATTTCTCAGTACTAATGCTGGAAGCCCCACCAGAGGGACAAAAGGTGCCCACAAGCAAATCACTACCAAGTTTTGAAACACAAGCCTTCAAATGGCTTATGGGTCTCATCTTAATCAATTACAGTTGCTCTGAGTTTCCGGGGATCCTTCTTAGACCTGGGAGCCCTGGGAAGGGAGTGATATATCCTTAGGTAACGTCAGCCTATCTCTTGACAAGGCCCTTGATTCCTTGATTCCTTCTACATGATATGTGGTGTCCCTGTGAAGGTGGCCTCCCACTTATTCAGCAGGTGACCTGGACTTGGCTGTTCAGATCACCTTTAGTCATCCTTCAGGAATGCAGTGAGCGCCTGCAAAGGCATACAGTTTCTAATTCCATTCTGACACTTGGCAGGAGCCATTGCCTCTGGAGAATAGGACAAGCTCCCACCTTTGCTTCTCGGGTGGGTCAAGTAAGGCTGAGACACCATAGTCATTTCCAAAGTCACATACATGTAAAGTGGGTCCCCAGGCCCTGTGGTTCTTTCCACTGTACCTTTCCATGAAGCCCCAACACCGTGGCCTTGGAAATAGATATAGAAAGTTTTTGTTTTTGTTTTGGTTTTTCGCCTTGAAAATCAGTTCTTTTTTTCTTGCTTTCTATTAAAAAACGTCATTACTTTGAGACAGTAGTCAGAATGACCAATCATCGTGATTTCTCAGGACTGTTCTGAGAAGTCTTGCCTCCTACAAAAGTCTCCCAGTCTTGAGCCAGCTGAGGCCGTGGTCATCTACCCCGTGGGCCACTAGTTGCAGAGGAATCCATGCGTGCTGATCTGCTCCTGTCCAGGCCCTGACTCACCCATCTTTATCTTCTGTCTCCTCAAGAACGCATGCTTCGGAGCGATGTGACACCAGGTGGACTGACCACGTGGAGCTATTAGGAGTACCAAAGCAAGGAAGCAGAGCTGGCTGGCATTCTAACAAGCAACCCCCCAGCCCCAGACTAAATGTAATTTATAGTGAAATGAATATGAGAAACCAGGTGTGCGTGCCTACACTCTGAGCATTTGAGAAACTGAGACAGGAGGATTGTGAGTTTCAGGTAAGCATGGCTGCCAAGCAGGACCCTGTTTTAAAAACCATGCATACAAAGGCTGGGATGTGTGTGCGGTGGTGGGGGTGCCTGGTGTGCGATTAGAAGTTGAATTTGGTAGCATCAAATTGTAAACTTGGAAATAATTTCTCAGGTCCTCTAGTTTAATGCTGCCATCATTGATTTTCCCACGAGGCTGTCACCAAGTCATCAGTGTGACCTAGACCTTATGTCTTCCACAACAACTATTCAGTGCAGCTTTCAGTCACCTTACAGGAACTCATTTTAATAATGTCCCAGAACTGGGTGTGGTGGTGAGTACCTGTAATCCCAACATTTGGGAGGTGGAGGTAGGAATTCAAGAGTTCAAGGCCAGCCTCAGCATAGTGGGTTTGAGGCTAGCTGGGGGGCTAGATGGGACCCTGTGTCAATAAAATAAAATAATAAAGTAATATCCCAGGTTGATGATCAATTTCACCTGGTGCTAAGAATTTCCTTGCTTTTCTGGATGACCTATTACTTACGCTATACAAGAGTATTTCAACCCATTGTTGTAACAGGGGTTCACAGAAGCAGGCTGGTTATTTCAGCTTGGTGGGCCTCCCGACAGTCACGAGAGTCATGGGTCATGGGATCACTTATGTCTCCCTACTGAGCACTTGTTCTTTAAAGGACACACTTTTATTCAGCTGTTCACGAATTTCTTTGTTTCTGGGAAACACTCCCTGTTGACAATATTCCTCCTATAATGAGGCCTTGCTGCTGTTGGGATGGTGAATTTCCTCCAAAGACCCAAGTAGTACAGGCTTGGTCCCCAGAGCAAAGCTCCTCAGAGATGGGGCCTAGTGGGAGGACTTCAGGCCTTCAGGAGTGTCCTGAGAGGACTTCAGGCCTTCAGGAGTGCCCTGGGAGAGGATTGTGGGGCCCCTCCACTTCTCTCTCCCCTCTTTTGTTTCCTAGCATGAGGTGCGTGGGCTCAGTGAATGACCAATATGATCCCAGCATTTAAGAGGCTGAGGCAGGAGGATTTGGGGAGTTTTGGAGACTAACTTGGGCTATATAGTCAGTTCTAGGCTAGCCTAGGCTGCAGAATGAAACCTTGTTTCAAAAAGCAAACAAATAAAACCATAACAGTAGCAAGTCAGATTAGGAAATGCCTATAAGCATTTTAATGCTTATATTTTTCTTTTATTAAAAAGAGGTATAAAACTCATCCATTCCCTGTATACCTGTAATCCCAACACTTTGAGACTAAAGAAGGAAGATTACAAGCTCAAGGCCAGCCTGGGCTACGTAGTAAAACCGTATCTCAAAACAACAGTAACAATGAAACAGCCTGCGCTCCACCTGCAGGGAAGGAAAGCCCAGAGATGGCAAGAGGTCTGTGGCTAGCTGGGGAAACTCGGCTTGTACGTTCACGCAGACCTATGGGAAGGATGTCTCACTGCAGCCTCCACTCTAACTGGATGGAGGCAGTGGGCAGCTGTTGGGCTGGATGAGTCTGAGTGGGGCTGGGTGTGCAGTTTTGCTAACAACCGAACCACAGGTGAGATGTCTGAAAGCTTCTTGGAGGCTCAGGGAACTGTCGGTAAACTCAGGTGAGGATTTGGCTTAGTGAAAAGGTAACTTGATCCAAGTTTTAAGCAAAATGGATATCATGGGCAAGAGCAGATGGTTGGGGCAAATCATATGAAATCAGCCTATATTTGTCTAAAGCAGACAGCCAACTTTTTTCTATTTATGTCAAGTGGTCTAGTTATCTCCTGCTGCATAATCAACTTCCCCAAATTTAGTGCATTAAAACCATCACCATCTTCTCACATCTCGTGATTTTATAGGTCAGGAATCCAGCCGGACTTGGCTGAGAGATTCTGTTCCACGTGGCATTAACTAAGTCCACTCAGAAGGATCTGGACACAGGGGACTGAGGTGGGTCACTCAGTGGGAAGGCTGAGCTCACTGGGGAGTATTGATCAGAGAACTGTGCACGCCCTGGTGGCCTTACAGTCACTGAACTTCTTACACAGTGACTCGTACTCTGGAATTAAGTGTCCAGTAAGCAAGGTGAACCCAACTTTGAGATCATATAGGGTCACTTCTGCCATCATCCTTACCAAAGCAATCACAGGCTCACCAAGGTTCAAGGAGAGAGGACTTAGAAGCAAGTCCTCTAAGAGAAGAGTGGATAAAATGCAACATTTGGTTTGATTCAGAAGCAAAAGAAAGAAGTGAGAGCTGCAGGCTTCCTCTGAATCTCAGACTATAACCATCCAAGGGGCCTGTGACCCAAAGGGCAGGAAGAGAATTGGAACAAGAGACATCCAGTGAGGCTGAGGTCACTGGAAACCAAACCAAGCTCACGCTGTGTTCTATCAAAGGTAATTTGTTTCTCAGAGCTTACAGCAACCTTCCAGCTCCTGGCACAGTGCCTTTCGACTCCTGGGGTGCTGCTGGCTGGCCACGTGGGGTCACAATGCTGTATTTGGCACTGGATATCAGTGGAGTGAAGCTACTGCACATGCGTGAGGACACTGGTCCCTTGGAAGAGAGAAAAGGAGGTGAGGAGGCTGGCATGGAAGGGTCCATTTAACCTGGATCTCTCAACCAAGGGAACTATGGGCCTCGTTTCCGGTGGCACAGCCTGTTGCAGACTCACACAGCTGTGTGTCAGTGTTTGGTGCAGGTATGTCCTTGCAACAGTGCACTCAGTAAATATAGGCATTAATTCAGTTGAGGATGGCTTTTACATCATGTTTGGAGTTTTTTGGGGGGTTGCTGCTGTATGGCTAAACTTTTCCTGGGAGGATGCACTAGACACATCTACTCCCCCAGACAGGGACCCCACGACAGACCAAAGTAGGGATACAACCAAAGTCCAGCTTGGTGAACCATCAGTTTATTGGGATTACTTACAGGCATATGGATGAGGGATTACTTACAGGAACAGAAATTATTCAAAGGCAGCTGCATCACCAAAGCCCACCCTAGCATGGGTAACAGCTCCAGAGCTGGGAATCTGGAGTATGCTGCACAGCCTGCAGGCAGCTCAACAGGTTGGAGAGTGTCCTTTCCAGGTGACTCAGCCGGTCTAAACTTCTACCAGGCAGCTCAGCTGGCTTCTGCTCCTTCCCAGCAGAAACTGGTCTGGTCTGGTCTCAGAGTCTACTTTGCAGCTTGACTTGCCTAAGAGTGAGTTTCAGCAATTTTATTGCTTACTCCAGCAGGGAGGAGCTTCATGAATCTGGTCAGTTTTAGGGACTTCCTGAAGCTATTTTGAGTCATTTGCCTTTCTGCCTAAGGAGCTTCCCTACAAGAAACATTTCAATCCAGGAGGAAACTGCTTTACAATGAGGGTGGGGGTTGTCATTAACTACATTACTCCTGAACTATGGGGAGATAGGGTAGGAAAGGAAAAGAATGGAGAGAAAAGGATCCTGATCCTTCTGGAACTTTCCAGCCCTGAGGAGGATGGGAGTGGTCTGATCCTACAGAAGGCCTCTGTCAACTGGGATCTGTTTACTCAGGTATTGCCCATCTATTTATTTATTGGATCATTTATAGCCCTCTAGACTTGCACAGAGTTAACAAAGAGAAGGATAAGAGAAATGAGCGTTTACCAGGAGCTGACTATGTAGCTGCCATGTCTTAGGCCATTTCACAGATATTAATTCTTCTGTTCTTATGAAACTTGAGGAGCAGGTTCATTCACTCCTTTCCTTCACTTCTTTTCCCCCCCCTAGGAAAGGCCAGATTTCCTCCCCAGACCCCTTCTAGTTTCTGCTCAGTATCTGAGGGGATTCTTCAGTGCCCACTCACCCATCACCTGAGTAGAAAACTTGGAGCCATGCGGCTGCATGTGAGTTCCACATGGCTCCTCCTTTCCTGCCAGGTCTGGTCCTCAGTTTCTTTGTCTCACTGTGTAACTCTGGCTGCCCTGGAACTCACTCTGTAGACCAGGCTGGCCTTGAACTCACAGACATCCACCTGCATCTGTCTCCTGAGTTCTGGGATTAAAGACATGTGGTCTTTATACCCTGTGTTCCAGTCTCCCACTGTAGCAGAGAAATCAAGCATGCATACTCACAGTGCACAGACTGTGTCACAGTCCTGCCGTCAGAGGTTCAAGGCATGGCATGACCTCCCAGTCAACATTTCCCATCTCATCTCCCAGTGCGCCCATTCACCATTGTTCCACAAACCAGGGTCTGTAAAGCTCTGAATTCTGAGAGAAAGAGAGAGAGAGAGAGAGAGGAGTTTCTATATGGTAATTTTGGAATTATCTGTCTTTGGTTCAGCAGTAATGAGGGGAAAATATAAATATGCCATCCACCTTCTGCTCAATCCTGCCCATTTTCATCTCTGTATCACTTACACTGCATTTACAATCTCTCATGTTAATTTTTAACTTTCAGTGCAGAGTCTCTCAAACGTCAAGGATTGTAGTGTTATGGGTCTGACAATGTTCACCATCACAATAGATCCTTTGGGGATCCAGGGAAAAGGCTATGTTACATTAGTGCTTGTACATGGGTCAGATCACACATTCTATTTTGTCCACACCCCTGCTTCGTCACCTGTACTCACGTGGGCCCTTTGGCTTAGATCACCCTTCCACGTTCTCCACACTCAGCTCTACCTGGCACTGCTCCCACGCTTGCCCACGGAGGTCCCTAGGACAGCTCTGTTGTACATCTCAGATGTCAAGGTCTTCCCAGCTGTCAAGGGTACTGTAAGTCATCCAGTCGAAGGTCCTGAACAATTTTCTCACAGCTTTATTGTCCACTTTACACCGGGGTCTTCAAAATGGCTGCATGCAGAGTAATCCTTAGCTTTTCTATAACCATGTCTGATAGCACCATAAAAACTCAGTAATTACTGGACATGTTCATATGTCTGAAGCACTATAATGAAGTATCCCATGGGGCCTATTTCTCATCCCTGTGTTGAGCAAGGGAGGTGGCTCCAATTAATGATAATCAGACTCATCTACTTGAAAGAAATCCAAAATTACATACTGATTTATTGAACTTACTCTACTGTTCCAAAATCAATTTTTTTTTTTAACAGTTACGAAAACCAAGGTAATGCAGCAATTAGTTCAGTGCTACACACCCGGTGGATGTTCAGTAAATGTAATCTGAATGGATGGATGGCCCACAGGCTGGGAGTCAAGATAAGTGAGCTCCAGCTTCATTCTCCCACAAGTGCATTATAAGGTGTTGGTAGAAATAACTTCCATTCACCAAGCCTCAGTCAGCTCACCTGTAAAATAAAGGAGCAGCCCCAGTTGTTTCTCTGTGTAGGTCTGGCTGTCTTGGAATTTACTTTCTAGAGCAGGCTGGCCTCTGCCTCTCGGATTAAAGACTTGTGCCACCATACCCTGCTTTGGAGCTACTCAAGTTTATCTTTCTAGGATTAATTCCCTGAAGCCCTAAAATTCAACAGTTACTTAGAACTGCTTAATGATCTGGTGTCAAATCAAAAGAAAGGAAAGAAAAATGGAGCTAGTTTTTAGTTTTATTTTTTCTGACCCCTGGCTTATTTCATGCATCGTTGTAGATGGTTTCACACTTACGCTAGTCTAATTTTTCAGGAAGGTAATTTTATGCTCTGTTTCTACACACGAGGCAACCACACTATTAACTTGAGAAGTTTTTGGTTTCCCATCTTGATAGCATGACTACTGTTTTTGGACATTGGGAAGTAGTAGGCACTGCCAAACCAAAGTTAGTAGATAAGGGTCAATGAAATGAGCCACATAGTGACCCTGGTTTTATGTTAAGAGGCAATTACCAGGTCATGTGCACATTTGGGTAGCTTCACTTAACTAAAAAAAAATAGAGACTGGGTAAGCTGAAATATCTAGGAAGTGAGGATCACAACTCCAGAACGTATGGAAATACACAGGAAAAGAACCCCGCTAAAATATTTTGTCAAGTCTTTGATTAATGTAAAACCAAGTGTAACTACTCAAGACCCGGTAGAAGAAGTGAGAAGGAAAAAAGGTATGTGTGTGTGTGTGTGTGTGTGTTGAACAACCCAGAGCTCTCACAAGGTGGGGGAATGATTATGCCATGCAGCTGAAAGCAAGAGTCCTTGGTAGTCCTTTGGAGTACTCAGTAGAGAGAACAGAGTGGTCAAAAGGGAATAAAATACAAAATATTTTTGTAGTGAAAGCTACTTTAGACCCTATCAAGCAAAGCTAAAGATAGGACTCAAAAAGACCAGTAGATTCCTGTGTGAATTAACTGCAGATGAAAATGAAGCTTAATACTCTTTAAAGAAAGACATCAAAGTCCAGATTCTTCACACTATAAAATCACTGTGCTAGTATCTAACCAAAAGGTTATTAGACATATGAAGGAAAAGGAAAACACTGGCCTATGACTAAGAGAAAAAACAGGCAGAAGAAACAGACCCACAAACAACAGAGGTGACATATAAGGAGTTAAATAACCGGGGCAAAACCTGTCAGTAGAGAGCCCAGATTCAAACCCAGGTCTCCTGACGTTTCGTATAGTCCTTCTTTCTTTGCTAGTGTTTATCTGTCCTGTTTGCTTGTGAAAATGTACAGAATTTTGCCACACACCCCCTCATGCAACTTTCCTGTGCTGCTGGTCTGCACAGGAAGAAGACCATCTGAGAAGCCTAGAGCCTTAGACCTGAAGCCCATGCCAGCCACCTTCATGGATAAAATTTCAACAATTCTGTGACTGAACTCTCTTGCACTTTACCTGTCCCACTATAGAACTCCCAGGGCCACTCCTTGGTGATATCTAAGGGCCTCTGGTCCTTAGAGGTGATGGTTTTAGGGAGCATAGTAATTTATGTGTGAATTGTGAGAATATTTACCAGGAAACCAAACCTTCTGCTTCAGTTCCAAGCTGGCAAAAATTTAAGCAAGTGGTGACACAGAAAGCATCAAGGCACAAGCCCCACCTCCTTGCTGGGCGTGTTTTCATATGTGTGCTGCCTTCGAGAGTGTGAGAGAGAATGGTGCAGGGAGTCTAGACCTAGGGTCACTTCCCAGGCTGGGGGCACAGTTTTCCTCCCAGCAATTCACTACACACGTTGTTACCAAAGCAAATATCAAAGCCCTGCAATTTGCTAATTATAGGCGGGATCCTGGGCTTGTGGGCCCAATTAACCACTTGTTCCTCATTTTCTGTGTGTGACCGTAGTCTGCACCCACAATTAGCCACTTGTCTTTTAACTGCCCCATGAGCTGACTGACTCACCTCTAATTCACTCCAGCTATCACCTCCAGATGGCCTTTGGTGTCTCTCTGCCTTCCAGGTTCCCCACTCATCTAAGCCGGCTCTCACCATAGACTAGTGTCAGCGCTCCCAGGGGCAGGGAACAATAAGGTTTCCTGGATTTACTCTTTGTCTCTGCACAGTGTCTGTGAGACCGGAAGCAGCTCCTGTGGGCATCTTGCCTGGCTCCCCAAGGATGCGCTGGAGGCTGTGGCCACATCAGCCTTTGCTCCCAGACAGTCTCCACAGAAGAAAAAAGGAAAATTACAGCTTCTCTGGAGCCGGCTTGCTGCCTATACCCTAGCCAATGTCTTCTCTGTTCCCTGCTCAGTGCAGCCAGCAAGGGCTAAGTCCAGCAAGAACTGATGCCAGCCTGAGAGAGCAAGCCCAGAAGCCGCCAGGATAGATCTTCCAAAGAGCCACTAACTGGAAAAGGAAGAAAACCCCTCATATCCTTCGTTAGGCAGACTACTCAGCAAGCAGAGTCCCCACCCAATTTCTGATGGGTAATTAAATCAATGGTTTCTACCCTCCTTTGTGTCATAGACACCTTGGAAATTCCAGTAGATGCTTCAGAACTTCTCTAATAAGAAATGTTTATGTTCAGCCAACCTGAGGGTGTATGTCAGTAACCCATCGGTAATCCTAGTTACTCAGGAGGCTGAGGCAGGAAGATCACAAAGGCTTGCATGGGCTATGGAGAGAACTCAAAGTCAGGATGAGCAACTTTAGCAAGACCCTGGCTCAAAATAAACATTGTAAACAGGAGTGAAGATTTATTTTAGTGGTAGAGCACTTGCTAGCACGTGTGAGACCCTGTATGTGATCTCCAAAACAGCAAAAAGAGAGGAAGGGAGGGAAAAAGGAAGGAAAAGAGCGGCTTAAATTCATAATCCATTTATTTATTTGTTTACTCATTCAATAAATGATTTAGCACAACTATGTGCTAGGTGGGCACTGTTGAGGAAACTAGGAAAATTTAAGATCACGAATTTGACCAAAATGTCCACTCTCAGAGAGCTTCCATTATAACCAGCAGAAATAGGTGATCAACAATAAATGTAATAAAGTAAAACACAGAATTTGGCAGAGAATAAGTACTATGGGAAAAAAATAAGACCTAGGAAGCAGAGAAAGGAGTGGGAGTGAGGGTCGTATCTTTCAATAGCGTGTACCAGGCAGGCCTTAGGGAGATGTCAAATATGGGCAGAGAACTGAAGAAGAGAAGAGGCTGTGTGCTATCAGAGAAAGGGTGTGGCTGACCAGGGGACAGCCTGAGGCCTTGTCTGGCATTCTGAGGAAAAGTGAGAAAGGCTACTCAGAGGGAGGGAGCCGAACAGTGGGAGGTGTGGACAGAAAGCAGAGAGAACTCAGCCGGCTTAGAGCCTAGTAGGCTCCAAGGACTTGAATTTTCCTGAGTTAAATCAGAAGCCATTGGTGGAATCTGAACAACGGGGTCACATAGTCTGACTGATTTAAGACCTTCAAAGGCTGCTGAAAGGGAGCAAATGGTCCAAGTGAGAGGACAGTGGCCACCACAGCAAGGCTGTGCTGAGCATTCCTGAAGGATGTTGTGTGAGACAGCTCAGGCAGGTAGAATCCCACAGCTTGCCAGTCCTCAGGGTCTCAGCTGTGCATGCAGGTAAAGGGCCTTTGTCAAGGTCGCAGAGGAAAGAAGCAACCCTAATGGGGCAAAGGGAAGAGAGCAGAGTAGTCACCAGGTCGGTCTCAGCTGTATCTAAAAGTTTCATTGGTTTTCAAACATGGAAGTGTGATCAGATGTCCAGATGTTAATTTGATTCCTGGATATCTGTTATAATAGTCAAAAGAACTAATAATTGAAGGAAAGAACAGGGTTCCTCCACATTTTGTCGGCACAGTAGATTCTGCCCATTTTGCCAGCTTCGAAGGTAGTCAGGCTGGGTGCTGGTAGGGAAAGACCCAGTCCTCCAGCTTCCTTCCTGTCTTTCCTCCCAGCAGCCCAGGCACTGGTGAGGAGAGGAAAAGGACCAGGGTGAGCTGGGAAGCCTGGGAGCCAGCCTGCTGGCAGAGGATCCAGGAGGGGCTGACCCCACACATAAGGGAGGCGGGAAGTGTCCAGTGAGAGATGATTGTGGAGCAAAGCCAAGCTGAACCCCCAGCTCCTACTCCCCAGGGGCCATCTCAAGGAGGGCTCCTTGTCCCAGGGACTGGGTCTGAAGCTGGGTTCTGGGACTTTGGCCAACTACAACCTGCAGATCATAGTGATTTTTAGGGTCTAGCATGAAGTCTAATGAGATCAGGCCATCTGATCTGAGTAGAGCTTCCCTGAAGAACAAAACAGCAAGGCTTCCTGGTCCTAGCCCCAAGTCAGCCACCTCCGGACCCATGCCCCAGAAAGAGAATTCCTCCTCATCTCCAGATCTGCCTCTGAGCCTGGGGCAAGATCCCCCGAAGCCATATTTGGCAAAAACTTGTCTCATGTCACAGTTCTGATTAGATGCCAAGAGAAGCATTTCCCAGGCCACAGCTTTAACAAGGCCATGCTTCCTAATTACTAGTTTTCTCCTAATTAAATAAAGGGGGGGTTGGCTCTCACCAGTGATTACTCCACCTTGTAGTACATCTTCCATTTATAGGCGTCTCTCTTCAGAGGGGCCCAAAGTACTTTGTGGATTATTGTCTATGTTTCTCTCGTAACCAACCCTGAGATTCCCAGGGATGGTCATTATCGTACCAGTTTACAGGTGGGAAAAGGGGCACTGGCTGGGGTTAAGCAAAGTGTCCATCAACCTAGTTGGTGGGGCTCAGGGTTCCAAAGCTCTTCTATTTGGAAATAAAGTCATCCCCTGAGAGCAAAACTAGGCTAAAGCAACATAGAGAGAATGGTTGTTTATTGCACGCTTTATGGAGATAATTAACACAGTTTAGTTCTTACAACAGTCCCATAAAGCAGCTAGCGCTGCCGACCTTCCCTTCGAGGACAATGAGCAGTGGTAGGGTTTTCTGCCCGGAGGGACAGCACCCTTCGCTGTAATAGCAGGTAGCAGAGGCTGGCAGACACTGAGCATTTAGTCCTGCGCCAGCCACCTCACATTTATTAACTCATTTTAATGCTTAAAATCATCTTGATGGTGATTATAAGAAGCATTGCCATTTTTTTTCTATGATATCACAGAAAGGCACACAACATGATCCGAGTCACATGGAAGTAATAGCAGCGCCTGCAAGAGCTCAGAGAGTCCTATCACACCACCCAGGAAACGTCAGGGTGCAGTCCCGGGACAGCGTTGACCTCTCTTTCCTCTCTAGGAAACTAGGGTCCTTTCTGCACTCTGGTTTGTGTACAGTCTGGGTGCATGGAAGGCCCAGGAGGCTCTTCCTGAAGTACAGAGGCAAACGTGTGAGGCACTTTCCATTAGCAAATGACACCATAGGAGCTGGTAGGAGCTGGTAGGACACAGGCAGTAGAATCTAAGAGTAATAATCTTCCAAGAGAGATCAGTGAAAGGCTGGCTGTGTGGTAACAGCATCTTGCTTTCCCTTTGGCCAGAACTCTGGTCTCCATGACCCTCTTTCAGAAGCTCCTCCAGGGAATTAGTGCACACTTGCCAACTCCCACCAGGAGGGGATGTCCTGCATAGGGACACAACATCTGGCTCTCTGGCAGCCCAGTCTACCATGTCCACCAGTAAAGTGGCCTGCCAGGCTCAGGCCTCAGAGCAGCAGAGTGAAGCCCCCTCCCCCAATCCACCCCCAAGAATGAAACCCAGGCCCTGCATCCGATCTCAAGTCAAGATTCCATTGGATGGCCAGGTAGCTGCTCCCCCTCACACCTCCCAGTGGCTGGCTGACTACAGCCCTCTTCTGTCATTGCCTGTCCTGAGCCTTCTTCAGGTGCCAGGGAACCCTTCCTGAAGACCACAGGAAATTAAACAGCTGCTAGCCGCTCCCTAATGGACAGATGGACTTAGTTCCTAAGCAAGGTTGGCTGGACCTAAGCATGTCGGAGAGACTAGCCCACAGATCCAGCTCTTTCCAACCAAGCATTTAAGAGGGTCCTGGCTTACCAGGTCTGATCTCCAATTTTCCCAGGTTCTTTTCTGCACCTGCTTGAGGTTGCTGCACACTTGAGGTCTTCAGTGCAACTTCTATCTGGTGTCACATGGCTAGAGCACGGGTGTTGGCCTAGCTTCACACTCCAGCCCTACCTACCACTTACCGTGCTGCCTGGGGAATAAGAATTCTACTTCATAGGATTGCTGCAGGGATCAATGAGTGACTGTATTCAGGTACTGAGAACTGTGCTCAGCACTGAGTAGGCACTGGTAAATAGATAAGTTATCCCCACCAACCCCAAGAACCCATATTGACCCAAGTCTGGCTTTGCATGCCAGTTCCTGTGGTAGACTGAGGCAGCTGGGTTCTGGGAGAAAGTCAGTTTGGGGGAAGAAGCGTGAATACAGGAAAGAGTTTGCCTTCTTAGAGCATTAATATAGTCTTAGCCCATGCTGATAACAAAACTTCAACACAAAAGGGAAAAAGGGATCAGGGACACAGCCCAGAAGGAAGTAACCACTCCCCTGGTCTCACTGGTGGTAATGGATGTGTTAAGTTCCAGCCCAGGGCCTAGGTCACCTCTAGTGCAGGTCTCCGGTGGCTAGGCTCATGGCTCCCCACCCACCACAGCTTTAAATACCACAGGGTTTGGGGTGATGGAGCTGTTTTGTTGGGAACTCAAGTTTCCCCAACCAGCAGGTTGGACAGGTGGTGCAGCTGCTCAGAGGGCCACAAGACAACAAGTCTGTTAGCTCTCCCATCCTAACCCTTCCTGCCTTCCTGTCACAAAGAGCAAGCCCCTGGGAGGTGTCATTGGTCCGCCAAGGAACAGAGAGACAGACACAAATGAAAAGAGGGACCCTAAATTCGAAGAACTGCTTCTTTGTGAATACCACTCACTTCCTGTGGGCCTTGGCGTTCAGTCAGTACCACCCCGAGTTCTTTTTCAATAGGCAGTTCTAAGAGAAAAACCTACATCTGAGCAGGAAGCACGGAGCCATTTAACCTTGAAAGTCAGACTTCATTTTTTGTTAATATATTTGGGCTTAAGCTGGAGCCCTCTCTACACAATAAAAATAGAGGCAGTGAACAACACTTTCCCCACCTGTGTTTTCTTTGGATTGCATATTTTCCATTGTAAACAAGAAAGCACAGATTGGAAATCCATTCATTCCTTCATAAGAAGTCCTCCAGTTGGGGGTTATGTGTGTTTTCAATCAGAGGAAACTAAAAACAGCCGTTGAAAGATCACCACATCCCATGCTCCGAAGCACCAAGACTCAAAACATCCTTTTTTCTCCTCTGCAGATAATTCTGTATAAAACCCAAGATTTTTTAAATGCAGCCACTAATTAGAATCGCCACTTAATTTTTACTATGTTTCCCTTTTGTCTCATTTGTAGTCATATCAAGACGTTTGTTGAGAGAGTCTCACTGGGTAGGCCAGGCTTGCCATCCTCCTGCCTCAGCCTCCCCAAAACTAGGAGTGAAAGCATGGGCCGTCACACCCAGCACCATGGGATTTATTTATTATTTTATTTTTCTTTATTATAGTTTTGGAAATAGGGTCTTACTACGGCACCCCGGCTAGCCGTGAACTCGTAGGGATGGTTCTACCTCAGCCTCCCAAGTGCCAGGATTAAAGGCATGAGCCACCAATGCCTGGCTAGGATGTATTTGTTTTTAGTTCCTGGCTTGCAGATGAGAAAGTCTCAGACAGAATGAACGGTGGTTAGAAAGCCACACAGCTTTTCTGACTGTGCTGAGAGCTGCAAAGCTGTGCCCTGCTCATCACAGCAGACCTCAGTGTTCCAAATCCAAGCTTCTTAAACCACGGGCTGCAACACTGTGATGGGCTGCGTACATGTATATTGGGTGGAGTGTGCAAAAAACTTAGCAACAACAAAAGTTTCTGAGTGTACAACAATCAAAAATTAACTCAAGCCAGGAAGAGGTGGTACGTACCTTTAATCCAAGCAGACGCAGACAGGTCTCTGTGAGTTCGAGGCCAGCCTGGTCTACAGAGTGAGTTTCAGGACAGGCAGAGTTACAACAGAGAAACCTTATCTTGAAAAAACAAACAAAAAACAAAACAAAATTAATGCAATGTCAATCGACTCTGCCTGAAATACTTCGGCTCAGATCTGAGACTCAGATCTGAGGTTATGTTTGTTTGGGTTTTGTTTTATTTCATTCCAAACTTTTTATTTATTTAAACTTTTTATTTTAAAACTGTGTGTGTGCACGCGCGGGTATCTGGGGAGGCCAGTCAGCAGATCATCCTGGAGCTGGAGCCATCCAAATGAATGCTAAGAATGCAAGTTGGGTCTCTGCAAGAGCAGTAAGAACTCTTAACCAATAAGACATCTCTCCATCCCCGACATGGTTTAATTGTTTGTGTGTGAGAGCATGTGCGTGCCATAGCACACCTGGAGGGTCAGAAGACAACTTCAGAGTCGGGTCTCTTCTACCCCGATGTTGGGTGAATCACAGGGATTGAAATCAGGTTGTCGAACTTGGCGGCAAGTGACTTTACCTGCTGGGCCACCTCACCAACTTTTGGTTTTTTTTTTTTTTTTTCCCTGACATAAGGTCTTACTATATAGCTTTGGATGGCTTGGAACCCACTATGTAGAGGTCTGCCCGCCTCCAACTCCCCAGCCCTGTAGTTAAAAGTGTGTGCTACCACACCTGGCTTGTGTAGTGCTGGGAACCCTACTTATGTGCTATGAGCTGCAGTGTTTTTACTGTACGAAGTTTTTCTACTCTTATGGAAACAAATTGATTTAGTTAAAGCAAAGACTTTGTTTCTTCCTTCCTTTCTTTCATTTTTTTTTTTTTTTTTGAGACAGAGTTTTTCTGTGTAACTCTGTCTGTCCTGGAACTCACTCTGTAGACCAGGCTGGCCTCAAACTCAGAGATCCTCCTGCCTCTGCCTCCCGAGTGCTGGGATTAAAGACCTGTGCCAATATGCCTGGCCTTAGAACAATATCTGTCAATTATCATTACGTGGCATTGACCTATCCAACGTATCTTTCGACAGTCTTGTTGGAATGTTTGATTTTTCAAATTACTTCTCAAGTTGTAGATTTGAGTTCCAAAAATAAACATTCAGTGGATATTGGCGTGGAGTTAGGAAGGCCTTTCCAACAATCTCTGAAATTAACTAAATGTGCTTCTGGCATTTTGTACTGTAAGTGAAGCAGTATTCTCAGCAAAGAGCGTTAAAGATGTTGAGTCCTGCAGCATCAGGACTGTTACTGTTAGATCCTGTTAGATCCTGTTAGATCCTGTTAGCATCAGGATCAAACTCATGATGTAAAATGCGCTTCTCTCTTTACTAAGAAAACGCAAATTTACTTTTGTCCCTAAACAATGGTAAAATTATACATTTACCAAAGGATTGTTTTAAAATGGAATTCTACAGTTTATTTTCAAGGAGTGGTTTGTATATCTGTATACCTAGGGTCATATACACATTTATTGGGAAGAAAGGGTTAGTGAGTGGGGACAGTTTGACGGCAGTGCATCCTACCCGCTCTGATCCCATCACTTTCAAGGTAGCTTTTGGAAAGAGGCACGAGGTGAAAAGGTATCAGTTTCTAGGGCAGATTCTGCCTTTCTCTTCCTATGTGGTCTTCATAGGCCTCAGAGCCTCAGTTCCCTCAGTCTAAAAGGAAACAGCACATCTAGAGTCCTGTCTAGCTCTGACATCTAGATATTTCTTTAATTAGAAGCTTGAAGTCTGGTCAGTCTGTTATTCAGCGGTGCATCAGCCATACTCCCTGATCCCAGGGATGTGGTTCTCATCAATGGCTGCACAGTAGAATCTCCTAAAGACCTTTAAAAAATACTGCTGCTCAGTCCACTGCTACACACACACACACACACACACACACACACACACACACACACACACACACACACACACACTCTTTCTGCTTTAATTAGCCTGCAGTGTGGTCCAGGTATCAGAATTTCTCTAACGTTCCCAGGTGAATGTATAGCCAGGGTTAAACATTGATCTAACCCAGAAAACCACTCCAATTTCATCCACCCCGTCACGCTTTTGTAATGTAGTCACTGTGCCTGGAGTGTCTTGTTATAAAATCCAGTAACATTCATGCTTCCAGAGTCAATCTCAAAACAGATGAGAATTTTTGTTTTATCTCATTGTGTACTTTGCCTAACTGAATTACGGCATCTCACCAAAGTTTGAAATTACAGTTAGTGTAGTTGTGTGTGTGTTTGTGCATCCTATTGCTGCTGTAATTGGTGATGATGGTGTTGATTTGTTCCTCAGGAACAGAGATGAATGAATTCCATAAAAACCAAGAGTTTCACCAGGTGGTGGTGCAAGCCTTTACTCTCAGCACTCTCTCTAAGTTCAAGGCCAGCCTGGTCTACAGAGTGAGTTCCAAGACAGCAGGACAGGCAGGGCTATATAGAGAAACTCTGTCTCAACAACAACAACAACAAAAATCAGCTTCTACTGCAATCTGATCCAATAATTGATCAACAGTTCTGAAGAAATAACACAACATATTGATTTAACCCAGAAACAATACACTCTTGGAAACAGCTTGCATTAGTCCTAGCCTGAGAATCTGGCCTGAGCTGGAAGCAGTTAGAGGTATGAGAGCCTGGTGAGAGGTCAGCCCAGAGCCACTGGGACTCACAGAATACCCATCTTGTACACTGTCAGTCCTTCTTGCATCTGCTCTAAAACACTGACCAAAAGCAACTTAAGGAGGAAAGGGTTTATTTCATCTTACAGCTTGTAGTCCCTCATAGAGAAATCTAAGACAGGAACTCAAGGCAGGAACCTTGAGACAGGAACCCCCTGGAGGAGTGCTTCTAACTGACTTGTTCCTCATGGCTTGCTCCGCCTGCGTTCTCATACCACCCAGGACCATACTGCCCAGGGGTGACACCATCCACAATGGGTAAGGCCCTCCCGCATCAATGATTAATCAGAAAAAATGTCCCCACAGATCTTGCCTACAGGCCTATCTGATGAAGGTGATCCCTCACCTTCCCTTTTCCCAGATGATTCCAGTTTGTGTCAAGTTCACAAAGCACTAACCAGCAAGCATCTATTAGACGGAGGCAGAGTCTCCAAAACACTGAATCTACAAGTGACTCAACCACATAAATCCAGTCCAGGAGACTCCAATATCTGCCCCCCCCCCACTCCCTCTCTCTCTCTCTCTCTTTCTCTCTCTCTCTCTTTGGATTTCAAGACAGGATTTCCTGGCTGTCCTGAAACTTCCTTTGTAGACTGTGCTGTCCTCAAATTCAAAGATCCACCTGCCTCTGCGTTCCTTTGTGCTGGGATTAAAGGCGTGCGCCACCATGCCTGACCCAAACACTCATACATGAAAAGGGACTACTGATTCCTGATCTATAGAGGAAATCTGGAGTGTGCTCCCTGTGAGCATCTATAAAATTTTAGGACTTCCTTAATTTACGTTTCTCTTACTGTGAGCAGAGATCAGTGGGAGAGTGCTTACCTAGGATATGAAAGGCCCTGGATTTGATCTATAACACTGAAGGGGGGGGGGCAGGAAGAAAGAGAGAAAGAAAGGAAGGAAAGAAGAAAGAAAGAAGAAAATAAAGTTTTCTCTTGTTATTTTTTATGAGCCTTCAAGATCCATCACACAACCACACACACACAAGGAAATAGAGGTTACACATACTCATACTAAAGCCTTTGGTGTTTACAAATATGTTATTGTTTGCATACAGTTTGCCCTCCCCGCTGCAACTTCTGCAAGAGTTGAACCCCTGAACCCTGTGTTAACGTTGAAAGGGTGAATGTAACCCTGTGATGGTGTTTAGAAGATAAGGCCTTTGGTTCAGACGAAGTCCTTATGGTGAAGCCCAAATAACTGACTCATGGTGACTTTTTAAGAAGAGAGACAGAGACCACATCACACGGGCCTGGAGACAGCCCTACCTGTTTAGTCACGTGGCGCTGTGCGCTACCTCAGGACTGCCAGCAGGCCCTCCACCAGTACTGAGCAGATGATAGACAGTGGGATGCCAGTAACAAAACTCAAGCTACAAGCTGCTTTTCTTGTATTGGCGTGTCCCAGGTATTTCAGCATCGTAAGGGACAACTGACGAATTAAATACACATCTCACACACACACACACACACACACACACACACACACACACACACACGGAGGCAAGTCTGTAGTTCCGCTCAGCCTCTGATGACGTCATTAAGGTGGGTGAATCACTGCCTTCAGTATCATGTGCTTCTATAACTAGAACGGCGAGTCTAACATCTGCGGCAAGACCCAAATAGGAGCCACTGTCAGTTCTGTGCTGCTAAAGTCTTCACCTTGTAAACAATCTCAATCCACAAAACAAGTAGCAATTCTGCTTAATGTAAAAATGTTACAATTGCCTTACACACTGAACTGCTGCTTCTCTGCTTGGCAGCAGACATTCCCATTGCTTTTCTGGCTCAGTTTTGAGGTTGTCTTTACCACAGCACCACTTGCATTAGTTAATATTTTCATGAGTGATAAGAAACCCAAGATCATGTTCTAATACAATTCTCATCCAAAGAATGGGGGTGAATTTATTCCAGTAAACTAAAGGTGAAAATCTGGGCGGAGGAACATAGAAATTGCTAACAGAAATGTTCATGATAAGGTCTGCATTAAAAAACAAAACTAGGACAGCACAGGTACAAACCGACTGACTATATCTGCTTAAATAAAACTTGGAGCTAACACCTTGTCAACCCAGATACACTGCCAGGCATACAGCAGAACTGGGCCTACGCTTTAAAAAAATAAAGCAAAAGAAGGTCAGTCCAGATGAGAGAGAAACTCTCTGAAATAAAAGATCTTAACAATTGTGTGAAAATGGATCAGAAACGCTGACCTTGAGGAAAAGATTTAATAGTACAGTTTCCATAGCAGGAAATGACTTTCCTCCTATTTTTTCTTATATACGATAAAATGTAGTCAGGGTCTGGTGACAGAAATAACCTAATGAAAATGTGTTTTGTCCCATCTAATCCAAAAAGTATTTATTGAGCAGTTACTAGATGCCAGGCAGGCCTTCACTGATCAGGAGGTGTGGTTCTGGGTAGATCTTGGTCACATTCCATAAGGTGGCTTACAGGGGGGTCCCAGCTGAGGTTCCTAACCACAGCTGAACAGCTAACAAACACAGGGGGAGCTAACAAACTGAGTGGAGGGGCAAAAGACCTGAGGAAAACTAGGATACGCCACTAGCTTTGAGCCAAGGTTATTTTATGGTGCTGTTGGGAACTAAGCTGACCTGCAAATGATTTCTCAGAACAAATGCTAGGTAAATACTCCAAGAAGACTGAAATAGAGGATCTGAGAAAGAATAAACCCAGGTCCCTGGTCCTCCAGAGACTTCCAGCCAGGTTTCCAGGTAAGATGGAAATCAGATGAGTTTACTCTGGGGCGTATCACCTGTGTATGGCAAGTAAAAACTGCTAGCGATAGGTTCTCTTCAAGAGAAACTGCAGAGAGCATTTCTGAACCACTCTTGAAGAATGCTGCTTTCAGCCCAGGACAAGTTGACTTTATCATCTCTCAGGACCACCTTCCTACTCAGTCAGCACTAATGAAGCTGACTTTGAAGTAGACAAGTATATAGAGTGTCTTTATTTATTTATTTATTTACTTACTTACTTACTTACTTACTTACTTACTTACTTACTTAGTTTTGAGACAGGATCTCTCTACATAGCCCTGCTTGTCCTGGAACTCTCTCTGTAGACCAGACTGACCTCAAACTCAGAGATCTGCCTGCCTCTGCCTCCCGAATGCTGGGATTAAAAGCATGTGCCTTCATGCCTACCTCTGACAGTATCTCTTACATGTAACCCTTTGGAGAAGCTATGGATGTATAATGGAGTGAACCCAAAGTAGAGATGAAGCCTACTGAACAAAGGTTCACTGAATCCAAGCTGCTCAGCAAGCTTAAACGGGATGATCAACTGATCAAGACTAGCCTGGGCAACAGCGTAAGATCCCATCTCTAAAAAGGAAAGAGAAGAAAAGAAAGGAAGAGGGTAGCGGGGAAGGGGAGAGAAAAAGAGAATAATAAAGAAAGGAGAGTGGCCTGGCAGTGGGGGCACACACTTTTAATTCCAGCACTCGGGAAGCAGAGGCCAGTAGAATTCTATGAGTTCGAGGCCAGCCTGGTCTACAGAGTGAGTTCCAGGACAGCGAGGGATACAACAGAGAAATCCTGTCTCAAAACACACACATGCACACACACACACACACACACACACACACACACACACACACAAGAAAAGAAAAAGAAAAGGAAAGAAAGAAAGAGAAAAGAGAGTGGTTGAGAGAAAAAGAGAGAATAAGTCTTTAGTAACCAGTAGACAAGAATTAGTTCAAGCCATCATTGAAAGAGGTCCTATTTCATTGCTTATCCACATGGATGTCTTCAGCCACCCAGCCTGGACTGTGCTCCTGTGTAATTCTCACAGGACTTGGGCTGTCTCCCCAGATCTCACATCACAGCCAGGTCTGTTTCAACCCTAAACAGGTCATGGTTACATATATGCCCATCCTCATGAGTCTGGAGATCCTAACTCTGAATGGCACATTCAACCACCCCTTTCTTTCTTTCTCCTCCTTCTCTCCTCTAGGGCTCTTCTTCTGGGGTGCCTATATGATGGGCTGAGCCCTGTCTAAGCAGTAGACAGCTCAAACTCTGACCAGAAAATTTGGAGACCAAGTCCAGCTTGGCCACCAATGAATTACTGACCTTGCAAACTGAACTTCTGCTTGGAAAACTTTAGTGCTTTTGTGTATAGGAAGAAGAAGATGTTCTGCAAAGCTCAGCCCTAATTCTGTATGATCCTATAGATTCTGGTACATGCTAAAATCCCCCTCTACATATGCCCCCACTTTTTCTTTCATCTGTGTTTTAACTAGCAGACTAAATGGTGCTATTTTAAATAAATCAAATGCATAACTTCAAACACACAAACTCCAAATTCCTGCTCTTATACCAATCTGGGTAAATGATCCTAAACCAATCATTTTATTCCAACAGTTTCAACATGAAGTTGACCCTAATTCTAACAGAAAATAATAACCCATTATATCGGGGTCCATTTTACAGAAGTTAATTCAGTGCAATAACCCAGCTAGTCAACAAATTGTTCCCCTGCCACAGAGACCAATAGTTCACTCAGAGGGAGGAGAGGGAGGCGGCAGGCCAGGGGGGGGGGGGAGAGGGTAGGGGAGAGGGAGAAGAGGAGGAGGGAAAGGAATAGGAGGACAGAGGGGAGGAGGAAGGAGGTGTTCAGTAGAGAGAGCCAGGAGAAGAAGCACTGTGGAAAGGAGATCAGGAAGACTGACCACTGGACCCTTTCATCTGCTACTCAGGGCTTTGGGTTTTACCTCTGAGCTGCTGCTCCTTCCCTGCCCTCTCCTGCCCTTTCCCCTACTAAAGCTTCCCTAAAAAAGAACATCCTGTCCATTGTAATCACTCTCCAGCTGTTTGATCTTTTTAAATGCCTCTCACTTGTCTGTGGCATGTGCTCCAACCAGAAAATAGACCTTGGGCCTTCAGCATGGAAAGAAGTATTAAATGGCAAAAATCTACCTAGGGCCAGGGTGTGGGCAGCCCTCCAAGATAGCACTGATGGCTGGAGGGCCTGGAGGCCTGGGATGGTTCCAATCTAAAACAGTCCTCCCCCGCACCCCCACCCAGTACCCTCACATATGTGAGACCATGTGCCCCTATTTGGGCTTGGAAAATATAGCTCCACACTCGCTCTCTGACCCACAGTCAACACCATGGCGTGGACAGTGCCCAGATATTGAAGCCAAATGGTCTCCAGTCAGCCGGCTAACTTACTATGTGAAGCTTTGAGAAGCTTCTGTTCTTTCTGGGCCTCAGTTTCTTCATCTAGAAACTTTTCTCCCTATAAGTTGATCTCAACTTATCAGAAGAACCACTGCTCACAGTTTGCATCTTCCTGCCAGCCTGCCCACAGCATCGCATTGCTTTGAGTTGCTGCTACAGTAAAATCTGAGTCATTCTTATTGAAAATACTCACTTGAGTGTATAGTCAGAGTACCATTTTTAACAGTCATAGAAACAACAACCAAAACACCCAGATAGATGTAAACATATCCCTTTCTCCTGCCTTCCCATTCAGCATCCTCTCCACTTCTCAGAATTCAGTCCGGGTCCACTGCCCAGTTTGACATGGGCTGACCCTGCCCTAGCCATGCCAGGGTATGTGTGGTGTGTGTGTGGGGGGGATCACCAGGATCACTGTTAGAAGCTCCAGGCGGCATCTGCCTCTGCTCTCATTCTCTGTCACCCACTGGCAGAAGCATGGAGTCAGACAAGTACTACATCTGACTCTGTCCCTACAAAACTGTTCGGTGACTCTTGGCTGATCACTTGACTTTACCCAGCCTCAGTCTCCCTATATGTGGATTAGAACTGGGTCTCCCGTGCCTTGTGCCCGTGGAAGCATTTTCAGAGCTTTACCTCGGACACACCATTACGCACTTGTTCTCTGCTCTCTGACTTTCTCCAGCTATTTTCAGGCATCACAATGTCACACTTACAAACCCAGCATCCAAAGTTCTCCAGAATCTGCTGCTCCCCAAGTTTCTTGAATTGACTCCCCAAATAGCAGTCTTCTGAAACAAACCAGGCTTGCTCCTCAGTGCTTACTAGTTCCGGCCCTGTTTATGCCCATATTTCCCTGTCACCAGGCCGGCCAGCCATGCCTCAGCTTCAGCATTCACTCCTTGGAACCCACCTAAGCCTATCCACTGTTGTGGACTGAATTGCGCCTCCTCCAACTCAGGCCAAAATCTAACCTCAGTGTAACCATATTTGGGAGCAGGCTTTGTAGATGTTGTCTGAGGTCAGGACAGCACTCTAATCTGACAGGACCGGTGTCCTGGTAAAAAGAGGCATGGTAGAACTCCTGTCATGGAAGGACAGAGAGAAAGGAGCTCCCTACAAACCAAGAAAAGAGACTCCACTAAGATCAAGTCACCTGGGCCTTGTTCTTTGACTTCAGCATCCAGGACTACATGCCAATCAGTATCTGTCGACAGTCTCTGGTATTTTTTGCAATTGTGTATGGATTAATGACAGGGATATGTCACTGATGTTATCATTATGGGAACTTCATAGTGTGTACTTAAAAAAGTAAGATGACTCAGGTGTCACTAGATGATATACTCTTAGGGAACCACTGCCATGTATGCACCCCATTGTTAACTGAAGCTTCATTACTCAGAGCTTGTGGCACACACAAAGGCAAATACAGCACCCAAATATCAACTCAATGTCTTCTCCTTCTCTCTCTCTCTCTCTTGTTTTCTTTTCTTTTTCCTCCTCCGTCTCTTCCTCATAAGATTCCAATATAAAGCAGAGGCTGGCCTCAAACTTGTGATCCTCCTGTCTCAGCCTCCTAAGTGCTGGGATCATACGTATGCCACCACACCCTACTCAAATTACGTTTTACAGGAAAGAGGTTTGAGACAAGGCAAGATTAGCCTGCCCCAGGTCACAGGTCTGGGCAATAAGGTTCTGAACCTGTGATAAATGGCGTTGACAAGCAAGGGCTGGTGCAGTCAGCCGGAAGAGCGGTTGTCATAAGTGGTTGTTGATGGGGGTTACAGAAAAAGGTAACACTCTACAGATGAGAAGTTGTGGGAGAGAAAAGGGACAGACTGTGAGTAAGCCATAAGCAGGGACAAGAAGCAGGTGTAGGGGGACTTCAGGAAGACAGCTGTTGAACTGGATTAGGCCAACCTGGGAAAACCCACAGAGGCCAGACCTCAGCCCCCACAGTGAAGGACAAGCAAGGGGAAGAAATAGAAAGTGCTGGGGAGAGCTGCGGAGACTCTACCCACCAGAACCCTAGGGTGATGCGCCCCATCCCCAACCCCCAGAGAGCCAGCAGGAGGCAAAGCAAAGCAGTTGAGTCCCAGGACCTGAGGTTTGTTTGCCCCATCTCATCTGCTGGGGTTCCAACTGCCCTGGAAGGCAGCCTTGGCTTCAGAGAAGAGGCACTCGGCCTAGGAGAGGAGAACTGGGCTTGGCACAAGGTGCACTGAGCTGTCTCCAGTCCTGGATGGCTGCCACCCAGTGTGTGACTTTGCCTACATCTCCCTGCATGGCTAGGCATAGAAGGCCTTGGCCTGGGTGACTTCTGGATCCATGTGACTCTCACTGGAGGGCTGGAAGGGAGGCTGACCCCGCACGGAGGTGCAGGGCTCTTGCCTGGCTCCCTGGGAAGGGTCAGGCAGAATGGAACCTCCTGCTCAGAGCTGGCAGGGACCAGACCCTCAGCGTCACACAACCCCAGCGAGTCCTTCCCCGAAAGAGGTCACCGCCCGGGAGAGCTCAGAACAGGGCCTCTCTGTGGCTGGGCCCGGCCTGGTGGAGCAGCAGGACGCAGAGGGACGGCGGGGGCAGGAGAAGGGCGTGCCAGGCGGCTCGCTGCGGGTGGCGCGGCGGCCCCGGGTCGCGGGCAGGGCCGGCGTGTGGGCGGAGAGGCGGCGCACGCTCGGAAGTGGCCCCGGGCGGCCTCCCGGGCGGGCGGCTCCTGTTTCCCGGCTCCCGGGCGGGCGGGCGCGGGCCAGCTGCTGGGAGGTGAGCGGAGCAGCGTTTTCCCACAGTCTGGGGCGGTGACACATGGCGCTCACACATTCCACAGCCGGCGGCCGCGCCAGGCCTGGCGGTGAGTCAAGGCAGGCAGCGCGGGGAGCTGCCGAGAGCAGGTTCCGACTTTGGCACCCGGCGCGCCGCCTTCCCGCCTTGGCCAGCTGGGCGGGGGCGGAGGGGACGCCGTTTAACCCTTGGCTGGCTAGGCGTGTCGCAGCAGAGGCTCCGATGCATGCCCAGTGAGTGGGTGAACTGATGCACCCCCACTGGGGAACCGACTCATGCATGTTACACACCTATCGGCGACCATGCTCACCGTCTCCCTGAGCTCCCTTTGTTTCTTGATGGTGGTGGTGGTGTGTGTGTGGGGCGGGGGTAGTTTCTCACTCTCCAAACTTAGCTGAACTCACTGTGGTCTCGAACTTGTGGCCATGCTTCTAGTTACAAAGCAGAAAACTTCACTCCGGAGAAGTTGCTCCTTGTGGAGGTGCCACTCCCGGCTTCTAGATTCAGAAAGAACTGTGGAGGGGTGGGGGAAGGCTTACCTTTACTGTCCCTCCACCCAGACTCCCACTTCTGAGCCTATCCGCTGTGCCAGGACCCGCCCCCACATGTGTTTATTGTCTAGATCACAGCTCCTTCTGGCTGCAGTTGTATAGATAGAAGAAAACCACTGGAAGCCTGTGGGGCAAATGTGCACCCCCACACACAAAACGGGGGGGGGGGACTGTGGCTGTGGTGGGTGTTGGCCCCATGGGAAAGCTGAGCACTCTAAACATGGTTTGACCTTGGGTGTGTGTGAACTCTACATGACTCCCGCAGCTGTTGCAGCGTTCATCCCACCCTGAAGCGCACCTACCAATCCTGAGACCCAACCCCGCCGCTCCTCTCACACTTGAAGGCCCTACAGACGGAGGTCCAAACTTTTTTTTCTTTTGAGACGGGGGTGGGGGGGTGGGGAGGGTTGTCCGTGGGAGGAGTGAGGGTTGTCCTGCTGTGTAGCCCAGGCTGGCCCTGGAACTTACAGGGGTGTGCCATCATACCCCATACCTGGTTTATACCCAAAGAGACCTAGAGAGGTGAAATCATCTTCCAGAAACCGTCAACTTCGTCTCAGTGTTTAGATGTAGTTCAATCCCCCCCCTCACCCCACCCCCGCACATAACCTTTCTCACCTCCCGTAGCTGGCATTTGTGTGTCTCTACATAGACCTGCCTGCTCGCCATTTCTAAGCAAAAACGTAAAGTGGATCTCGAATGGCTCAGATTTTGGTCGAACCTGGTAGGACTTTTCAAACTCTGTTGGTTGGGGAAATAAACTAAACCCTAGCCTCTGACTCCAGTTAGTAGGTTCTCAGTTATGCCGATGTGTGGTGTTCCCTCTGGTGATGGGTAATCAGTCAACATTCACCACCACAGGGTGGATGGACGTGGCAGGGTGCAGATGACTACAGAGGGCACTGAGAGCAGAGGAGAAAGGTGACTCTGAAGTCCCTCATCTCCAGCTGGGGCTCTCGACCAAGCAATTGGAAAGTCTCCTACGGAAACATTTCTATCGTAGTGTGATAAAAGACAAGAGAACCAAGTGGGGGTTCTGCCCCAGCTGCCATGGTCTCATGGTCATCACGACTGGTGTGCTTCCATTAATCTGCAAGGGCATATGAACACAACCACCCAGGGTGCCCCGCCCCAGTTTGCCTTATTCCTCACAGCCTGATATTTTAAAGAGTGGCCACATTGTTGCATGTCTCCGTAGATCATCCCTTTTCATCGCTGAGTTGTATTCCATCACGTGGGCCATGAGGAACAGAGCTGCTGTTTCACCTAGGGAGCTTTCTTGTCTGAGGTGGACAGGGACCAGCTAGCAAATGCAGTTGTGCTGACTCCATTCCACCTTTGCTTTCCAGTGATGTTGTGCTGACATCTTCAAACTGGTCATGGTAGGAGAATTTGCATCAGGAAGCAGTCAGTTACAGTCAGGCTTTCCTTCTGAACCGTCCATTATTAAACGCTCAATGTATACCACCTAGTAGGTGCGTTTGACTTTTTTAAAAAATGGTTTTTGAGACAGGGTCTGTCTACATAGAGTTGGCTATCTTGGAATTCACTCTGTAGACCAGACTGGCCTCGAACTCACATAGATCCACCTGCCTCTGCCTCCCCAGTCCTGAGATCAAAGGCATGCGCCACCACAACTGGTTTGTATTCAACTTTTAAAGAAAACTCCCAGCATTTCAGTGTCTGCTCCTCCTCAGATCAGGGTTAGAGAGGCTGAGGCTCTGTCACCCCACACCCTCTCCGGCATCTGGCATCTGAAGTTTTTTATTTCAGCCCCTGTGCTTTGATTTGCTTTCTCTAGTTGCTGATGAAGACAGAAACCTTCTCATGTGCTGGCTGTGGCCACTTGCCCCTCTTTTTTTGTAAGGGCCATTCAAAAACTTGGCCCTTTTCTCTGTGTATTCTGAGTGACAGGAGTCCCACTGTGTTTCCTGTAGAAGTCTTCTGTCAGGTGAATATGTGTGAATATTTTTTCCAGGTCTGTGTTTGTCTGTTTCCATTCCTGATGGCATTTTGTGTGCATGAACAGACATGTTTACCTTTTATGACGTTATTATTATTTGTTAATGTATGGCTCCTGATTTCTGCATCACATCTAAGGCACCAGGTTATACTTCATCAGCCCGGAGGCATGGCCTTTACGGTGTCTGTCTGGAGAACCGCTCAGGACAGCTGCGCTTTCAGTGAGCCCTCAAGAGCACATCTGGAAACGTTATGCCCAATAAAGCGGTGTTGGGAGGTGGAGCCTGAAGAGGCTTCAGCCACGAGGGAGGAGTGGACAGGTTGCTGCTGCTAGCTTAGGAGTGGGTTGTGAGCATAGCAGTGCAGACTGCATGTAATGTGTGTTTGTGTGTACAAGTCTGTCCCTCTCTCTCTTTGTGTCTTTCCAGTACAGGATGGCACAGGAAGGCACTCTTCAGATGCTGATCCCTTCATCTTGGCCTTTCCAGACTCCAGAACCATGAGCCAGTACATTTATGCTCACTATAAAGTTCTGTGTTCTTTTGTTACAGAGCATAAGATAGACCAAGACAGAGGCACAGCATAAAAGTCACTTCAGGGACCCTCCCTGAACATATTGGCAGTGTTCTCTGAAAGCAGAAATGGAACAGGGTCAGCATAACTGCATTTGCTAGCTGGTCTCTGTCCACCTCAGCCCACCATGCATCTGTGACATGGTCTAGCAACCCTACTCCTGTGTGTTTTCTAAGAGAAGTGGAAACATACATCCATGAAAGCTCCCTAGGTGAATGAACAGCTCTGTTCCTCATGGCCCACACTTACATGCAAGAGAATTGGGAAGTTAGCTGCACCAGTCACAGGAAGGAATACTACTCAGCGATGAAAAGGAATAATCTATGGAGACATGCAACAATGTGGCTACTCTTTACAATATCAGGCTGTGAGGAATAAGGCAAACTGGGGCGGAGCACCCTGGGTGGTTGTGTTCATATGCCCTTGCAGAATAGTGGAAGCACACCAGTCGTGATGACCATGAGACCATGGCTGCTGGGGTGGAAATGGGGAGATAGGATAGACTGGACCTACTATGTGTTGTTTAGACTACAGCTATAACTCAGCAGCAGAGCACTACCCTGGCTTGTGAGAAATCCTGGGTCCAATTCCTGTCACTGGGGGAGGGAGGAGAGAAAAAAAGAAACTATTGGTCAGAGTGGAACCCTGGGGATCAGAGCCTTTTGATGTATAAAATTAGACATTTATTTTTTTAATTAATTACAACTGGTAAGCCTGGCTTTTCCTCCTCCTGAGTGCTCTGGGCTCCTTAGAAGCAGAGGATCATGGGCCAACATGGGAGCCACAAGGCAGCTGGCTCACAACAGGGGCTCTAGGGAGTAAACTGGGTTTCTCTTATTTTCTTTTAGAAAAATCAACAAAGCATTATTTGCTCTGCCGCCTTCTGTGGTTACTAGTTCCGCTGGCCACAGGGCAGAGCGGATCCCTTCCAGGCTGAACGGCCGGAAGACAGTGGGGCCAGCTGGCTTGCTCTTCCCTCAGCCGGGTTCGTCTTTCTCTGAGCCCCACTACTCCTGCCCCCAGTTTTGAGGATTCCATTTTCCAAACTTGCAAAATGACTATAAGGTAGGTCTCTCACTCCTCACATCTACCTCCAACTCTCTCTTGCTCCCATTCACATCCTTCTATCCCGCTATATAAATTTACTTTAAAACATACCCAGGCAGATATGTTCATTATTTAACAGCTCAGATCAGTGAGGAATCCCTGACTCCCAGAATTCTACCAGCCATTCAAGCACAAAAGTGTGATTCAGTGATCTGTCAAAGTCAGCCAATGTGCTGAGTTTGGGGAACTTGAGTTCAATCATCTTATTTATAAAATAGGGATAAAAATTCCTGGGGCGGGGTCTATTTTCAGGGTGAAATGAGAAGCTTGGAAGCGCCTGCCAGGCGAGGAGTTCAGGGTTTGACTGTTTTCTTTTCCATGCTCCATTGTAACGAGTCCCTACAGAAGCACTTCAATGATGCCACCTTAAGAGCCTCGAGTGAGTCTCCCATGTCACACACAGGATGAGGAGCTAGGCCCAATCCACAGCCCAGGCCACCACAGTCTTCCAGTGTGCCCTCTACCCCCCACAGCCCAGGAGAGGAGACCAGCTGGCCCGGGGCCACTGCACTTCACTGGCCACCACTGTACTTCTAGAAAAGAGGCCAAGGAAGGGGGCCAGGCTCAGGAAGGTAGGCAGGCTTTCTGTGGTTTCTCATCTACTCTCCCATGTACTTGGTTTCTTAGGGACATTACACATCCTTGACATTTCATCTTTATAAAGCTTCTTGTAGAACTCTGGAGACCAACTAGAAACACTGGTAAAATTTCATGTGACACGCGGGGCTTACTCTTGCTTTTCCATATTTTCTACACGTGTGCTTTCCCCTAACAAAATGTGTTAGTCATTGCACTGTTGCTCCAGCCCTCCTGACTCCTGACTTCATTCTCTTTCAAGCTCTCTGTGTCAAAGATGGCTGCCTACCTGCCCTCCAGCCCTCCAGAAAGCCACTGGCCGTTCTCCTTAGCTTGCTCCTCAGAACTGTTTCTTTCTTTCTTTTTAAGATTCATTTATTTGATTTTATATGTATGAGTGTTCTGCATCTTTGTATGTCTGTGTACCACATGTATGCCTGGTGTCTTCAGAGGTCAGGAGAAGATGCTAAATCCCCTGGTACTGGAGATACAAATGGCTATGACTTCCTTGTGAGTACCAAACCATGGTCCTCTGCAAGAACAGCCAGTGCTCTCAACCACTGAGCCATCTTGCCAGCCTCAGAATGATTTCTGAGCCTTCTTTTCATGAAACCTTTGCACTACTCAAGGTCTCATATATAAAAGGAAGAAAAACTGCTCTGTCCCAGATTTCTTCCAAGAGGCATTGGACAGTCCCTGAGCATCTACACAATAAACACATCTGGAAAGTGAAGAATTGGAGGCCTTCGTTCAAGCTGTTGGCTCTGACATTCTTTCTTAGCAGGATTTACTAACATTTGCTAGGACTTTGCAATGTCATAAAAAAAACTCCCCTACAACCAGACAGAGAATTAGCCACGTCTCTACTCTGGGGATGTAACCACTGTCTGTAAAGAACTAAATACTAAATACTAAAGAACCAAATACTCGGGTGCACTCAGGCACTATTGACTTTTAGGGCACCCTGGCCCTGGCTTCTTTAAGTCAAAATGATTTAACAATACTTGTCCCAGGAGTTTCTCAAAGTTGGATCCACAGTTTCCAGAAACACTTTTAGTTCTGCTTTTGGATTGTAACTGACTGATGACCATGGTTACAAACTTCAGCTCTCTCCAATAAACCAAAGCTGCCATTTGCCTCAAAGCTGTGGCTAAGAAAGGGTGCGCTTTAAGTGTACACCATGAGGACAGCCAAAGACTCCGTGGGCACTTTTTTTAATTGTCATTTTTCTTGGAAAAAAACAAGGATGATAGGAAGAAAGTAAAGAGAGATGCAGGAAGAGGGGGGCACCACAGAGGATGTTTCTACAGGACTCCAGCCTCCTCCCCAGTGCCCGAGTGGCAACTGTAGCATGTCAGTCAACCTCAAAGATCTCCTGTCTTTATAGATTTACAGTCAACACCCAAAAATGCCAGAAGTTTCTTTTCAAATAAAAACACAGGGGGAGGGGGAAGAAAGAGAGAGAGAGGGAGAGGGAGAGAAAGGAAGAAAAATTCAAACAGTGGCCAAAACCCCATGGGCTGTTGCTCTGCACTGCTGCAGCGACAGTGGTGAGAAATCAATGCCCAGAACCACAAGGCAGCTTGCGGACAGCTCTCGACCCTGTCACTTCCTGAGTAATTAAGAGGCACTACAGTTCCCTGCCGCTGTCACAAGCTGAATGTATATCGATAGATAGATATATATGTCTTTAAAAGATTCTTTTTCTGTAGCCTTGGTCAGGATCTCGCCAAAGCAAAATGGGGAGAAGAAAGGCATTTTGTCCATGGTGATGTGAAAGGAAGCATGAAAGGAAAAACCTAAATTTTTCAGCGCAGTCTGCTCCTGACGTGGGAAAATGGCGCAGACAAGAATGGATGGCTTGTTCGCTGTTGGGTGTTTTTTTTTTTTTTTTTTTTTCCTTCTCTCCCTTGACAGATGATCTCAGAGAATGTGTGGCAGGCAGCAGGACCCCCTCCCTCCCTGTCCTTCAGATGCTAGAAGTGCAAGAACCCAAACCCCAGCGTTTGCAGGACAGGCTAAGTCTCTGCTTTGCTTCATGGGACCTCAAAGGGGATTGCTTCCCTTCCTCTGGCCTCAGTTTCCCCAAATAAGAGAATCTAGACCAACCTCTTCAGGGCCTTTTCAATGGTTGGCATTCACTGAGGCCACAAGAAACGGTTTCTGTCTGCTGTCCCCAACAAGGAAACAGGAACACGTGAGGCTGGGAGGGCAGAAGTAGGCACCCCAGTTGCCCATGAAATGACAGCTGCCAAAGCCACTCAAATCTGACGGGAGCCTGAGAAAAGAACACTGAGGAGAAATCGTGTCCACCACCCACCCACCCACTGGAGAGAGGGGCATTCTGAGGGCTCGTGGCAGGGTGCCCGGGAAGGCTATGTCTTTTCCCACTGACACTTGTCCTTGGGGCCTCATTTACGAGGCTGACCACACTGCACCGCAAATTGATACAAGCTGCCTCTCCACCATGGACTTAAAGAGCACTCCATTGGTGCCCTTTAAGAAGAGGAAGCAGATTCTTACAGATTATCTCTGTGTCCCTCTCAGCACCAAGTCCACAGACCATAGGAGGAACTCAGAGGGTTGATTAAGCCAGTATCCAAATTTAAAGAGAGCTAGAGAGAGAAGCATGTCAGCTGACTCTATTGACCACTGCTGCATAAAACAGACTTTGTTGGGCTGTGTGTCTTTCAAGACAGGTTTTCTCTGTACAGACCTGGCTATCCTGGAACTCACTTTGTAGACCAGGCTTGCCTCAAAATCAGAGATCCCCCTACCTCTGCTGGGATTAAAGGCATGCGCCATCGCCACCGCCACCGCCACCTAGCACCACAAAATGATTTTTATTGAAGTGAGCCTAGTCTAGTCATTTCATTAAGTTCTGAGAAGATGTTACACACAGATGACAAGAGCCTGAATCTCTCATCCCTCTAGGTCCACTACTGTGTACAGGCCAGAAAAGTCTGGGGGAAGGAGAAAGAAGAATAATGCCCTGTGGGCCTCCTCTTCAGTCTGCCAACTATGGGCTGTGCATGGGGACTGGGTATGGTGACTGCCTCTGGGATGCCCTGCAATCCACTGGGCAGCTGCTGTGGATGACACAGGCTTCTTCACAGTCTCACCAGACCAGCGTGACCATGCTAGGAAAAGACAGGCCCTCCCTCCCAGGAGCAGTAGAGATTATTATTTAGGCTCTTGTCTACTTTTTTCTCTCAGGCTTAAGCCATCTCATTTTTTCTCAGAGCAGTTTGAGAGAGAAAAGGGATGAGTATCAGTAGCCTGAGGATGGCCCAAATGACTACTGAGCCTCAGAGAAGTGGCTGATGTAACTACAGAGCTGGGTTTATTAACCGTATTACATTCTAATTAATTTAAACAAGCGTAAATGACTGCATGTGTCGAGCAGCCGCTGTGTTGAACATCACATGCTCTGCTGTATAGCAACCACAACCATCCAATAGCGCAGCAGTTCTCAACGGGTGGGTTGCGACCCTTTTGGGGGTCGAATGCCCTTTCACAGGGGTTGTCTAAGACCATCTGCTTATCCAGTGTTTACATTACAAGTCACAACAGTAGCAAAATTCAAGTTATGAAGTAGCAGGCATGACAGAGGGGGCACTTCAGCAGACTAACAGTTGAATTCAGAGGTCATTACAATTACAGGGTAGGGGCTTTTATCCCCTCATACGCTGAGGCCTGATCCTAGTGTCTGGAGTTTGCAGAGGCCAAATTAGGTGCACATGAGGTTATGAGTGGGGAACCCCTGTGACAGGATCAGTGTGCCCTTTTAGAAGAGGAAGCAACTCTAGTCTCCTGCTCTGCCATGTCAGGACGCAGTGAGACAGGAGCTTTCTACAACCCTGGAAGAGCCCTTGCCAGTTGCTACCCTGGTCGTCACCTTGATCTTGAGCCACGTCGTCGCCTCCAGAACCATGAGAAACAAATGTGATCTGAGGAGCTGACCCTGACTGTTTTGTTACAGTAGGCTGAGTTCATGCCAGTCTTCAGGTAGAGCATTTGATACTGGCTTCTGGACATACATAAAAGGAACAAAACAGAACCGTAAATGTCCACAGGAACATTTATGGCTCTAAGAAGGACCTGCACAGTGAAAAGACATGGCCAAGATCAGAGGAAACTGTACCAGACACAATACAATCAGTGTCATTTGAACAACACACACAAGAGACTTCAGAAGAAGGAGAGACAGTCAGCAAGCCTGGTGCGGACAGTTTCGGAGAGAATTGGGGCATGTAGGCATCCAGGGAGCAGAGTGGAAGTCTGGGTGAAAGGAGGCCAGAGGCTAGCGAGCAGCAATTGGGGGCTGGAGAGGGAACATCAGGGGGCTGGTGAGGAGTTCAGCCTTGTATGCAGTGCACTGAGCAATAAGGCTGGAACTAAATGCTGCTCTGGCCAAAGCTCTAAGGCTAGCTCCATGCTCCCTCCAACCCCCGTGGCTCCTTGGAACTCAGGTTTAAATCTGCAATGCCCTGGAGTAGTGTGTGTTCCTAGCTTCTCGGTTCCCTGCCCCCACCCCGACACCACTGGACCCCAAAGTCTCAAGTCCTATCCCTTTCACAGGAGTGAGGGTGGACAGCTGGACAACCAGTGTGGCCTCCCAAGTGGCCGTGAGAAGGAGCTATGCTGTCTGCTCCCCTCACTCTTCCGCCCGCTGTGAAATCCACATCAGCTGGAGATGCCCACGAGGTCTGTTTCCATCTGTTCTGGTTCTGGCTGGTGAGAAAGCCTCAGAATTGGAGAGGCCAGTGTGGGGGTGGAGACAGGAAGGACCCACTGCAAAGGCATGCTCAGCCTGCCCTGGGAACAGCTGCCCCGGAGGCTCCCCGCTTCCCAGCGGCTCTCAAATCACCCGTTTTGTAGCCAGGCTGCTAATGATGCAATTAAGTTCATCAGGAGAACATCTGTTCTGAATGAGCCGACCACTGGCCATCCTCTGAGGGAGGCTCACCAGAGTCACAGGGCTCAAGCGACTGAACAACCGGGACCAAGGGCCTGGAAACCATCCCTGCAGAGTTTATCAGCCATCTCCACACTAAACTACAGGTATCTGCCAGCATCTGAGGACAGACGTGTGTTCATGTCAGTCTCTGTCTCAGGGCACTAACACCATGGCTCCTTAGGAGCTCCTTTCAGCTCTGGGAGACTGGTGGGATTGGGGGGGTTACCCTTGGGTATGGGGGTGCCCTTGTGAGGAAGTACTACACAGGCTGGGCTGCTATGTTCAGACACATTGTTTTTACAGTTTCCTCTGCATATGGCCCGTAGACAAAGGCTCACATATAGATGTTTGTTCTGGGGCAACCACAAATGAAGCAGTTTAAGAGTGAAACAGGCAGGGTAGTGGTGGCACATGCCTTTAATCCCAGTACTTGGGAGGCAGAAGCAAGAGGATCTCTGGGAGTTCGAGGCCAGCCTGGTCTACATAGAGTTCCAGGACAGCCAGAGTTACAACAAAGAAACTCTGCCTCAAAGAACAAACAAACACACACAAAAGAGTGAAACAGGAGAGACACACAAAGAGCCATTACCGAGGCAGCTATCTTAGGAGAAAGCAGGACCTAACTCCTTGGGAACTTTTGAAGAACTCTGGAAAATGTACCCCAGAGCTATCCACCTGATAAGTGAGAGGGGAAAGCATTAACCTATAGGCTTCTGTCCTCTGATGGTCAAGGTTGAAGATGTGTGTGAGTGTCACTCCCCCAGGGGAAAGAGTGAGAGGTATGTGTACTGTCAACCTAAGGCAAGGTGCTGGCATAAGTCTCCAAGCAGCTGAGCTGTCTCCTGGATACAGGGTGAGGGAGATGGAAGAGGAAAACTGTGGAGCATGGAATCCGCTACCAGATCTCTGTCTCTGGGATCTGGGGCACAGGCTCAACCTGCTGGGAGCCTGCTGGTACTAACCTCGTGTTCATTTCCTAACACTTCCATGGCCTGTCACTACAAACTCAGTGACTTAAAACAACACTACTATAGTACTGTACTATCCTGGAGTCAGTAGGCCAAGTGGATCTCACTGGGTTAAGTTGAGGTGTTAGCCAAGATGCGTTTCCATTCCAGAGGTTCTAGGAGCGAGTCAGTTCTGCTGCCTTCTCCAGCTTCTCCTGCAGTCCTTAGTTAGTTGCCCCCATCTCTGTCTTCCAAATCAGCCATGGTTGTTCAAGCTTTTCTCACACAGTGAGAAACTCTAACTCTGCCTCCCTGATTACTACAAGGACTCTAGTGATGGCCCTGGGTCATCCAGGAAGTCCAGGCTAATTTCGCCATCTTAGACCAGCTCGCTAGCACGCTAGCTCCAGCTGCAACCTTTATTCCCCTTTGCTCGTGATATCATAGTCACAGGTTCTGGGACTAAAATATGAGCATGTGCTAGTCATGGTGACTCACGCCTTTAATCCCAGCACTCAGGAGGCAGAGCCAGGTGGATCTCTGTGAGTCCAGGGCCAGCCTGGTCTACAGAGTGAGTTCCGGGACAGTCAGAGTTACAACAGAGAAGCCCTGCCTTGAAAAACCAAAATAAAATACATAGATAGATAGATAGATAGATAGATAGATAGATAGATAGATAGATAGATAGATGTAAAACAAAAGATATGAGCGTGTTTTGGTGCCACTGCCCTGCCTGACTTAGACACTATCCCACCTTCTGTGAGAAAGCGAGGGCTCATCACTCACACAGTGAAGTGAGGCAGATTGTCTACACTGTCTTTGGAGATAGGAAGGGAGAATCTGCCTCTTCTTGAGCCTTTTCCCAGGAATCCTTTTCTTCTCTTGTCATGGCGGCATGCTTTGTAAAGCTAAGTCTAATACAGTTCCAGGTCAGCCTGGAAAGTGTAGAAAGAGCCTCAGCTTCACAGGTAGCTGAGCTGCACTCCAGTCCCAGCTTTTTCATTACCTGGGAAAAAGGACTAGAGCAGGCCAGTTCAGTGTTCAGAGCCCCCATTGGCTCCCTCTGAATGGCAAGGCTAATGTCCTGTGGGCACTGATGATCAGAAAGGGACATTTGGGTGCTTTGGTTCAGATGTACAGTCCAAGCACTTGGAAATCGAGACAGGAGGGTTATGTTTATTTAAAGGCTAGTCTGAGCTACATATTGAGTTCCTGGTGAACCAGAGTTACAGTGTGAGACCTTGTCTCCAAACAAGCAAACAGACAACAGAAATCACCTCTCAACCTTTAGAACTTACGTGCTAAAAATCCAACTGTGTGATTGGCACATTCTCCAGTCAGAATGTGTCCTAGAACAAGGTCGAGTAACTTAGGAGGATGGGGACTCCTCTTGGAACTACAGACACAATGAAATATTTCCAGTCATGTTCTCACCTGGTATAAATGTTCCAAGTACATTTTAGAAAAAAAACAAACAAACAGTTATTCACATTTCTTTTGGTTTGGATCTAGCCCAAGCTGCTTTTCACGAGCAGGTATGCTTTTCTATGTCTCCCTCATCCTAAAAGCTGCGACCTTCCACCTATGGATAGGATAGCAGATCTGACTCAGCCCCCACCCACACTTCCCCGGTAAGACCCAGCAATTTATTCTGCAGTTACTTGGTGGTTCTCCAAAGAACTTGCTATCTCTGCCCCTGCCCACCTCCCACACACACACACCTCCCGGGCCCTTGGTGGAAGAGAATTAGACAGAACTGAGTAGCCTGCACAAGGCAATTTCTGTCTAAGTCACTGCTGTTACAGGATGTTGGCAGGGATGAACTTCACCAGCTGGCTTAAGTGCCTAAGCGACAGCACCTGGCTTCGCCTGCAGAGCAGTCCTGAGGGTACCAGTGGGCTGGTATGTGGCTTTGCCTGTATCTTTACATACAGTTCGGGTCTGAGGAGACTTCCTATGAGAGCATACCTAGTGCTCCTTGTCATCCCATCGTCTGGCACATGGCTCCCCTATCCTTCCCATACCCCACTTGTTCAGCCTTCTCCCCGAGTGAGCCGGTCAGGTCTTCAGGCTCAGCCAGCAGGATGCCACCATTCTGTCAAGTAAGCCTGAGAAGCCTGGCATTTGAATTCATAGGGCTGTTTTCAGAGAAATACTCAACTTGGGAACTAAGCCTTTTTTTTTATCTCTCTCCTCCCATTAAGCCCAAAGTATGAAAACATCTCTTACGTAGATGCCTGGAAAAGGATTTCTGAAGAGAAAAATACCACCCGTGCCCTGTGATGTCAGTAATTTGGTGTAAAAAGCACAACAAAGGGGAAAGGGCAGGAAGGGAGAACAGAAAAGATTAAAAAAGGAGAAAAAAGCCCCCCTATTAGTCACCCATATCGGTGACCTTAAAGTGTGCAATGCATTAGCTTTCACCCTCGTCTCAGGAAGTGCACGTGTCAGTTCCGTTATTCAGAACGGCATTATCTCTGCACCGAGGAGCAGGCCTTCTGCCCCCTCAGCCAAAAGGTGGTGGGCAGGAAGCAGGAGAACAGCAGCAGCCCAGGCTCAAAGCTCAGGTTGGGTGGGGGTTGTCACTCTTCAGGACACTTTATCCTGAGCTCTAGGCTTCTCCAGATGTTACAAACTTCTGGCTTTCACTTCTTGTTTAGTAGAGCCCCGTCTCCCTTCTGGGGAGAGTCCCTCTGGTCCACACTGAACATGTAAAGTGAGTCTGTGGAGATACCCCCAGAGAGAGCCCAAGCAGGAGGCCTTGTCCTGAATCACTGGAGTTGTTATCCTAAGAGATGATTTCTGCAGATACCAACACAGTCCTCATGCTGGGAGCAGGAAGCTGATGGAGCCAGCTGTGCTCAGACGCTGTCATTGTTCCAAAGCAAATAAGGCTGTGTCCAGTAAGGGGTGGAAGATGGAGCAAGAATGGTTTTAGTTTTTAAGGTAAGATGAGTTTGCCCAGGCTAGCAACTATCTATCTATTTAACAATCACGCACCCATGTTGAGCTAAATATACCATGTGACATGGTGTCCTCTTCAATCCTGACAGACTGTGGAATCCCACAGGCACCAGCAAGGAGCAAGTAGAAAAGGAACGGTTTTCTCAGAGGCTCTAGGAGTGCAGGAAGAACTCAAAATGGGCTCAGGGGAGGAGGAACCAGGGGAACCAGCTCCTAGACTAAAGAAACACTTGTAGGGATGTGAGGTACGGCCTTGAGCCTTTGCAAATAGCTGTCTCACGCTCATTGGGAAGTAGGGGTCAGGGCCAGTGACAAGCCGAGAAAAGGCACCCTAAAGGAAGAGTGATAAAATTTTGCTTTAAAGAAAAGGTATAATTCAGTCTCCATTGGCCCTGGAGTCTACAGTAAGCTGAAGTAAAAGGGGTGAGTACGAGACATCCCTTGAAGAAGTCCTTTATCCCAAACACCACCCTGATGCCTGTCTTGGTGAAAGGTTAATACGAAACAGTCCTCTTAGGTACAATGCAGACCCCATGCACTTAGCCTCTCGCCTTGGACTCCTCCCTAAGCATTTAGCTTTCTCCTGCATGACCGAGGCTAAAACTAGAGGTGGAGGCTGGGACATCCACCAGAGTAGACAGTGGAGACTTCATACTCAGCGTCTGCACAGTGTAGGCATGGGAGATAGGACACCTGGCCCCGGTTCTGACCCCTTACAGAGCATGAAGACCCAAAGGCACCCAAAGGAAGATAGGGACACACACCCCACTCCTAACACCATCCGGCTTGCTGCCACCCCAGCCCCAACTTAACCACCCAGTTCTCCTTGGCATAGAACTGATGAGTCATTCACGAGGCTGAAGTCATTAATTCAGGAAGGAAGCCACACTAGCTGCCTCCTTCTCTCTGAGAGCTTGCTACCCTTGCAAAACAGGTGAGTAACCAGACATTCCCAGAGCTCTTGTTAAGACCATTGCCAAGAAAGGTGTCTGCAGCTCATTTGCTAGTGGAGAAGCCACGCTACAGGCCCTGAATCATGCTGGATTCAAGGGAAAGCAAGGCCGAACCTGTCTGAGTTCAGTGTTGCATCACAGGCTTACCCCATCACCCAGCCTAGCTGCCCCACCCACAGCCACAGCTGGGACTGTCCCTTTCTGTGGTACTCCACTGCATCTGGAATGTAGGGAGTCTCAGGGGATAAGAGACAGGCATCTTATGAGAGACACTAGACACCTGAGAGAGCTCAGTGGCCCTGTTTGACAGAAACTGAAGCCAAAGTCAAGCAACTAATTTAATTAGCAGACCAAGGACAGAGCTTCAGTCTCTCAGTGTTCTGTCCCGGCAGTCTCCACTGCACTAGATTATAGTAACAGATGGTGTCAGGCATGTCAGGCAACAGATAAGCAAGCAAATAAACTCAAAACCACCCAAGGTCTTTAAGTAGGCAATTTTTTTTAAATTTTTTTATTTTTATGTAGGAGGTGGAGGCAGGTGGATTTCTGAGTTTGAGGCCAGCCTGGTCTACAGAGTGAGTTCTAGGACAGCCAGGACTATACAGAAAAACTATCTAGAAAAATTAAACCCTCCCACCCACCCCACCCCCCAAAAAGAAGATTAATCCAGTTGTTGTAGCAAGCTCTGATAGTATATGCTGAAGAGGTAGAGGCAGGAGGATCACAAATTCAAGGCCAGCCTAGGCTATACATTTGGGGGGGACTGGAGAGATAGCTCAGAAGTTAAGAGTACTGACTACTCTTCCAGAAGACCTGGGTTCAGTTCTCAGCACCCACATGGCAGCTTACAACTGTCTGTGACTCTAGTCCCAGGGCATCCAATGCCTTCTTCGGCCTCTTCAGGCACTGCACACATGTTGCACATAGACATACATGCAAGCAAAACACACATGAACATAAAATAAAAAATAACTTGATGACTAAAGAAAATGAAATGCTAACTGGCCATATCCAAAGACTGGCACTGCTCTTTGTGTTCTGAATGGAGTGGCCCCATGACAAGTCTAGAAGTTAAGACACCACAGTGCTGACCTTCTGTGTGGGTTGTTGCCATTTTGATAAAGGAAAACACATACATTCTTCATAATAGCTAATGTCAGGGATGGGTTGGAGGACTATGGTCATTATTAATGATACTAGTTATTTTCAGAGTCTGCTCTTCCTGACCAGTGCAACTAGCAGTCAGCTCCTCTTATACAGAATGACTCTGATCCATTACCACTGAGCCTGGCCAGCCTGGCACCTGGGTGTGTTTCCTGGCACTGGCACCTCAGCACTCACAGTCTTGGTTTCCAGCTGCTTGGCACCTTGCTATAGTAGAGCTCTGCTGTGGCTCCTTGAAGACTCTCTTCTCTTTCCCCTTATGTGACAGGCTCAGTCACAAACTGACTCAAGCGCACAAAGGACCTGGAAGAAAATGACTTTCTATATCTGTGATGCATATAGACCCTGAGAGAAATCACACCTAGCAGCCTCCCTGTGGACATTAGCTGACAGCCAGGGGACAGCAATCTCAGGCCAGGGCATCTGCGTAGTCAAGGTGATGCTGTAGGACAAATGGCTTTCCAGCTCCTATTCTGACACTCGGGGGGAGGAGCTGCCTAAGCCATATCTGAGGGGCACTGAATGAGACCTGAGATAGTACTGAAGCTTCAGAGGGAAAGGAGCACCACTTCAAAATGACCCTCTACTCACTCTAGAGGTCCTTGGAAAAGTTGCTCAGGAACTCCTACTGTGTGGTCTTTACACCAAATGTTTTATCATTCCCATCTCAGAGATGGGGAAACCGAGGCTCAGAGAGACAGATGTAAAATGGTCCCTGGAACGTAAAGGCACCCAGTCAGTATCGACCACTGAGAAGAAGAATAAGCCTGCAACAGTGCTCACAAAACCAAGAGGCTTATAATTTAGGATGCAAATACTTGCATTTGTATGTGTGGATGGCAGAGAAGGCCAGGGCGGTCCCACAGAGTCACTAGGACTTGGTAAGGTAGCAGCCACAGTCCAGGGGAATCAATCAAGCTATTAGGGACTATTAATCATCCATACAGACCTACTTTTAGCCTAATGTTCAAGCTTCCCCATCCCAGCCTCTCCTCCAGGCTTGCCCGCATCCTGACCATGGATATTTGTGAGGGCAATCCTTTCTTTCTTTCTTTTTTTTTTTTTCAGTTCCTTCTTCTTTTCATTATTGTGCTCACTAGTTCATCAATTATTTACTGCATATTCATGTGCCAGTCACATTTTTTTGGTATCAGTTTATATAGTTATTGAAATGACAGAATTTAGGATTTTTTTAAAGAACCAGAGAGACAAGTTACTCCCAAACACTAAGATAATTTCTAAGCAATAAATACACTAAAAGGGATGAATTTTTATTAAGGTATTATTATTTATTAATTCTTCTGTCTTGAATTTTCCCTCAGTCACCAGAATAGAATCAATAATTGGCAACATTTTCCTGTCTGATGTTTTAAAACCGCATCGCAGAGGCGTGGAGTTCTCATTTCACATGCATTCATTTCTGAGTCTTGGGTCTCCTCCCCATCCCCAAAGTAAATAAATGAGGTTCTAAACTTTGGATAATAAGGCTTTAACAGTGAGGCGCTTTTAAAAAGAGAATCATTTCTCGGTTCTCATTTGTTAATCTCTCTTGGTAACATTATGAGTTTGTGCAGTGTGCCCTAAGGCAAGCTCAGCTTTCCCAGGACAATTAAAGTTACTTAATTATTAAAAACTGTGTGTGCTGCTGCCCAGAGAAAAAGAGGCAGCCCGGCCCAGCTCCCAGAGCCCCCACACGAGTGACCAGACACTGTGGGAACCAGGCTCCTTTCCCGCACCATTGTAATTCTTTCAATATAATCTATGAAAATCCCCTCCGTGCTGCTTGGCCTGTCCCACCCCTGGATGAATGATTTAGGGGCTGCGGCTGCTGAGCCCAGCCTGCAGTCTCCTCAGCTCTCCCTCAGGACCAACTCTGGTTTCTTCAGGCCCGGGAAGAAGAGGCCAAGAGAGATGACAGGGCCCCTCCCTGCCTGAGCATCTGGAGAGAGGGCTCTGGACAGCATGAGCCTTTGGTTCCAGCGGGTTCCTGCTGAGCCCATTCTTCCTCAGGCCTAGAGAGGGCAGATAGCAGGAGGCTGCCCTGCTAGGCTCTCCGCATTGTACATGTTGCTAAAAGTCAGCAGAAATTTCACTCAACCATTTCTCTAGGTGATTCTTTTACCATGGAGGGAAGAAACTGGAGGTGGGCCTTGGTCTGCTGTTAGCACCCATGGACCCTGGACACATCATTCCAGTGTCATGAGCCTTGAATTTATAGATAAGGCATCTTCAAAGGCATCATCAGGAACCTCCCATCCCGATGCTTCTAGGAGCCTACACTTCCCCAGAGAGAAGGCGAATTTCCTTCTCACATCCTGCTTGCATGCATTCACTCGGCAAGCACCCACTCCATGCCCTCCCTCCTGGGGGAGGCATCCTCCTAGCCCCTTCACGGTCTTACAGGAGAACAGGAGGCAGAGAGGAGAGGAGGATGGTCCTGGAAGTTTCCAGAGATCACCAGGAGGCAAGTGGAAGCCCAGAGCTCCTGACCCAGCTTGGAGGACCCCAGGCATCTGCTCTTGTTCCTTCTTAGTCCTTATTCCCTTCCTGCCCATTGACTCCTCCCACTTTCAACTGTACCCAGGTCCAAGTCTCTAGGGGAGTTTAGTTCAATGGAAGTGTGTTAAACACACACACACACACACACACACACACACACCACACACACCACATCCAAAATTTAGAATTATGTAGTTGCTACATGTTACAAAAGTTAAGAAGAAACGTCACTTTTTTTTTTTTTTTTTTTTGGTTTTTTGAGACAGGTTTTCTCTGTTGTAACTCTGGCTGTCCTGGAACTCATTCTGTAGACCAGGCTGGCCTTGAACCCACAGAGATCCACCTGCCTCTGCCTCCCAAGTGCTGGGATTAAAGGAGTGTGCCACCACACCTAGCTTTGTCACATATTTTATATAGTTGATATATTTAAATTATAATTTGACTTTCAATAAATGTAAAAAAAAAAAGTATTAAATAAGACAGTTTATATTTTAAAATTAACTCTTCAAAGTCCAGTTTGCATTTTACCTTTGTAGCCAGTCTTGACTGGAGCAGCCACATCTCATGTGTGAAACTGAAGTGTGATTAGTGACAACAACCCTGGGCAGTGCAGGCCTGATGTTCCTTCATGTCCCATCATGCCTCAATATTCTTTGTTGCTACTACAACAAAAGGCTTCCGCAAGAGGCTGGAGCCTGGCTCCTTAGATATTAGGGCCATTTCCCCAGCACATGAGGGAGCACTATGCAGCCGACAAACAGAATCTGACCAAGGACACTTGCACAGACTCTCACGGAAAGAAAACATCACTAAGTGAATACAGAAAGGTACAAGCAGCGTATGTCAAACTGCTACACACCTAGGATTGTACATGCTTAAACCTTCCATTAGAGTCATCTTGAAAAAGTGAGAATATTAGTTGTACACCCAGGGTGTCATTCAGCAAACAAGACAAAGAGGCATATTCATAGGTGCAAACCCTGCCAGACCTCAGCAGAGGGAACCACTGTCATGGTCAGCATCATCCTGGACAGTGGAACCCCGAGCATCTCATCTCAGGGGTTTTTACTGATGCCTAAGCTCCTCAGGTGTTCTACTGAGAGAATGTGCAGATCATGAGCAATCAAACATCCTCTACATAAACTCAACACCTACAGACAATACAAAACACCAAGATCTAGGCAGCCCTTCACCCAACAATGCACAAAACAACCATTTTAAATATAACTAAAAATAAACGCCTGCATCAATTAGTAGGGACAACTAGATGAAGATGGGGCGCAGGAGGAGGGGTGGGAGACTGGCACATTTCATAATATACACTTGCCTTTTGCCTTCGTGCTTTGTGAATTTTGAGCATGAGATGTGACAGACAGGTGCTGAAAAAGCAAAATAACAATTGCTTGGTTAGTAGGCACACTCCAGCCATAAGTATGCACTGCTCATTGCTCCTACACTCACTTGTCCCCCACCCCCACCCCCTTTTCCCACAGCCGAGCTTCAGGAGCAGATCAGGTCAAGTTGCTTCAGGTCAAGTCTGTGTTGTTGATGCACATCCACAATAAGGAGAGGGAAGCTCAGCAAGCCCAGGGCAGGAAGACCTGATAGCAAGAGACTCTAAAGAGTTTTGGGTTTTGTTGTTGTTGTTTGTTTGTTTGTTTGTTTTGGAAAGATGGCATTTTCCACTCTCCTACCTGTGCTCTCTCTACCCTATCTCTGGGATCCCCATGTCACCTGTTTGCAAGAGCTTCATTCTCTTTGGAGGTGGGTGACCAGGAAGGGTCATCCTATCTTCCCATTCGTTCATTGTCAGACATGCTTTTCAGAGACATAATGCTTCCCTGCCAGTAGCCCCCTCAATCCTTGCTCCTCATATCCACAGGGCACACAGAGCAATCAAGCTTTCAAAGAAAGCAGAGCAGGGGCATGTTGGCGTATGTGTGTCCACCTGTGTGCATTTGCAGCTTACTCTGTTGCTCACTCTCTCCAGTCACTATGTGCCCTCGGGATTCATCTGCAAATGAGCAGCTGTCCTCATGGAGCTTACAATCCAGTAGGAGCAGCTCAGGTCAAGTGGGAAATAATCCACTTCTGTCATAGTACACGGAAGGAAAGCATGAGAAACTGAGGCACATGAACTGAGTGGCCAGGGAATGTTACCCTTAAGAGCTGGTATTTCAGCTGAGTCAAAACAGAGATGTAGGATTCAAAAAAATGAGGCTTTTCTGGGCAAGGCTTCAAACCCCAGCTTTAATGTGCTCTATGTCCTCGAACAAGCCATAAACCCTTTACCTTGTTTTTTGTTTTTGTTTTTGGTTTGTTTTTTGAGACAGGGTTTCCCTGTATGGCCCTGGCTGTCCTGAACTGGCTTTTTAAACCAGGCTGGGCTTGAACTCACAGAGATCCACCTGCCTCTGCCTCCCAAGTGTTGGGATTAAAGGCATGGTGGTCCATGCCTGGCCCCCTTTATATTTTTTATATTTGGAAATAAATTTCAAAATACAATAAAATGTAGAACATAATTGAAATAAATATATTTAAAATTTTTAAAAAAGTGAGAGAATGTCTACCGAAGTAGCCATATGACATTTTGGTAACATTTTACCCCATTTCTGGATTGGCTTTATATCATATCTCTCTTGCTCTCTACATAAATGTCATTTCTTAGTGTTTGTGGGAGATTGGTATCAAGATCTGTAAGTGCTCTATTTCCTTATATAAAATGGCACAGGCGCCTGGTGAACGGTTGATGGTTGGAATCCCGCTATTTCAAAAGCAGAGGCTTGAACCTGGGCATCTGAGACCAACTCAGACAGCAATCTCCTGTCTCAAAAATGAATTATGTGGATAATTTAAGTGGGATAGTATCTGTATGAAACCTAAACACATCTCCTTCAGGGCATCTCTCTCTTACAACACCTAATACAGTACGTTATAAAAACCATTGTTATACTACATCGTCTAGTGAATAATAACGGCAGAGGAAAATACGTTCAGTGCAGATTTCTTTTTCAAATATTATCCAGCCATGGTGGAATCCATAGAAGCAGAGGCAGGGTATAGAGAGCTGCATGGGCACACATACACACCACATGTTATATACATGTATGTCCTCCCTCATGTACACAGACAATTTGAGGGCCCCAGGTTCTCAGAGCAATATTCTTCTCTAGATTCTGTGTGTCAGTGGGTGCAGAGTACACCCATCAGCCTCTGCCTTCCAGCCCTTCGAGTCCTACAGGAACGAAGACCTGGGTACCTGGAGCAAAGCTGGTACTGTCTTTTATGAAATACTTGAAATTAATGAATGAAAATGAAACCAGGCATGGTGGCACACACCTTTAATCCCTAAATCCCTTTAGTCACTTGGAAGGCAGGTGGTTTTCTATGAGTTCAAGGTCAGCCTAGTCTATGTAGTAAGTTCTGGGACAGCCAGAGCTACATAATGAAACCCTGTCTTGGAGAAAGAGAAAGGAAGAAAGAAAGAGAGAAAGGAAGAAAGGAAGGAAGGAAGGAAGAGAGAATGAAAGAGAGAGAGTGAAAGGGAGAGGAAAGAGAGAGAGAAAGAGAGAAAGGAGGGAGGGAGGGAGAGAGGGAAGAAGGGAAAAGAAATACAAAGAAAAGAAAATGAGAGTACCCATATGGATACGCTAGTCTCAGTCCGTCCAGAATTCCCCCTCCCCTTGAGCCAGGCCTGGTGTTCCTGGGAAAGAGGTAGGGCTAGCAGTATTTCCTCCAAGCCAAGCAGACTGAAGCCCTGGGGACCACATTTCTGATTTACCACATTAAAGGAAGCATCCAGAAGGACACTGTGGCTCACACAGGGAGGGGCTCCTTCCCCTGATGGGTTGGCTCCAGGCCAGTGTAGAAACTGGCTTCTTGTGGGAGGCCTGCATCCAGGCAACCTGCAGTGATGAGATGGAGGGGCAGTGCTGGTCCTCTCAGCAGGTCTGGAAAGCTATCCCTGAATGCGAGCCATAAATCCACACAAGGAAAGTAAGTTGCCAAGACAAGCCAGTTAACACTCTTGGTCTCTGCTTTGACCTCCAAGGGATGCCCACAGGGCATGAGACCTGCAGGATCAGTCCCTGCCCAGGATGAGAAGTCAGAACTCTGGACTCGGATCCTAGGCCTGAGACTCAATCTCTCTGTCTCTATCTCTGTCTCTCTGTCTATCTCTGTCTCTCTGTCTCTCTCTGTCTCTCACTCTGGTTGGTGAAGCATAGGCTGGCTTTGAACTCAGTATATAGCTGCCTCCCTCTCCAGAAGGGCTGGGATTACATGTATGTACCACCACACCCAATTAATGCAGTGCAAGCATTCAACCAGCTCAGCTTCATCCCCAGCCCAGAGAATGTGTTCTTAAAAGCTTCCCGGGTGATAATCCGCTAGCCTTAGCAATAGCTGGCCTAGATGCCTTCTGAGGTGTGCTGCTATTCTCCAACGGTGTGGGTGAGAAGCGGGGTAGAGGGGTGAGAGAGAATTAAATGGTGGGTTCCCAGATAGGCACACACAACAGTTTCTCCAGGAGAAAACCCTTGGTTGGCCCCTTTGCTAGCAGCCTCCGAGCTCTGAAGGGCCACATGTGTGGCCAGATGCTGAATGTGTGCAAGGGTGCCCCTGCCCAACTCTGCTTACTCCCAGGATATCCAAACCATCCCTAAAGTACTCATCTGTCTGTCCCTGACCCTCAAATTCTCTGAGTCTGAGTTGGGGAGGAGCTCAGAGATGAGGCAAAAAAGCCACTCAAACTCCATCTTCTGTTCCTTCTGCTCTCCCAAACATGGCTCCTAGGAGGAAGGAGGAGGGGAGAGGGCTTGCTGGAACACAGCCGTGGGCAAGGCCAGGTGCAAGGGGCTAGCCCCAGGCAGCAGCTTTCAGGCTGCAGCATGCTGACAAAATATTCTGCTCCTGACTCATCAGCCCTGAGCGGCAGGCTGGCACACCCCCGTGACCTGCAGGCTGTGCACTGTGTGATAGGCTTATTTTCTTTTCCTCCAATTACGCACACTCCTCCATGGGGTCACTGCTTCACTCTGGAGGGTTCTTCTTGAATTTCTAGGCAAACACTGGGACCTTGGAGCTACGAGACCCCAGGGAGCCAAAACTTTTCAAACCAACCCCCCCCCCCCCCCCCGCCCAGCTCCCTCCCTACTCAGCACTGGCCTAAGCAGACATCAGGGTTAAGGGAAAGAAGGAGGGAGGGAAAGGGGGAGGTGGACAAGAAGAAAAAGGAAAGGAGGGAGGGAGGGAGGGAGCCTGCACTAACTCTGTAATCAAACTCAGTTCCTACTTGGCCCCTGTATCTGATTTCTCCCTAGGGCCCATTCCAGGAAAGCTCCTTGGTCAAACCCAGTTCAGAGCTACTTCCCTGCAAGCTCCCATCCCTCCAGATTTCTCTTGTGAGAAATGTGTAAGCCGAGCAGATGGACGAAATGGACTTTAGAGTTGGTTCCCAAACACATAACACACTGATTCGGGAACAACTGAAGAACAAACATCTCTCAATATCCAAATCCGGCCTCTTCAAGATTTAAGAGATGGGAGCCGCCTCCTCCAGCGGGGCTTTCTCCCACAGGACGTGACACTGCCTCTAACACTCCACAGCACATCTGTCATCCACAGATACCGGACTGCAGTTCTCTGTCATGAAATACAGTCATGTGTGACAAGGGTCATGAGTGACCAAAAAACAGCAACGGCTTTGCGATAGGACTTTCCAGTATAAATCCGCGGCTTCCTTTTACAAGCCCGGTGAATGTGCAGGACCTGCTCAGCCTCCATTGTTTTCCTCTGGGCACTCAGGTTTTGATGTAAGGACTACAGCTGACGGTGTGGTAGCGGTCACAGGACTCACAGCATGTCCATATGTCACTTCCTAAAGGCCCAGAGGAGTCTACTGCTCTTTGCTGCTTGAAGTTGGGTGTGGCAACCTGACATTCTCTGGCTGGAGAAGCACGAAGAGCAGCGGGTATCACTTTCTGGCAGGAGCAGGGCTCTCCACCCTCTCTTCCCCTGTGTACTGGGTTGAGGTGGTGGGCACTGGCCAGACTAGCAGCCAGCAGCAGATCCTTACTAAAGAGCAAAGCTACAAGGAATGTTGCCTCCAGCGACTGAGACTTGGAGATTGTTTGTTACCACAGCCCATCCTGGCTAAAGCAAGGCATCCTACATACAGGCCTCTCAGAACAGCAATGTAAATCCAATAGATTTATTTGTTTTTGTTTTATATGTATGGGTGTTTTTGCCTGCATGATGTATGTCTGTATATCACATGTGTGCCTGGTGCCTTCAGATGCCAGAAGAGGGGGTTGGATCTCCTGAAGCTGGAATGTGTAAACCCAACAAATACTTCATAATTGAACATATATAATATATATATATATATATATATACATACATACATACATTTATTTGTGTGTGTGTGTGTGTGTGTGTGTGTGTGTGTGTGTGTGTGTGTTTCTAAGAATAGACATGTGGCTGCAGGTGGAGCCTTCCTGGCTTCAGTTTCCTTATCTAGCTGATGCAGGGTCCACATTAGATTCTTTCTCTTGTTCCAGATCTGACGCTGACATGATTTCATGAACTGAAGGCAGTTGATTCTCAAGACCTAAGCTCAGTGGAGACTGGGTCACACCATGATTCATAGCTGCCCAACAAGTGTGGGACTGCCACTGCACTCTCTGCTCCAGTCCTCACGATGCATCAGAGAGCAGATCACTCTTGCCGTGGTGGAGGAGAGGAAAGTGAAGCTCAAGCAATGAAGAGCTTTCCCAAGCACTACACTGTCAGATGAGAAACCCACATTTGAATCCAGCCAGGCCTGGTCCCTAAACTCAGGCTCCATCTATGGCCTTGGCTGCTTGCCACATTCGAAGCAGAGATCCACCTAGGGCAACAATGCCCTGCTTCACTTAAACACTGTCCACCTGCATCCCTATACACTGAAAAGGACCAGTGACAGGGTATCGTCTCACTCTGTGCGCAAAGAGAATGAGTGTGAACACTGACGGCAGTAGTACAGAAAGTCTTTGCCCTGATGTCCATGCCAGAGACCAACAGACAACCGTTATTGGTAATTTTGGTTGAATTTTAACAAAACACAGTCCTTGCCTTTAGCTTAGTTACTGAGAACCAAGCAAGAGAAACCTGGGAATGCAGCACACCACTGTCTTCACCTAACAAGAAGTCCTGATCCCTTAGTCCTCGCCCTTAACTGTAACAGCACTCCACAAGGGACCAAAATCCCCGATGGCTGAGGAGCCACCAAGAGCTCATTCTGAGCTGCAGAGTCATACTTGCAGGACCCAGTTTCTATTCATGCTGCCCTGGCACACGTACCAGGAAGTGATTTTTGCATCTTCACACAGCCACATGGATGTCACCCACATGTCTCAGCTGATGTCTCAGCAGCTGTAACCAAAGATCTCACATCACATTAGCCTTGCAAGGGACACGGCCCCTACATTCTTGGTTGATCCAGGATGTGAGCTGCCTCTTATGGGTGGCTCTTATGGGTTCTGTTTTCAATGTCCTCTGTGGGTGGCATCTCCATTTCTGCCCCTTGTCCTGCGGCTGGCAGCCACACACATCCCACTGCTGCCGTGGACACACAGAGGTGACTGTAGAAGAGGAAGGCGGTGACAAATCTCCAGTGATGCTAGATGACAGCTTCAGAGACTGGTTAAACACGCTGGACACCACAATGCCCAGTTAACGAAGGTGGTCCCTTACTTTTCCAAAAAGGCTATGCCCATAAAAATAACATATCTGGAAACCCATTGCCTTATTTCCCTAACCCTCAATGCTCAGGGTGATCTTAAAACTCTCAAGAAGAGTATGATGTCACCAATAAACCTCAGCCAGTAGACTCCTTGAGGACTTCGAAGGAACATTCCTCTTAAATAATTAACAGTACAATAAATATGATATTAACTCGCATATGAAGGGCTCTGATAAGGGGCCAGAACCTAAAGTAAATCAGACGGTGAGGCCCACAGAACTAACCCAGAAGCACAACCTCTGTCACTGGACTTACCAACCAAGTTTCGGTGTACTTATTGATCAAATTATGATGCCATCTTTAAATGCACTATGGCTCTGCTAGTTCTTGCTGGCCTCCGGGATTAAGGCCTGCTGCCTTACCGCTCTTATAAAACTTGGAGCCTTGGCTTCTGTTGGCCTGTCTTGAAGGTTCTGCTTGGCTCCACGTCACTTCCTCAGTGAACCCCCCAACCCACACAGCTGAACGGCAGTCAGACTCAGTCACTGCTTGTATCACCCACTGTTTTAAGCATAAACATTTGACAGTACTTACCACACTTTATTGGAGGTAGTTCCTTTAAACATCCCGCCTTTAGACCACTTCAAATTATTTCTAAATAGAGAATGTTTTACAAGCCCCAAACCTACCTTATAGCGCGGTTCAGCAAACGTCCATCAATTGAGTCGCCCAGTGGCTGGATGGAATACCTCCGCAATGATATGCTCACTCCTAGCCTCACAGCATCCCTTGTGTAGGAAAGGCTAAATCCTCATTTCAGATGAAAAGGAGATACGGGCTCCTTGCCACTCGCTCACTTACACTCAGTGTGTCCAGTTTCAGTTTAGAAAAGCACTCCTTGGGTTTTCATGTGTCCACAAACTTCCTAGAGAGCTTGGTAAATAAAATTCAGATTCCTACTCACCTGGAGTGAGGCCTAAGATGTATACGCCAGCAAATTCTCAGGTAACACCCATTTGTTGCTCATGCAAGGATCTTGATTCATCTGAACTACTGAACAGGTGGCTGAGAAAAAGAAAATGCCCAATTAGTTGGGGTATGTGGTTGCAGCTGGAGCCTTTGGAGAGCTAGCAAGGACACGTAGGCAGTATTGTGCTGACTTCACCGATAATGAAACAGATGATCAGAGAGACTGAAGTGACTTTTCCAAGGTCACCCGTGCTGTGTCATCTTGATTGCACTGCTGCCCCGCATGCTGGGAGATTCAAAGGTGAAGGTACCAGGTCTCATCCTCAGAAAGGTGATGAGTACAAAGCATGCTGGGACATTCAGAGGTGAAGGCACCATGTCATCCTCAGCAAGATGAGGAGTACAAAGCCTGTGCAGCCAGGGTCTATAAACACAACATTGGATGGGAGAGGAGCCAGGAGTCCAGAGGTGGATGAGCGCGTGCCAGCCAGCTCTCACACAAACCCGGGCACATCTTTCTTTTCTACCTATGGCCCAATTAGACTAGAGATGGGGTCGTCTTTGATCGACCTAGTCCCTTTAAAAGAAAGCAGGGAAAACAGTGGCTTTAGGATTTTCCTTAAAGCCCTGAACCTCTTCAGTGGAAAGTGCTGCCCTTCCGACCTGTTGATGTAATTGCCTTAATTGAAGATTCCAGGCCCCATGTGGGTGGACAGGGCCCCATTCATCCATCAGGTCAGCGAAGTGTAAACCTGCTGAGGCCTTCAGATGCCCTGGCCGCAGCCTCCCCCTCCTGTGCCCTCCTGTGCCCTCCTGCCCCTTCCTGCCCCCACAGGCTAGGCTCCCCACAATGCCAGAGCAGCCAGGCCCAGGCTGGTCTCTCTCTGGATGTGGGAACAGTGCCTAATTAAGGGGTTTGTTCTCATCTCCATGGGGCCATCTTAACGCCTCCTGACAGTAATGAGAGACACACGTGTGGAGCTGGGGGGAGGGAAGGATGACTTCCCTGCTGCCTTAGCACCCCATTAAACAGCAAGCCCAACACACACACACACACACACACACTGCAGTTCTGCAGTAATCACCATCAAACCCTTATAGCTACAAGGAGTCTGCTCCAGTTCTGAAAGAGGAAGGAACCAAGGAGACAAATAACTTGCCCAGAGGTCACATAAGTGAGTCACTGTCACTGGGCCCCAGATGTCCTGTTGCACCTCACAGCACTGACTTCCTTACAGAGGGAGGGGCTCTCCACAGCAGTCCCAGGGGAGCACATCAGAGAGAATGTGTGTGTGGGGGGAGGGTAGACAGGCTCATTCTCTAGAACCACCTTGTCAGAGAGCCATGCCCATGAAAGAGCAGAAAGGTCCCCCAGGGGCTGGTTCTGCAAGGGTTGAGGCTCTTGGGGGACACCCTTAGATCACATGACAAAGCCACCCTCAGAGTAGGTTACTCCCTGCAGCAACTGGGCCACACCTCATCCTTCTGCACATTCTTTGGCTCCCTGTCTAGGTTTCTACCCCTTTCCCATCACTCATAAACCTTACTCTCAGCTCCTCTTATGCCCATGATCCACTAGCACCTTAACTAGTAGCTCTGCTTTGAGCTCTCTGCGGCTCCACTGCAGACGCTCTGGCCAGCGCCAGGTACACGCTTGCTCTCAGTAAATAGCCATCCAATACGATAAAAGTCAAGCTGATGCTTGCTCCAACTAACTCTAAGTCACATTAGTTCATTGTTCTGACCACGATTCTGCTTACAGAGAGGACCAGAGAAGTCCCCTGCGTTTCAGGTAGGGCAGACACGCTAAAACTAACATGGCGAAACTTGAGATCAATTGGCCTACTAGAGTCAGGCACTGTGATACACGCCTGTGGTCCAGACACCCAGAAGGCCCTTCGGGATTCTGTAGAGAGGACACTTGAGCTCCCTAGCTCTTGCCAGAAAGATGACTGGAGTGACTCTCTCCCAGTGCTCTCTCTTGAGAGTGGCCTGCTTTTACCGGCAGACAGAACTGACTAAGGGGCTCTTGGGAAGCAATCACTGCTCCTGGCTCCTCTGGTCTCACCAGAGTGGAGCAGTTCCTTACTGTTGTTCCCTACTAGATTCCTGTAATATGGCGCTTGCTCTGGGAGTCACTCCTCACTGCTCCCCCACCTCCATCACTAGGTAAAATATGCAAATCAAAGGTCTAAGACCCCCCAGGGAAGGGGGGCCCACTTTACTCCCAACTCAGTGGTTAAAAGTGTTGCTGCCTTTTTGGAAGTTTGCCTTATAATGGATCAAGCAAGCCTATAAGTAAACATGGCCTGTTCTCAGTCACTCTAATGAAGAACAATGGCTATGGAGCCCTCGCTTCCACAAGCACAGGCGAGACTAGTACCTCTGATGCTAAGTACAATTGTGCCTAAAATGAAAGAGAACGGTGTCCCAGCATATAGAACCAGTGACAGTTTAACAGCAGGTGCAGGATTTCTGTACATGGCCAGTTTTTGCAACAGCTTGTAATGAAAACTATGAGCAGAATACAATACCAGTGCAAGGGTGAAGAACTATTGCTATCCAAAATGACTGCTTCCTGGTACAGGTTTGTGTCAGGACTTACACGTGTGTGAAGCCTTGAATTTGACCCCCAACACACAAAGAAAGACCTCTGGCTTTCTATTGACCCAATCAGACATAAAGAATGTCTTTTTTCTTTTAGGGTTTTGTTGTTGTTGTTTGCTTGTTTGTTTGTTTGTTTTGAGACTGGGTTTCTCAATCGTATCTCTGGCTGTCCTGGAACTCACTCTGTAGATCAGGCTGGCCTTGAACTCACAGAGATCCGCCAGCCTCTGACTCGTAAGCGCTGAGATAAAGGCGTGTGCCACCACTGCCTGGTTATAAAGAAAGTCTTAATTTGTTGTTTCAATTGTATTTAAAGTAAAAAATAATGGCAAACAATTTAGAATTGAAGTTGTGCATTCTGCTGTACTATGAAAATAAAAATTAACTGCCCTTTAGAGAAAAATTCACAATGTGTACATTATCTCTGTGATACTCTTCGTTCCCACTGGAAACTCCACTTCTGCAGAGTCATCTTAAGAAAAATGAATTCTTTAAAAGCCACATGCTTAATATTAAGTAAAGGAAGAAGGCCATAATATAAATGATGATTGATTATACATATTTGCATAAAATTATAAGGATTTTATTTGCCACCGGGCTAAATGACAAAAGCAAGTTACAAATGATCATATATGCAAAACGGTCAAAGCTGTGAGGTCATGTTCAATAATGAAAGCAATCGCCTTTGTTTACCTTCCCTGTATTTTTCTCTTTAATTGTTATTACACTTACTTACTTATCTGGGGAGTAGGAATGTGCCATGGCACAGGTGTGGCGATCAGAGGACAATTTGCAGGAGTCGCTCCTTCCACCATATGGGTCCCAGAGATCAAACTCAGGCTGTCCGAGCCAGCTTGCTGACACTCCTGTACTTTTTCAATGAACATGTATTAGTTTGGGAGGAAAAGTGAATTTTATTACTTTAATATATATATATATATATATATATATATATATATAATCATTGTTTGGAAAGCCTCATACTTCATGTACCAGCCTGGAAGACAATAGCCTTGACATTCTATTTGAATGCCACCTTATCACCATGCCCAGTATCCTTAGTGCGGGGACATTTATGTCTCCCTGAATTCACTGTGACCATTGGGAAGGCTTAATGTTTCCCAAACGAAGCTGTGGAAATGACCGGACACTTTAGGCCACATCAGTTCAGGTGTGAACTCTCTGAAGGAGAGACAGACTCTTTTTTTATTTGTTTGTTTCTGAGATAGGGCCTCATTATGTAGCCCTGGCTGTCCTGGAACTCATATGTAGACCAAGCTAGCCTTGAAGTCACAGAGATCTGCCTGCCCCTGCTGGGATCAAAGGTGTGCACCACCACACCTGTCAGAAAGACAGACTCTTTATTTCTGTTTACAATCTTAACTATACCTTGTCACCCATCAGGGAACCAACACACTCATTGTTGGGCTGATTGAGTGATGTGATAATCTGTCTAGTTGGTTTGGATGAGCCAAACAGAATTAAACTTCAGGACTAACAAGTCCTGGGAGAATAGGAACACCCTTCCATGTACTTCAAGGCCCAGCTTGAGCCCAGTTTCTTGATGGCTTCTGCCAGTCCACTGTGCCCCTGCTCCTTCATCTGGCAACAGTATCTCCTCTATATCACTATCCCTATCTCCACATTCCCCTGAGACCTTGGACAACTACCATTTGAATCATTATGCCAGCCAGTTTGTAAGTTGTTTATTGGCTGACTCTCTTACTAGACTCTGGACAAGCTTTGCATTTTCGTTTTGTTTTAAATCTCCGTTTGGGGTTAACATAGTCTAAGCACAGCCAATCAATCTGATGCTTCTGTACGTGTTTGCCAACCAAGGAGCAACTTAATGTCTGGAGCATCAACAAGTCATCCAGCCTGGGCTAGGTGCAGCCTCTGAGGACACAAAGCAAATGAGAGAGAACTACCGTAACTTCTACCAAACTTCGCTGCAATCTGTCACTCACTTAGAGATTATGTCAGTCCCTTAGAGATTATGAACACTATCGTGCCGGGAGAGGCTGCTTGCCTTATTCACTCAGATAATCCCCTGGAATTGCTGAAGCAATGGATGCCTGACAGGGAAACCCCAAGTTTCATCTCTTCCAACCCTTATTACAAACAGCATGCTCAGTCTGGTGTGGGGGGCGGGGTCCTGCTCTCCTTGCTGTTTCTCTTCCTATTTTTCCTTCTACAGCGTTGGGGGTTGAGCCAAGGGCCTTGAACTGGCTAGGTAAGTGCTCTACCATTGATTACACCCCCAGTCCTTAGGTTAACGAGACAGGGGTCTTTCTCTATGCATCCCAGGTTGGTCCCAAATTCAAGATTGTCTGTCTCAGCCTCTCAAGTTCTGGAATATAGACATGCACTACCATGTCTGGTTTTCTTGCTTTTTTTTATTTTTATTTTTTTTATCGAGAACTAAGAATATTAATGGACACCAATGAGGTTTCCCAATGGCCACTCTACTAAATAATTTACCTCAGTAATCTCCTCAGAATTGTACTTATGTCTTGGAGGTGTTGTGCATGTTCAAGTATGTGGAGGGGTATGTAAGTGTGGAGGCTGGAGATCAGCCTTCAGTGATAGTCCTCAGGACCCATTGACCTTTTGGTTGGTTTGGTTGGTTGCTTGGTTTTGAGACAGGGTCTCTGACTGGGACTAGGTCTCATTCAGCTAGCCTGGCTGGCCAGTGGGTTCCAGGAATCCGCCTGTCTCAGCCTCCTTGGGCCTAAGATTACAAGCCAGGCCACTGTGTCCAGCTCTTCATGTCCAAGCTAGGAATCTTACCAGCTGAGCTCTCTCCTCAGCTTAGTGTGTATGTCTTTAAATCTCATTATTCAGGATGATTAGCTTAGGAACAAACAGGAAGACAGACTAGAGCTAGAGTTTGGTGGGAGGATGTGTGCCCCGTGTATGCAGTATCACACCAAAAAATACCATTTTTATTTTTTGAAAAGGAAAGATTCCCTAGAGTTTTGAAATAGATTAAGATGTGAGATGTAAGGCTTTTCCCATGCTTTCCGTAAAAATATTTCATAGGCCACCTTTTATTCAGAACTACATCAGTCAAGGTCTAACGTCATCGTGATGTCACAAGCATGCGGACGAAGCACCTAGCCTCTCCCCGGAGCCACACCACCTTGTTCACATGTTCACTCCCAATCTCACAAGAAACATCAGCAGTCTACAGCATCCTAGTGCAAACCTTCTCCAACTTCAGCATACCTAACAACCCAAAAGCAGATTCCCCAGAACATTCCAGAGGCTGATTCGATAGGTAGAGAGAAGTCCAGAGTCAACAGTTTAACAAACTCCCTGCAACTGACTGAATTATATTTCCCCCAGATCTTATGTTGGTGTCCTAATTCTTAATTCCCAGCGAGATGGTACTGGGATGGAACACCTCTCTCTCTCTCTCTCCCTCTCTCTCTCCTTGTGTGTGCATGCACACTGGTGAGGGGAGAAGGATTAGATTTAGATGAGGTCAGAGAGGACTTCATCATGGGATTGATGTTCTTAATATGAAGAAACGTTAGACTTCTCTCTTGATTCTGAAGCATTCAAAAGACACCATGCAAAGACGTAATCAGAAGGCAAGAGAGGCCTCAACAGTAGACAGTGAGCCTGCTGCTACCTTTTCTGGACTGTAGAACTGTGCAGACCTGCTACCTACTCTCTGGCTGGCTGAGACACTTTACCCAGGTGATTCTAATGTAAAGTTCCCAAGCCTGCGCTTTGAAGACTACTCTTCTGACTCCAATCTGAAACTTTCCTTCCGGTTTCCCAGGCTGTAATTTGAGTTTTCTTCTTGCCTTGACTCTCTCAGCCTTCTGGACAGATTTCTCCTTGTACACAAGTGAAACTGATGTTGATGACATTCTTTTCCCTTCCCCAGGATGTGGGGGCCAGATGTGTGGCTCAAAGCAGCTGTTAAGAGATGTCTGTTGAGGACCTGGCTGAATAAGTGAAGGACCGAGTAAGTCATTGACAGATGTAGCGTCCCAAAGAACCCTTACTTCCTCTTCCATTCTGCCAGGGCCATCCAGTTCTAACTGGAGAAAACAGTGTCTGGCTAACCAAGATGCTTTCCAGTCTTATCTTCGTGGGAATCTGTCAGTCTTCAAGGCCCAGAATGAAAAGTAGCTCCACAAAGAGGGCCTCTGCACATGGGCTAAGAGCCAAAGACATCTTCAAAAGACTTGAGTGTGGCTGCTGAAGGCACGGTCCGTGACTGCAGGTGCCCAGGTGAGATCTTGAGGGACAGGGACAGGGACAGGACAGATGGTTTGCCCTTCACTAGGCGAATCTTTGAGCTGGAAATCCAGGAAGGGAAGTTAGTGGTAAGTTTGGCATTCAGATACAATAAGCCTTTTCGTTCTTTCTCAGTTCACATTTTCCTTTCTCAAATCTGAAAAGAAGCAAGACTTCCCCGGGCTTAGTCAGCACCTTAACCTGCTGCCATTCTTGGTGTGAGCAGAGGGACAATGGGCAGGTTTAGGTGTTTAATACAGCATGATGTAAGCTGTGTCTGTGATGAAAGAGGCACTGACAAACTGCAAGCTGACACCCTGAGAACAGCCTGGGCTATGAGGTCATGTGGTGTGACAGGTAGGCCCTTCTGTTTTCTCAGCCCTGACATCTGATGCCCCACCAGTTATTCAATAACCAGAAACAAGGCTGGTCCTCCAAATTCCTGAATCTCCTTGTGGGGGGAGGGAGACCAGCCTGCTTCCCGTCTGGCTGACTGTGGGTTTGATCAAGGGCATCCAAGGAGAACTACTGTTGGAAACGTGCCCTCGGGAGAACGGGTGGGCGGGGCAGCACACGGCAAGGCCACCGGCACTACTTCTGCAGGGAAAGGAGGACTCTGGGCTCTATGTAAGCCAGACACTCAAGCCTGTATCCCCAAGGACAGAGCAAACCCCCAGACTGCCAGTCTTAAACTCTCGTGTCAAAGGAAGCAGCCAGGTCTCAGAAAATATACTTTTTTGCTGCTGGTGGTGGTTGTTGGTTGTTTTTATTGAGACAGGGTCTCACTAAGTCAATGGCCCTCAACCTTCTGAATGCTGTGACCCTTTAATACAGTTCCTCATGTGGTGGTTGCTACTTCATAACTGTAATTTTGCTACTGTTATGAATTATAATGTAAATGTCAGGTATGTAGATGGCCTTAAGCGACCCCTTTGAGAGGTTGAGAATTGCTGCACTATGTAATCCTGGCTCCCCTTGAATTCCTAATGTAGACCAGGCTGGATTTGGACACACAGAGATCCTGCTGCTTCTCCTTCTTGAGTGCTCAAATTAAAGGTGTGTACCACCATCCTTTACTTTTAAAAAGGCTGTTAGGAACTGGGAATGATAGAACACACCCCTTTAATCCCAGCACTTTGGAGGCTGAAGCATAGGACATCTGTGAGAGTTCAAGGCCAGCCTGGTCTATATAGCAGGACCCAGGGCAGCCATGGTGACATTCTATCTCTCAAACAAACGAATAAACCAAAGAAAGAATTGCTGAGAGTGGAAATGGGGGTCAGAGAGATGACTAAGCAGTTAAGAGTGCTTGCTGTTCATTCATGGGAAGTGGAGTTTGGATATCAGCACCCTTATGGCAAACCAGGTATGGCCGATAGAATGTCTGTAACTCCGACACTGAGGATGGTAGAGGAGGGTTAGAAGTGGAAGAACTCGGGGTGGAGGAGTGGCTAGCCAAGCAAAAACAAAATCCTGCAAGCTCCAGGTTCAGGGAGAGAGCCTACCTCAAAAGAAATAAGGCAGAGAGTGATAGAGGGCATCTGATAACCTCTGGCCTCAGTGAGTGCACAGGTACGCACACACACACACACACACACACACACACACCTAAAAATTTAAGAGGTTAGTGGATTAGGGGAATGCTGGAGGTGTAGCTCAATGGTAGAGTAATTGTCTGGTATGGCCCAGGGTTCAATCCCCAACACACAAACAAACCAAAATAAATAAATAAAAAGATTGGGGGAGGAGGGGGAATTGTTGGAGGCTTTTTGTTTGGTTGGTTGTTTTTCTCTTCTGTTTCTAAGGAGAGGGAGCTGCTTTATTCTTCACATGTTTATTTTACTTCCAGTTGTGTCCCACATATATGAACCAACATGCAAAGACTACATGATTTAAAAATGTAAACTATCTTGATAAGACATTGTGGTTACCGCATCAAAACAGTAAGTCCAAGGAAACATATTTCCCTTTAAATATTTCATGAAGGTTAAATCATTAAGGGTAGAAATATGGTAGCTTCTCACAGCTCTTGTAGTGCCACAGTGTCTTAAGGTAACAAACACGTCTCAAAGTTCTAGAGGATGGGAGTCAGAATCAAGGTGTCAGCAGGGCTGTACTCTGCTGGAACCCCACAGGAACAATCTGGATGGCCTCTTCCTCTCTGGTGGCAACCAGTAATCTGTGGTCAGCAGACATACGGCTCCAGCGTCTGCCTCCTTTGTCCTATGACTAGGTAATAAAAAGACGGTGAGCCTCCAAGACAACTGGCTATTGAAGAATCTATCTAACTCTGAGTCCAGTGGTTCTCAACCTGTGGGCCTCGACCCCTTTGGGGCTCAAATGACTCCTTCATAAGGGTCACCTAAGACCCTCTGCATATCAGATATTTACATTACGATTCATCACAGTAGCAAAATTACACTTATGAAGTAGCAATGACAATAATTTTATGATTGGAGGTTAGCACAACACGAGGAACTGTATTAAATGGTCATAGCATTGGGGCAGTTGAGAACCTCTGTCCCAGTCCCTTACCGTGTCCTTCCCCTTCGAAACCTTCACCTTGTGAGTAGGTACCAACTTGGGATACCAGACCTGCTGTTTAAGGGCCCACTCTATTTCAGGAGGATTTTTACCTTAACCAATTATATCTGAAATGACTGGTTTTCAATAAGGCCACATTCTGAGGTACTGAGGGTAAGAAAGGAAGATCAATGTAGGGGACACAATTCAACCATAACATGTGACAAACCCCAACAGTTATAATCTGATTAAAAGAAAACAGCTAACTAGAGGCTCCACATAACTCCCATCAACCTTTCGTATTAGCAAAGCTAATTCTGCCTTCCCAAGGAAGGAGGGGGTCATTCTTTCACCCGTCCTTTCAGAATGATACTAAACACTGTAGATACACCAGCTGTGAGTACAAGAGGTAAGACAAGGCCTACGTTACTGGGGGAGATTATCAGAAGACATTGTTGTCTCGGAATTCTTTATCCTACTGAATGCAGGTGACATCTGGGCGGTTTGGGGCCAGGTATCTGCCCCACGCATCCATTGTGCTATATCCCACATGCTCATGTATGAGTTTATGCAGCAGTCAGCCTTGGCAAGGAGAAAACCAAACACTTAGTGATTAAAGAACATACTACCAGGACGGCAGAAGGGAGGACTCTCAAGCTGCAAAAGGTTTTTTGAGAGTATCTTAATTGAGCATCTTCAAATTCAACATGACAGTCAGTGAGGTCTGGGCTAGGGATGTGGCTTAGTGGAGCATGTGCCTAGCATGTGCAAAGCCCTGGGTTCAGTCCCCAGTAACCTATGATGATATATGCAGTGCATGATTAGCCAGAAAGGTGAGAGGGCTTGCAAGAGCGGCTCCTGCTCAGCACCCCCTGTGGGTCCTCTCCCGCACTGGCCAGGAGGAGACTCCTCCAGGCCTGGTTAAAAGGGAACCAGTAGGCTACTGTTTTAGGCACTTTTGAGTCACTGTGACCAAAACACCTGAGAAAACAATTTAGAAGAGCAAAGATTTACTTGGGCTCAGTTTCAGAAGGTTTGGTCCATTGTGGTAAGAAAGGCGTGACACCAAGGCTGTCAGGAAGCCAAGAAAAGGGGCTCAGCACTGGGCCAGGCCTGCATATAGACTCCAAGAATACACATCGGTGACCTAATTCATGTAAGTAGGCCCCACCTCCTACCTTTACCATCCTGAATAAAGCCATCATGTTAATCCATACATTAGGTCAGAATCCTCATGATCAAATTGTCTCCAGATGCAAATCACAGACACCCTCAGAGGCATGCTATAGACACCCCAAGAGATGTGCTTTGCCAATCTTCTAGGCATTTCTCAATCCTGTCAAGTTGACAGTCTACCAGTTTCTGCCACTCCTGGCAGTGTTCCCTTTATCAGAAGCATGCAGAGTGACAGAGTGTGCAGAGTGTGCAGAGGCAGGTCTGGACCAGGTCAGGCCTCTGATTTCCTCCATGAAGCTGTGAACACACTCATATTCTTAGGGTAACACAGAAAAGAAGGCAGCTGTTGAGGAGGCAGCAAGATGGCTCAGCAGATAAAAAGCACTTGCTGAGACGCCTGACCACCCATGCTCTGTCCTCAGAATCTACACTCCCTTCACTCTCCAGAGGAGAAAAAACAGAACAAAACCAAGAGTCATGAAGTGTGCACAGAGAGTGGGTTCTTCAGTTTGCTTTCATTCAGCTTTTTTTGTTATGGTTGCTTTGTTTTCTGAGACAGTGTTTCTCTGTTGTAACTCTTGCTGTCCTGGAAACTCACTCTGTAGATCAGGCTGGCCTCCAATGCATAGACATCTACCTGTCTCTGCCTCCAGAGTGCTTGGACTAAAAGTGTACACCACCACCGCCCAGCCCAGGTTTGTTTGTTTGTTTTGTTTTGTTTTAGCTGTATAATGGCCACTGGTAGTAAACTCGAGAGTGAGGGGAAATGCATAGATGAAACAAACTCCAACTGTTTCTCCAGCTGACAGGGTCCATTTAAAATTCCATACCTAATGTCAATGTCCTTAGTTCAACCAACTTACTCCTGGGAGAACTGTCCAAACGGCAGGGAGCTCTTCATGAAATGTCCTGCCATACCTCAAGCCAGCCTGAACCTTCACCCATTCAAACTGCTCCGCCAAACCTCACTGCAGAGTTCATGCACGTAGACTCTTGAGTCCCTTTGCTGACAGCCAAGGGGAAGGTAGCAAGTTAGAGAAGTCTGCAGAGGGTGGTACCTTGGGGTGTCACGACAGTGATATGTGATTTCAGGACAACTGAGTTCCAAGTGGGGCTCTACAGATGACTGGCAGACTTGAGACTTACATCTTAATTATTCTTGAGCCTGTTTCAATAGCTATAAATTAGGGTCTTACTCAACATTCATTCAACCCTGCTTGCAAACTTATAATATGCCAGCTGCCAAGTGAAATAATGACACACACAGACAGACACCCCAGCTTCCCAGGTTGTTGTGGAGAGCAGACTATTAGGGGTCAGGAGGTGGCTTCTTAATTAAATGGTCATAACATGTAAACAATGTCTCTACTATGAGGCTCCCGTGCCATGGAGTATGTGACCTTTGGATTCTTAGCATGCCCCTTCCTCTTTAATTTCTCCTTCTCTGGTTTCATATCAAAACAATGTAATTAGCTCTCATGTTTTCTAAAATGGTTCATCACACTATTCATTTTAATGATTAAATTGGTACCCATAAGCAAATAGGCATTCTTGAGTCTTTCTTTAAAAAGGCTGAAACCAGGCATTCATGGAGGGATCCCAAGGAGGACCTCCACGCAGGTCCAGGTGGAAGCCTGGCCAGCTTCCACCTCCTGGCCAGTATTAAAAGCTTGCTTAAAATTAAAAAATAAAATAAAAAAGAGTGAAACCAAAACAAACCAAACAAACAACCACCGAAAACCGATAGATAGATAGATAGATAGATAGATAGATAGACAGACAGACAAATAGAGTGACTGGTGCTATCTTTGCTTTTATACTGTACTTCTATGGAGCCAAGCACATAGGTGGTCAATAAATATGTGGGAAGGAGGGAGAAACTTTGCATCTAAGGAGAAGAATTCTTAAAGCAGAATTTTAAAATGCTTCTGAGTTAGTTTTGCTGTGTCCCAGCAGGTCAGCATCCTCTGTGACACTTTGGGGACTACTGTGACTGTTCCTAGGTTGCCTCCCTCTCTAGACATGGCACAAAAACTCTTGGGTCGACTGGCCATCATGTGTCATCGGGTAGGTGCTGCTTCCTGATGTCTTCCTACTCACGGTGGTGACAAAAGGGAATGGTGATCTGGGTGCCTCTGCAGCCTCTACGCTGACTTCCAGGGATGGGGGGAATATTTTCACTCCTCGTAGTCTCTCGGTCTCTCAGCCCCCCCATCCCCATCCCCAGCTTTTTTTGATAATAAAAGCTGAAGCCCATCGTAATAGGCAGTTCTGTGCTCTTCAAGCCGTAGGCAAAGCACCAGAGACCGTGTGAAACACACTTCTGAAATTTTTTGTTTTTTTTTTTAAAATCCTAATCTTGCCTCAATAAAAATGACTTCATGTCACCGTGATCATACAGGAGAAAGGCTTGAGAGCTGCTGGCAGTGTCCCAGAGTTCAGGGGTTACCGTGGCTACACTGAATTCCCACGGGAAAGGTAGAGGGGAGTACTGCCTTCAGGTGAGAAGCTGAAGGCTGTCAGGTGCACCAAGGAGCAGGAGGTATGACAAAGTTCCCTGAAATCTTCCTCAGAACTGGCCTCCTCCCACCTGCTCTCCCACCTGCCTCCGAGGAACTCTGGGATTTTTTTTTTTTTTTTCTCTTCAGCTGGTTGATTTTTGAGAGCAAGAAGTCAACAGCCAACTTGAGGAATCTCAATGACAAGTTTTTCTGTGAGGGCACAGACTCAGACCAAGCAGGGTAACATCAAATCCTCCAGTGCCACCCGAGTGTGGCACCACTGCATGATCAGAGCCAAGGACAGCTGGTTGTTTTGCACGGGAGTGAGTGCTTGGAGCTGACCATCACAGTGACTCTATTTACCTTCTGTGGCTGTCCATTAACAATCCTCGAAGGAACATAGAAGGGTTAGGAAGAATAGGGCTCAGAGGCCACAGACAGAAGGGCCACTTTTCAAGACACATGCATTTGTATATTAAAAAGTTCAAAAACTTCTAAAAATGTGAATTTATTTGAAGTTAAATCATCTAACCTTTAATTATAGGCTACACAGTCTCCCCTCCCCACCTGCCCCTGTCCAGGGTACAAAGTGCCACAACAAAAGGAAACTTGGAAATTACATTTTATTTGAAGGGTTGGGCAGAGGGAGAGGCAGAGATATGACTTTTATATTAAAGGAACTATGAATCTGTGAGGAATATAATGCAAAATGTACAGATTATGGAAGGCTTCCGTGAGGAGCAATCGAGCTGAGGCTGGGAGTGGTAACAAGTCTTGCTACAGCTCCACACCATGAGGGAGGACAGAGGACACACATCTGGACACCAGGGAGCCCTTCCAGCAGTGCTCATTCTACTTTCCTAGTATATTCCAGTCCAGTCCCTTTCTGGCTACCCTTCTGGACCAAGCCATTTATACCCCTGACTAAGATCAACGCCACTGTGTCTTATGGGGTCTCCTTGCCTCCATCTCTGTCTACCTCGAGCAGCCAAAGATATTCTTTAAAAGGCTGAAATGGGCTGGAGAGATGGCTCAGTGGCTAAGAGTGATGGCTGCTCTTCCAGAGGACCAGGGTTCAATTCCCAGCACCCACATGTGAGTTCACAATTGTCTGTAACTCCAGTCCCAAAGGATCTAAGACAACAGGCATCCATGTGGTATACAGACACACATGCAGACAAAACACCCACAAGATGATGATGATGATGATGATGATGACGACGACCACAATGATAATAAGCCAAATAGGCTGGGGGGGGGGAGGCCGAAACAGGCTGTGAGTGGGGTCCAGTGGTAGAGCCTGTTCTTAGCATGCCAAAGGTTTTGGGTTCTATCCCCAGCACTAGAAACACAAAACAAAATGCAAACATGTCTGATAAAGCACCCTATATGAACCATTTGCCTTAGGACCATGGTAGGGCTGAGGTGTAGCTCTGATCAAGCACTGGGCCACCATAACTCCCCAGTCTCTCTCACTCTGGCCTCTTGAGGTGCATGCAGGCATAGTCCTGCCTCTGTACCTGCTCGTTCTAGGAAACAACTGTTCCCTAGGTGTTCATGATGTGTCTCTTCTGTGTGACCTTTCCAGAGCATGTGGTTTAAATCCACATCCTCCCCAACTTGATTTCCCTGTGTAGTGCGTGCCATCTATTACTGTCACGACTCTTACCTAAAATATATAAGCTCTCCAATCAAGGGTCCTTGCCAGCCCCTCTTTCAGGCTGGTTTCCACCTTTCCACACTGTTTTCTTTCCTTTTCTTTTCTTTTCTTTTCTTTTCTTTTCTTTTCTTTTCTTTCTTTCTTTCTTTCTTTCTTTCTTTCTTTCTTTCTTTCTCTCTCTCTTTCTCTTTTTTCTGGAGCTTCCCTGGAATAAAGAAGATGTCCCATAAAGACACAAGAGTCCCATGTCACCCAGAGAGATGGCTCAGTATATAAAGTGCTTGCTATTCAAGCAGGAAGACCTATGTTGGAGTCCCTGTCACCCATGTAAAAAGCCCGTGTGTACCTATAATGCCTGCACTTGGAGACAGAGACCTAAGGTTCCCAGAGTCTCAGTGGTCAGCAGGTCTAGTTCAATCGATGTGCTCCAGGTTCAGTGAGAGACCCTGTCTCCAAAAAAAAAACAAAAAATAAGGCTAAGCGCAATAAAGAAAAATCACCCAACCTTTGGCATCTAAATGCACATGCATACATATGCATACACAAAACACACAAAAAAGAGACCAGAATCTCTTGCAGACAGCTGGCAAGAGATGATGAATGCACAAGCCATGGGAACTGGGTGAAAAGCTGCCTCAAATCTATCAACAAGCGAAAGAGAAAATCAATAACACTCAAGACCCCCAGTCTGGGTCATTCTATAATACTGTTCTGAGCAAGAAAGCAGCAGGCCCCACACAGGGTTCAGCCCCTAAGATTCCATGTTATCACCAGTTTTTCAGTCAAAGCTCTCAGCATACGTGGGTGTATCTCCCCCTTTCGTTTATTGTCTCAGGGTAAACACTTGTGATTCCTAAATGCCTGAAGAGTGAATCAGTATTCTCCTGTTCAAACCAGCAGAGGCCACATCAAACAATAGCCCACAAGCTAGTATTAATCATTAAATAGGTGCACAGACGAATACACAAGCAAGGGAACCATTCTCCACTTCTTTCTTGCCTGTTTTTTATGAAATTAACAAAGCATAAACTCTGTCTTTAACCTGATCAGAAAATAATTGCACTTTCTTCACCATTCAAGACTTGTCAAGTCCAAGGCTCACAGGGCAAATACTTCGGGTGAGAAAGCGTTCCTTCCTTTAGGCCGCCCCAGCCATTGCATAATGGACTGAGATTTGCTTGTAGCACCCGCCTTTTTAACAGTCACATGCCAAAGAAAAATGGACCTTCTCAGCCACGGTTGGTAGATACAGGTGTCTGTGGTAGGGTGGCTATGCTGGAGTCACACCAGGGAGCAACCAATGGTGACCGGGACGTCCTGAGCACACCTGCTCTATCAAAGATGAAATCAAGTCCAGAGAAATACGCTGAAGGCGCAGCTGTCATGGAGCCTCTGCCTCCTTTTCCTACGTCCCTGTGCATGCTAAATAAAATCCTCTTGGTTAAAAACTGAGGCTCAAGCTTGGCATGGGGTCACATGCCTGCAATCTTAACACTCAAGGAGTAGGAGGCAGAAGGATCTGGAGTCCAAGGTCAGTTTGGGCTTCAAGAGAACCTATCACAAATAAGATAAAATAAACAAAAAACCCTGGAGCTCATCCTTGATGGACAGTGGATGGATGGCATCCCTTCCCGAAGGGCCGAACAGGATTCATGCCTCGCTTTCCCTCAGAAGGCATCTGGATGGCTGAATGAACAGGTGAACGAACAATCTAGTACACAGAGTCAGAGGCCACAGGAACAAGGACAGTCATGTGCCCCAGGTGCTCCAGCCTGGCTGACCCACTGCTAACAGCACTGTCTCCTATACTCAGTGTGCGCCAGGCCAGGCCAGACATTAGAAGACCACCTACACAGAAAAGGAACCAGTCAGAAGGGTCGTGGATATCTGCGTTTTCCACCAATCTTACTCATGTGAGTGAGCTTGGGACATTGTTTGTTTGCTTGTGTATCCCTCTGGAGCCCTGGGTACCTTTGAGGAGGGCAGGGTGGGAGAAGAGCACCTCATACCCTCAGGCCGGGCCCATCCTTCTGATGCCCTTGGCTCCAGTCAGAAGGTTCCTTACTGTAAGCCTGGGGCTCACTGCAATGAACTCAAGGCCACACCAAGCTCTGCACCCTACCTGCCAGCAAATAGAGGCTAGCTAAATGTGTGGGCATCAAGAACCTCCTCCTTGGAAAAGGAAGCATAGTCAGATAATGTTTACAGCTTTCTCCTGGCCTCAGAGTTGTGATGCATTTAACTAGATTGAAGACGTGCATGGACCAAGTCATTACACTGCTTTTCCCTCTATCTCTTTGAAAATATTAACATCTGGTGGATGTTTTTAGCTGAATGAAAGTACTTATCACATATACACATATGGGAAAAATAAAAGCATCTAAGCATGTGCATTGTGTTTGCAAGTTATTTTAAGTATCATATATTCATATATGTATATATCCATATACACATATAATGTCACATAGCTAGAAATTGAATAAGCTGGAACTTGAACCCAAGCAGTCTGCCTTGTAGACACTCTGCTATCCTACTTTTCCTGAGCACAGATACAGCTCTATGCTCAACATTCCTAATGCAAGTAATCATCAGGTCAGTCAAATCTCAGCTGGAGGTCACCTGCCACTCCCAGAGGAAGGCTCTATTTAAATAGCAGGACATTGTCCCTCTGACTTTACAGCCCCTTTTATCACTCAGCATCATAAAACCACAGGTGTGTTGGGGTGCTCTATAAAAACAGGCCTTTCTTGCGCTTAATTCACACTTAACCCAGTGTGTCTGAATATGATTACTATTTACTTCTTGGCTCCACGGAATCTTCCGTGAGAAGCTGGCCTGAAAAAAAGAAGCAGGAGGGCAGGGGAAGCAGGAAGTAGGGCCCTGCTTCCCAGCATTTGCTGCCCTTGTGCAGGTCTGAGTGAGGACCCACCGGATTCACCTGTCCCAGGTGTCCTCATTTTCTTTTCCAGTCTTCCAGAAGGATGCATGGCCTGCCCACTGGCACTTTTACCCTTTGCTTTGCAATGATGGGACCTGCCTGCTTAAATCTTACTTATTAACTTTACATAGATATGGCAGTCTGCGATTACAGGAGAATTGTTTGGGAGTGCAATATCTCGCTTCTTCCCACGTACCTTACCCTGGGAATTGCTTTGTACTTGCATATTGCCATGCGGTGGTGTGTGTTTAATAACCATCAATAAAGATAGGCCTGGGGAAACACGGACAGACACAGATTCCTCTAGAAAGGAGTAGCCAGCAGGGTGCTGGCTGTTCATAGGTGATCACCAGGAGTGGTCAAAAGTAAACCTACCCCCTTTGACTAAGCATTTAGAAGTTTGAAAACACATGCTTAGCCTGAAGATTCCTTGACTATCCATAAAACTCATCTCCCTACGTCCAAGTTCATTCCTGTGTTTATTATCCAGATATTAGGGTGCCTACTCTGCAAAGGTATTATCTAAACAACTTATTTATTAGAGAATCAAAGACGAAGCGTGAGATACAGCTTGGGAGCATGTCTGCCTAGCACGCATGAAGGCCCTGGTTCCAATCCCTGGCACCACAGAAAGTAATTAAGTAAAGAAATAGTAAAATGAATGTTCAAAAAATATAGGAAGTAGAGGGACTATTTTTTAAATATAAACCTGAAATGTCACCATTCCACACAAATGAGTAACATTTGGACAGGGAGCTAAGATAGAAGTAACTGCCACATAGGTACAACACTCTGATTCCCACATAGTAGGCGCTCAAAAGTATTTGTTGTGTAGAATTAAGCAACTAATTGGAAATGGAAAAATCTAACCCTCACTGTATTATTATCCAACCACAGTCAACACGGTTCACTTGACACAATGCAAAGCAGCTGGGACAATACCCTCCCACCCAGGTGACAGGCTGCCCCAGACACCAATTCTATGTCTGCCCAGTGGCAGGACTTTGGTAGTAAGTGAGGAGGGTATAGATCATGCAGGATAGCACTTGAACTTGAGCATTTGTCCTCTATGTGACTGTGGGAGCCTGTTGAGATTAAGGCTCAGCTGGATATTTGTGTGAGACACACAGTGCCTAGCAACCTCCTCCAGGAGCCAGCAACATACTTGAACAGGAGGCCTTCTGTGAGGTCAGGCCAGCCTGGCATGCACCAGCATGTTCCCAGAGAGCTCACTTTCCATGGCCCTCTAAGATTGCAGCCAAGATGCTACAGCAGTTCAATCCCACAAAAGGAGGAACTCTGTTCACAATTCATATATTGTCTAAATGAAAAAAGAAATAAAAAGGAAAAGAACATGACTGCTCCTAGGTATGGTGGAGGGGAAAGTTTACTGTATATAGGAGGGGAAATATTGAAGATACGAGGGAGAGCATAGTCAGGGGCAGAGACATCTTGGAGTCCTGGGTGGACTTGACCAGACTGAGCTGCCCGGCCATGTGAAGAGAGGGCGAGGGGAGAGGGAAGAGGAAAGAGGAGAGTACCGGGTAGGGAACTGGGCATGCAAGCCAAGAGGACCCTTTTAGGTTGGGGAAGGGCAGAGAGATACTGGGTGACCCTGGCTGCCAGGTCCACTTTGATATGTTAAATAGATATCTCAGCCAGCAGTTTGTCCCTGAGTTTGAGCCTTAACAATGTCCACTTACTGAGTAAGGCTAAAGGGATTCAAAATAGACTGCCATGCCCACAGAAGTTGAGAGGTGACAGAGATTAAAGTTTGGTCCTGCTTTTCCCTTTCTTCTGAGATACCTCACATCCTCTCCAGGCCCCCTCCTAAAGCAGGATACAGTCTCTCTGCCTCCAACCTGTATCACTGTGAAAAACCTGTTCCAGGCTATGAGATTTGATCCATATCTATAACTCTACAGACAACATAGAACAGAATGATTAACCACTGAAAAAGGGCAAAAGTTCCAGAATACTTCAAGGGACCTCAATGGTAAAGCTGGTGTCATTTTCTGGGGTCTTCCAAGGGAGACTGTAGTAGACACCAGTGGCAGCTTCCTGGACTGTCTATCTGGACTGTTCTCTAAGCTCAACATCCTGAAGGAAAATATGTAGTTCACAGGCAAGCATCCCCTCTCAGTCACTTGGGAAATCCGTTATTTGTCTTACGTATTCCTCTGATAAATGTGACATTGGCTCAAAGCTGAACTGCAGGATGGAAGCCTCTGTGTTCTAACCCCTCCATGGCATTCCTAAGGTCATGTTTTCTGCTCCTGAGATGAAAGCTAAGCATCTGAGGAGTACAGATTTCGGAGAAGGCGCTATTCTCTCCTAATCTTCCTCTTAGAGTATAAAGATTAGCCGTAAGAGAGAGAGCATGTGGCTTGGCTTGGCTTGGATGACTGGGAGAAGACATGCTGCCTGTTCTTGGTGCCCCTACAAAAGCTTTCCCGTCTTCTGGAACTGAGAAGTCAAGATTCCTTCCCTTCTAGAGACCACAGGATGATGAGCAAATCTAGGTGAATCACGGTACAGAAAACTCAGAGAAACGTCTGTTAAAGGAGCCGTGCTCCAGGCTGCCCAAGGTGCTGGTCCGTAGGGCCTCTTCTTCCTCAGCTTCAAAAGCCACCCTTGGGGTGACACAGATGATGGTTTGAAACGTCCTCCTGTAAAGATACAGTGGGGAGCGTTTCTAGGCGAGTGGATGGTGAGCCTGAGCCTGATCAGGCTTTGCTACTCCCTCTCCAGGGAAGCAACCGCACTCCTAAAAGCCTTTTCCTCCTGGCCTGTTTCCTCATCTTTTCACTGTTGCACCCAGCCCATGCCTTCCTATAATCTGAGATAAGCGGAGGGTGGAGGGGAGTTGAGGAGATTGGAGACGTTTTGTGTGTATCCATCACACGAGCACACACACACACACACACACACACACACACACACACTGCTGAGGACTGGGAGTGGAACATAGGGCATCCTTTATGCTAGATAGGCCTTTCAACACTGAGCTCTATCCCTAGCCCTCTACTTTCTGAGACAGCCTCTCACTAAATTGCTAAGGCAGACCTTGAACTCTGTATTTTAGGCAGGTCTCAATCTTGTAATCTTCCAACGTCAGGGAGATTTACAGACCTGGACCACCAGGCCCAGCTTACATCATTTTAAGTCTTGAATTTTATTCAATTGATTTTTCTAAGCAGCTACATTTATTTTGGTTTCAATTTTTGGAGAGATTTGGTCTGATGTCACCATTTGAGTGGCTTATTTGCAAGCCAAAATAATTGCATACCCTGGGTATTTAAGGCTTCACCCCCACATTCCTAAGCCTCCCCAAGGCCCTTGGGCCTGTCCTTACAAGCCTCAGCCATTAACCTAGCTGGAACTTTCCATGTCCTGGGTCCTGAGGTAGCATCCCATGGTGTCTGGGAATGCCCTCCTTACCCCTGAGCCTCCTTGCCCCTTCACAGAAGCCTGACTCTAAGGTTAGGCTACTGGCTATGAGCACATTTAGGGCCTCCCTATGGTCCTATGGTCCAACCAAGTGAAAGAGATGAGCAGACCATGGGCACCCCACCCCCATCCTGCTGAGAAGGGCCTTATTGGCAGCCATCCTCCTCCAGAGCCCATTAGGGAAGTGCACATTCCCTTGGTTTCACTGGCTCCAGTGAGTGTTAGGGGGCGGGGGAGCATTACAGGCTATTAGCCAATGTTGAAAGCCTCTGTTTTCCACCCCCACCCGACTTCTTCTAGCATGGCTGAGCCTGGCCAGGAATCAAGCAGGCGTTTTGTTCAGAAGTGGCAACTTATTTTTATCAAAGATGGAATGCAGCCTTGCAGTTGTTTCCAGTGCCTCTGCATGGCAACCAAATGCTTGTTCCAAGCATTCTGAAACCTCTCTCCCCAAGTAGAAACCGTTCCCTTTTCTCCATCTAAACACTGTGCAGGGAGCAGCCTAAGAAGACAGAGTTACAGAAATTAAAAATCGTTATTAACGTCCCCACTTTAAAATGTGGGCTCTGGCTGGTGATTGGAACTCTAAATCCTACCCTAAAATACTCCGAGGACCACAGCCCTGCAGTGGTGGGGAGAGCCCGGGTGCTGGCTCTGCTCATCCCACCCCAAGCCTTACATTGCTGTGCACCCTCTAGCCAGTCCTTCCCTCTGGAGGTTAGGGTGCTCACTAGGAGGCACAGATTGCCTAAACCTTTCTGGTCACACAGTCTAAATCTGATGAAAGCTGCGGACCCTCCTTGGGTGAGAAAGTGATGCTTCAGTTCATTTGGGAAGTATTTATTAGACACCTGCTGGATGTAAAGAGGAATATAGAGGAACAAGTTCAAATTCCTTTGAGGGGACTGTCCAGGTTATGAGAAGTTCTGTAGGGGAATTCTGTGAGGAGCTCAAAGACTCTTATCTAAGAAGACAATGATGATGATTCCAGTAAAGGATCCTGAAACCACCAGCCAGCCAAAAGCCTGGGGCCAGAGCAGAAAAGTGGCCACAGGGAAAGTGATCTTCAGCTTCCTTCTTGCCTTGGTGTCGCCTGGAGGCACCCACAGACAAACAAGCAGGCACAGGATGCCTGGAATGTCGAATGCATTTTCTGAACACTCCCAGCTGCTGGGAGCTGGCTGCCACCCTGGAGGGAAGGCAAACATGTCTCTTCTCTCTTGAGCTTTATTTTTCTCACGGTGTCTGAAAGGGTTGTGATCAGGTGATATGTGTGGGACTGCTCCCAGTACAGGTGCAGGGCAGGTAAGAGGGGAGGAGAGAAATCCGCCCCATGTGTACTTACTCAAAGCTCTTTCAAAAGCCCTACCAGGCTAGCTCTTGGCAAGGCAGCGACCCAGTCTCTGGCAGCCTGCAGGGAATCTGAGTGTGAGAAAGTCAGTCATGCGAAGGAAAAAGAAAAAAAGCTTTGAGTCCTCAGGCAAAATTCACCCCCCTTCCCTAGCTCTAAACCAAACCCACAAAACATTCCCAGAATCCTAGGGGGGGGGAAGAGGGAGTCTCTCCTAGGCTGTAGACATTTGTTTTATGCTTTAAAAGCAAACAGGTGATACAGCAGGACTGAGAAGTCACTCCTCATGGGTGATGGGTTACACTGGGAGCAGGCAACAGAGGAGTCCCTGTTTGTAATTACTAGATATGGTGCAGTGTGCAAGATTCTGCTTTATTAACACACTGGGAGCAAAAAGACTTCCACTCAGAACACCCCCACTGATGCTCAGGATCAGTTTTCCCTCTGCTTTGGGAGTAGGGAAGAATATGACTGAAAAATCTTCCTAGGAACCTTTCAAGTACAAAAATCTTTCTGGATTTTTCATGGCCCCACTGGAGACAGCACCAATTTGACGTATCTTTACTGACCAGGATAAGAGACTAAAAACTCATCTGTGAGCTCATTTGCAAAGAATAGTTAGCAGAGTCAAGAGTCAGAGCCTTCATGGTTGGGGTGTGTGTATGTGTGTACATGAGAGGGGGAACAGTGCACAGGCACAAACTTATGCATAATTTTTGGTAACATGGGTCTTCTGTCCCTCTATCAAAAAGTGTGTACGTGAAGTCACTTGATCATTTTAGCAGGGTAAATACTCCAAAGTGGCAATAAATGAGTTGTGATGAACTCTTTGACCCATGGGTCTGCTGGAGGTCCCACTGGAAGACCCAAACTGACTTATTCATCCTCTACACACCTGCCTGGAACTAAAACTTGAGAGGCAATAGAGACAGGCAACTGGTTTGCAAGGTTAGTGCATTAAGGCTCAAGAGCAGACAGCAGTCGAAGTCATAACAGACTTTATTGCAGGAGGCAAAGGGAACCTGGATAGGGTTAAAATGCTCCCCTGGGGAAGGTTTGATCCCCCGGGAGATTCTGGGACAGTATATTTGTGTGTTGTTTTTGTTGAGGATTTTTTTTTTTTTAAGTCGGAAACTGGGTAGGAACCTTTTAAGAAATTTACGAAGTTTACTGGGGGTACAGCAGAGGGTAGGGCAACTCCACAGGCTCATCACCAAGAGGCTTTCAAACACCCAGGAAAACTCCACTTTTTAAAAGGCAACAGTTTTCAGTTGCAACCACTTTCCCATCTGTTTAGAATAAGAAACAAGAGTCCTACCCATTGGTCCAAATGGCAGGGCAACAAAGGCAGTTTGTTATTTCTTCAGAACAAGATAGGGCACAGTCCACTCTGCAGCATGTTAACACACTAACACACACATGACACATGAGAACAAGTGTGACTAAAGAAGTCTGCCCTGAGGTAAAAGTTTGTCTGTAAATTTGAGGGCTGTCCTGGTAGTCAAAAAAAGGCATAGAAAGCAAAATGGTCAGAATCCAGTGAAATAACACAGACGACCTGGACCAAGTAAGCAGCATGTCAGCCTACATGTGCCTTACTGGTCTGATCTCCCTAAGAGGTCTGTCTCCAAGCCCTGCAGTCCACTCTACATTTTTGTTGGGGCCATCTTTCTAAGGAGAACCCTGGTGTCTTTTCTCCGATTTGAATCTATTTTGTGAACAACATTCATTGTCTAAAGAGAAGGTTCAGAGTCCTTTATTAAGCAGGGTGTCGAAGGGTCTTCCGCGGTAGTCCTCCTTGTCCCTTCACACACCACGACTGCTCCCTGAATAAAGACCTCAGGTTCCCAGGGTCTGTGTCTTCAATGCCTTAGGTTCTCCCTTCCTCCCCAGCCCCATGACTCAGCATATTTCCAAACGCCTCAACCATATTTTTCTGAGGTACAAAGCACAGATCTTCTCCAGCAGTAACTTTAGCTGAACAGCTTAACGTATGACTAATTCTCCTGGGTTCTATCATCTCACTTCTGTCTACTGCCTCTTTTAAAGGTTCTTCCAGGGGAAATCTTCTGGGAAATCTATAGATGACAACCATACCCACAACGGGTATGTGACAGCTGGCTTTCTAAGGACACCCTGTTTTGTTCCACATCAGATGCAAGTATAGCTAAGTACTGTGATGGTATTCCTCCGGATCCCTCCAGGAACACCGTCTAAGCCCCAAGAGAAAGGGAAAACACAGAATCCCAGGCATTGGTCAGAAAGCCGGGCTCTGTGAGCCTCTGCAGTTGGTTGTAGAATATCCTGTGGGAGCGGCCACTGTGTCTCTCATCGTGGTAATCTCAGGGTTTAACAGTGTCTGGAGTTCCATCATAAAAGAGAGGGGGGCTTTGCCCAAGGTTATGCAGTCAAGGAACACTCCATCACATGCCAGGCCAGATCTGGAGAAGTCATTCATATTATCTAAGGAGGGGGTGGTGGTGGAGGGGAAGTGAGGAACGAGTATGTGCGCCTTGTGTGCCAGGCGGGAAAGGCTGGGGGCGGGGATCCAACAACGCGCCGGATTCCCGGGCTGCCCGGAGTTTAGGGAGGCGGGAAAACTGAAGGGGCTAGGGGCACCGGGGTGGGGGCGAGGGGCGGACGACCGGGGCAGGCAGCCGAGAGGCAGCCGCCGGGGTAGCGCGCGCCGCCCGCGCCGCGCGGCAAATCCCCTAGGGAGGCCGCCGCCAGAGCCCTGGCGCTCCCGGCCCGGCGCCCGCCACGTGGCACCCGGCGGCGGCGGCGGCGACTCCTCCCGGCGCGCGGCCCGGCCAGCCGGCAGCACGCAGCCGCCCGTCTCTTCCCAGGCGTCCGCCGGCGGCCTCCCGGAGGCGGCGAGGGACCCGGGGAAAGGGCAGGCAGCGCGAAGCCGCCGTAACCGCAACCGCCGAGCGGAGGCAGGAGGCTGACCCGGCCGCTTCCTAAGTGCGGTCAGGCATCTCGTGACCGCGGCGGGCGCCCGGCCCCTCCCCCGCCGCCGCCGCCCGGGAGGTTTCGGCCAATGCTCAGATCCCAAGCCGAGAGTCGGGGCTGGCTGGGGGACGAAGTCCCCGCTCGCCACCCTGGGCGTGCGCTCCCCTCCCGGAAGGGCTGACCTTGGCCGGGGGGAAGGGAGGCCAGCGCGAGGCCCGGCTCCCTGCCCGCCGCCCCCACGGATTCCTGGCTCGCCGAGGCCGGAGGAGGGGGCCCCGGACACACGCGCGCACACACACACACGCACACACACACACACACACACACACACCCCACACGCAGCGCGCGCCAATGAGCCCGGGCCAGGCGCAGGGGGCGGGGTTTTCCCAGGCTCGAGCACAGCAGCTGCTATTTACCTTCTTGGCTTCGCTCGGGGACCAGGGCCGGCCCCCGCTCCCGGCCGCCCGCCGCCGGCCCCCGCCTCCCTGCCCCCGGGGCGCGCGCACACACACTCACACACGCATGCACACACACATCCTCTGGGCCCCGGCCGCAGCCGCGGCGGCAATAAAACATCCTGGCACGTGCTCCGACTCCAGGCGCGCCCTCGCCGGCCGGCTGATGTCAAACTGCAGCTCGGCTGGTGTAGCTCTTAAAGGGCTCGCGCGCCGGGCGCACAGGCCGCCGTGGCCTCCCGCAGGGTGTGGAGGGGAGAGACCGACTCCCTGCCCGCCGCCTCTCCGCACTGCCAACCCGCAGGGAGGGAGGTATAGACTGACGAAGGAGCGCGCGCGCCCCTGTGGCATCGCAATCAAAGCCCCCCTTGTTCATTTTTCATTTGAAATTCCATTTCCTTTCTGCTCAGTAGGAAATTATTCTGATTGTTTCCTGGAGAAGCGTGAGGTCCGAGGCTCCGTTCCCATGAGAGGAATGAGGAACTGGCTGGGGCGAGTCAGGCATCCAAAAGCCACTTTGCTCCGAAAAACCTGCCTGTGAAGGCATTACTTTTTCTTTGGGAGGAGGGTGGTTAGTTTTTGGTGTTTGGCATTGCGTTTTTTTCCCCTGCATGAGCAGTTTTCACTCCCCTGATAATACAGAATTCGAACGGGAATTCACGAAGACGCTTGAGAGTAACACACCCTTGCACTTTTTAAATCACTAAAAATTTTGTCTTGGCCTATCTCTTTTCAAAATGCTTTTCAAATGAACTTATTATACAAGTAGCTATATTGCACGGAGCAAGAACAATAAAAACCAAAGACCTGGCCACAGAAGAAATAGACTAGACCAAAACCAAGGCGGAAAAATCCTTTCTAGGGCAAAGCCCAGAGGAGAGAGTTAGCAAAGGGTTAAAATCCTTTTGATTGACGTTGTAGCCTCCGGTGCCCTGGGCTCAGGCGCGCGCCATTGGCCGCCAGACCTTGTGCCTGGCGGCCAATGGGGGGGCGCAGTCCACGAGCGGTGCCGCGTGTCTCTTCCTCCCATTGGCTGAAAGTTACTGTGGGAAAGAAAGTTTGGGAAGTTTCACACGAGCCGTTCGCGTGCAGTCCCAGATATATATAGAGGCCGCCAGGGCCTGCGGATCACACAGGATCTGGAGCTGGTGCTGCTAACAGCGGAATCCCCCGTCTACCTCTCTCCTTGGTCCTGGAATAGCGCTACGGATCACTAAATTGCCCTAAGACATAGTAAATCCTCAACTGCTCAGTAGATTTTCTTATGAAAGGCAAGTAAAAAAGAAACATAAGCAAAAAAAATTTTTTTAAGTGAAGGATTCCAAAAATAAAATTCTCTGGGGATTGAGAAGAAAGAAAAAAGAAAATGCCAGCTGATATAATGGAGAAAAATTCCTCGTCCCCGGTGGCTGCTACCCCAGCCAGTGTCAACACGACACCGGACAAACCAAAGACAGCATCCGAGCACAGAAAGGTAAGGCACTACCTGTCTCTCTGAAGCCCCTAGAAATTAAGTGGGATGTGCGCGCGGGTCTTGGGACTCCGTTTTCTTTTCTCTCTTAAAACCTGGGGGTGAAATGGCAGATCCCGTGGGAACTCAGGCCCTATTTTTCCCTTTGCAGTCGTCAAAGCCTATCATGGAGAAAAGGCGAAGAGCAAGAATAAATGAAAGTCTGAGCCAGCTGAAGACACTGATTTTGGATGCACTTAAGAAAGACGTAAGTGGAGAATGCCTTATTATTATTATTATTTTTTATTATTATTATTACTACGGATGTAATGATATTTCTTAGCCACAGGCCTTGCCTGCTGTGTGTGGACCTTATCCCGCCAGCACTGCGTTCCCCTCGGCGGAAGGGAGATCCGGGCCGCTCCCGCAGGGCCCTGGGGTGTGGGACGTGCGGGCGGGGTTAAGGACCTTCAGAACTCGGAGGCAGCTGACAAGGGGGGTCTCACTTTCCCCCCTTGTTTCCTCGGTGCAGAGCTCCCGGCATTCCAAGCTGGAGAAGGCAGACATTCTGGAAATGACAGTGAAGCACCTCCGGAACCTGCAGCGGGCGCAGATGACCGGTGAGGACCGCGCGTGCGTCCCCTCTCTGCGGGTGTCCCTTTCGGCTCGCGGTGATTTCTTCCAGACTTCCGCCCGCGGTTGTGAGAGGCATTCAGCTCCGTTTTACTGCCTTGGCTCACTCCGCGTTCCCACGGTCTGGGTCTTATTTATAGCCACAACTCCCAAGTTGTTACTGCTCCGGAAAGGGAGGGAGAGGTTGTAGCCAAGAGGGTGGTGGGCGGCTTGGCTGTGGTGGAAGCCGGGGAGGGCGAAAGGGCATAGACCGCGGCGACTGGGGGCTGTGTAGAAGCTGGGGGTCACTGGCTTAACACCCGTCCGGCCTCTGCCGCAGGAGGGGAAGTGGGACCTAGAAGGCGCTTTGGGTGGCATTGCCCAAGGTCACGTCGCGCGCGGGGACGAGGGGTGGCAGGTCTGGAGCTGTGATCGGTTTAAATGAAGAGAGTGTTCCGGCTTTCACCGCCAACCTAGAGAGGAGCCGGCTGTTCTAAGCTTACCCCACCTTCCGAACCCCGAGTGGTTCCGGAGCGCGCTGCGGGAACCCCCAGGGAGGGAGGCCGTGGCCCGGGGGCTAGGGCTGTAAGTTGACCGGTCTTTTCTCCTCTGGTCTACAGCCGCGCTGAGCACAGACCCGAGCGTGTTGGGGAAGTACCGCGCCGGCTTCAGCGAGTGCATGAACGAGGTGACCCGCTTCCTGTCCACGTGTGAGGGCGTTAACACCGAGGTGCGCACTCGGCTGCTGGGCCACCTGGCCAACTGCATGACCCAGATCAACGCCATGACCTACCCGGGGCAGCCGCACCCCGCCTTGCAGGCGCCGCCGCCGCCCCCGCCAGGATCCGGCGGCCCCCAGCACGCGCAGTTCGCGCCGCCGCCACCGCTCGTGCCCATCCCTGGGGGCGCGGCGCCCCCTCCCGGCAGCGCACCCTGCAAGCTGGGCAGCCAGGCGGGAGAGGCTGCCAAGGTTTTTGGCGGCTTCCAGGTGGTACCGGCTCCCGACGGCCAATTTGCCTTCCTCATCCCCAACGGGGCCTTCGCCCACAGCGGCCCGGTTATCCCGGTCTACACCAGCAACAGCGGGACCTCGGTCGGTCCTAACGCAGTGTCCCCTTCCAGCGGCTCCTCGCTCACTGCGGACTCCATGTGGAGGCCGTGGCGGAACTGAGGGGTTCAGGCCACACTGCTCACCCTGAACTCCCTAGCCCACCTCTTCCTTCCGACGGACACTAAAAACGAACTTGGATATTAGGGGAGAACTTTTATAATTCAGTGGTTACTTTGTTGCTTTTCTTAATTTCTAAAAAGTTACTTTTTGTAGAGAGCTGTATTAAGTGACTGACCATGCACTGCATTTGTATATATTTTATATGTTCATATTGGATTGCGCCTTTGTATTATAAAAGTTGAGATGACATTTCGTTTTTTACACGAGATTTCTTTTTTATGTGATGCCAAAGATGTTTGAAAATGCTCTTAAAATATCTTCCTTTGAGGAAGTTTATTTGAGAAAATATAATAAAAGAGTGAAGGCTTTTATGTCTTAGAAATGATTATTTCTAAATTTGTAAAAAAAAATTCTTGAAACTTACATTACATGTAGTCTGAGAATTCAGAAATAGGACTAAGTTTTACACAGGAACCATCAAACCTTTCACCAACACTCAATGAACTAAACAGACCTAATTTATGAGAATTAATTTGTCGGAGCTTTCCTGATAAACTTTTGGTCATTTCTCTTTAATTGGTCCTTTAAAGACAAACAGTCCTTATTTTGTTCCATTTGAAGGGTATCATGATAAGGGCGTCTCCAGCTTACTCCCTAGAGTAGCCCACCAACCTCAAAAGAAAAAGCAGGCTAAGCCCTGGAGCCCCCCACCCCCCTTCGAGTGTTGGGATCTTCATTAGTCTCTCCTTAGGTGCAGCTAGGCATCCCCTAACCCCTGCACCACAAAGTTTGAAATGCCTCTCTGCACCCTCTTCAGGCAAGCTGAAAAGGTCAACAGATTCCCTCTGCCCGGGGACAGCTAGTTAGACTCCCAAGTGGAGCCCGGGCCAGATGATTAACAGCAGACATGTGTTTCTGATAAGTTTCTGTGCTTGGCTCTAATGGAGAAAGCATGTGGGGGCTGCGCTGGCAGGCACACAGGCCGTTTTCCCCTTTTAATACAAACAGCAAGCGACCCCTTCGCTTGGTCATGCCCCATTTCCAGGCAAGATGTGGGCTCCAGATAGAAGCAAAAGGGTTGTCTCGGGTTTCAGCTCACACAACCCTCCTTAACAAGTCCTAACTCAAAGCGGACAGCTTTAAACTGTGCCAGGATCTGCAGGGAATTTCTTCCAAATCCCATCACAAAGGCTTGTCAGATTTGGCCAGGTGTTTGACTGCATCCAGGTGTTGGGGAAATGAAAACCACGAGCCCTGCGAGACCAGACACATCAGCCGCGCTGTGGGTCTGGCCGGCGCGCCCTTCCTCCCCCACTGCCGGCCAGTCCTCCTCCCAGCCCTTCCTTGCCTCGCCCCCCCCTCCCCCGCGCCCTCCACCCCTCAACCCCCTCTACCCCCACCCTCCGGCCTTACAGCGGCTTCTGGGAGGAGAAGGATGAGGCGGGAGAGATCAATCTTTGAAGCTTTCCTAACAAAGATAAAGCCAACGATTTTCTGTCTTGTTTCAAAAGCTTTACCTCTCCCCCGCCTGGCTCAAGCCTTTCCCACAGGCCAGTGTGGAGTCCTGCTCTATCACAGGAATGATCTAGCAGACAGCAGCCAGTTCTTTCCAATACCTTCAGCTTCGACCCCTGGAGAGAGAGGCTTTAAAAGATAGTTTTTAAAATTTGGCTCCTATTTGCCTTATTTTGTGTACAAGAAAGGTGCCCAACACACCCACACACATCCCTCTTTGTCTTTCCATTTTTTTCTCCTTTTTCCTTTTGTTTAAACATAAACATAGTAACAATTGCTCCATTAAGACACCCATCCCAAATTCAAATACTTAAATCTGGTAAGCCCTGTGCTCTTCTGTTCCCACCAAGAGTTCTTATTTTCTTTCGTACAAATAATCCAGACATCAGGATCTCGGTTATTATAAAAGTAACTCCTTTACATTGTTCTTTAGCATTTATGGGGAGGGGTGCAAACTAAAAAGGAATTTCATTTCTTCATGCGTCTTTATTAAAGTCACCAAAAGTACACGCAGCATCATCCGGAAGAAGCCAAGTGAATGAGAAGAAAATAAACCATCATTTGTTCTTTTGAAAAGAATCCCTCCCCTTCCATAATTTGGGTTTACATTATTAAATGAAGCCTTTCCAGTATAGTATGGGATGGAAGAAAGACTCGACGTTCCAATTGGCCTTTTAGTGTTCTTGAAAGCCACTGAACTTATGGCATGCCCTTGGATAAGTCATTTTCCTTCTTAAGGACAGGTCCAAGTTCATAAAGTGAATAGATTTATTTCTTAGACACTGCTGCCTCTTGCATCCCTGCTGTGACTTAAATAAGTAGCCGGGGGAGAGGTGAAGCATCCCGGTTTATTCTGGCCTCCCTGCAGGTCCTCTGGGCTTGGCCTAATTACACCGCCTCAGGGCACACCCAGCTGCCCTGCCCCTCTACCAGTTCCAGCAGAGACGATCTTTCAGGCGATAAGGCACATCTCCAAACTCTGTCCTTGAGGCCAGGGACCTTAGGAGGCCTTTCCTTGGAGACCCTGGGGCCCCCGGCTATCCAGCATCACCCGGAGAAGGAGAGGTGAGCGCCTGAGCCTGGGTGAGCGATCGAGGCTCGCCCCCTCCTCAGGTCTCACACCGCCCCAACCCCACGTGTTGCTGCAGTGGGGACCCAGAGGTTTAACTGGACCCCCTCATCGTCACGGGGAACCTGTCATTAAAGTCAATTAACTTTCCCCACACCCTTTGGCCGGTAACAACCCGCTGCTAGCTTCCTCCGGGCTTCTAAGTGCAACCAGATGGGCGGGAGACTGCCCCCGCCGCGCGCCCGCCGGGGTGACTCGGGGTTCCTGGGAGGCCTCGGGGACTGCGACCGGGCGGGAGCGGCCCAGGGCGGCCACACCGGGCCAGCCCCGGCGGCCCCGCGGCCAAGGTGGCTCGCTCAGCAGGCCGGGCTGCTTTCTGGCAGGAAATGAATAGCTCCCAGATGAGCTCAGGCAACCTGAGAGGTCGTGAGAACGGCGCGAACCCCCGCCTGTGCAGCCGGCAGCCGGCCAGGCCGCGGGGAGGGCGGGCGGCGGCGGCGGGAGGCCCGGCGGGCGGCGGCGGGGGCGGCGAGGGGCGGGAGCCGCTGACACACGAGCCCGCGCCCGCTCCCGCTGACAGGCAGGCCGCCGCCCCCGCTTCCCCGCCCGGGGCCAGCGCCGCCCAGGCAGCAGGCCCCAGCCGCAGAGCCGCGGCCGCCCGGCCCGCCGGGGCTTGGGGGGTGGGGCGGCCTGCCAGTGTTTTTCCAGTTCCCCCGGTAGCTCCGGGCCGCGTTTAGAAGCCGGGAGCTGGGCGGAGGCCAGGGTCGGGGCACCGGAGGCCGGCAGAGCCCTGCCAGGAGTCGGGCCAGCGGGTCAGGAGAGGGCATGCAGGGGCCACCTCGGACCCCAAATGCCTTCCACGGGGCTGGGGCTGCTGGACTTCCTAAGGGAGTCTGGTTTCTAAGCACCTTGAGCACCTACTAAGCGCCCGGCAGCCTGTTGCTGGCGCACAGATGACAACCCTGGTAGCGACGCAGCCCTATTTAGCCACCGAGACAGACCTGCTAGTGACTCATCCCACGCGTGATGTATTAGGTGCCAGGACTGAAGTTTAAACAGAGGGCGCCCAGACAGACAGATGAGTTCTCACTGGCGGCGGGAAAAAAAAAAAAAAAAAACCTAGGGAAGTTCTTCCCTTGAAGCAGGGAGGTGAAAAACTCAACACAAGGAGAGCTAAGCTGTGTGCTGTTTTCTGGCCAGGTTCGACTGGAACTGGAGATGGCAGCCACGTGCCTGGACCGCGAGGGTGACAGCGTTCAGTTGTCCTCATTTCTCTAATAAAACTGTTGAAGGGCGGGGAGCAAAGGAGAGGAAACAAGGGGAGGGGGCAGGAGCCAGGTGTAGCAGCTTTCTCCAAGAATCTCTCTGAGGCACTTGGGAGATAGAGGGGAAAAGGGGGCATCGTCAGGAATTGAATTCAATGTCATTTTCAGGCTAGCCTGGGTTGCCTGACACCCTGACACCCTGTCTGAAAACAACAAAAATAGAGTTAGAGTTAGGTTGGTCAAAGAAAACACAGACAGTTAAAATGTAGGCGCAGATTGGGGAAATTTCAGTTTTATTATCATTTTTTTTCAATTTAATTATTTTATTTTATGCACATTGGTGTTTTCCCTGCACGTATGTCTGTGTGAAGGTGTCCCCTGGAACTGGAGTTGCAGACAATTGTAAGCTACCCTGTGGGTGCTGGGAATTGAACCTCGGTCCTCTGAAAGAGCAGCCAGTGCTCTTAACTGCTGCACCATCTCTCCAGCCCTCATTTTTGTATTTAAAATTGAAAATACAAGTTTTGTCAGAGGTCAGAGGTTGGGAAGGGGACTTGCTTCCCTGCCATGGTTCTTGCTTTACAGCATCCTTAGGATCTGGGATGGGTTGTTTAAATGTTTTCTGAATTACCACACACTGTTTTACCCCCTGGCCTTCAGTTCCTCAGCATCCTCTTGCCTCAGTCTCCCCAGTAGCTGGGACTGTAGGCCTGTGCCGTGTCACTAGCTTGGTGTCTCATTTTGGTAAGCTCCATCTGTAATTAAAGTTCATGAGGGCTGCACACCTGAGGGCCGTGAGGACAGAGTCGGTGAATGCATTGGAAGCCTCTGGAACAGAGCTTTGTGAAAAAGCCCACAGTGTATGTTGGCCATTATGATTCCTGAACAACCACAAGTATATTGTTCACCAGACAGGAAAGCTAACCATGGCCTCTGCCCAGTGATCTTAACATCTACTTGTAATTGCACCAGACCCTAAGGGAAACCATAGTTTCTTCCACGGTTTCTAAATTTCAAGCGTTCATTCGATGGTTATTAAAAACACTCACAGCCTTGCAGGCAAGAGACCTGAGTAAAAAAGTAATAATTGAAGTCATTGCATGTTAAACACTGAAAGGGGAAATGTTACTCAGTGCTGGTACAAAAGAAGACTACATATAACAAACAACACTTTGGTCTCTTACTTGTCATTAATTTTTGTGACCATAGACATTATCAATATAATCAATAGCCAAAGTCCACCTAAGAAAAATTATTGTCAAATGTTTAACTCCAATATTAATCTCTCTGTGGTCTGGAGGTATAGCTCAGTCTTAGATTCCTTGCTGGGCATGCATGAGACCATGGGTTCAATGCCCAGAACCGCAGAAACTTAAAAACTCACTATCACCTGAAAGAGCATAGTCAACACAGTCAAGGAAAGGGACTTAGAGTCAGGGAGTGTGGCTTCTAGTGCCAAGATGGCCACTACCTAGGAGATGCTGAATGAGTCCACTTAAGCTTCTGAGGTCTGGGTTCTCAACCAGCAAGGTGAGAGAGCTAGATCAGTAATCATCCCCAAAATTGGTTCAACTCCATAGTCTCTGCATGTGCTCTCTAGCTGACAAGATCTGTTTAAGGCATACTTCAGGACTTTCAACCAAGGCTCTGGGAATATTTTACATCCACCATTACATATGTAGAAACTGAGACCTCAAGAATGGACCCTGTAGCTAATAAAAATAATAATAATAAAAGGCTATACTTTAGACTCATGGAAGCCTGCCATGAGAAAGACTCATCTTTGGCTAGCACACTGGGGGCAGACCTTAGTCACAGAATTTGCTCCACATATTCTACTGCGATCCTGTCCTTTGCTTTGCTTATCAGAGCAGGAAGAGTTAAAACATTACTACTTTGCCTCTTTATCCCCAGACATCTCTCCCTACCCCTTGCATCTGCCCTACCTCTTTTCTGAAAAGAGAATTCAATCTGCGTAGATCCCAGGATTCACTTCTTTTCATAAGTCTGCTTTCCCCAACTGGCTAGGCTTCCCCGACTAGTACACTTGCCTAATTAAGTAAATTTAATGAACTAGTCTGGCTAAACACGAATGCCAGTCTGAATTAGTGAAAGGCTGAATTTTAAATATCCAGGAGCTAAAACAGTCACTTTGAAAATACTTGTGGTGAGTCTGAGTTCAGTTTGTAAAAGTACTTAGTTTCGTGAAATTAGTGGAGTAAGGGGCTGGAGAGATATCTCAGCAGTTAAGAGCAGGATCCAAGTTTGGTTCCCAGCACCCACACCAGGCACTCACAGAGTATGCAACGCCAGCTCCAGGGAATTGGAGGCCTCTGGGACACCTGCACTCACATGCACATACCCACATGCACATACACACCTACATATAATTAAGAATAATCCAAAATAAGAGTGATGCCATTTAAAGAATCAGAGCAGGGAAACACAGCTCTGGTGATATTACTTATGCTATAAATCCTTGTAACAAGAATGAGAGGAGCTGGGGTTGAAGCCCAAGTAAATACTTGTAATTGAAATTAATAATAAGGTTCCACCGTGACTATCCTTCCTATTTCTACATGTGCTTCTCGTTCTAAATTGCACATATGGCTTGGTAACAACCATGGTGCCTAGGGAAAACTTTTTGTTTAAAGACTTTTCCTCACAAGTATGATCTGTTTTCATGTTCTGCCTACTTCATAATTCATGAACTTTAAAGATCTGGTTTACCAAAACTCAAGCCTGGAGAAAAGCTATTAGAATTAACCAACACTATACCACACTTGGTGCTTTCTGGTAGGTAGTTTATCTTCCATTGGCTTTTCCCAATGGAAATATGGTTATAAATTTTATCCCTAAGGCATCAAACCATAAAACAGGATTATTCCTTAACAGAGCCAGAAGAGAGCCAATCTATGATATGTCAAACCCATTTCAGAAGCCTGAATGGCATTTAAGGCTTATTAGGAGACACCAGCATTGTTTCCTGGAATGTGCTAGCATATGTATATGTGTGTGTGTGTGTGTATATATATATATATATATATATATATATATATATATACTTTCATTTATTTCTTCCCTATTTTTACAAATAAGTATAAACGTGTGTGCTGAAGGATTGTCTTATTTTTGTGAATCTCTAATGAGGACTGGAATTGAGGCTAGGATCCAAGGCTTGTAGGAAGGCTCCCCTCACCCCCCTGTTAGGTAGAACAAATGTTCCAGGGAACAGTTACTCTTTTCATTCTCTGATGGGGGCCTCTTCAGTCTTGGCAGTCTCTGGGAACTCATTCTGTTTTAAATGAGCACCTCTCTCCCTATACCCCTCCCCCATACCTTGTACTGCCTTTTGTAGGAGGGTTTGATGACTCTGAGCACTGGTATGAGGAGTTGGAGAGCTACCAGATCAGGAGAGTTGCTTGGGGTTGGAGAGATGGAGAGAAAAGACATGCTTTCTGCCTCCTGTGAAGCCTTGCCAAACCGCTGCTCCTCCTCTCTCAGGTAAAATCCCGTTCTTGGGATCATCAGCTCCCCAATTCCTTTATCTCCTGGCCTTTTCCCTTAGGCCCATCTCTCCATGACTCCTCAATCCTGTCCTTGTTTCTCAAGCTCTGTGCTCTGAATTCAATCCTCTTTCCTCTTCTTTGGCAAGTGGCTCACAAAGCATCTACTTTATTTACTTATTTATCTATTTATTTCTCTGTTTGTTTGTTTGTTTTGAGATAGGGTTTCTGTGTGTAGTCCTGGCTATCCTAGAACTCTGTAGACCAGGCTGGCCTCCAACTCACAGAGATCTGCCTGCCTCTGCGTACCAGTCATGGGCCACTACCTCCCAGCTTTATTTTGAATTTTTAGTAATCGACCTCCCTTCCCTTTTTTCCTCTGCCTGTAGTTTGGATTTGGAATGTCTCCCAAAGGCCCATGAGCTCTCAGCCCCTACTCAGTAGCACTATTGGAGAGAGATAGAAATTTTAAGAGATGAGGGTTACTGTTGAGCCTCTTCCTGTTTCCCTCACACCTTGCAGAGCCGAGTATTTGTGTACCACATTAATGCAGATTCCCTTGGAGGACAGAAAAGGGAGCTAGCTGGATCCCCTGGAACTGGAGTTATAGATGGCTTGTGAGCCACCACATAGGTGCTGGAAGCTGAGCCCCAGTCCTCTGTGAGAGCAGAAAATGCTCATACTCCAGCCCCTTCTTTCCATTCTTTAAGAGACATCCTGGGACCTCTATCCTCCCTTCTCCCTGAAGATGTCTGCACCTTCTTGGATCTCGCATGCCCATCTCTCAGCTACTACTTCAGCCAGGCTCATTCTGCACCCTGCGCTCTACTGACATGCCCTGCTCGGGGTCACTCAGTGAACAAAACTGATGGTCACTTCCTGCCCTTTCCTCTGTCAGCAACTGTTTTCATGTGCTGAACCATAAAAACTCCGCTCAGTAAATTCCCTCCTCCTTACCTGCCATGGCATCCCCTTCTTTTGAGTTCCTCTGGAGTCTCTGGCAATATCTTAACACCCACCATGGGATTCTTCTTCCCTCCTGCCTTCCATTGAAATCTGCTTTCTCTGGGCTGTGAAGGTACCACATCTGCCGTCTTCAATCCAGAATTCTTTCCTGAGCTTCAAATCATGGACTAACTGTTCTTGGGATGCCTTCCTGTGGCAACCTGAAAACTCATGACCAGTACCCATTCTTAAAAGTGTCTATCTGGCCCAACAGTGGTGGCACATGCCTTTAATCCCAGCACTCAGGAGGCAGAGGCAGGCAGATCTCTGTGAGTCCAGCATGGTCTACAGTGAGTTCCAGGTCAGCCAGAGTTACAACAGAGAAACGCTGTCTCAAAAAAAACAAAACAAAAAAAAGGGTGTCTGTCTATTTGCCTAGGCAGAGCAATGTGTCACACCTTGAGCTGGGAATGTGCCTCAAGAGTACTTGCCTAGCGCGTGCAAGGCCCTGAACATAGTCCTCAGCCCTGCAGAAAGCAAACGCACGGCTCCTCCCCCACTACCTATGTCACTGATGCACTGCTGGAGTCCCAGGTAACCATCAGGCCTCCATGTCCTATGAGTGTCCATTGCCACTGCTCTGGTGCAGGAGTTTGGAGGTTTGTACTCTGATCTTCCCCCAGACAGGTCTCCTCACTCTCAGTGTTGCCTCCCTGAAGTCCATACACCCTGCAGCCCTCTTAACCTCCAGCCAAACCATCAAGACTCCCCAGAACATCCTATCACCTCCATGACAGGAGAAACTTATATTACCTAGGCTTCCTTTCCCGTCTGAGTTCCCGTAAACAGACCTTGCTGACCTAGGTCCTCCTACATGCAAAGCTGCTTCTGGACTAGAGTTCTCTCTGCTCTTTGACTTTTGGTCCCACCCAATCCTCTCCCCTCCATCTCTACCCAGAGACCTCTGTTATTTTACTTTCCCTGGGTTCAGGAAACTCACCCCAGGCCTCTCAGTCTCCCTGTGACACCTCCCACTTCTGTCCTTCTGGGTGGTTTTACTCATACTGGACCCCAGGGTCAGCTTATCTAACTGCACACTCCAGGCCATGCAACTTTTAGAGGTCAAAAAGAGATGCTTTTCCTGTGCCCCAGCACCTGCTACCATGGTGGCACACAAACGCTATTCAGGAAGCTGATTATTACTACTATAGAAAAAAGAAAGAAGATCAACACAAACAAAATAAAAAGCTAAAAAACTCAAATGTGAAAACTACTTTCAGGTTCATGAAATGCTGTCAAAAACAGCACCTCAGTTGGTTCCAAAATCTACCTAGGGAACTAGACAGGGCTGATATTGTTATCTTCACATCAAATGTGGATATCTAGGCTCAAAAAGAGTAGATGACTTGGCCAAGATACAACTAGGACATGATGGAAATGAGTGCCTATGGCTGTGTGCACGATACTAAAACCAGTCTCTGGGGTGACACAATCACCCCTTCCTTGATGCCTGACAGGAGAGGGGGTGCGTTAAGCTGGTTTCAATGTGTGTGTTCTGTGATATATATATATATATATATATATATATATATATACACATACACACACACACACACACAATTTGCTGGCAATCCATGCTCAGCCCTGCTTTGCTGTAGTAGAACACATGTGACTAAAGTTTTTACTTGGAAAATGGGAACTACAGGGAGCTCCCTATCTCTCAGGTGGCGTCGACTTAGTGCAACAAAGATTGCTAAAACCCAGCACAAATGAATCAGCTTGATTCTTCACAATCAAAAGTTATGTAAAGAGAATTGGTAAGCAAATTCTAAACTCTAAGAAGTAAGAATACTATCTGATTTTAAGAATACTATTTGTGAGGCTTAGTTGAAAGAGTTGCCAGTTAATAACTGAATGAATGAGTCCAAATGTGGCTGAGAAAGTAGTAGGTAAAAGCATTAAGTGATTCCAAAACACCGGCATGGGTGAGGCCACACCAGAAAAGCCATTCATACAATGTGGCTTTCAGCAACAAGGTCAGCACAATCTCCATGAAGAAAGAAGCAGACACCAACGATATGTGTTACTTTTTTCATTCTCTGACAAAAGCAACTAGAGGAAGTGTTTGTTTTGGCTCACAGTTGAAAGGTACACAGTCCATCATGACATGAAGGCACAACAGCAGGGGAGTGAGGTAGCTGATCACCGGGTCTGCAGATGGGAAATAGATAGAGATGAATGTTAGTGCTCGGTTCTTTTTCTCTTTATTTTATTTTATATTATTTTTGCTTGTGTGTCAATGTCTGTGCGGTGGCATGTACATGCATGTGAAGGCTGGAAGTTAACATCCAGTGTCTCCCTCATTCATTCTCCATCTTACTTTTTGAGACCGGGAGGATCTCTCATTGAACCTAGAGCTAACTGATTCTGCTAGACTGGCTGTCCTCCTCCCTAGTATTGGGATTACAGGAGTGCACCACCCTGCCTAGATCTTATGAGGATGCAAGGGATCCAAACTCAGGTTCTCATGCTTTTGTGGCAAGCAGTTAACCAACTGAGACACCTCCCTAGCCCATTGATTTCTCTTTTTATTCAGTATAGCACCCCAGCCCATGGAATGATACCACCCACATTTTGTGTGGGTCTTCCCAACTCAACTCAATCTAGAACTTTCCTTAGATATTCAAAGAGGTTTGTCTCCTAAGTGATTTAGATCCTGTCAAATTGACAGTATTAATCATCATACTGACTTTTTGGATATAATTCTTAGATTTCCCCCTCTGACTTGCAGCTGATGGCATCTTGCCTTCCAATTTTGTGGGGCTGGTGTAGAGCTCAGGGTAGAACAGGTGCTAGTGTATTCAAATCCTTGGGCTTGCTTGGATGCTACTGGAAGACAGGAAACATAGATGACAAACAAAAAGTGCACCTCTGGCCAGCCTGGGGAGTATGGCTACACATAGTGTAAGAGCGAAGTTATGCTTTAAATTTTAATTACTGTGCCTAAGAGATCTGCAAAGCAAGAACAGATAACTTCCTGGAGTGCTGGGTGGGGCTGTTCAAGTGAGATACAGAAAGACATAATCCTGTAATCTCACTTGCCCAAGGACAGATAACTTCCTGGAATGATGGGTGGGGACCATGTAGATCCCATTTGGTTAATCCACACGCACCAGATGTGCACCAAATGCATCAGATAGACTTAGTCACTTGTAGCCGGGAGATAACCCAGACAGGAACTACATCAGGATAGACGCTTGCTGCTGATTGGACCTGGTGAGAAGTTTATAACTTTATGGGTTCTGCCTTTCTAAGCTGGTTTCACGTGACTTGGTGCCATTTTGTAGGAACTTTGGAGGTGTCAGGACCACTCTGTGGCAACCTCAAAATGGACCTGGTCAGAGTCTATCTTTCTGATCAGTATTAATTTAGGTAAAGCTTGCTTCAAATTTGGCTCAATTGTGGTGATGGTCTTATTTTCTACTGATGGGATTTACAACTGGACCAGAGTCATTTGTTGGCATTTCTATGGTCACACAACAGCTGCAAAGCTTCTTGCCACTAGCTAGCACTCTAAACATTTGAAGTAGAAGCGAGTTCAGAGATGGGTAGGTCAGTCCCTTAGTTTCCATGTGAAGAAATGAGTCCTGGTACTGGCTGACTTCCCACCCATTAGTTCTTTCTGCCTTGTGCTGCGAACCAGGGAGAGAAGGAGATGAACAAAATATAATGGTCTTCAGGGGAATCTCAGAATTACATGAGGAACAGGAGTTACAGATCACCTCAGGAGAACAGTGTCAACAGCCGTCAGCCAAGGGCCCACCTGGATGTAGTGAGAAGCAAGCCACAATGCTAGACTCCCGACTGACTTCCTTTTTCTGCTCCACCCCACCCCACCCCACCCCACCCTTTCCGATTCTCCCAGCTTTGTAATTGCTGTTATTTACACCGAAGGAGGAGAAGGAAGAGGAAGAAGGGGGGAGGGGAGGGAGGAGGAGGGGGAGGAGAGGGAGGAGGAGGAGGAGAAACAGACAAGAGGAAATGAAAACAAAACCATAACAAAAAATCTCCCTAGGTCCCTACTTCCACTCCACTCTCCATCCCCAGACCTTGATTTTGGTTAACACTAGCCTTGAGGTCTCAGCTTAGACTCCACAGCCTAAGAAGCTGCACCAGAGCCTCCTCTTCCTGGACTTTGTTTTTCTATCATTCCATTATATTCTGTGCTGCCGTCAGTATTTATCGTGTCAAGCTACCAATCACGTGAGTGTGTGAGCAGCTTTCATGGTCACACTGCATCCTTAGGACCTATCACAGTGCCTGTCATGCAATAGTTCCAGCCTAGTTTGCCTTCTGTTGCTGTGATAAACGTTGGCCAGAAACAACTTGGGGATTATTTTTGACTTGTAGGTCACAGTCCACCATCAAGGGAATCCAAGGTAGGAACCTGGAGGCAGAAACTGAAGCAGCGACTATGGAAGAATATTGCATACGGTCATCTGCCCAGGCCTGGCACCACCCACAGTGCCTGAGCCCTCTTCATCAATTAGCAATGGAGAAAATGCCCCACAGACATACTTATAGACCCATCTGGTGGAAGCAGTTCCTCAGTGGACATTCCTTCTTCCTGGCTGTGTCAAGTTGACCACTGGAGTTGCCTGTGATGAGGGACTTACATGACTCTTAAACAAGGAGGCAAAGGAATCCCCAAATCTGTTGCACACACCGGCACCACCCAGCACCCCAGTACAACCTGCCTGGGCTTTTCCCTCTTGTTTCTCACCTCCCCCGCCCTCCCTTTGCTCCCCTAGGCCCTGTTGACAGGGTCCACTCACCAGAGTTTTACCAAGACCTGCCTTCTGTGAAGTGTCCAGGGAAGACACTCCGAGTCTGTTCATCACCCATAGTGGAAATGATCTAGTTTGCTGAGGCTCAGAAAATGCCCAGCTCCAGCCAGTCTTTCCTTAGCTGAATCCTTTTCAAGAGACTGGAAAGCCCTCTCAGATAACTTGTAAGATCAGATCAGCCCCACAAAGCCACACACATCCTAATTGGTTTCCCAGGAACCCTAACTATATCCACCCACAGACTGGGCGATGAGGCTAGCCTGGGTCAAGAGAGGAGATTATGGGTAGCGGCTATTTTCTCCGTGTTCCCAGGTAGTTATGCTATTTTTATATCCAAAATATTTACGTTTTTTAAAAAAACGAGTCTTTGACAACTTGTAGGAAAATCTTTCCCCTAATGACTGCTAGTTTGCTAATAGACTAAAAATCAGCAGTCAGCCTAGCACAGCGTTTGCTTGCCGCCTCCCGGGTCCTGAGTGTCTCTGTGGGTCGCTCACTAGTGGGCCTGCACCAGAGACAATTCCCAAGCTTTTTTTTCACATTTCTCTATAACAGTGGTTCTCAACTTTCCTAACAGTGAGACCCTATATACAGTTCCTCATGTAATGGTGACCCCCCCAACCATAAAATTATTCTTGTTTTTACTTCATGACTGTAATTTTGCTACTGTTATGAATTGTAATGTGAATATCTGATTTGCAGATGAGGTCTTAGATGGCCCCTGTGAAAGGGTCCTTCAACTCCCAAAGGGGTTGCGACCCACAGGTTGAGAACCACTGCGCTGTAAGATCCACCCAGAACCTGGTTGGAAGGTTATGGCTACTTCCAGAAAACAACGATTGGCCCCTTGGCTCATGAAAGAAGTTAGGAGACAGCCTCAGGGCATCTGCCTGAGGCCTGCGGCAGGCCTTCCTCCCTTCTGGCCCTACCCTTGTCCTGAGAACTGACCATGGCGTCAGGTCAACACAGCTCTCTGAATTATCAGGCAATTCCTCCAGTAAGTGTGCTTGGACAAGTCAAAAGCAAGTGCTGACCGAGCATGTGCAGGGAGGCTCTGTGTTCAAACTCCAATACCCCAAAGGCTTAGAGGCTCTCTTTCTCCTCCCTTTGACCCTGAGCTGGCCCTGTTACAACTTAAGAAACAGAAGGCACCTAAGTAACACTGTGAAGAGGACTCGGGAGGTTGAGGCAGCCTCCATGATCTAAGAAACCAGCTGCACTGACAGAGACTATGGGAGCCGTGTTGTACAAAATGTCCATCCCCAGGCTTCACAGGGTGCTTGTGAATATGAAAAATTAAGCTAAGTGTTCTTGCATTTTGGACAACCCGTGAGAGCACTTGAGTCACAAAAACATTATAGGGTATTAGAAGTATAGTCTGGGAATCTCCGAAGTCCTTTTGGCTTTAATTATGACCTTGGAAGAGCTTCTTGTCCACCATATTTAAACTATGCTTGAAAGCCTGCTTTTTTAAAATTATAATTACATCATTCTCTCCTTTGCCCCTTTCCTTTTCTCCCTCCAAACCCTCCCATGTTACGCCCCTCTCCTTGGTCTATTTCAAATTCATGGCCTTTTTTTTTTTAAATTGTTGTTACTGTGTGTAAGTGTGTGTGTGTGTGTGTGTGTGTGTGTATCCCTAAATATATAAATGCACCTGCTTAGTGTTGCTCTCTACCCTAGGGTTCTTGGTCTTGGGTCGAGGTCTCCTGAACTTTTCCCCTTCCGTGTTAGCATGTCTGTTGGTGTCATCCTTCTTCAGCTCATATTTAGGCAGCCATATTGGTGAGATTTCATGAATGTAACTTCCGACATTTCTAGGAGACAATCTCACAGCAAACTTCCTATTCCTCTGGCTCTTGCACTCCTTCTGCCTTTTTCCTGCAACGATCCCTGAGCCTTAGGTGCAAGAGTGTTTTATAGATGTATTATTTGGGACTGGGTTCCTAACTCTGCATTTTGATCCATTGTGGTTTTCTGTAGTGGTCTCTGCTACAAAGAGAAGTTTCTTTGATGAGGGATGAGAGCTTATGTGGGGGTATAAGGATAGATATTTAGAGTGTAGTTAGGGATTATTATGTTGATTTAGTAAAGTAACAGTTGCAGGTTTTCCTCCAAGATCCATGAGGTCACTAACCCTGGGTAGTCGGCTAGTTGTCCGGTACCAGGCATGGTTTCCTTCTTGTTGAGCAGGCCCTAAGTCAATTAGAAAGCTGTTGGTTACTGGCAAGGTATGCTTATTATTGCACTCTTAAGGCTATCATGCCTTGCTGGTCATTGATGTGGTTCATAGGTGTCATAGCTGAGTAGGATGGTTGGTTGCTTTCCTGCTTTGGAAGCTTGCATGGTTTCTTCTGGTACCATGAGAGATAGCCCTTAGGGAGAAGGCTTTCAGGTCAGATCAAGCTTTGGGGCCTTTGGGCCCTGTGTTTGAAGTGCACAGTATCTTGAGCAATAGGCAATAGGGTTGCCACCTCTAGGGGGCAACCAAGGTCACTAGCAATAGCCTAAAATGATTCCAACTCTCTTGGAAAACCCATAACCATCAACTGAAAAGAGGGCTTTCCGTGCCAGGTGTCAGGGTTTTTATTAGGTGGTCTGTGGCTCTTGGGTATAGATGGAAATATCAATATCTCAGGCGGGTTACAATAAAGAACAAAGACAATTTTCTAAGATACAAACCTGGCAGGCCTAGGCAAAGGGTCTTGCCTCTGATAGACTGACCCAGATCATGTAGCCTCCAGGTAATTTATTGAGGGGAAGCACCACATACCGATGTAATAAGGCCTGATACAAAGGCCTTATTGCTTAATAAATAGAACTGCCACAGTGCACCAACCCCCAACTTCAGCTGGATGTCCTGATACCTTTTTGCAGGCCAGTCAAGACCTTCAGTAAGGTGTTCCATGACCTGTGCTTAGGCTGAGGGAGGAGACCATAAAGTTCCTCCATTAGTATTAATACAATAGAATGGTTTCAACACAAAGATCTCCGTGGGCAAAATCAACATTTGAACAATAATTGTTCCACTCATGGGCCATTAAGTAGACAAATGCTGGTGTTCCAAACTAGCATTCTCTCTGCAGTTAAAGAATCCACATACAGGAAGCTGGTTCCAACAGCTAAGGAAGGTGAGCTTCCTGGCTGCCAGATACAGCAGCTGTTATTACTGTACAGAAGTTCATGTAGCTTAATAATACTTGAGAATAAGTTTAAATATTCCACGACACATGGGGCTGATGTTTTTCCTTTTTTATCCTTAGTTAAAACACTTAACAAACTGAGTATCTTGTTTGTTTAGTGTGTGGTATATGTATATGTGATGTGTACACATGCACTTGTGTTTACATGTGTGGTGGTTAGAGGTATATGCAGGTATACTCCTGAATCTTCTGAGACAGGGCTTCTCCTGGAACCTGGATCGCTCCCATTTGGCTGGGCTGATGGCCAATGAACTCCAAGGATCTCTGTGCCTCCTTGCTACCATGCCTAGCTTTCACCAGTGTGCCTGGGATACAAACTCAGGTCCTCATGCTTGTGTGGCATTTTACCAACAGAGTCATCCTCTTCTGAGTATGGAATGTCTGTGGCATTCACTCCAAAAAGCTACTGAAAATTCACATGGCATTTACATGCGTAGTGGTGAACGTTAAAGCTCCTCTTGGTTATTTATAGATGTGGTATTTTCACTCCTAAATTAATCTGCAAGAAAATTGAAGGGAGCCTGAAAGGAAGTATCTGAAGAGTCATGTTAAGAGGTAAAGGGGCTCACAGCCTGTTCCAGTTGGAATCCTCATATCCAAGTTTTATCTGCTAACTTGACTTAGCTTGATTTTAATTCAGTTTGAGAGCTTTCTTCAGTCCTTGTACATATTTAATAATAAATGGTGATCTAATAGCAAGCATTTTTTTGGGGGGGGGGCTGGTAGGTACAGAGAGGCAATGCTTCTCCCTGCTAGGACATCCAGTTCAGGGTTTTAAACTCATAAAGCCACCTAGAGTTTTGTTTGCTTTTTTTTTCCCCCTCCCAGAACTTCACTCTTACTGTGCATCTGCTGTTTGTTCTTCTAAGACACTGAACTTGTTTAATTCTTCCCTCTACAGTCAAGAGCCCATAGAAAGGAATGCCCAGATCCTCACAGTCACTGGGGATTTTAGATAAAAATGAAGAATTAAGAGGCCTAGGAGCCTAGGGGCCTCCTAGAGTGATTCAAGCAATAAGCAAGCACACATGTTTCTTCCCAAAAGTGAAGGATTCTGGGTGTCTGCTCGGTGAAAGTGTTCGAGAAACAGAGGCAGAATGAGAAGAAGCTCCAGGGCTAGGTGTGATTGGCAGGTGAAGAGAGGAGGCTGGCCAAGTCTAACTGGTTTCAAGAGCTAAATGAATCACTACCATCAAAGGATCTTTATCCAGGAAAAGCTGTCTCTTTAAATCGTTGACAGAGCAGCAGGTGGAGCTAGAATAGCCTAACCCTGTGGCAAAGCTCTGCAACCTTGGCAAGGTCACTTAACCCCTTTAACACTGGGGGTGTTGCTCCATTTAGTTCCTCAAGCTTGAGACGAGAACCCTCTTTTCTGTCATTCAGGAGACCTAATCCCTGGATGGAGCCAAGGTGTATAGACAATGAGCTATGGAACCCCAAAAGCTGCAACTGGAGCTGATGGCTACAGTCCCTACATTCTTCCAAGGACGTGCAGTTAATCCAACTGGTCAAGAATAAGACCACTACCATAATTTGAGCCAAATTGGAGCAAGCATTCTCTTTATCTTTTGGGATACACCGAGAGCTGGCCAGCAACTGCCTCCTAAATTGGGTTAAGGAGAGCAGCCCCAAGTGAATTTCTTGGGCCCTTTTTAAGGAGTAAAGTCACATGCAAGTTTTACAGAGTGAGACAACAGGATAACACGGAAATAGGGAAAAATTTCAAAATAACGCAATGTGGTGGCCATGTGATTAGGGAGGGTTGTTAGGGAGGGCCAGGATCATTATGGGGTGGGAGTCGGGTGTTTTTAAAGTCAAGGTCATGGGTTGGGTTCCAGGAAACAAACTCAGAAGAACGGCTACTAATTTTTAACAATACAGCATAATGGCTTCTGCCTTAAAATGGAGTCAGGCAGGTTCCTCATTCCTCCCTTGACTCGCGTGTCCCTGTCAGATCCCTGACAGGGGATTATTTTTAATAATGTTGTCCAGCAGTAGTGATTCTGGCATTGCTTATCTGACAGATGATCAAGTTGGTAAAACATTGCAAGGTGCAGGACCCCATCATGATAACCAGTAGAAATAATAGTAGAGGGCCAATGAAGGGGGAAACTCCTTAGCCACATTGGCCAGTCAGAATTTGCCATCCCATTTGTTTGGGAGATTTTTGTCTATTTTTTTCATGTATAGACCATTAATTTGGTTGTCATAGTATGAGAGAAATCAGAAATATTAAAATAGCCCATTCCAGTAAACTACTGACAACCAAGATCACCTGTTTAAATAACAGGCATTCTATAGTAGCTCTATTTTGTAGAACAGTCGTTCTCAGTTCTCCCATTTCTTGATTAATTTCAGCTAATATTTTTGCTGAAATAGCAGTTTTTGAAATTAGACAGTATAGTGCAATGTTTAAACTTATCCTCAAATATTATAAGCTACATGCACTCTGTGCAGTAATATGAACCTTAAACAGTTGCTGTATCTGGCAGCTAAAGCTGCTGCCAGAAGGTCTTTAGCTGTCAGAACCAGCTTTCTGGGTGTGGATGGGCTGCAGCTTTCTTGAAGGCACAAAGAATACTAGTTTGGAGTGCCAGCAATTGTCTACTCAATACCCTTGGATGAAACAAATTCATGTTCAGATTTACCTTGCCCACTGAGATCTTTGTGTTGAATGCACCCGGTTGTATTATTGCTAATGGAGGAATTCCCCATGGTCTCCTACCCTAGCCTAAGTACCAGACAGGGCATATCTTGTCCAGGGTCTTGACTTTGCCCATAAAATGGCATCAAGTCAGTCAGCTAAAGTTGGGGGTTATTGCACTGTGGAAGGTCTATTCATTAAGCAGTTAAGACCTTTGTATGGGTGAGTGGTGCCTTTCCTCAATAAATCACCTAGAGGCAAATGCTCCGGGTCAGGCCAAGGGAGAGGCTCAACCCTTTGCAGGTGGCACGGGCTTTGTACCTCTGCGATTGTCTTCTGTTACAGAATGAACCCATCTGATTTATTACTATTTCCATCTACAAGACAGGCTATTTTAGAAACCTCTCTTTGTAGTCCAACAAGTAGTCCTAGGATAGGTAACAGAAAGACCACCGTAGCAACAACTGTAGTGGGATCTAATGTATGTAAGGAATTGCTGAAATCCTCAGAAAGTGCTCTTCTAATTCTATTAGCTGTAAAGATTTGCTGAATGAAACTGATGTAACACACCCTATCTCACATGAACCCTTTTATACCACAGGGAGTACAGAATAAGTATTATTCTTTTTCAAAGAAAAAAAAGTCCATTCTAAGAGCAATTGCTTACCAAAGGTATGATAAGAAGTGGATTTACAATAAGAAAGGACATTTATGCAATCGAAACATAAACAGTGAAGAAAAAACACAAGACTGATGGGAACATCAGACACAGATTTTAAAACGTTAGTGGGGGCATGTTCCATTTTGTCTCCTGTTATCCTTGTATAATTTTCATATGAAACCCCCATTCTATACAAATTTCTTTTTAAGAGCCCAGGAATAGAGGGATCTCCTCTGATACAGGACTGTTCTAATTGGCTTTTTAGTGCTAGATGGAGCCAGAGATTATACCCCCTACTATTAGTTACAGACAAGGTTACTTTGGGTATGTTGAGTTCAATTAAAGTGATTAATGAGTGAATCTTCCCTTCCTCTTCTTATTTTAGCACATCTGTAATTTCCATTATCAGAACCTTTTAAAGAATATTTGATTATGCTGAAGTCTGTATTATTATGTTGGGATTAGTCAGTTAGATTATTCCATCCCAAGTATCCTCCATCCATCTGGCTAAAGACTATTTGTTCCCCTTCTTTTGTCCAAACTATGGGCCCTGGTAGATAAAAGCAACCATTTGAATGACAAGACAATATCAGGGTATTTCCTATGATAGGGGTGCCTTTTATTTCCCCCATCATGATGCATTTAGGTTCTGTTTGCATAGGATGAAATAAGACAATTAAAGTGTTAACCATAGGAAAATCATCATGCAGATTCCAACAGCAAGAACACAATGTTTAAGGTCATGTTTGGCAGTCAAGCCTCAGAAAGTTTGATGTTTACAGGTCCTTTTACAGACTTTCCACCTCTGGGGGTTGGGTTCTTCTTCTGTGTGTTCCTTGGGTGCTTTCTTGAGGTGGAAGTGGTGAATCTAGGCAGGAATATCAGAAACCTTAACAGCAGTAGGTGTCCAGAGAATCATGCTGTAAAGTCCTTTCCATCTAGGTTCATGCTGGTGAGTTTTGAAACTGTGGACCAATACAGCATCTCCAGGCTGGAAACGATGGTTAGGCAGATGGTTCCTAACTGGTTGAGTGGCCTGGACCTGAGGGAAAATCTTATCCAAGGTTAATTACAATCCTTTACAGAACTCAGAGATTAGAATGGGGCAATTTGGTAGCAGTCCAGCATGTACCCAAGGGATCATGGGAGGTGGTCACCCATAGACTATTTCATATGGGGTGAATGTCTCTCGGTTGGGGGTACAGTAGACCCTGAGATGGGCATAAGGTAAGAAGTCAACCCAGTTACCACCAGTCTCAAGAGTGTATTTAGTTAAAATCTCCTTTAAAGTTCTATTCATCCTTTCTACCTTACCTGAGTTCTGAGGATGACACATACAATGAAATTTCTAATTTGTGTTAAGAGCCTCAGAAAGCAATTGAGATAACTCTGCCATGAAGGCTGGGCCACTGTCAGACCCCAAATCTGGGAATAATTTCCATTATTTATTTCTTAGCTACCACTTGGGCTGTTTCCAACTGAGATGGAAAACCTCTGCCCAGCCTGTTACCGTATCAACAAAGACCAGCTTATATGTGTAGCCATATAGCCCTGGCTACACAATTCCCAAAATTCACTGGGTACAGTACCTCGACTCCGTTGTCCTGAGGGGAGCATGTCCTTCTTTGCATTTACCTGGGCACAAGTCAGGCATCAGTCTGAAATGCTCTGAAGTTTTCCTCAGTGTCCAGGCAGCCAGATATGAGGGGAGATGAGTTCTGAGATCTTTGTAGGTGACAAGTGTATTGAATGATGCAGGGCTGTTAGCCAGTTTTGGCTCAGTACGTTTGGCACACAGATTCTTCCATCAGGCAAGATCCACCATCCACTGTGGCTCTCCTGAGCCCCAAGTCAGAATATGCCCTGATCTCTTCTGGAAGGTATTCAGGAATATCTTCATTGAGCAGGGTTGGGGCTCAGGGACAACAGATAGTTCCAGGATGGTTTGGAGTTTGGATTCCTCGAAAGCAACCTCTTTGGTGGCTTGATCTGCATGGTTGTTACCTTAAGTTTGAGGGCTTTTGTCTTTTTGGTGACCTGGCCAGTATTATGGTCAGTTCAGTTGTCAGCCAGATGGCCTCTAGCAACTGAACAATTTCATGTTTATTTTTAATAGTCTTCCCCTCTGAGGTGAGTAAGCCCCAATGTTTACATATCTGTCCATGAACATGGGCAGTGGCAAAAGCATATCATAGGTTGTCTGTGAAGATATTCACCTTTTTTTCCTTCAGCCCATTTAAAGCCTGTGTCAGAGCAATCATTTCTGCCCTTTGGGCAGACTTCCCTGCAAGGCTTGTGCCCAGAATGACCTCCCTCTGGCCTGTGACCACTGCATACCTGGTTCCTTCTTGAACAAAGCTGCTACCATCTGTGTAGAGAGCCACATCTCTGGCGGTAAGGGGAACATTTGTCAGGTCAGGTTACATACCTTGGATGACATCCAGCATCTCCATGCAGTCATGGATGGGTTCTTCAGGGTCGTTGTCCAGCAGCAGGGTAGCAGCCAAGGATTTACCACAGGTCAATCCATCCTTATCTAAGAGAAGGGCTTGAAACTGAGTCAGATGACATCCACGATTGGTGTCATCCCTCAGCAGGGTTTCCACTGGTGTGGAGCTGTTAGAGTTGAAGTCTGTAGAGCTCCCTAACTTGTTTCTTGGTGGTTGGATTCTAAAGATGATCCAAAGATAGCAATATCCAACAGATTTGTTTCGTTAGATGAGATTTGCGTTATGGCCCCTCTACGGGCTTAAGGCAACAGTCTTTCCCTCCTCTCAGTTCATATCCCAAGTAGGTAACTTGGAGTGAACAAATTTAGGCTTTCTTTTAGAAACTCTGTATGTAGCCTAACTGGCCCTGAGTTTCCAAAAGGCCTCGAGTGGCTAATAGTCTTCCTCATCTTTAGCAGCCAATAATAAATCATCTACATATTAAAGCAGGGTTACCTCAGGATACTTATTATGGAAGAGACTTAAATCCTGGTTGAGTGCTTTATCGAAGATGGTGGGAGAGTTTTGAACCCCTGACGCAGTCCAGTCCAGGTTAGTTGTCCCAATATTCCCAGTTCAGGGTAGGCCCATCAAATGCAAAGATAGGCTGACTGAATTTTGACAGGGAGATGGTGAAGAATGCATCTTTTAAGCCCAATCCAGGATAGACTTTATGTTCTGGATGTAATAATAAACTGAGCAAGGAGTATGGGTTTGGAACAGTCGGGTGAACAGATTCTACCCGTTTGTTCACTTCCCTCAAGTCTTACACTGGTCTACAGTCTCGAGTTCTAGGCTTTAGGACAAGAAACAAGGGAGTATCCCAGGCTGACGGGCAAGGAATGAGTATGCCTACTTACAGAGGCATCTGATGTGAAACTTAATCCCCTCCAAGGCTTCCGAGCTGATGGGGTATTGCCTGACTTGAATGGGCATAGTCCCAGATGTTAGTTGCACTCTGACAGGTGTCACATGTTTGGCTAAGCCAGGAGGATTGTCCTCTGCCCCACGGCAGGAATTTCTTGAATCAACAACTTTTTCCATTCCCCTTCCATGGAATGGTTTGGAATTTGGAGGAACAGATATTCCTCACTTATTGAGCTGGCTATAGTTAAAGTCTTAGCAGGGCCTCCCAGCTAAACCTAGGAGTATCTTCTGAGAATGATATTGTTTCCTGGAGCTTGTTCAAGACATTTTGTCCCACTAAAGGGTAGGGACCCTCAGGAATAACAACAAAAGAATGGTTCACAGTTCCTTGTCCTAGGTTAATAGTCCGTTCAGTTGTCCATATGTTTTTTGATATTCCCCTGTTGTCCACTGTGCTTCCATTATTTGCTTAGTAAGAAGTCCTAGGGGCTCCTGTAATACCCAATGGGTAGCCCCCATGTCCACCAGAAAATTTACAGGTTGGCCCTGTTGGTGAAAGTTACCATAGGCTCATTGGGCCTAGTTCGAAGGAGCCCCGGCCTCACTAATCTTCATTAGCTAGGTCTGGCTTGGGTTTTGGTGTGTGTGTGTGGTAGTGGGAGGAGTGCTACCTGTTTCCATCCTGGCTTTCATTCATCCTATGACCTATTTCTTTGCAGTAGGCGCACTGGAACTTTTGTAAAGGTTTCCTCCTTTATAGTATGCTGCTGTGGCAGCTCAAGCAGAAGGACATGGAGGCATTCTCATATGTGTAAACTCTGCCAGACCTCAGCTGGCTACTCAGTAAACAGAATGGCAAACTTTCTGCCTGCCCTGAGGCGAATTGTACACCTTTGTCTCTGCAAAGACCACGAGGCCAGGTGTGCCCCTCCCCTGCCATGCTAATTAAGGCTTCCCCGCCCGAGGGAGAAGCCACGCCCTTTCCAGGGGAAAGATGTTAAAAGAGGAGATGGCCCCTGGAATAAAGGAGTTTCGGGTTCGTGTCCATCAGATTTTCGAGCTCCCAGGATTTCTTCTCGCGTCCCGTCCATTCTCAGCAAGCAGGGATCAGCAGCCCACGCCCCGTCCAAGGAACCCACGTCCCCGAGGCTTCCTGGCGCTTTCCCACGCTTTCGGCTTGAGTCTCTCGCCCCTGGCCAGGGTGGGAAACTGGGGCGCTTCCCAGCCAGCTCCGGGCTGGGATAAAGCTGTGGCAAAGGTGTGCAGGAAGACCGAGCTAACAACTCACCATCCTGGCCAGCACCAGACTGACAGTGGAACGCAAGAGTCTGAGCTCAGGTGTTTGTATTCATCCAGAACTCCTCAGGTGAAGATCATAAGCAATCAAACATCTCCCCCCACAACACCTGCAATAATACAAAACTCCAAGATCTAGGCAGACCCTCACCCAACAGTTCACAAAACAATATTTTAAACACAACTAAAAATAAACTTCAACAACATGTTCCTTTTATCATGGGGTACATAGGCCAAGTTCAAAGTGGCCGGGGCTTGTACTGCAGCCACAGTGGCTCTCTCCACCTTCTTTACCAAAAGATCTTCTTTGCTATTTCTGTTGTCAAACACCTTCTAGGCTATTTCTAATAGTTCGGACCTGTTCGTTCCTGCAAACCCATCCATCTTTTGTATCTTTCTAAGTATGTCAGGGGCCGATTGAATGACAAAGGCCAGGTTAATTGCCTTGAGATTTGCCTAGTCCTCTTGATCTGTAAGGGTGTATAACTGATAAGCATCCAGGAGGTGCTCCAGGAAAGTTTGAGGTGATTCATTGGGGCAGGCCCTGCTTGCTTTAGGTAAGTTAGTGGGCTTTCAGGCTGCCCACTTGATGCCTTCTAACAGAGCCTGGTGGTACTCCCCGAGTGACCTCCTACCTCCCTCTGTGCTGTAGTCCCATTGAGGTCTCTGTCTTGGATGCCTCTAGCATCTGGTCACTAGTCTTTGAAGATATTCTGGGGTGTGCTTCAGCTGCTCTCATGAGAATCCATACCCTTTCTTCAGTAGTGAAGAGGGTATGGAGAATCTGGTGACTGTCGTCCCACTGGGGAGGTGATTAAAAAAGACAGAATCAATTAGAGAAATCAAGGAATCAGGATTAGTGCTGAAAGGGGGGGGGGGGTTCCTGGTTCTTCCAGTTGTAGAGATCTGTAGTGGAGAAGAGGACACTCAGGTACCAATCGTCAGGAAATGACTGCAGGGGAGCAAGAACAGAGGGAGGTGCTGTCCCAGAACCTGGACCTGAAGAGGAGTCAGGAGGGCCATATGGGACCCCTGGCAGGTGCGGGGGGGAGGTAGGGAAGAGCTAGATGGTGGGGCTGAAGTGGACAGGGGGGCACAGTGGGGCCATGGTAGTAGGGACTCAGGTGGTAGAGGTGGAGGGGAGGAGGGGAGGAAGGGATAAAAGTGGTTATATGGAGGGAGGAGGGATTCTTCCTCCTGTGAGTCCTGCAGAGGGGGATCCTGGGCTTCTGCTACAGCCATTGAAGGGTTCTCCCGCTAAAACGATCAGGGCTTGGTCATCATACAGACCTTCATCCACGGAGGTGGGTTGCAAGTTGTTTCAGCCCAAGGCAAGATGTATCCAATCTGATCCGGGTGGCCAGGCTTACCAAGAACAACATTTCCCATTTCCCAGGCTATCTGAGAATCAAAAGTGCTCTGAGGGAGCTGGCCAGTCAACCTCGAAGGTGGGCCATTCAGTTTCACAGAATGTTCAGAGGTGATGTTTGGTGATAAGATAATCATAATCCTCCTTGACTACAGTGAGGTAAATTTTGTGAAAATTTAGAATACAGGGTAGAGGGCTGTTAGGCTTGCTAGTTTTATTACCCATATTGTCCATCTGTTCAGTCACCCCCAGTCCAACACAAACCAATTAACACAGAATAAGGAAGTATAAGAGATGGAATGGAGACAGTAAAAAAGGAAGACAAGATATATTCAGACAAAACACCAAACAGGAACTCAGGTGGGCAGCGTGACATCTCACATTTTCCCTAGACTGGAGAATATTGGGGTTCTGTCAAACCTCCTCCTTGTCCCAGGTTAGGATCCCAAAGAAAAGAACCAGACTATAACTTACCAGGAGACCCCCTTAGATGCTTAACAGAGCAGTTCACTTCTGATCATCTGAGAAGCTGAAAGCACATGTGGGCACTTGCTTGGAGCTGAGGCTGCTCTTCAGCTCCAAAATTCCAGAGAGAAGGTCCAGCTTAGTATTTGAATAGGGGGTCTGAATCTCACTGAGGACTTCCAGAAAATGTTAATTCCACTGGGCAAGAATAAAACTACTACCACAATTTGAGCCGAATTAAGCAAGCTTGCTTTTTATTTTTGGGGGTGCACCGAGAGCTGGCCAGCGACTGCTTCCTAAATTGGGTTAAAGAGAGCAGCCCCAAGTCAATTTCTTGGGCCCCCTTTTAGAGAGTAAAGTCACACACAGGTTTTACACAGTGAAACAATGGGATAGATAATAAAAAAGTACAGAAAAATCTAAAAAAAACAAAAAACCAAAACCTGTGCTGGCCACCTGATTAGGGAGGGTCAGGGTGTTCTCAAAGTCAAGGTCATGGGCTGAGGTAGGTCAGGTTCCAGGAAACAAACTCAAAAGAACAGCTACTTGTCAGAAGACAATTTATGACAGCTGGTTCTCTTTTCACCAAGTGACTTCTGGGACTGGAGCTCAGGTTATCAGGCTTGGTGGCAAGTGTCTTTACCTGATGAGTCATCTTGCTGCCCGCTTTCTCTGCAGAACATTTTTAAATCTATTCCATGCGTCCGCCCCAACCCTCAGCTTGATTCCCACATCCTTGTCTCGCTCTATTCTTTTCTCTGTTTGGCTCATCGGTTTTATCGTTTTTGTCGATACTGCTTTGTTTTGCTTTTTGAGGTAGGCTCATGTGATGTAGCTCAGGCTAGCCTGCCTCGGGAATGCCTCTAAAGCAGCTGGTTCATATTTTATTGTTTATCCCAGAAATGCAGTTAGTGCTTCTTATGTACCACACACTATATTCTGCACCTTGACCTACTCCAACCCCATGTTAGAGTGAAGTCTTCAAGAGGAGAGGAGAAGAGAAGGCAGAGAAGGGCCTCCACTGGCCAGGCCATCTTACATGCCAGGCTGACACAGAAACCAATATTTAGCCCCACTCTGGGGCTATCTCAAACTATCTCTGAGCTAGAGGAGGGACTGTCTTTTGCATGACCCCCACACAGCAACCCTCAGCTTTCTGGATTTTTCTCAGATTTCCTGGAGTGAAGAGTGATGGGGGTTTTTCCCTAGGAGAATTCAATCACACTCTGACTTTGAATTTCCCAATTAAGCCGTGACTCCTCCCTCCCCACCACCCTCTGTCCTTTCAGGCTCAGGAAATCTTCCCCTTCCCTCTCCCAGGGATGTTTCTGGGGTGGAGGAGAAGGCCCCAGGCAGTTTGGAATGAAGCCCTGGCAAATTCAAGAGTAATTGAGTAATCCAGTTGTCTAGGGCCAGGTTACCTGACAGCAGCTGGCATTTCTCTGCACCTCCAAGTCACCTTCTGTCCCCTCTCTATGGCTTCACATTTGCTGTGAACCAGAGGGCTGTGATAGACTCAGCTGGTTTGTCAGGAAAGTCCTCAGAAAGGGAGGCAAGGCAAAATCCTCAGAGGAGTGGCACAATGGGCTAGCCTGGGGAGATGGCTCCCTCGAGATCACCTTTCCCTTCTGCCCACATCTTAACACAGTCTTCTTTGACCCTAAGAGAGTTTGTCATGTAATTAAGGAGGTGGCAAAGGAAGGAAAGAAGAAAAAGTATGGTTCTGAGCTAGTGTTAGAGGATGATGAGCTGAAGTAAGGTGGGGGTGGGACTGTGGGTGGGGAGAGCGTCAGACTGGTTTGCAGTAATGGGAAGAACAAAAGTTGCAATTGCTCCTCCCTCTCCACAGCTGGATCTCAGACCCCATTAGTACTCAAGTTCAGTGTCTACCTTTGCCTCAGTGTCTACCTTTCCCATTTCATTGGCCAAGCTCCTCCGGATCTGGTAGTCACTAGGTCTGGAAGTTGTGGAACCTGTGTCTTCCACCCCACTCCAGGAACATCACAAACCAATCACCAGGAGCAGAACCTTCCTCACAACAGAGAGCAGATGGCTTCTGTTCAGCTCTGCAGCCTTGGGCAGCCTTCTGGAAAAGCCCTGGTTCAGCTACAAATACTGCCCTGCCTTTCATAAACACTGTTGTGGAAGACCCTGAACTCAGGAGGGCAAGGGCAAGGTTGGGCTGTGCACAGGCACCTCCTTCACCACGGTTGGGCTAGCCAGGGTCCAAGGCACAGGACTTCCCACTCAGGAGACAAAAACTCACTTTACAGACCTTTACAAAGTTATATTCACCTCCTCTTCCTTGTTTTTAAATAGATCAGAGATTTATGCTGTTAGTTCACAAATAAACTGGGAGGAAAAGACTAATAGACTGATTATTTTTTTCTACCTAAAGGAACACAAAATTCCAGGAAGGAAATAGGCACAGGTGTATAGCATATAGGTCGCGCACACACTCACACTGTATCCAGGCAGAAACGGGCAACAACTCCCTGGGCATAAGGATGTCGTGTGTACTTCTGGGTCCCCACAATGTTGTGGTTGGACCAAAAATTAATCCTCAATAAATCATTCTTGACTGAATGTATTTGGCAATATTTACATGTGGCCTCTGCTTGTGCCAGCCACTGTGTTCAGAGCTTAGTGACAGTCCTGCCCCTGAGATCACTCACAGTCCATGCAGGAGGCATGCCCCTAAACATACACAACCTAGAGAGCACCAATGGATACCAGGACAGACAAGAGTAGAGGGCAGAGGGAGGCCAAGGGAGCAAAGGTTTCCAGAGGAAATATCTGAAACATTAGAGGAAACGTGGGAGGCGGGGGGGAGGAATCTTCTACAGAATGGAAATGTACTCAAGACCCCAGAGCACTGAAGCAGAGATGGGACCCCAAATGCTTCTCATGGCAGGACCAGAGAGACACAGCATTAGGCGATGAGTCAGGAGGAGGGGGCTGGGAGAGAAGAGCAGAGCAATGTAGGCTGGGTCAGCAAAGCAGAACACTGTAGGTTTTATGTACCATCTGAGTAGCATATTTCCTAGACCCTTCAAACCTAACGGATTCTTCTCTCTCTCCTGCTTGGGAAGTCATAGGCCCTTTCTCAAGCTTACAAATGTAACTCTGACATACTCCCCTGTATCTCCCTCCACAACGGCACCCATAGGTTGGAAAGTATTACTAAGCGTGACTACATGATTCGTCATCTGATATGTTTATTTGGAGACAGAAAAAAAGTGATTACCAATAACTACTCCCAGGCAATGAGCTGGACCACAGACTCTCACCCAGGGTAAACCTGGGTGCCTGCTCATACTAGCCACTGAAGGGTTTTACAGGTCAGTGGTATGGCCAATCAGATCCACATGAATGGAACTGAGTTTCTCTCTCATTTCTTCATCAAACAGTGGGACTAGAGGATCGGATGGTTTCGATGGTCTCAGAGGCCCTTTCCAACTTCAACACTCTGTAAATCTGTGTTGGGCAAGCACTTGAGACTTGGTTAAAATGTGGCCTCAAGGAAGTTTTGGGGGTGGACTGCAATTCAATCTAAAGGTCCATACCAATATCCTGTGTTTTCAGTCAAAACCCAATAAAAGTGCCCAAGAAAAACACTCCCCAGGAACCTTCCCTCATCCACCCACCCAGGAAGGGAAAGGCAATGCCCAGGAAAACATTCCATTGAAATTAAAGCCCAGGTGCTGGTCAGCCTCTCCTACAGCCCCCCACCCCACCCCCCAACACATACATCAAGGCCAATAGCAAGAAGGGAAATGTGGACAGAGCGTGAGAGGGCATGAGTCCACAGTGACCACTGGTGCTGTTGGCTCAGTGCGCAGGTGTGTGGTGTTTGCCCTGGGGAATGAAGGAAGCGGGATATTCAAATGTTTTTGAAAAAGAATAAAGTTGCAAGACACACAATCTGATTTCAAGATTCATTTTTGAAACCACGGTAATCCTGACAGCATGATGCTGGTGTAACAAGGGCAACTTGATCAGTGTAAGAATCCAGAGAGTCCAGGAATAGAGAGCCTAAATATATAGTAACTTGATCTTGAATAGACAGAAAAGAAAAAAATTATGCAATAAATTGTGCTGAGAAATTGGATAAATAATGAAAAAAGAATATTTGTTTCTACATTATAAACAGTAAATAACTCAATGTAAATATAAATCCTAAATTCAAAACCTAAGTTATAGAACTATTGGAAGAAACACAGGAGAAAAATCTTTGTGTGGCCAGAATTAGGGAAATATTTCTTAGATGCAATGCCAAAATCACAAAACCATAGATTAAAAAAAAATAATTAATAAACTATTTTTTCATTAAATTTAAGAACTTCTTGGGTAAGTCAGTTGGCAGGGTACTTTCCCAGCATTCATAGAGCCCTGGGTCTGATTCCCAGCACTGCAGAAACCAGGCAGAGTAGTATACACAGGCAAAAGGAGCAGAAGTTCAAGGTGATCCCAGGGTTGCATAGCTTGAAGCCAGCCAAAAAGAAAGAATGGAAGGAAGGAAGAAAGGAAGGAAGGAAGGAAGGAAAAGAAAGAGAGAGAGAGAGAGAGAGAGAAAGAAAGAAAGAAAGAAAGAAAGAAAGAAAGAAAGAAAGAAAGAAAGAAAGAAAGAAAGAGAAATTAAATTTAAAAACCAAGAATGTCTTTTCAAGGACAGGAAGTTGTTTTGGAGTGAGAGAGATTTGGAAGGAAGAGTAGGATTGGATATAATGACCAAAATACATGTATAGAAAGCTCAAAAATAAATTATTATTTAAAAAAATTTCCCCAGAAGGCACTGCATTAAAAATAAAAAAGACCTGGAGAAAATAAAAAAAAAAATCTGGAGAAAATATTTGCAAACCACAGGTCTGATAAGGAAATTGTATATAGCTTTTTTTTTTTTTTTAAATCTTAATGTATCTTGTGTTGTTACAACAAAATGACTGATTCTAGGTGATGTACAAAGAAGAGAGGTTTCTTTTGCCCTTGATGTTGGGCCTGGAAAGAAAGGACCGTGGTGCCACTCTGACTGCATCAGAGCATGGTGAAGTAGAAAGGACCCTGTGTGGCCAAGTGTGTACAAACAAGCAAAGCCTGGAGAGGAGTCGGGCTCACTCTGTAACAACTAATCCTCAGGACCAGCTCAGTCCTTAAAGAGCTGCATTGATCCCTTCTAACGATGGATCCCATGATGCAACGGAGACCCCAGCTCTTCAAGCCCCCACTACTGCCACACTGAGGGTCAAGCTCCTTGTACTTGAGCTTCCGGGGGAACAAACCACATCCAAATACACAAATCTTACAAAGCTGACAAAGATTTAAATAGACATTTTACCCTAGAAGAGACTACAGATGGCACAAAGCCAATGAAAGACACATCGTCAGTCATTAAGGAAGAACAAACTCAAATCAGTGACAGCCAGCTGTGAAGGCACATACCTGTGCACTAGACCAGGGGGATAGTGAGTTAAGGCTAGCCTGGGCTACTAGCAAGATTGTTTAAAAGAATTACAATGAGACACAAGCCGACTACACACTCACTCCAAAGTCTAAAATGAAAAAGACAAACAATGCGAGTGCCAGCAAGGGCACAAAATAAGCCGAATCCTCAGACCGCCTCAGGAAGGTGACAAGCTCTAAACGGTTTGAGAAAACAACATTGTAATTTAGCACATACCTGACGCACAATCCATTAGACTTGAAAGCATGTGTTTTCTCACAGACTAGGACATGAGCTAGACAAAGCGGTTTTATCACTGTTAGTTTACCATGAATACAAAAAGTAACCCACCAGAGAATTTCCCCTCAGCAGCAAAACAGTGATCTCTCAGTATGGTTGTGAATCACTTATCAGCCATAAATTGTGAGAAATACGTCGTTAAGTAAATAGCATAGTGTACCTATGCAAACTAAGAAGTACGCAACATCACTAGCCAATGTAATCTTTTTGTTTGTTCGTGAAATAGTCTTTAAACTGATTTTGTAGCTGAGTATAACCTTGAACTCCCAAACTTCCAGTTTCTGCCTCCCAAGTGTGGGGACTACAAACCTGCACCACCACCCTCAGTAGAGGTCCTTTTCCTCCTGATCAGAATTTGGGGCAGCATCCTTTGCGCTGTGCAGGGACACCCTTTCAAGCCAAGTGATCCAGCTACTTCTCTGACGGGAATACACCTTTAAACTCTGCACCTAATCTGCTTTCCCATTCGTTTATCAGACAGATCTAGAGACTGTTCCGGGAGGATGTTTACAAAGGACTTCTAGTGTTGCTGAGAAAGGAGAGAAGGGGAAAGATAGGGTTTCCAAAGGGCAGTCTCAGGGGCGGTGAGACTCAGACATAAAAGGGCCTTTCTTTACCTTCCAACAGGTAGTCTGTCCTAACAGTGGTAGGCAGGACACATGGCCACAGGGGTGCACAGTCCCTCCTAATCCCTGGAGCTGGTAGACTGTCTTTTATGCTGGAGTCTTGATCTCACTGCAGTTAGTTACTCCAAGATTAAAGCCCATAGTTCTCCCCCTGCTTGTTCTGTTTCCTCTTAGGATCATCTCACCGCTCTCAAGGGTGGGGGTCCAGAAGGGGGAGGATTGGAGTCACTTCTTAAAAGGTGATGGCCAGTCACTGTGTCATCACCATATGACTGGGTAGCCCCAGCCTTGTCAAAATAAATCAGTTTTTAAGGAGGAGGGGTGATTCTAGAACACGGCAGCCACCATTTCTAATACCTGCGACAGAGGCACAGGCATGTGATATGGATTCAGCGATCATGTGCCTGATAAAGTGCTGTCAATCATTACCCTCCGGTGAGTTGTTTGAATTCATTGTGTAAGACATCTCCCCACACCCAAGCATTTATGATCACAGCCAGTACCAGAAGCAACTCCATTCAAGGACTCACTGTAGGGGCCTCCCCTCCCCTCCCCTCCCCTCCCCTTCCCTTCCTTCTTTTACCTTCCCTTCCCTTCCATTTCCTTCCCTTCTCTTCCCTCCCTCCCCTCCCCTCCCCTCCCTTTCCCTCCCCTTCCTTCTCCTTTCCTTCCCTTTGCTCCCCTTCCCTTCTCTTCCCTCCCCTCCCTTTCCCTCTCCTTCCCTCTCCTTCCCTTCTCTTCTCTCCCCTTCCCTTCTCTCCCCCTACCCGCAGCTCCTCTTCTGTCTTTGCTGATAAGATTTGCTATGCAGGCCAAGATGCCACATCATTTTTCCTCAGTCTCTAGACACCAGATTTTTTTTTTTTTTTTTTAATATTTCTTCCCCTAGAAGTACAAGACTCTGCAGTCCGTCTTGGAAAAACATTTTTCTCTCTGGTAAGGAAGACTTCATTTTATCCCAGTAAAAGCTGAATTTTTGTCATCATAATTAAGCAGGAAAGAAATGATTCCCAGCGAGCTGGGTAACTGTAGCTAATTTTAATTAACAAGCTCCATTTTTGAATTGTTAATCTCTATTTCTCTCATTTTTTTGTCATGAGCGACACTAAATGGATTTCGGCGGTGAGTCTCCCGTCTCGCTTCAGCGAACATTTTGAGTGTCTTACGAGAAGAAAATGAATCCGTCCCATTTTTTTAAAGCTAAAACCTTCAAGTGTACAAGAGAAAGGCCTCTGTGTGATGACGGAAACTGCAAAGGAGACCTGGCATCCCCAGCAGGTGAGTAGGCGGCAGGGCCGGCTTTTGGAAGGAGGAGGAAGGGACAATGTTCCTACCAGGGCTTAGTCTGCAGGAAAGCCACCCTAGTGCAAAGCTCTCGCCTCCGATAAAAAGATTGGAGACTAAATATTTTGTGGCTATTCTCAACTTTTTTTTAAAAAAATAAACTATTTTGAGAGCAGATTTTGTTTGTTGGTTGTAAATTTTTAGAAGAAAAGCCACACATTTCAGCATTTTACAAGAAACAAGGGCCCTGGGAACAAAGAGCAGCAGTGAGATGGCTCAGGAGTGAGCCGCGCTGACCTAGAGCAGGCTTCACAGCCCTGGGGGCGCCACCACTGGGTGCTGCGAGGTTAAAGCCTTCATTCCCAGGTAAGAAGACCGCAATGCCATCTTCCCCACCTACTCTAGATTACTGGTGTCACTGGGGGGGAGGGAGGAAAGTTTTGAATCAATAGAAAGAATGCTGTCCTGATTGAATGGGATCAGCAGCCATCATGACAGAGCATATTGTTCTGGCCTTTTCAATCAACAGTTTTCAATCTAGAGGATACAGAGTTGACTCAGAAGGAGGTCACCATGGGGCATGGGGCCTGCGCTATGGTCCAGAGCTTGAGTTTTATGTCAGCAGAAAACATGCATAAGCAGTCCAAGGGAGTAAAGGAAAAATTCCCAATTACATTTCAGCCATGTCAGTAGGTCCACTCCCAGTCCCACTGAAAATGATAGAAGTCTTAGGGTTGCCTGTGTGAAAAGTCCCAACCTTTTATCCTCTGAACCCTTTGGAACCACAAGTTTTGAGAAGCTCAGCATGATGTCTTTAGTAAATAATAATTTCATTTCCCATTAATCATAACTATTAACAGCAGCAGTCACTTTTATTGAGAGCTGACTCTGAGTACCCCCCAAAGACGCCGTGAGGTAGATGTGACTGTCTTTATTTACAGGTGAGGACCTTGGGGTCCAGAGAGGTCACAGAGCTCCACCAAAGCCTCCTGAACAGGAAGTGTATCATTTCAGAGCTGACCCTGTAGCTGCACACCTACTGTGTTGCTCAGAAAAGAAGATACGGTATTTTCACAGGTGCAAACCTTGCCACACCTCAGCAGAGGGAACCACTATCCTGCCCGTGCTATACTGGACAGTGGAACCTTAAGCATCTGAGCCCAGGTATTTTTTTATTGATTCAGAACTGCTCAGGTACAGATCATAAGCAGTCAAACATCCCCCACATAAAGCTAACACCTGCAGACGATACAAAACGCAAAGACCTAGGCAGCCCCTCAACCAACAGTGCATAAAACAATTATTTTATGCATAACTAAAAATAAACTTTTTTTAAAAAAAAATCCCCTTTTTTGTATAAGCCAATCAAAACAAATTGCTTCATCTCTACAACACAATTTAACACCATATCAGCAAAACTATTAACAAGAGGAACAGTCACAAGGGTAGCTGGTGCACAGGGCCAAATGAAACCAAGCATCTCTCAAGCTTTTCACAATGTCTTTGGACAGCAGAAAACCATAATCAATGTCCATTTATCTCGAATTCACTCATGATCTTCTGGGTTCCTTCAAAGGGCTTGGATCACTTCTCTGGCTCTGCCCTCTGCAGCACATACAGCCTGTCCCCCCAGGCTCTGGCTGGCTCCATTCCACTGCTGCTGCTGTTCTTGATGGTTGTCCCATGGTACTGGCATCTCAAAAACTGGTGGGGTCCATTGCTGCAACTGGGCTGCATTTTTACCAATAGTCTTTCCTGGGCTCTTTTCATGGTGCCAAGCCTCAACTTCTTTACACACGACCCCTTCAATCTGGGCCTTCAGTTGCTGCTGAGGCTGCACCTTTACCAATGGCATCTCCAGGCCTCTTATAGTGCCAAACCTCAGCTGTTCTCTACGACCCTTTCATGCCTTCAAAACCAGCACCACCTGGGTGACTCTTACAGTACCAAGTTCGGCTACCAGCATGAGATACAACCTCAGCCAGTTCTGGAAGACAGCTTCTGGGTGCTGACCCCTAGGAAACGTTTTCCAGATTTTAAGACAGAGTCTGGTTTGCAGGGAAAACAACTTGTAACCTTTTCTTCAGGAAAGGTTCCCTTGTGGGGTGGAGTTCTCATCACCATCATCAGTATCTTGAAGGATTGTAGTAAGGTTTTCAGAAAAAAAAAAAAAAGAAAAGAAAAGAAACTTCAGTTTAACTAACTGGCTTTTTAGCTCTAAGCTTCCACATCAGCAGGGGGTCCTGCTGGGCCACTGGAAAGAATCTCTGGCTAAAAATGTTCTGGCAGTTTGGCATTTTTTTCTCACTACCGGTATGGGGAAACATATACCCCTCTTCATAGACTTCAAACACAAGACCCACTTGGGCTTCATGCACACAAAAAGCCATCAACAAATTCAGTTTATAGAACAGTACACTCTGGTTTATATTTCCCATAGGATTCCCTTATCATTTTCATAGCTATGCCCTGGCTACTGCCAGCGGCAGGAAGAAGCATCGGCTCCATAATCAGGAAAAGCAGTTAGAACCTTGCTTTTCTCCTGCTCCCAGCTGAATTATTTGTTTTCACCATGAAAATGTCTTTCTCTAAAGGCCTCTTTTCTGTGGCTCTCACTTTTGAGCCCTCTTTCTTTTCACAACTTTCTCTTCATAGAGGCTTATTTCCTTCCTCCTCCTCTCCCTTCAGGAGACTTCTACTCATTATTTTTGCAGATATATAATCTCTGTCCTCCAGGAGCTGCCCTGAGTGTACTTTACCGGACTCTGTGAGGTCTAGAGTTTCTTTCTTATTCTTCCTTGTCTCCACGTTGGATGAGTGTGACTCCGGGTCCCACGTTGCAGGCACCACTTATAGTAGTATAGCTGCTGCGGTAGCTAGGTGTGGAAGACAAGGAGGGATTTCTCATAGGTGCAAACCCTTCCTGACCTCCGCAGAGGGAACCACTGTCCTGGCCAGTGCCATACTGGGTAATGGAACCCTGAGCATCTGAGCTCAGGTGTTTTTATTGATTCAGAACTGCTTAGGTGTTCTACTGATAGCATGTGCAGATTATTACCAATCAGATATCCCCCAGAGAAATCCAACACCTGTAGACAATACAAAATGCCAAGACCTAGGAAGCCCCTCACCCAACAGTGCATAAAATAATTATTTTATGCATAACTAAAAATAAACTTCTACAACAGACCTCAGAACTATTTGTCATCAAAGGTAGGGACTCCTCGGGACTCTTTCAGGGATCTAACATAACCCTAGTCAGAAACAGAGAAAGGAGGCCTGTTGTTGGACAGGTCTCTGGTAGCCTAGGCTGGCCTTGGATCTGGTCTACAGTTGGGGATGACCTTGAAATCCTGATCCTCTTGCTTCTCCCACTGGATTGGAAAGATTACTGGTGAGTGCCACCATACCCTGTTTAGTCAGCACTGGGAATGCGATCCAGGGCTTTGTGTGTCAACGCCAACTGAGCCAAACCTCTAGCTCCCCAAAGGGAGGAAGCATCTTAATCAGAATGGGCAAAGGCTCTCTGCAGTTTTGACAACTGCTCACAGACATTCCCTTCATCTGTCATGTCATTGACACCTTGAATAACCTCTAGATGTCTGTGGGTTCAGAAACCATAGACTGCTTGTTACATTCTGGATCAAGGGTCTGGAGAGTTTGGCTCCCAGTTCTCTACTGGCAGGGCTCTGGAAAATGAGAAATAGATGAGCTCAGGGAACATGTTACCTTATACATTTTTTAAAACTCTGTGTGTGTGTCTGTGTGTCTGTGTGTGTCTGTGTGTGTCTGTGTGTGTCTGTGTGTGTGTTATGCTTGAATGCAGGTGCCGAAGGACAGCTTCCAGGAGTTGAGTTACAGGGATGGAATTCAGTTCACCAGGCTTGTGCAAGAGTTTCTACCTGCTAAGCCATCTCACTTGCCCAACATGCTGCTTCTTGTTTTCCTTATTTTTCGAAAAAATTTTCTTTCCTCAGGATTCAATTCCTGGATGCTTATGATAAACTGTTTGAGTAATAGCAGAGAATTGTTATTATAATTATTATTATTTCCTCCAGTCGTATGACATTCCTAACAGGTGACTGATACCTCCACGTGCCGAGTGCTTCCTAACACTTTGAAGCATCCTGGGATCTGAACCTACTGTCCAAGCTGGGCAGGGCCATTGATCATTAATTAGTCACATTCTGAAGTGTGCTTTCTCAGACTGCAAGTTGGGGTGGGGTTAGAGAAAGGAGACATTTGAATGTTTTAACTGGGACTGAAAAATTAGTGTCCTGATGTTGACCTGATGTTGACAATAATGTTTGAAAACTCCAGGAACCTAGCTTATCTCTCAGGTGAAAGGCTTTAGGGGGAGGGGGGCATCTCCGTTGACTATGAGCTGCTGCAGGTTGACTATGAGCTGCTGCAGACTGGCTTGGGCCTCTTTAACCCTGTTACCCCACAGCACCGGATATACACCTGACACAATGCAGTCTAAAGAAAACACTGGCTTTAATTAGGAACAATAAAGCCCAGAGCTTCCAGGGTCACAGTAGTAGGAGACTGCCTAGGTAGGAAAAGGTTTATGGAAGGCAGGGGAGGACCTCCCCCTCTTTGGAATCTTCTGAAGCCCACCATTTCTATCTTCCTGGTGGTCTCAGAGAAGGAAGGGGCAGGCTTCCTCTGATATAGGGGGTCTAAGAACCCTTCCAGGTGTGGTCTGGAGTTTGTGGAAGGGAGACAAGAGTGTTGAAAGTTTAAAAAGAAAAGAAAATGTAACTGAGGCTCCTGTGAGGCTTGAGAGCCATCTGGCTGTGTGCAGTCCGGTGCCCTTTTCCCTGCCTCTGTGTGGCAAGGAGCACAGCCCACCCTCGGTATACCCAACAGAGCTGAATCAGAAACCTCGGATTTCCACATCCATACTCGGGAGAAATCCTTCCCAAGCTACTGGTGTTGAGTTAACCCAATATTTTTATTCACAGTTGGAAACATTTCCACAGACTACAACAAGAAGTAAGGTTATACTATACCATTAAGACACAAGAAGCAAGTGGTGGAGAGGACATCTGTGACTCTGTTTTAGAGCTGCCCTTGGTACAAAAGCTCACTTTCTGTATGCTTGATGGGTGTCCTCTACCCAAGGCCACCCTCAGAAAAGCTTCCATTCCGCAACCTAGAAAGATGTGTCAAAACACAATGCCCAAGCTTACCTGATGCTGAGACCAGTGAGAGAGCAACTGTGGCACATAATCTCAGATTTCCCATTTTATTAGTAGTCACAACCCCATTGTTGAATTTATAACAAATGTCATAATAAGAATGTATGGGGCTGAACACATGGCTCAGTGGTTAAGAGCACTGGCTGTTCTTCCACAGGACCGAGGTCCTTTCCCAGCACTGACATGGCAGTTCACAACTGTCTCTAACTCCTGTTCCAGGGGATCTGACATCCTCAGACATACATGCGAGCAAAATGCCAATGTATATAAAAAAAAAATTAAAAAATATTTTTTAAAATGCAGGAAAGAAAAGTATGTGCTAAACCCATTTTAATGTAGGTAATGGTCTGTGTGAAATCTCTATTTTGACCTTTTAAGAAAAAATTTTCAGGGTCTCTGAAATGTGGAAAGTCCATCCTCAGAATATTCTAGATATCTTGAAAGCTGGCTATGGTAGTCTGAACCTATAATCCTTTCTGTCTATTTAGAAGGCTGAGCTAGAGAATCACTTGAGGTGAGGAATTCTAGGCCAACCTAGGCTTCATAGCCAGACCAACTTCATCTCAAAAATGAATAAATAAAGTAATAATAAAATGAGGAGAGGCCAAACCTTTTTACTGTTTTGTAGGGTCCAGAACACCACCTGGACCCATGTAAGGACATGCCCTTCCCCTTGCAGGACTGCATAGATAACTAGGTCCCAAGCCAGGAGTGGTGGTGCAGCTTTTAATCCCAACACTATGAAGGCAGAGGCAGGGGGATCTCTGTGAATTTGAGGCCAACCTGCTTTATATAATGAGTCCCAGGACAGCCAGAGCTACAGAGTAAGACCCTGTTTTTAAAAAAAGGGGGGAGGGTACCTGTATAACTCAGCTTGGGTAACGCTAGAGCAGTGTCTGCTGACCAGGGGCTAGGTAGGGGGTGCTCCTTTTAGAGGGCTCACCAGACCCCATATCCACTAAAGGGCTACATAAGGTGGAAAACTTCAATTCATGCTCCCTACAGCCTTTGCTGACTTCCCACTTCTCATGATTTCCCTGAGCCTGAAGAGCTGCTGCTTCCCTCCAGAGCTAAGGGATGCCATGGGTGGATCTAGAAAACTCTCGAACAGACCGGGGAAGGGCAGTCATCAGAAATGCTGTCCTGGATCGATTCTTCACACGCAGCAGCCAGGGCTTGTTGAGACAACTGGACCAGGCCATGCCTACCTTAGTCCTCTCAGGCTCCCATAACAAATGACCACACCCCGATGGCTTAGAACCAACAGATATTTATTTCCTTTTGTGCTGGAGCCTGGGAGTCCAAAACCAAGCTGCCAGTGATTCTGTGGCTGCCAAGACCCCATGTTCTGCTCTATCTGGATTCTTCTGCTACCATCACAGAGTAGAAGAGAGCTCTGTCTACTCATGTCACAACCTACTGCTGTCATTTGAGGGTTTGCATCCCCTCCCAAACTCCTGTTAAAACCCAATCGCCAGGGCAATATTGTTAACAGTGGGACATTTGAGGGAGGCCAGCTGTGAGGGCTGTTCCCCAAACATTGATTAGTGCCCTATTCGAGGGAGGAAACGAGCCATGCTTTTCCAGCTTCCTAGTTTCTGTCCTGTGAGACCATAGCAACCTGAGTTGGGAGCCAAACCTTTACCGGATCCCCAAACTGGCAAGACCTAGACGTTCTCGGGCTTCTCAGTCAATGGAACCATGAGGGAGAAATGTATTCTTTATAAATTACTCAGTCCTAGGTATTGATTCACGGCAGCAGGAATAGCCTAAGACACCCAGGTGCCTCATAGAAGCTTCACCTCTTTGAGAGCGCGCGGGCGCACGGTCAACAAAGGCCTGTCCAAATGCCCTGCACCATCTACACGTGAAGAGCAGGCCCAGAGGAGGGAGGTGACTTACCCAAGGTCACACCAGTTACGATCCTTTGAGTCCAGATTCCAAGTCTTTCCACAACACCCCACCTAGTCCCGTGTGACGCTGATCAGCTGTGAGGTGAGGGGTTATGCTCCATTCTGCAAGACGCTGATGGTAATTTATAACCCCAAAGTGGCTAATGGTAGAACTCAAATGAAAATGAGGACGGACAGCGTTCTTGTAACGGGAGTGCTCAGCAGCGGGAACATTAAGCCTGATTTGATCACCCCCATTAGAGGTTTCCGCTGAGTGCCAAACGGCTCTTCCTTAGGAATCCCGCTGATGGATGTGGCAGGGTTAGCAGCTAAGGATAAAGAGCCATCACTGAAATGTCCAACTAGATGAAATTTATCAATTACCAGGATTAAGGATTTGAAAAGCTACACATAAATTATTTCTAAAACAAAGCAGTTATTTTTAAGATGATTTTTAATCGTCGAAGCAGTTTTACGTTTTTCACCTGCTTTGTGAATCAAAAGGTGTCTGAGTAGGTGGTTTTACTTACTGTATTGGACGTGAGCCATGCTTACAGAAGGCTCCTCGGACCATCTGACCAACTCCTTCCTTTTCCAAAGGAGGAGGCTGTGCTACAGAGAGGAGAAGGGACTGGCCAAGGTCACACAGCAGGACCCCCAGGGCAGGGCTTTAACCATTCTTCCAGACTACCATCTGGAAGAGATACCCTGGGTATCTCTGAGTGGGTATCTGGAGCACAGTTAGGGTAGCAAAGGAGCAGGGTATACCTCCAGAGTCACTATGCTTTACTGTTAAAAAGAAAATACATATTTATTTGCCCTATTACAAAACAAAAAAGACAGCTGGACGGAGGTGGCTCATGCCTTTAATCCCAGAACTCAGCAAGCAGAGGCAGGTAGATTTCTGTGAGTTCAAGGCCAGCCTGGTCTACAGAGTGAGTTCCAGGACAGCCAGAGTTATAACAGAGAAACCCTGTCTCCACAATAATAAAGACATTTACAATCAAACCAGGAAGAAAAACAAGAAAGGAAAGCAGGCAGGCAGGAGGGGAGAGGGACGGAGAGAATGAGGGAGGTACAGCAGGAGGCAGGAACAAGTGTACAGGTACATATGTAAGTGGTCTGTATGTGTGTGGGGTATATGGCCCCCAAATATGAAATATGAATAAAAAATAATGATCACTAAAAGTAATTACATTGAGTTTCCTAGTAATAATGTTTGTTTTTCCACACGGCCAAAGCTCCTGAGTCTCACAACTCCGTTTTCTCTTTTTCTCCCCTCATGTCTTTCTACACAACAGCCCGAGAACCACAGAGCGGAATCACAGCACAGAACACTGGGACAGGAAGTGCTTGAGCACCACCAAGTCCGACCTTCTGTCAACACAGGGACCCTTGGAGCCCTGGGGGAAAAAAAATTCACGACAGTCATGGCGGAGTTTAAGAAAGAAGTGGGTCCTGCAGTGTCTGAGCGCGGCATCTTGTGCCTGAGTTTCACAAACATTAATGAATTTTTTTATTCATTAAAAGGTAAGTGGATCTCTGTGAGTTCGAGGCCAATCTGGTCTACAGAGTGAGTTCCAGGACAGTCAGACTTACAACAGAGAAACCCTGTCTCAAAAAACAAAACAAAAAAAATTATGTTTATGTTGAAGTGCATGAGTACAGGTGCCTGAGGAGGCCAGAAGAGGGTGCTGGATCCCCTGGATCTATAGTACAGGTGGTTGTGAGCTGCCCAGTGTGGGTGCTGGAAGCTGCTCAGGTCCTCTATACAGTATACATTAAAAAAAAAGTCTCTCTATATAGTTCTGGCTGGCCTGGAACTTAAGGCTGGCTTTAAACTCACAGAGATCTACTTGTCTCTGCTTCACGAGTTCTGGATTTAAAGACAATGAGCTACAGTATATACCCTAACCACTGAGCCATCTCTCTAGTCCCTCACTATGGCATTTCTCACACACGTAGGTCATTATACATCACTCACATTCATAGACACTCACGACCCTCTACTGTCCCATGTCCTCCTGCTGGTTCTCTCTCCCCCCCACCCAGTAACCCCCTTTTGTGTCTCACACACACACACACACACACACACACACACACACACACACACGTAATTTAGTAACCTAGAGTCTGAATATAAGAGAAAACAAAGGTTAATCAATTTTTAAAATTTGCTTTTTACAAATAACCTCATTTGCATAACAACAGCTCCCCTTCTTGGCCCTCTCACCACCTTCAACCTTGAGCCTGAGCACCCTGGACTGTCTTCTTCCCCAGTGCTTTCCTAGCAGCTAAGACCTTTCACACCCGAGGAACTCAAGCCGATCCCTGTTAGCAAGAGGGAAAAGAAGGAAATCTGGCACCAGAGTCAAGTCACATGGACAGCAGCACGGGGCCCATGGTCTTCAGCCAGGAGCCCGCTGTCTCTTCTCAGTGCTGCTGCCTGTCTGGAGGCTGCCGGTGGGTGTGAGCCAGGGCATTTTGTAATCCAAGGATGAGAACTCTGAAAGACTATGTATTTGGCACAAGAGCTGGTACACTATGAGATGAATAGCGTCTCATAAACACTGACCATCTCGTACAGTGGTTCTCAACCCGTGGGTCGAGATCTTTGGGGGTGGAATGACCCATTCTTGAGGGTTGCCTAAGACCATCTGTGTATCAGATATTTACGTTACAATTCATAATAATAGCAAAATTAGAGTTATGAAGTAGCAACAAAAAGTTCTTGTGATGGGAGTTAGCACAACTTGAGGAACTATATTAAAGGGTCACAGCATTAAGAAGGGTGAGAACCACTGCTCTAGCATAAGGGAAGTTCAGTGAGATGCTTATTTCAATAGGCTGCTGTTTCTTACAATGGAAAAGACTCAAGAGCCTCCTGTCTAAAGGTCTGCACAACTGACAGTACTATAATTGTAGCCATGGTACCCAGGGCTACCCCAAGGGCAGGAAGCCAGCACTGCTCCTGATTGAAGAGGATTCAGAAGAAACTTCAAAGTAAGATTCGTAGGGCCTGGATAGAGTAAGAACAGAGAGAGACACTAGGAAAATTAAACCATAGGTCCAGCATGATGACCCCTCTGTAGTTAGCCAGCATCCCACCTCTGGTCCCAAGGTTTAAAGTTTAAAATCATAATAATAACGTGGCATCTTGATTCTATTTAATTCTGAAAAGCCAGTGTCTCTAAGTGGCTGCTGAGCTGGGCACTCTTCCTGCTGGGGCACCATGGTGATGTTGTCATAGACCAGGATAACTAGAAGCAGAGCAAGCCCAGCTGGGGCGTCAGGCCCCCATTGGAATTTGCAGTGCCGGCGGTTAGAAAAGTGTCTCCAACTTGTAAACACAGCAAATTCAATCTGGAAGTCATTGAGAAAACATAAACATGGAGCCTCACGCAGTTATGTTTACACTGTTCCAAGCCTGGTGAAAGATGAGACTTCGATGGAAGGGCTGGTTGGCGTTTTCCCCCCTCAGGCAGTGTGCTTTTAAAAATAAAACTCCAAGAAGTACATACTATCATGAAGACCAAATTCCAATAGAGAGAGCTCACCAACAACTCTTATCTGGGCTGTCTACCGCAGTTGGCAGAGACTCGACTTTTACAGAAAGTCGGTTGTTTTGAAGTGGAAATTAACAGCACTGGGAACAGTGCCTGGGACAACATCCTTAGTTCAGAGCGGCCTCATGGTTCCCGAATCTGTTCTGAAGTGGAAGCAATATGGACCAGGAATTTTGTCATGGTCCATCCTTTAACCAGTAAACAAATGAGAGGCCCAGACACGAGATGAGGTTCAATTTGGGGAACGTGTTGGTACCAGAGGCGAAAGTAGGAGAGTGATTTGGTTAGTTTGGTTCTCTCAGGCCTGTTACGTCCAAGTGGTGTCCTTGATCTAACACTCAGGGCCAAGGGAATTTGTTCAGTGTTGCTGTGCTTCTGTACTTTATTCTGCAAACTTAATGATGAAATGCCACATGACTTTTTTTCTTTCTTCTTTCTTTTTTTTTTTTTTTTTTTCCTTTTTTTTGAATTTTGAGAGAGTCTCACTTTGTAACTCTGGCTGTCCTGGAACTCACTCTGTAGACCAGACTGGCCTCAAACTCACAGAGATCCCCCTGCCTCTGCCTTCCGAGTGCTGGGACCAAAAGACATGCGCCATCACCACCCCACTGATTTGTGACTTTTGGTGGTGGTGATGGTAGGTTTCTCTTGTTTGTTTGACTTTTTGTTTTTGTTTTCCAAAACAGGGTTTCTCTGTTGTAACCCTGGCTGTCCTGGAACTCACTCTGTAGACCAGGCTGGCCTCAAACTCATGGAAATCCCCCTGCTTCTGCCTCCCAAGTGTTAAGATTAAAGACATCAGGCACTACACCTGGCTAGATTTGTGTTTTTGTTTTATTTTGTTGGGTGCTTTGTTTTAATGTATACAGGTGTTTTGCCTGTAGTATGTATGTTTGTGCACCTCTGTGAACCTGGAGCCAAGAAAAGGACATCAGCTCCTCTAGAATTGGAGTTACAGACAGTTGTGAGCAATGATATGGGTGTTGAGAATTGAACCTAGGTCCTTAGAGTGAATATCAAGTGCTAACCACTCAGCCATCTCTCCAGAGAGCCATGATTCTTCTAAAACTCAAGTCATTCTGACTAGGAGTCCGTAGGTCCTTGGATGGATGAAACACCTTAGCACCACGTAGTGACTGAGCTCTTCCTGGAGGTGTGGGCACACCAGAGGCCACAGACGGTGCCCGGGTGTGGAAGTGGGTCAGCAGCCTAACAGTGCTCACTGGTTTCCAAGCCTTGCAGCTGAGGCCACCACAGGCTGGCAGCTTTCCTGCTCCTGGATGCCAGCCTCTCCCCCTCCTCTATTCTGGAGCCCCAGGGTATAGAAAGTACTTGAGGCCTCACCCTTCTCTGCTGATTCTTAGAGTCTCTTGCTCCAATTTCCCCTCCCCACCTTCCACCGCTTGCTCCTACTCCAGCCCTCCACCCCAACTCCAGCTTTCTTCCTTGTTGCATGGTCACCTCTCAATGCAGAAAGGCAGAGAGAATGATCTGGAGAAAATCCTGCTTTCAGTCCTGTAGTTCTGGATGGAGCAAGCCCAGAAACCTGATCATGCTCCTAGAAAAAAAAGAAGGGGCTGAGATCTCATGGGCTGGAGCTGTGTATTCAGTTGGTGGCATGTTTGTCTGGCATGCTGAAGCCCTAGGTTCTATCTCCACCCGCAACACCACATAAACCAGGTACGGTGCTCTGTGTCTGCAACCTTAGCACATGGGAGGTGGAGGCGGGAGGACCAGAAGTTCAAAGGTCATCTTCAGTGATAGCAAGTTGGGGGCCAACCTAGGCTATATGAGACCCTGTCTCAAGAAGAGGGGTGTGGAAGGAAGGAGTAAAAAAAGAGGAAGAGGCGGAGGGGGAGAGGAAGAGGAAGAAGAAGAATTCTATCTTCTATAACTTATTCTGCAATTTAGACCAGGGCCTTTGCCATTCAGAATTTAAAGCCATAGATGACAGTCATTCTCTCCCCTTATTCCTCCTCAGCCACTGCAGAATAGCACCCCATTCTATAGATGAGGAGCCCCAGGATCAGTGAAGTGCAACCATGTGTGTCAAACATCCTCTGAACTTGCCCACGCTCACCATAGGACACACGTTGTCCTGGTAACAGCTTTCCTGTTTCTTGTCTAACTGCCTTATAAGCTTAGGTTAACAATCAACTGTACCTTGCAGCATTCTTCTGGGTTGAGCCCCATTGTTTTTGTTAACTGGTCTATAAAGCAGTTTTAAAAACTCAAAAGATGATTAAACAATCTCCTTCCTTTTATTCTTCTTCAACATTTGAAAGTTTCTGAGAGAAATGAAATGCAAAAAGTAATTGAACTATTTAAAGTCTCCAAGGCCTTTTGGTTGGGGTCTTTGTGCTTCAGTGCTGAGATTCCTGAGGCTGGGTCTTTACTCTGATTTGTCTCTCAACCTGGTTTCTGGCTCATTCTGGACCTTCAACAGGGCTGTGGCGTTCACCAAAGTCAACTTCCTCATCTCCCTGGAGACAGAGGCAGCAAACTTACAAGCATGACCTTAGTCACTCAGCAAACATTTATTGAGAAGCTACAGTTTGCCAGGCATTATTCTGGGCATGTGGGAATGCAATCTCTCTGTCTCTCTGTCTCTCTCTCCCTCTGTTTTTTTTTTTTTGTTGTTGTTGTTGTTTTGTTTTCCTGGTATGGGGGGCGGGGCTTGTTTTGTTTTCTTTGTTTTTGAGGCAAGGTTTCTCTGTGTAGCCCTGGCTGTCCTAGAACTCATTCTGTAGACCAGGTTGGTCTCAAACTCAGAGATCCATCTGCCTCCTGAGTGCTGGGATAAAAGGCATGCACCACTGCCCAGTGGGAATGCAATCTCAAAGCCTCCACCCAACAAAGTTGCTGTCTAGGGGATGCAGAGAGCAGTGCAGCAGACCCCATGAATGGCAGTACTAAGCATCATTTCAAGTGATGCTGTGCGGCATGAGCAGGAGAGCAGGGCAAAGGTGACTGTCTCCTCTTCTTGGGATCCCTAGGGCATGGACCACAGGGCTCAGGCCCCGTTCTAACGCCATCTCCTCACTCTCTTCTAGCTTTAGGAACATGCAGGAGACATGGGGCAATAAATAGGTCTATGCCCTAACAGCTGTGCCCATCCACAAGAAGGCTTGGGATACAGTCCTGAGCCCTGTTTCCTTCCTGTCATGCACTCTCAGTGTGGCCTTCCCCACATAGCTCCACCTCTCTGGACCCAAATGCTCATCTTTGTACGGTAAGACATGGTTGCCAAAAAGTTTCTCTTTGCTCCCGCCCATTAGAGCCCGTCTTCTCCTTTTTATTCTGCATCATCGTTGTATTCTTTATTGTAATTAACTAAAGAAGAGATGGGATCCAAAGATTGCCAGGAGACCTGGGAAACAACATGCCCCAGGAAGAGATAACCCAATCCTTCCCCAGCAGAGAATGAGGTGAGCTGTCTAGGAATCTATTACACACACTTTATCTTGGGGAGAAAACATAAAAAATATCGTCAAGAGGATTCTGAAAGAGAAACTCCCCAATATCACCACTAACTGTGGACCTACCCTCCTGAGTGGTACAGCCTGTGAGCCTTAGCCTACACTTGTAGACGAAGCAGAAAATGGATCCACGTGCTTAAGTGAATCATGACAGCTGATAAACAGCAGCTGACCTGACTGTTCTCCACAACCCTGCCGACCCAGTCTCCCCTGCCTCACCCCTGGGAGCCCTGCCCACTCATCTCCAGCTACCAAAGGGCAACACCTGGGCCAGCAGAGGACTCCTAGGCCCCAGTGCCAGCGCCTCAGGCTACCATCCAGTATCCGTGCTGATGGACATGTTTCCCAGTGTTTAGTCCCTCACTGCCTCTCCTCCCAGTCCTTTTCATCTACCCCTGTTGGTCTGTCCTCCTGTGAGCGGAGTTTATCAGGTTCTATAGGAAAACTATGCTTATTCTACAGCCCAATAATTATAAATGTGGTTGTTCTAACAAACTTATAGATGGGCAAAAAAGTAAGACAGAGATGTTGACTGCAGCATTGTTTACAGCAAGGACAGAAATAGTCTTAAAGCTCAGTGATAAACACATGGTTGAAAACAGTCTGTTAGTCAGTTTCCTGTTACTATAACAGTGTTCTTAAGACGAGGCGACATATAAAGATATATATAGGCCTTCCTCTGAATGGCCTAATGAAATCTTTAAACCCTCGCCTCCCTACGCCACTGAAATGCCCATATAATTTCAGTTTGAGTTGAAAAGAACAAACCCAAGCTACAGCACCAGGTGTCCATGAGGTGCTTGCTATATGGCAACTTCAGTGCCGACCCTTACAAAGCGCCTCTAATTACAAAGAGGATGGAAAGTAATTGGCAAAATCCAGAAGTAAGGAGTTTCTGGTCATGGTCGGTAAGCCTTGACTCTGCTTTTCCACTCTCCACAGCTGACATGTTCATCCTCAATGGGTCCTCCCCATAGAGACATGCGATCCGAGCAGAGGGAGAAGACAGGATCCTGTCCCTGCAGCCATCCACATACACACCCTGGACTCTGTTGTTGCTGGAGCTTCCTTAAGGAATTGTTGAGGTTTGTGCCATCTAGGACCCACCCTTCGAGCTGGGATGAAGTCACCCCACCCAAGGCCAAGGATATTCTACAAAGGCAGAATCCAGGGAGTAGCAGAATGTGGCAGCCACATGCTACAAAGTCCTGTGGAAACCTGGAGGGCAGAGGGTGAGGGTGGGGAGCAGAGGGAGGCTGCTGCCATTGTTGTCACTAGAAAGACAAGCCTCAGGAACATCAGGGTGAGATTTCCAGTATTCAGAGAGTGATCACTAACTAAATTGCATTAGGAGAGTTGGGAGGGGTTAGGCAAAGCCATGGCCTTCAGGCAAAATTTCAGCAAGAATCAAAAATCCTTGTGAAGAAGAGAGATAATATTTCAATTCCAATAGTTTTATAAATAAAAATTACTGGCAACGTTTATGATGTATAAACATTATAGAGTAAAAACAAGATTTCTTTCCCTTTCATTCCTGTCTTCAGTTACAGTTCAGCACGGCACTAGATGTAGAATGCCGTCAGAGCCCCAAATAATAATGCTTAAAAAAGAAAAAGTTAGTAGGAGAAGGAGCTGGTGTAGGGTAGACACCTCGAGGCTTCTTCCAGCACCGACAGATACTCAGGTCACACATGTGCAGCTCATCCTTTATCTCATCTATCGTGGGAATGGAGGCAGCCGAGCTGGTATGCTGGGAGAGACTGTGTGCTCAGGGCTGAGACCATCAGTCTCTCTACAGAAGGCATGGCAGCCTTGCTTTGACTTTTCCACCTGAAGTGGATGGGGTTGGGGAAGGGGAGGCGGGAAAGAGCTCACAGCATGCACCGTCCACATGCCTGTCCCTGGGGGCCACCATCTGGCTACTGTGTGGTGCCACCCACTATTCACTCACCGGTTTCTCCTCCTGCGGGGAGCTCAGCTTTAAGGTAGGAAGTGCTGATGACACTGGAGTCCATGACAAGGAAAAGAAGGAGGAAGAGGAACAGAAAGGCTGAAGGGATAAGAGAGAGAAAGAGAGAGACGGTGAGCAAGAGCTGGTGGATGTAGCTCAATGGGGAACACCCACCTAACATGCCAGAGCTGAAGAGAAGGGGGAGAGGTGGTGGGGACGGAGGGGGGGAAGAGAGACAGCAGTCTGAGTAAGGTCACTAGTTTTCTCACCTATGAATCAACTATACACGGGAAGTTTAGGATTGAGAGTTGTCCCTCCTTATGTCAGGCTGTAGAGGCAAAGCTGAAATGTAAGGAGAATCCTTATTTCATTTTAATAAGGAAAGAAGCCATAAATCCAAGCTGCCCTCCACAGTGCTCCTCACAGCATCCTGGCTGCAGACAGGCTCAGAGTATGTTTGTGTTTGGCCCAGGGATAGTGCCTAGCTCTGTAGGCATTCATTGGGATCCAGTGGATAGGAAGCCAGCAAGAGGGCTGGAGATGGCTCCCTGGGTAAAGGCTATGCAAGCCCCGGGACCCACACAAAAGGTAGGGGAAGAGAACTGACTCTACAGAGTTGACCTCTGACCTCCACAGCACCAGCCCACACCCAATAATAACACATCAAATCTTAAAAGCTGGTGAATATAAGTTTTCTAAAGATTCCTGGCCAAAGGAAAAAACTGTTGAGAGAGAAAGGGCGGAGAGAAGAGGGCAAGACTGTGGAGTTTAGGATTGGGCCCCACTAACAATAACCTTGTTGCCACCTGAATTTAAGTTCAGCTGCGGTGACCAGTCTTGGACAAACAACCTCCCAGACAGGAGAAAGGATTTGGCAGCCGCTGCAGCTAAAGGAGCCAGTGTCCAAGGGACAGAGTTTCTCTTGAGGCTGGTTTCTGCACCACGTAAACATGGTGGCCAGAAGCAGCAGCGTTTGTAAGTTCAGAGGACACTGCACTCCCTGTCTATGGGATCATTGCTAAGCCCTGGATTCAGAATCAGCTGAAATCAGTGGGTCCTCAGGATGCTTTCTGCCAAGAACCCACCCTCCTCCACTGCCAGGGAATTGTCTCTGTCTCTGTGTGCCAGAGACCCTCTCAGGACTCAGATGATTCGTGCCATTCCTTTGGGAAGATCAGAGCCTCTTCCTAGACCTCAGTTTTCACATCTTTAAATGAGGAGGCTATGGGAAATGAAGTGTACTCAGACTGGTGAGCTTCCCAGTATCTCCACAGCTTTGTCCTCCAAGGACAAGGTGACATTGGAGTTCTGACTCCAGAGTAAAGGGACCCCAAGCTGGTGTTGATGATGTCACCATCTCTGGGCTTAAATGACCTCTGATGTCCTTTCTGGCCCAGAGACACTCACTTTCAAAAGAGTGCTCTAAATTATATCAGGGTCTCTGGGCATAAAGCTTTTTTTTTTAAAATGACATGGAAAAAAGGGCAGGGGAACTCAGATTTAAGAACTGGTTCCAAATGTAACCCTCATGATGGGAAATACAATTCACATAAATAAACTGACTTGAAAAGGTGAGTTATTTTCCTTTCATTTCTTTTTACTTCGACTCCCTACATATCTACAGGAAGGGTAAGAGGGCCAGGGAGGGAGGGAAGTGCCTCTCCCCAGAGACATACTAAAGTGATTTATCATGTAGGTCACAGCCGCCCCTGTTTGGGCCTGCTACAGTTCGTTCAGCTCCACTCAGCTTAGGTATTATGGGACCCTTCCCTGGAACATTAGTGTTGAAGGAGAGGGAAGGAGGAAGCTGGGTGGCTTTTTGTTTTTTGTTTTTAAAGCTATGGAGCTGCCTCCGGCCTAGTCTAAATCCTGGGACAATTCTGTTTGTCTTCCTTTCCTATTGGAGTTGCTGGTGTTCCTGGCCTTCTCTGCCCCATTGCTCAATGTTTGCTTATGGCAGCAGAGTAGAAAATGGTCTTGTCTGTAACTGTGGCTGATTTGCTGCTTGTGTGACCACCTGGTTGGCAGGATGCAAGACAAAGACAGTAAATCCCCCTGTGTACTGTAGGAGGAAGAAGGGGAAGTTGGGATGGCTTTTGTTTGTTTGTTGTTGTGCAAAGAATCTTGAGACGTTGAAATCATTTTAATTGGAGTGACGGAGCACAAGTTCACGCTGGAAATGCCCTGGAACTGAGGAATTCCTCAATAAACAACTTCATACTAGATTTGCTTCGTTTGAAGCCATGTGCAGTTTCCAGATGTTTTCCAAAAGGCCCTAAGCTCCAGGGTCCACACGCTGCCTCAAGACACCCCTCTAGCCTGCAGAGGCACACAGCTGTTTTGGCAGAAAATTATTTTCCTTTAATTTTATAAAACGCCACATTCAACATGCACCTTTCATCCAGAGAGCCCCTACGATGTTCAAAGCGTTCAGAATTACCAGCCCCACCCCCACCTCTAGAGTCACAGGCAGAAAATATCTAGCATCTGTACTGCGCTGCCACCCAAATGCTCCAAATTGAAGGAAGATGTGTTTCTTACACTAAATTACCGAAGGGATTTACAGGGGAGAGCTCAGTTCCCTAGGCTGGGCCTGACATCACTGTTTGAAAACCCTTCTGTTATTCCAAGCACCAGGGGCTAAGTCGCCTCCACAGGTCAACCAGACCGTCATCCTTCATCCTGCCTTAGCGATGACATTACATTCTACCTTCTTCTAACACTCAGCTGCTCTAGGATGGTTAGTAATAATACTAATTGATGATGATGATGGTGATATAATAATAATAGTAGTAGTAATAATAATAATAAGTGGTTTTATCAAGTGCCTACTCCATTCTAGACCTTGAGTTCAATGCTCAGTGTACACAATTTCATTTAATCTTCACAGCAACCTTATGAGAGGAATATTACGGGTACCCACGCCCATTTTTAAAAAGAAAAAAAAATGCTATTCATAGAGTATAGGTACTGAGTCAGAGGTCCATTAGAATTTGAACCCACGTTCGTGTGACTGGGCACCCGTGCTGTTTCACTTCGCCCCACTTTTCCTGGCACTGAAGAACATGTCACACAGCTACAGCGCAACTTACCAGGCCTGTCATGTGTAGAGCTGTGAGTTAGATTAGTGTTGGGGAAGAGAGATGAAGAACCCACACACACACCCACACTCGCACCCCTACACGCGCGACGAACCCACTGACAGGATGACCCGTTGTCCCCGTCTGCCTGGGCTGTCGCAGCCTGTTCACAGGTGTGGGAGACAGAATTCCTGGGTGAATTCCGAAGTCCCTGGACACTGCTGTACTCACTGTCAGCTAATTCAATAGTCCTACATCCAGAGGTATTATGAAAATACTTCGTAGATGCAACTAAATTTCTGTAAAGAGAAGGAAATCAGCAGAGTGGACACTGCCTTTACCAAAAGAGCCCTTTCAATGTGAGCCTCAGAGAGACAGCAGAGCAATTTAAAGCAGATGGAGTGGCTGCAGCCAAGCACATGACTTCTAGGTGAGGGGGCCTCTGGCTGACAGCTGATGAGGCCCTGCATTGTGAAGGCAAGCTGGATGAGTGTAGAAAGGGGCTTTAGCCTGTAGATACCTGAATCACTGAGGCCCCAGAGCAGAGAGCGGCCACACTGTGCCCATTAACTGTAAGTTTGCACAGACCTTGTTTTAAGCTGCTTAGTTTGTACTGTTTGGTTTTGCAGTCATAGAAATGTAGTGTACCAGGAAACAACAGAGATGGTTGGTCACTCTGGGCAGGTGAACACCCTGGTGACTGAGATGCTATTGAGACACCTGGGCACCAGTCCTAGAGGAAATGTTCTGCCCCGTAGGAGGGCAGGATTTGGGAGGGACGGGGCAGGAGAGAATGACAGGCGCTGAGAAGAAGGACACAATACAATGAGGATTTGGAAGGGATGGCTAGGATGCCACCTGGAATTAAGTTTTAAACACTCGGAGTCGGGGACTCTGTAACTCAGCATTTGAAAAGGGTCTGTTTGGAACTGTGAAAACAGCAATGAGCTGCCTAGCCCCTGGTTACATTTTCGTACATCATTTGGCACTGATACTACAGCCCCATCTTTCCCAGAGGTGAGGGACAGGGCATAGCAGCCAGCCGAGTGTGATACAGCAGTCAGAGCTCAGGAAAGATCTGGACGGTGGGCCTAGTAGTCCCCACACTTGTCACTGTGGTCCCCTTGAATACAGTTTGTCTAGCATCTCTAATAATTGTTTGAAGCATTTTTGCCTTTAACTGTAGTGATGACACATTTGCTGACCAAATTCAGATGGAGACCCTTCCTGTATGCTATTTTTGTCTAAGGGTATTTTCAATTTAGAAGATTCTGGAAATGTGGGGGTGTATCATGGAGGCCAATGAAAAGATCACCCAATATACGTGGGTCAACTGGAAGGTGGGTAAGCAGACTTTCTCAGGCCAACTAAGCCAGGCTCCCTAGAAGTCAGTGGGTGAGCATCTACTTAGCTAGGGGTCAGGGAGACCTGCTGAACCTCAATCCTACTTCAGGCCATCTGAGTCAGAATCTACACCTCCCAAGACCCCTGGAAGTAGTGACCAACAAGAACTCAACCCAGCCCTCCATCTGGGCAACACAGAACCCCTCTAACCTTTCCTTACAATTTGCTTTAAAAGTTCAGCGATCAAGCATGCAGGCAAGCCAGACCACAAAACTCACTTGGCAAGAGATAACCTCCTTTCTAAGACAGCTGGCTCTTTACATGTTTGAACAAACTGGCATTATCCATGAGTGCTAATGGTCTGAAGTCAGGCTTAAAACTCAGCAAAAATAAACTTTCCAGGAAAGTTCTGGCACACCCAGTTTCCAAACCCATCATCACAGGAATATTACCCGAGCAGTGGCCTCTTTCTCCATGTCTAAAATCATTGCCCAGTCTGGGGCAGGTCCCATTCAGGCCTTGAGTTGACCACACTCACACACACACACACGCACACACACACACACACACACACAGAGACACATACACACACTGAGGAAACAGGGAGGGTACTCTTAGCTAGAACTTTCAAGAATTTTTTGGAAAGTTTATGATCTTTTACAATAGATACTGAACTACTTACTCAAATGTTATTCTAAAAGAGCTTAAGATGTCTTACCTTGGTCAATGAGACAGAATGGAAAGAGTAGGATCTGGTGTGTTCTTTACATGGTTAGTGATATAATGTTCTCCCTTTTCTCCTTTCTCAAGTGATCAGAATGCCCAAACTCACATTGGCTACATCCTTTGGACTATCTACAAATGCCATGAATGGCCTCTTGTATGACAGCCATGCTAACAAACACAGTAGACACAATCTGTTCATCATAGGAACTCAGAGCCAAGAACAGACATCGTCTGCTTGCTTCTGTAGATGCACAGCTCCAGATGTTCTGTGACATACCAGTGCATGCCCCCAACTCTGTGTTCCTACATAGCACACTACCCCAACTGTACAGGGATGAAACAATAGTCCTTTGATTACCTATGGATAGGAAACAGAAGGGCTCAGCTGGGCCTTTCCTGTCTCTCTTGTACTTACAGTCAGAGTCCTGCTGACGCCTTGAGAGCTGCCCAGGAATCTCTGTTCCATCAAGACCTCTCCATGTCATGGACTCTCTGTTATCCCTCTTTGAGGGCTGGCTTGCTTTCCTCACAGCCTGGCTGTCTCCAGAAGCCAGACTGTTTACATGACAGCCCAGGGCTCCGAAGGCAAGAGTCCCAGGAGTATCAGACAAGAAGTGACATCATCTTTTTCCTGAGTTCAGAAGTCATAGTATCACTTGCTCTTGTTAAGTTCTATTGGAAGAGGAACTTTGGGATAAGAGGCACCATCATAACCATCTTTGGAAAAATGTAATCTACAATAACATTACATCAGAAAACTGGTGCCATATCTTATAGTTGTACACTGCTACTGAGGTTGCTTACCGAGAAGGACAACACAGAGCTGCTTTCATAGGTAGAAGCCCTGCCAGACCTCAGCAGAGGGAATCACTATCATGGCAGGTGCCATACTGACAGTGGAACCCTGGGCATCTGAGCCCAGGTGTTTTTATTGATTCAGAACACCTCAGGTGCAGATCATAGGCAATGAAACATACCCCACAGAAATCAACACCTGCAGACAATACAAAATACCAAGACCTAGGCAGCCCCTCACCCAACAGTGCACAAAACAATTTTATACATAACTAAAAATAAACTTCCACAATAACATCTGAACTATGATTATTTAAAGATGAGCCCATAAAGGCTCCTTAAGAAGATACAGATGCACCAGGTGGTGGTGGTACATGCCTTTAACTCCAAAACTTGGGTGGCAGAGGCAGGTAGATCTCTGAGTTTGAGTCTAGCCTGGCCTACAGAGTGAGTTCAGGACAGCCAGGGCTACACAGAGTGGGTTTGAATGAAAATGGCCCCATAGGCTCGTAGGGTGGCACTATTAGGAGGTATGGCCTCCTAATGGAGGAAGTATGTCATTGGGAGGCAGGCTTTGAGGTTTCAGATGCTCAAGTCAGGCCCAGTGTCACTCTCTCTTATTGCTGCCTTCCAATCCAGATGTAGAACTCCCTCTCTAGCACCACGTCTGCCTGCCTGCCACCATGCTTCCCTCCGTGCTAACAATGGACTAAACCTATGAACTGTCAGCCAGCCCCAAGTAAATGCTTTTCTTTATGAGAGTTGCATGATCATGGTGTCTCTTTACAGCAATAGAGCAGTGACTAAGACACAGAGAAACCCTGTTGCAAACAAAACAAACAAAAAAGGAAGATGCAGACACGGGAAGCAAAAAAAAAAAAAACGCTAAGTATTGTACTAGAGGCTATTTGTAATGGAAAAATCGCCAGTGCCCCCATTATGAATATAAGATAAACCAGGAGTTATGTGATGTTGGAAGGAACATTCAGGGAAAACTCGTGGAGAGCAGAAACATTGCAAAGGTAGAGCAGTTTGTGACTGTACCCCACCCTCAGTGTCCTCGACTCCCTAAGGGCTGAGACTCACAAGAAATCTGAAGGTCTGATGCCCAACTGAGCAGTTTTTGCAGGAAAGCAGGCTGGGAGAAAATGGAGATGCCCCAGAAGATAGATGTCTATGAGATACTCATAGTGTGAGAAAGATTAGAAGTTCAAAGCCATGCAAGTGTATAGCGGAGGGTATTACCCCAGGAAGGTGATTCTGAGCTATGCCTAGCCAGGTTTCCGTGTAGACATGGTGTGGGAAGGAGCTCAAATCACCAATAGTTTACTGGATGCCTGGACCCCAACCTGTATTTAGAGGACCTGTGAACAGAATCCATAATTATTCCCAGGCTGTGGAAAGGATGTTGTCCACCCGACCAATGGAAAATAAGGCTATACAGAATCTCCAGGCACTGACAGGACTCACCCTTGACAGATGGTCCATGGTGATGTTCCAAGAGCAATAACGGTCAATGTGGCTCTTTGACATAGGGAGGTGAATGTGGACGAAAACCTGATGAGGTAGAGATCAGGTGGTCCCCCGCTGAGGGGGAGATCAGGTGGTCCATGGGTGCTTCTCTGCTGCCACCACTGATTTCCTAAATCATCTATCGTACACAGGATAAAATATAAACTCAAAAGTGTGGTTTTGTAACTCTACATTCTTGACTTCTGAAACTCAAAAACCAATATCTCACATAGCTCTTCTCTGTATTCTTTATATCTTATGTCCCTTCCTGGAGGCAGATGGCATAAAATTTGGTCCTAGTAGTTTTAGGGGCTGATGAGTGTCACGAGGCATTTATTGGTGGTATGTTGTATAGAGGGGGATATCTCAGAGGAAAAATATCAACCAATCACAATTTAAACCAAGAGATGTACTAGGTGGTGGTGGCGCACACCTCCCAGCACTCAGGAGGCAGAGGCAGGTGGATCTCTGTGAGTTCGAGGCCAGACTGGTCTACAGAGTGAGTTCCAGGACAGCCAGAGTTACAACAGAGAAACCTTGTCTCGAAAAAAAACAAAAAAAAAGCAAGAACCTAAAAGATCACTAATAGAGGGGATTAAGAACTCTTTAAAGGATCAATAATAAACTTTCAACAGGAAGAGATTAAAGAAACATTTGGAGTAGAGAGAAGAGAATGAACATTAAAGCATATTCAAGAAAAGATAAGAGTGTGATTTGTAAGGACACAGGCATGCTTGCATATACAGGAAACGAATTCTAGAAGGACAAAGTCAGCCAGGTCATAAAGAATCTTGTAGGAAGTACTTCATTATGCGTTGGAAACTCACCAAAGGGTACACTTCAGTATGGCACTAGTCTGGGCTGTGCTTTAGGGCAATCAATGTGTGACAGTTTTAGGACACAGAGACAATGGTCACAGTAGAGGGCACAGCAGAGATCCACCCAAGTTCCCGGTGTGGGGCTTTCATCAGCAGCTGGAGTAGATTTGTAAAATCTACTCCAGCTGTGGTCTCTAGACCTGAGTTTCAAACTCCCTACAGACATCCCTAGTGCACGTACCACGAGACTTTGACCTCGGTGCACCATGCCTGGGGTGGATTTCAGCACTCCTCCTCCACAGCCCCACATGCTGTCCTGATCTCTGCCCACTTACTTCTCCTAGACGTATTGTAGACTCTAGGACAGAAATACCATTGCCCTGATTTCCCCTGGTCCACTTCCTCCTCTCTAACTTCATGGATCTCTCCATGCTCAGCACCCTACATTATCTTTCTTTCTTCCAAGGCACTAGGTATCTAGTGCCCAAAGGCCCAAAGCATCCTAGGCAAGTGCTCTACTACCGAGCTATACCCGTGGCCTCTTTCTGCCCTGTTTTGAGACCATCTCCCTAAGTGTTCCAGACTGGCTTCAAACTTGTAGCCCACTTACCCCAGCCTCCTACCTGAGATTATTATAGAGGTGGACCACTATGCCCAGCTATCCAGATACTCTTCAATCTGCCCTTCCCCCTTCTAGATCCATCTTTCTCTCTAGAGCTACCCACCAGCACTCCTCCTTCAGGCAATTGGTCTTTTCACACTCAACTCCCTTTGGTGTCCCTTCGTCACAGCCCAGCCACCAGTCCTTTCTGAACACCAAACTTGATTACGGTTCCTTCTTCGGAAGACTTCTTTGGCCCACCCACAGCCTACAAGATCAAGAGAAAACTTTTTCGTTTGGCTTGTAAAGTCATCGTAAGCTGACTCTGGTGATGCTTCCAGTTCTGGCACCAGCTTCCCTCCCCCACACTCCCATCCCCACCTGGGACAATGCAGGAATTGGACGCCATGGCTCTCTGCACAGACACAACACCCTTCCCGGCAGCAGCAGTGACTGGTGGGAGTGAGTCCTAGTTGTCTGGACTAGAGAGGAAGTCCTGGGATAAGAGGAAATCCTGGATGTGTCTGGGGTGGAGGGATGAGAATGTATCAGTTAACTCTTTAACATTGGCCAGCCAGTCAAATAAAGAGGACTATGTTAACAAAGAAATGTTTGAATTGTTGTATGTTTACAGACCAGGAGGGAGCACTTCAAATAAACTGGATTTGCAATTTGGTCAAACTTAGCTTGGGAAGTCAGTTAACTTTGTGAATCTTAACAAATACTATTGGAAGGAAAAAAAAAAAAAAAAAAACAGGGCGAAAGAATTGAGGAATGTACAATTGGCAATGGTGACTCATCAAATTGCTCTTTCTTCCCTGACCTCTGGCTCTGTAAAACACAGATGAACTTAGGAAGCATGTTTGGACTTATTTCGCTGTGCCTGGCGGCCACCCTGTAACCTGGAGACCCAGGCAGCTGCTCTAGCTATGTCTCCAGCTTGCTGTGAGCTCAGGAGAGCCAGCTCTTCTCAAAAGTTCACCGTCCTGGCCGTCTTGGGAGAATGCTGCACTCTGAGCCCAGAGCCCTGTAGGTTTAAGTCCATGTGCCACTGGTTCTAGGCCAATAAAAACATTCCCCAGCTTGGTATTCACCTACCTCAGAATTTTGCTTTTTGAATGTTGCCATCATCTTCTCTTTATTATTTCATTTTTCTTCTAATTTACCTGCTCAGCCAAGCGAGACAGAGCACCTGCCCAGTCATTTTCCATATTCTTGACTAGGGTTTACAGAGTACGCTCTGCCCGTTGAATCTGCTCTAGCACTGATCTTCTTGGCTGGGACCTTGGCAGCCATCAGACTCTGGTATTTGTGCTGTCCGTGAAATGAGAAGACTCCCAGACTCTTGTATGCAATGGCATGTTCACTACTACCCAAAAGGTGGGATTCTTTGACAATGGTCCCTATTTGAGTGACTCTACTTATCAGATTCATTTTCCCAAAGGGAAAATAAACCCAACGATGCATAAGCAAAACAAAAAAGCAGTGACAACCAGGCCCTGTAGGGAGGAGGTTACATCACTCAGCAGTCCTAGAGTAATCTCCCAGCACTGTGCAAGCACAGGAGCCCTTGCAGAAGTCTCCACAGAGAGCTTGGTCCTGTTCCAGACAACTGGGGCGTTTACTCCTCAGTGGTGGAAGACGGGGATGGAGGAGGAACTGTCTTGACATCACAGTAGCTCAGATCTCGTAGGAACCACCCCCCTACAGTATCCCAACATTCCTGAGCTAGGGAGGAAGTGGCCACAGCCAGCTCTCCACTTACCTGCTGGGAAGCTAGCACCAGCTGAGACACCTCCAAGCGCAATGGAGACTTGGGATCCTTAGTCCTTAGTCCCACAACCTGAGACAGGGTGGGAAAGGGCTCCCAAAGAAAGTGTTCAGATAGGTTGTTCAGAATCTTTTTCCTTAGTAAAGCCCTCTCTAAGCACAGGAGTGTCTGATTTCACTCCCCCACCCCTTCATCACCTGCCGTCCACAGCTCAATTCTCTGGACAGTACATGGTAAGCATCTGTTAGGTCCCAGGCCCCATGTTAAGACGGCACAGGGCTAAACAAGACCCTGTTCTGACCTGGAGGTCTCACCGTCACTCACGGAAAATGTCACACAAAGAACGCTAGTCGGGAGACATGTGCCAAGAGAAAACATACGGACGGCGAGGTCATCCCTGAAAGAAAGCAGGAGAATGCTCTGGCTTCCTCCATAAACCACAGACAACCAACACTGAGAAACACTTCATAGATTATCTGCTCTGACATGTGGGAGACAGGGAGAGGAAGAGACCACATAGTTTTAAGGCCTTGATTAATGTATAATGAATTCTTTCTCTTTTCCTGGCTGGAAAACATAGACATATCTATGTCTCTCAAATAATTTTTGCAAGTAAATAGAATGGAAATCATATACATATAAGAAATCCACTTGCTTTCCAACTAAAAGCCTATTAAGATAAATCTATTCAGTTTGTTAAGGAATATCATTATTCTTCTGAGACTGCTATATCCAACCCACTTCTATTTCAAAGTTGCTTCTTATTGCTCTCTTTTTTTAAAAATTACATTTGCTTATTTATTTGTGTGTGATTGTGGGAGCCCATGTGGATAGAGCACTTGTGAACGCCAGAAGATAACTTGTAGGAATCAGATTTTTCCTTCTGCATGTGGGTTCCAAAGAGCAAGCTCGGGTAGTTAAGCTTAGCAGTGAGTGCCCTCCCCACTGCACCGTCTCACCAAGACCCCGCCCCCCAGCCTTTCTAATCACTGTTCCTATCTAACATGGTCCTGTTAGGACCGTCCCGTGGACTTCCAAGGAACCACGAGACGTTCAAACCGATGCAGTCGCACGAGGCATTTATTATTATCCGGCGCACGTCGGGTCCCGCATGCTCCCATGCACAGGACAAGCATGGCGGGCCCCGAACCCTTTGTCCCCAGGGCTTTTGTCGGGGTGCAGGGGCAGGGGCCTGAGGACAGGGCTTGTGCATCTCCGATTGGCTCAGAGCTCCTCAAGTCCTGCATCTCTCAACCTAGTTGGTCAGGTGTTCGCGAGTATGGGAAAGGTGGCCCGAGAGTTTGGGGAGAGGATTCCTGCTGATAGATGTTAAGCTTAATGGTCATTCCCCTGTGGGTGGGGAGGAGCCTGAGGAGGCTGTTCCAGGGAAGGCATCTCCAGATAGGAGAGAGGCATCCCCCTCTCCCCCATACGTGACTGCTAGCACTCAGGTGATGAGGCATTGGATTCCTGGAGGTCATTTTATATTTCTTAAATCCTTTCAGTCCATTTTACTAGATCTGTCATTAGTCTTAATTTTTTTTTTCTGCAGTTGCACATCTTTTTGGAATTTTGAAAATTATTTTGCCACCCAGTGTCTCCATTTTGAGAGTCAAGTCACTGGGTTCACAGCTTTAGCAGGATATAGAATGTAGGAACAGTTTGCAGATGGAGCTGAGCAAGTGAATACAACATTTGGGAATAGGACCCAAAAGGCCAGGGGAAGGAGCTGGCATGCCTGGGACTGTGGAAGAGGCATGAGAGTGGGGCTGGGACTGGACTGTAAGTCCATGCAGCCTAGCTGCCTCTCAGTCAACTCCTGTCTGCAGGGCTCCACACTGAGTGGATCCAAAGATGATTCCCCTGGCGTTCCCTCTGAGCGTGCTTGGCTTCTGTACAGCCACCTCCAGCCACAGGAGCTGGAAGACACACACCATGGGCACAGGAGCTGTGGAGCAGACTCCTTCATATGAAGCCTCAGCTTCTACTCCAGTGGGTTTGGATTCACTCAGGGGAGGAAGGAAGCAGCTGGAGCTTCCAATGGAGGAATGAATGGCCTGCTCTTCTAGGTCTGGCCAGAAGGTAAACGGGACTCATTCAGGCAGAGGGTCATCTGGGCTGGGGCAGTAGACCCTCCTCCCACCTCTGGAACACAGGTGGGGCTCTTGGGTGGTGTTTCATTTCAAAGCCATTTAAGTGGAATCTCAAGAGTCAGTTTCTGTTGACTTTATACACAATGGGATTTCAGTGTTTACCTAGGCTAAAAGACAGGCAGGAAAGACCATTATGTGATGTTGAAAAGTCGAGGCACAGTGTTACAAGGAGTGTGGAGGAGCAGGGAGGGGCAACTTGACCATCCCAGCACTGGAGGAGTGAGTGAAGGGAACCAGGTGGCAGAGAAGCCAGCAACTGATTCCCTTCAAACAGTAAACTTAAGCAGAGATTCCCACAGAACTCTCCAGTCAAAAGTAAAGGACAATGGGGAGACAACTAGGGGAGCAGAGAACGATTCAAAGGAGCAGTGAAGGAGGACCACTGCAGGGAATAGTTTGGTAGAAGAAACCTTGGAGCCATCGCTGGAGCTTCAGCGTCATGTAAAGCATCTGGACAGCAGGTTCTCTGTGACCCTGCTCACCAGGCTGGCCCCAAACTCCTGGCAGACAGCCCTACATGTGCCAGCCCTGCCTGCCCTTCTAGACTCCTTCCCCCTGTGCTCCCCTGGCCCTGCAGGCACCCACACTCTCTGTAGATCCCCTCCCGTGGCTAGATATATCCTCCCAATCCCTCAAGTATCTCCTCACCAGCTGCCTCATCCAGGGAGCCTTTCCTCAGCTCCACCAGGTGGTGCCTGCTTTCCCATAATGTGTCTCTTTATGGTCTTTTCATTTCCACCTGAATTCCAAAAATGTGTGGGCTTGTCTGAGTTCCCACTCCTAGCCCGCATTCAAGGACCTCTTTCACTTACGTGTTCCCAGTATCAACAAATGTTGAAATGTATTACAGCCAATGTAAACTTGAGACAAAAACCCTACAGTGACATTTCTTTAGGGAGAGTATGAGCAGGGCTCCAGGCAGATCAACACTGAGCCCTTGCTCACTTGCCTCCACCAATAGTCAGGTGACTCATCTCTGAACCCCAGCTTTCCCATCTGCAAAAGGACCTCCCTCAGAGAGACTTTGTGACAAAGGCCATTCATATGCTATCTGGGTGCTTTGTGCCAAAATATCAGCTGTGACTCAGGATATGGGCTATTAGCAGCATGAATGCCTTTGGATTTCTGGAATGAGCCCATTCCTATGAGCCGTGTATTCACTTCACTTTACTTAAAAGTAAAGTCTTTAATGCACGATGGGCACCGGTGACGTCATGTGATCTCAGGGCTGAGCTCTGACTGGCCACATATGTGCAAGGATGCGAGGAGGCTGACCTGGGAGTTACAGTCTTCCTGCCTCAGCCTCCTAAGTGTACCTAGGACTACAAGGAGGGTCTGAGGAATCTGCAGAGGAAAGTCCCTGCCTCTGTGGATGGTGAGGAGAAGGGCGAGGAAGTGGGGGCAGTCTGAAGCTTCACAGAGGGCACCGCCCCTAGCAGGCAACCAGGAAGAAGTCATCAGAAGAAGGGACAGAAGCCACTCGAGTTCAGGAAGTAGTGAGTCCAGAAGGCCAGCAGCCTAGGCAGTGCTCTTCTGATGACGATGCAGGGTTGTGGGGATGTCCTAGAGCTAAGAGGGGTTGAAGCACCTTTGAACCCCGGAATTCTCACCCTGAGAGTAGAAGGCAACCAGCTGCTCCCCTTCTCTTACTCTGACAAATCCCAGCTAGCTCCTATGCTGCTGTGCCCTCACAACACGGCACTGATAGATCCTGCCTCTCCAAAGGTCTGTGGCCTGGGGAATGTTTACCTGACCGCCAAAGGAAGGCCTCGGCCTGGATTTCTCTTTTCCCTATATGACCTTATAAGGTCTCTTCCTCTGGTCCCTGTGAAACCAGCCCCCACCCAGAAGAGGCTCCCCCAGGACTTTGTCCCCAGCCAATAACAATATGACCACCTAAATCTGGTTGTGAGCCTCCCACATGCAAATGGGGCTGCCCCAGTACCCTTCCCTTTACCCTATAAATGTGACCACCCTTGCTTCAATAAATGGAGCTGTTTCACGGAAAGCCGTCTCCTGGGAAGTCTGTTTCCCTCGATTCTCAGCCTCCTACCAAAGACCTGACCAGACCAGTGGACCCGCAAAAGCCTCCCTTCCCTAGAGCTGCACTGGTGGTCAGTGGTTTAGCCACCACTCAGGAAGGAGAGCAGAGGAAAGAATTCACACAGCGTCTGCAGTAGAAACATCTCCACAAAGAGGGCCATACATCCCAGAAGAGTTCATTTTACTCTTTAAATAAATGCTTTCTTTATTTCTTCCCCAGTGATTTTGTTGGCTGTTTTTCTGAAACATTGTGTATTCCAATTTCTGTTGGAAACAAGTATCTTTAGAAAGTGTGTGTGGACCTGGGAGATAAAACCCGAGCCAGCCCAGGATGAGGAGTCCACAGCGAGTGCACAGGTCCAAGGAACAGCCTCCTGCTTGTCTCGGAATTTCCCCAACAGATGGGGTGATTTCAGCTCCTCGGAGCCACGCAGAGAGCACCAAGGTGAACAGGCACAAACTCACTACATCCTGCTTCATTGCTCCATCCCTTACTCCCTGAGGACAATGGGAGGCTAGCCCAGCAGAGCCTCTTTCATAAGAGTCCAAGGGGAAGAGGAAATTGTGGTCATAACTTTGCTGGGAGACTGTTGGCCAATGTAATCACCTGAGACCAAAAATTGGCATGTTTTATAAACTACAGTACAGATAGGCAGAGAGGAGTGGTGTTGAGTAGACTGAAGACTAGGACACAGAAAACACACATACACACACACACACACACCATACATCTCATATTAAATTGTGCTTTGCTTCCACCTCTTGAGGTAGGAGTTGAAATCTTTCTGACAATACAAAGAGAAAACTCAGCTTCTCTGACACAATACTGTATTTGTCAGTGACATGCAATCGTGCAGGGATTGGCTATTGAAGCACCTGTGGCATGCCCACAATTCGAGATCTGAATGGATTCTTCCTGAGGGGCCAAATGATCAGCTGAGATCAGGACTGCTCTTTAAAGGGTTGGTTTTTTATTTTCCCTTTTGCAGCCAGATTCTGTGTGTGTCTGGGGTCCCAGAGGGGCAGGCTGCTATGAGAGATCCGACAGGAGAGAGCCTTGAGTCTGTTTATTTCACTGGGTGGCAGGTCATGCTAGTGGTCAGTTACTTGAGCCAATATATTCTGTATAACGTCTCTAAGTTTGTTGGAAATAAAGAGAACCAAGTAGTGTCACTGTGAGTATGAATGACTCGTTTCTTTTTTCTAGATCCCAGTTAACATGGACTGGGGACGGTAGGGATAAGGAACTAAGAAAACCACGAACTTCTTAAATGCTTCTGATTTCATTTATCTCCAAACTTCCCACCACTTAGGAAGGCAGCTATGTTTGTTTGTCACTTTCCTATTTTAGTTTGGGAGCACGGTCAGGGAAGGTGTGGCTCTTTGGGTTCTTTACTGGAGACTCCAATGCTCTGGTGGTAGAGCTGAGGCTGACTCAGGCAGTAATCGAAGGCTGCATGTAAAGCTACCTGCTCCTAAACTAGAGGCTTCATAAGCTTTACACTTTCACGGTGGGGGTCGGTGCTATGTGGCTATTATTATTATTATTATTCCCCCAAAGGTCCACGTGGTGTTGTTCAATGCCAGCACTGTGCTGTTTGGAGTTGATGGAGCCTTCAAGAAGTGGTGTCTGGTGGAAAATTTCTGTGTCATTGAAACTGTGATGTGGAGGAGGACTGTGGGATTCTGGCTCCTTCCTCCTCCTCTCGTTCACTAATCAGACTACGAGCTCCCACCAAGGTGTGCCGCTTTACCATAGCCTAAAAGAGTCTCGATCAACCGACCATGACCAAAAACCCCCAAAGCTGTGGGGACAAACTTTTCTCCTTGTAATCTGGCTATCTCATGAGTTTTGTTATGGCGATGTATTTATATACCATGTTATACGCACTACTGAGCACAGTCACTATTCAGGAAAAAGCACAAGACAGATTAGAAGTCCTACATCTGAGCTGAACCACCCGCAGTCCTACAACTGCACTGAACTCAGTGCAGTTGTGGCAGAGGACTACTCCCTTTTGGGGCCTTAGTTTACTTAGAGGTGAAAAAAATGTGGTGAGCAGACTCTAAGGAAGCCAGTAGGGCCCAGAGGATCCTTTCCATTCAAGTAGGTGCAGGGTTTGTGACTTGTTTCTAAGCAACAGAATATGACATGCAATGGGATGCCACTTCTAACTACAGGTGACACCCATCTAAATAGAAGACTCTGCTAACTGTTCTCTTCCTAGCTTTGATGCAAGGAAGCCCACAAGGCAAGAAGCTGTGAGTGGCCTCCTGGTGACAACCCATCAGGAGCTCTCACTAGGCACAAGAACTTGAAAGCAGATCTCTTCCCAGTCAAACTTCAGATGAGACCCTAAACCTGGCCTGTGACTAGATTAAGCCCTAGCGGAAGGTGCTGAGACAGGAACCCCTCTAAGCTGTACCTAGATTCCTGACCCACCAAACCTAGGGGATAAGATACATGTTGCTTCAAGGTACTAAATCTGTGGCCATTTATGCACCGATACATCTTTAATCAATGAAGCAGTGAGTACCATCGATACCTGTCATCCTGTGAGCATGCGGACAGATCTGTGTGCTACCAGCATTGCATCACACGCAGACAAACATGTGTAAGCTGCTGTCACGTGCTGGGTTTCGAATTATTGTCTTTCTGTAACTCCAGGCTACTTGTTCTACATTTAAATTCTTGTTTAATTAGACCTCATTTCCTGGCTTCTTGCTACTGATTGCAAACACCATAGTCACATACAAAGAGAGAGAGAGAGAGAGAGAGAGAGAGAGAGAGAGAATGAGAATATCTCCTGCATTATACCAAATTTAATCAGGGATCAATCTGAAGTAAAGTGCCTCCAGCAAGAAAGAGCTCTCCTCTGAGATATCCCGAGGACCTGAAGCAAGAGGCTTTGGTATGATTATTTGATATTGTTGGTTCTGAGAGAAAAGATCAAGAAATGAGATCCCTGATGAATTGACCTGTCAAGGGACCTCCATTTGTGTGTGCTCGTATGTGTGTGTGGGGTGTGTGGGGGGTGTGGGGGGGTGTTAATCAGTTTAGTAGAACATAAAGATACTGAATTTCTTTTTTTACTTACAGATTTGCACCAACACAAAGTAAAAAGCCTCAGTATGATGCTAGCACAGGGACCATCTAGAATTTCAGTTCCAGAGGATGTAACACCTTCTTCTTACCTCCTAGGGCATCAGGCACATAGTATGCAGATATACGTGCAGGTAAAACACTCATTACAAACTTCTGCAGACTAGAAAACCCAAAGAGCAACTCTAATTTTTACCTTCTAACCAAACAGCCCCAAATTATATTTATGTTCTTTCAAGTTACTGTATTTCATCTCAGACTTGAAGCTCCTAAAGCTCACAGAATACTTGAGATTCACCTGTGCTTCTTTGGGACAGATTAAAGGGTGAAGGTGTAATGATGTCATTCGTATGCATTCAAACACCACATTCCATGTAGATGAGAGCCCCAGCAACCAAAAAATGAAAGGATTGAAATATGTCACAGAACTTGTGCATAGATTATTCAAAATGACTGCTGTGCAGCTAAATCTCGAAGAATAGCTTTTACGTCCACCTCACAACATCATCAGAAGTAAGGGCACTGTACAGCTTAGGCCTAAATTGACTCTCCTGTTTTCTCCCCTATTCTAGCATTCTATGAAGGACCCTGACCACGACACAGGAAGAAAGTACAGATGCATCTGAATGGCCCACTATTTTCTTTGTACTGATTTCCATTAAGACTTCTTAGTCTTTTTTTTCTTAGTCTTTTTCTTTTTTTCACTCCACTTAAATCTTTTCATCTTTGTTATAGAATCATTCTATACTAACAGTAACGTCTAGACCCTTCTCCCAGGAATTCACTTTGAATCTCCCACGTCATCTTTCACTTCTGTCTGGTGGAGGGGAACGAAGTTTCTCAGCACTGGGGTTGAGAGCCAGCTTTCTTAGATCTTTTGCTACCATTTCTGGCTGTAGGACTTCCTAATTGTGAGAGCAGTGGGTCTCGGTCTGTGGATTGCCACTCCTTTAAGGGGTCCAATCACCTTTCCACAGGGGCCGCCTAAGACCATCCTGCATATCAGATATTTACGTTATGATTCACAACAGTAGCAAAATTGCAGTTGTGAAGGAACAACGAAAATAATTTTATGGTTGGGGGTCCCCACAACATGAGGAACTGAATTAAAACGTCACAACACTAGGAAGGTTGAAGATCACTGCATCAGAGTAATCTTGTTCGACAGGACGTCCGAGAAGATCCTGGGTTCGCGCTTGAGTCAAACATCTTCGATAGTTCATGGAGATGGGTAGAAGAAGCTAGTTCCAAACAAAATTGCTTAACCCCAGGAAAGACCAAAGTCAAAATTCCAACCAGCAGAGGAGAGACACATAAACATGATTTTTTTTAATCTAAAAATTGTAATTTTAAAAAAGACAATCCTTCTCAGGATGTGAGACACCTGTCTCAACAGGGTGAGGGGGGTGTTAGCACACCTGTTTGTTCCTAATACATTTTTCTGGAATCCTAACATGTTCCAAATATAAAATCAATACTCTGGACAGCCTCGCTTTGGACAGGAAAGGAATGAGACCAAGACTGTGGTGTCTGAGGTAGCGGCTAGACTTCAGAGAGCAATGGTGAGGACATTCAACTCTGGTGTGCAGAGCTGAGGGACAGGGAGTATGGAATGATGAAGTCCTTGCCTCTCTCTGCCAGGCCTTCCAGGCTGGGCCTGTGCTGGGCACTTCCTGTCTGAGAGCACTGGATTGGTGTTAGGTAGTCACCCACTCAGAAGTAAGAGGGAACAGAGACCTGAGAAGGTGTGAACATCCTGAAATCTGTGTCGGGAGGATGGGAGAAGGGGTACTTGCTGGGGCTTTGAAAGAATTAATGAAACCCTCGCTGCTGCCCTTTGAGGCCTAGCCACGTTATTTCCTAGCGTTCATCGCAATCGGTTTTGAGTTTGACTTTGCAAGAGAAAGAGTGGCCCTCAGGTAGAAAGCCAGGCGGATTCATAAAACCTTAATACTTAAAGGCATTGGGAGGCCTCAGTTATTGGCCTAGAGGAGTCTGAGGTACTTTGGTGTGTGTGTGGGTGGGGTGGGGGGGGTGGGGGGTTTCTAGATTGCTCTTCTGTTGATGTGATAGAAGCGACCAAAATTAACTGTAAGAGGGAAAGTTTTGTTTGGCTTATACTTCTAGATCACCGCCAGTATTGAAGGAAGTCAGCACAGGAACTCAGGCAGGAGCAGAGGCAGGAACCCAGGAGGAAAGCTGCTACTGGCTAGCTCTCCTTCTCTCTGTCTCAGGCTGCCTGTGGGTGTCGTCCCTGTCCGACCCCCGACCGGTCCCCCCACCCCTGCCTCCACATCAATCAACAATCAAGAAAATTCCCCACAGGCCAATCTAACAGAGGCAATTCTTCAGCTGAGATTCTCTCTTCTCCTTGTGTCAAGTTGACAACCAAGATGAGCTCTCACAAGTGGAGTAAGTACCTGTGGCCTCTGCAAACCCTAGCAAAAATGCTGAACTAGCCAAGGGGTTGATTCGTGTTTGGACAGAAGGGAGATAGGTCCTTACGTAGCCCAGACTGGCCACAAAGTCTATGTAGTGGAGGAGGACCTTGAACTCATGTTTTTCTGTCCCCACCTTCCAAGACCCCTACCTTCGTATTTCTTGATGAATTCGTTTTAGAGGTCTCCTGTGGCATTGGGAGCCCATCAGAAGGCCTCTTATGTCTGGAATTCTGCCTCTGGCCTTGGCGGTGGCCGGCACTCCCCGAGCCTTTGTGCCTCCCGGGCCGCACGCCCCGTCGCGAGGCTGTCTTCTGCAAGGATCACCCCTACCAGGCGCCGTACCTGGCCCTTTGTCACCAGCTGCCAAAGAATTCAGAAAATCAAATTTATTTCCCCATTACAGCCGGAGCGCCCTTTGTGCCAAGCGCTCTCTTTAACTTGAAATTCCAGCAGACATTGTGAAGGCCTTTATAGCTCGAAATAAAAGCCAGCCGCCTCTTGCCCCTGGCCCGCCGGCCCTCCACGCTGACTTCCCAGCCCCCGTGGGAACTGCCCGGAGACTCCTCAATAAAGACGCTAAGGAGCTCCAAGAGTGCGGGCTCCCGGCTCTTCCCGCCAGTTAGCCCCGGGAGTCTGAAGACCTTGGATTTGGAGGGTGTGTCTCCCCTCCCGCGGAGTGAAAAGAAGGAAGGATCCTGCATGTCCTCAAGACCAGGTGGCACCCCAGGCTGACAAGCACTTCTCCCGCTTTTTTAAGGAAACTATTGTTTAAAGGCAATCTGGAGAAGTCGGTCACGTGCTCACTGCACATATACATGAGCTTAAGAGTGAAGGGTTAGCCTAGGTGGATGTGCACAAACCCACCTCCGTCCAGAAAGACTTTTGCAGAGACGATCGAAGTTTGTACTTAACATGTAACACCACAGTTTGAACTATAAGGTCATGAAAGAAAGGGATCTGTAATATTTTAATGAGCTCCTATCATTGTAATCATTGTATATTTGCTATAGAATTTCTGCAGGGGCTCGAGAGATGGAGCTGGGTTTAGGAGTACCCTTCTGACTTTTGGGGGGACTCAAGCCTCACACGCGTACACCCCTCACTGGCACATGCACGTAATTCAAAGTAATTAAAATCTTTTTAAAAGTTTGCGAACTCCTTCTAAAAATAATAATTTATAGCACTTCATGCAGGCATCTTTTTTCCTGGATTTTTTTTTTAATGTGTCCAGATTTGGAGATGTCACTCAGTTATCCTCTGAACAGAAGAAGCCAATATAAATAAATCAATGCTGCATTATTCAAAGAGTAGCATTCTTCTTACACGTATGCATGTTACTTCACAGACACACACACATGTGTTTGGCCTACTCCCTTTCTCCATAATTCCACAAAACAGTGATGTTTGCTGCCTGGGAGAGAGTCAGTGGTGACTGAGCAGTCTAATCAGGTAAGAGGACCCCTTGAACTGAGCTCCCAGCAGGAGCAGGACAGAGGCCTTGCTAGGTTACAGGTGCTTTTCATCCAGCCTTGCAGGACAGCTCCAACTCCCCGCTGCTAGAAATTTGTCTGCAAATTTTTTCCTCATTCAGACACAGAGCTGAGGTCCAAGAGACACTGTGTTGATATGATAACTTGATTAAGCCGGGGGACAGATGACACGGGTACCAAGTGTGCTCAAAGGAATCTGTTCTCCCCTTTAACCTCTCCTCGGGTGACTACAAATTATATCTATTAATGTATCAGCCAATGGCACCACACAAAGGCTGGGTCTGCTTAAATATGTGTCAATCATTGGCCGGGGGCTGTGTGGAACTCTACCACATTCCCGGGTTTCCTCTTCCTTATTAACAAAAGTTTAACCTGGTGATGGTTCAGACAATGGCTCATAGCCCACCTCCTCCCGATAAAATGACTTTGGAGGCAAGCGCAGTTCTCCAGTGGCAGTGCTCAGAGAATCCTTTAAGTGGCCCTGGATGTGCGGCTGAAACGTATCCCAGTGAGGGAACAGTGTGGCTGGAGCACATGGGGAGAGTAGAAAAAGCAAGCGCCAAGAGGCTGAGAGCTGAAGTGCCAAGGCAAGGAAGATTAGCATTTTCCCTGGGCCCCAGGAGGATCTAGGAGAGGCAGACCAAGACCCAGAGAAGTGCCTGGGTGAAAAATGGGTCACGTGTGTAGACAGTCCCACGGATATTAGAAACACCCTGCACACGCACACCCCGAGAGCCCCTGCAGAGAAGCCCAGGTGACCTTCACTTCCTGGGCTCTGGGCCTGAAGACATCCAGCCTGGGAAATACAGATGCCCCCAGGACAGTGACTTTTAGCTTTAATGTTGAGGGTCATAGGGACAAAACACACATATCTAGGCGTTCCTACTGTGCTCAGGTTAGCAAATAAACCTCTCTAGGTGCCAACCAACCAAGACAGAGAACATCACATGCACGCGCGCACACACGCGCACATGCACACACATTCCAGTCTATCTACGCCACCCTGATCCATCAATCGTTGTTCTGATTTCTAAGACTCTAAGATAAATTCGTCTGTTTGGAACTGCATTTAAATACACCATATAATATGTCTTCGTATGTGTCTGACTCACTCTGCTTTTGAGATTCACCCACATACTTCTCTCCTTTTTTTTTTTTTTTTTTTTTCCCTGAGTAGCATTTCCTAGGAAGGATCTAACAGAATCTGTTCATCCATTCTGCTGACGGATAATATTGGGCTGTTTCACATTTGAGGATAGTCAGGAGAGAACAGTTTCTGGGAAGTGGTAGTTTGTTGCTGTCACCTCTACATTGCCTCAAAGTGCATGTCACCTCTGTGTTTCTCTGGGACTGACCTTGGGTGGCCTGAGATTTTCATGAGCAAAGTGCCTATGTCAGCAGAATGGTGTGAGCATCATCCCAAGTAATTCAAGATATCCAAACACCCATTTACTGAGCTCCCACCACGCACCTGTCTGGGTGAGGTGCTGAGGACTGTGAAGAGAGACACACTTTGTGAGTCCTCCGTCCTTCAGTGCGTGTAAATTGTGGTGATTCAGCTATGCTCTACTGTCTTATTCCATGTTAGAGAAAACAGCACATTTCAGGCTGTGCCTTGCCCAGAGTGACTCCATTTTAGGAAGCAGCACCTAGCTTTGAGTGCAAAGCTGAGGCAGGACTCTGCACCTCATGTGCACCAGATGTCCAGCATAAACCACAGCTGTCCAGCATAAACTGTGAGACCCAGACTGAGAAACAACTTACTTATGCAGAAAAATATGGACACATGGACACACAGGCATGTCCAGTCCACACCAAGAAAGCCAGACCATGAGCTTATTGAACACAACAACCAAGTGCTGCAGCTCCCCACAGTCATCTTCCAAATCACATGACTCTACTGCCCCGACTGACACGCACACCTGAATTGCCCTGGTCCAGACCAGACTGCGCCCTACCTCCACTTGCAGGCTCTGTGTGTGTGCACACCCCAACAGCTTTGTGACACATCCCTTAGCATCTTATCTGATCATGCGTAGTGGTTCTCTTTGCAGCTGCTTCCGCTCTCTGCCCCTGCCTTTGGTATGGGCTTCTTTGAACCCTGCAAGCCCCTTTAATTGTTCTTAGCCATTCTCAAACCTGTATGCATCGTGTGAAGTGTGATGCGTGATCTGAGAGCTAAGATTAGTCATTAAGATTGGGATAAAAGAAGCTGCAGTTGCCGGCAGCCACACTATCAAGCAAAATCAGGAATTCTTGATGACTTAAACCAAGGAACGTGGCGTAGCATTCAGTAAATTATGACACTTGGGAGAGACGTCAGCACGTCCATCTATGTTTCCAACACAGTGAGGTCACAGCACAAACCTGAAAGCCGAAACAATTTTGTCTGAAACTGTTCTTCAGTCTTCAACAGACACTTAAGAGTTGCCTGCTGGGCTGGCACAATGGGGAAAGAGCTCCCAGTCTGGGAGAATGAGTTCATTTAGAGGAGAGGGCTGGGGTAGAGGACAGGTTGGACATGGTCTTGCTACACGTATTTGACAGCCCAGATCTACTGTGTCGTAAGAGCACTTGTGTGTAGGCTGTCCCCACGTACATTCATTATCTCAGCTGGGGTGGCCCTGAGGAAGACATGGCACTAAGACTTTGAAGGTGACACAGAAACCATCAAAACACAGAAGGCTGGTGCTGGGAGGCCCTCGAAAAGGCCTGAACTAAGAGAAGCCGCTTTCCCAATTCACCATCTGTACTCTGCATCAGCTGCCGGGTATTCCGATGGGTTTGTTGTTGTCGCTGCTTGTTTTTTGAGACTATCCAGATCTCAGTGAGTAAAGGTGCTTGTTGCCACCAAACCTGACAGCTTGAGCTCAGCCATGGCATACACACAAACAAACAGATAGATAAATGCCAAAAACGGTAAAGCTCTTATTATGCACTAACAACCTCAGCCTGACACAGGTGTCAAGGGATGAGATGACAACAACCTGACACTCAGCGAGTCACTCAGGTTTGCCATGAGCTGCTACGCATTTGGGGAGACTTATTTTAATCCAGAAGCACCTCAACTGTGTGACTGAAGGGACAGCACGCTGTTTGAGGGCCCTATGTGATGATGGCTCACGCACCTTCACCCATACTGTTTCCTTTTCCGTTAGGCTTCTGGCTTATTTCCTCATCATTTTTCTACGCACAGGCTCGACAACTGTGTGATCGTAGGAGACTGGAAACAACTGCAGATTTTTCTCTTTTTCCTATAGAGTAAAGCCTCCTTCCTTTTGGCAAACTACTCCAGCCTTCACAAGCACTGATGCCTGGTGCATCACAGCAGGGGGAGGGTTGTGAATGCCTTGAATTTCCATTCTATCCTCTGAACATTATTAATAAAGAGAAAAATGATGAATTCAGTTATGCAAATCTGGCGGGAGTGCTCTCTGCATTCATTCGCAAAGCAGAGGGACGATCATGACTCCTGTACGGCAGTATTTTAGTAGTGATAAAAATTTATACAGCACTTTAATTATCCACAAGGTTTTACTTTTTCAAAACACTTTTATACCCATTTTTTAAACAGACTTAAACACTGAGCAAACCTTGTGCCAATTTAAGAAACAGAGGCCTGGGAATCAGTGTGCCCATGGCCATGTTGCCAAGTCTACCCTAACTGCCCACACACCACCTTTTGGCCCACATAGCAATTCAGGGCTGTGTAATGCCCAGCACAGACCCTAAGCAGAATACTAGTGATGGCACAGTTCAAATAACACGCGCATTTTCTTAGTTAATTGCGAGATCTATGAGCATGTGTGTGAGTGTGTGTGTCTGTGTGTGTGTGTCTGTGTGTGTGAGTGTGTGTGTGTATATCTGTGTGTATATATATGTATGTGTGTATGTGTGTGTGTGTATCTCTCTGTGTATATGTGTGTGTGTTTCTGTGTGTGTGTGTGTCTGGGTGTCTGTGTGTCTGTGTGTTTTTGTGTCCTGAACTTGGGTCCTCATGGTTATGCATCAAGCATTCTTAACCACTGAGCGAGCAATCTCTCCAGCCCTGAGAGTTATGATTATAAAAGATTTTTAAAAACATGTCATATTTGTTTTTATAGGTCTTCTGCCAGAAGTAGAATTGACTCTTCAGTATATAAGACCATTGTAAAGTGAAAAGGCAGGCACCTTTAAGAAAACTCGGGTAGAGACGTATATGGAGAAAAACAGACCCAGGGGCTATGATGGTTAGTTTAATTGTCAACTTGGAAATCTAGAGTCTCCTGAGACAAGGGCTTCTGAATATGTGAGAAGTATTGGGAGGTGGTGGTGCATGCCTTTAATCCTAGCATTTGGAATCTGGAAGCAGGTGGATCTCTGTGAGTTCCAGGCCAGCCTGGTTTACCAAGTAAGTTCCAGGACAGCCAGAGTTGTTACACAGAGAAACTCCATTTTGGAAAAAAACAAACAACAACAAAACGACAAGAAGAATTATCTTAATTATATTGTGAGAGGGATTATCTTAATTGTGCTGATTGTGGGAGAACCCACCCACTCCGGCACCATCCACTGGACTTGGAGACTTCTCACCATAAAGGATTGTAAGCTGCACTCTGAACCGGAAATAAAGCCTTCCTCTCTTAAGTTGCTTTGGTCAGAGTACTTTATCGCGACAGAAAAAAAAAAAAAATCAAGACAGAAGGAAAGTCACATTAAGCGTTTTCCTTTTTTGCTGTGGTTTCGCCTTCAACGTGTCGTGTTGGTTCTTATGAATTTTACCATTTACCCTTAAATGTTTTAGTGCATTTACCTCCCACGTAGAATTTTTTCTTTTGCAGCTCATTCATGCATATCTTTCATTTGCTCTCACTAGAACAGAAGTGTTGTGTTGAGCCAGCAGAGTCTCTTGGTAACACTCACGTGCTCCAGCCTCTTAAGAATGAGGCTCACTGAAAAGACAGCAGCAAGCCTTCACCCAGGCAACTTCCTCCTCTGTGGTGTTCTTGATATAAATAGTTGGCTATGAAAGGGTATCATGGGGTCCTTTGGTCACTGATGCCTCTTGGAGTACTACTGTCATCTATCTGGAATCTTCTCTGTAGAAGGCCTACAGTGTCCTCCAGGCCTACAGTCTAGACCATCAGTGTCCCACTTACTCAGCTAAGGCCACAAAACATTCCTGTGCATCTCAGGCCCCTGGAATCCTATACTGCTGGGGCACGCTCTACATGGATGTGGTAGCACACAACAGCAGTTGTACCAATCTCTCCTGCTCCACTCTTATTGGATCTTATTCACAAAGCAGTAGCTCAGAGACAAAATCAACAAGAATGTCAAGATTGTGCTATCAGAGTACTGATATCAGCACGGGTCCTTCCGAGCATGGAGCCTATCAGGAGGACCTCATGGTCATGTGTCAGTCAGCCTTGACTCTTACATGTATGGAGGTTTTGGGGGTGTGGACATACTATCTCAGGTAAGCTCCAGAGTGGATCCCTTCCTTACCACACCCTGGATCCCACAAGATCCAATGAAGTATCATCCCCACACGAAAGGTAGAGCCTCCAGACCTTCTCTACTGGAGACCTAGTAGCTGAGTGGCACTGGGTGGAAGGGGAAGACGGATGGAATCAGCAGTGAGAGTCTTATCAAGGAAATGCTAAGAAGATGGGAAGTGGAAGGGGAAATCCAGAATGCAGTCATAGCCTCGTGCTAGTCTTTGTTCCTATCAGAATAATCTGTTAAAGAAACTCATCATGGAAGGGATCTCTTTCGACACTTGCACATTCTCTAGAGCCCAGAACGGCCGTGGTGCCACAGGATGGGCCAAGCCCCAGATGCTCTTCCTCTCTGCGGGGCTCTCGGCAGGTCTCCTAGCCTCTGGAAGCCTCATCCTTCTTATCTATAAAATGGGAATCATTGAGAAGGCAGGGTCTTTATGAGAATAAAAGTGAATAATGACTATCAGAGTGGTCAGCTGTGAGCCGTGGTGTACGTGCACACAGGATCAAATCGGTGTTCCCGGTACAGACAGTCTCTCACCCACAGACTCCATCAGGAAATTTCAGTCTGGGCAGAGTGATTTACAAAGCCTGCTCAGAAGTGGAGTCAATTAAGGTCAGCCTTCTATGTTGCTAAACAACAGAGGATTCTGGGTTCAGCAACGTTGAAAGGCAGGCCCAACATATCCCTTGAAACCGGGCCTTTGAGAGGGTTCAAAGGACCGGGAAACAAAAGCGCCTCTTTGTGATGTTTTCACTCTCCCTTCATTGTCCTCTTTCACCCTCCGAGGGCCTTCCTGTAAAGAAAGGGGCTGCTAATGTGCAGAGTGGGAGTTTAAGATTGTCTAGGGCCAACAATGTTGGCACATTCTGCCGGGCCTCATTACAGAACCATCTGAAATGCTTGAGAAGTATTTCCCACTCATTAGCATAAATAGCAGAAAAACTCTTTCACAAACAAAGCAGGTTCCATCTGCCCCCAGTATGTTCTCACCTTGACTTCAAATGGCCAGTCCCTCCCCCAGCACAATACCCGGGCGCTGGCCTCCGAGGCCCCAAGCACCCCACTTCAGAACTGCATTCAGCGCAATATCAACACGGTAACCTGCATGTTTATTCATTGGCCAGCCCCCGCCTTTTAATGGAGTCCCTTCCCCATTGTGGCCACTTGATTCTTTCATAGACCTGAAAGGGACAAGGAGGGAGAGACTTGCTCTCCGAGCTCTGGGGATCCTTAGCAACCCACACCTTGGGAGTGGGTCGACCCGGCTAATTAGGTTTGTTCTGCCTTTTTGGCCCAAGCATATTTTGTCAGGTATTGGGCTATGGGATTAAAGAGTCATTAATCACCCAGGCCTGACACTGACAAGGTGGCTCGTTACATCGAAGTCCATTTCCCTGGTTTTGGCTGGAACCAAGGCCAGATCTGTTTTGCATTACATTGCAGAAGACTGTACTGTGGGCTAGTCTTCCCACTCTGCATCAGAGGACAGCAGCTTGGACCCTAGAGCCCAAGGAAGCTGGTGCCAGGAGCAAGCTAGCACAGGCTGGCTCACAGCAGCAGGTGGGGAGGAGCTGCAAAACAATGTTGTACAAAGTAAAAAGTGTGGTAGGGTAAGGAGCCCGAGACATTTCACCGAAGATACTACTCAGGCTGAGAAAGAAGAAACTTGCCTAAGAATACAGAGCAAAGTCACGGTGGGAGTCAAGATTAGAACTCCTCGTGACCTTGATACTATTGCGTTGAATCCAAAATTAAACTTCTTCTCGTTGAATACTAGGAATTAAACCTAGGGCCTCTGTCTGCATCTTAGGGAAACTGAGCCACTCCCCAAACCTCCAATGTCAAATCTCTATAATTGTTTTGAACGTAAGTCATGCTGGTGCATTTGGTGGTGCAGAGTGCCCCACCATCCTAGGACAAGAACGAAGTCAGGCACTGTGCTGGGGATTTTGCACACATGGTTTAATTTAAATTCCTAAAGGATGACATGTGAAGGTGCTCAGCACGACTCAGTTCCCATCTGATGCGATGGTTTTCCTACATAGGTGTTACCATTCCTATCATTTTTTTTGCAGAGATAGACGTAGTCCCAGAAAGGATATGTGGTCGATCAGGGTCTATTCCCTCCTATACCTTTCCTCGTGCTGGTGTTCTCTCGAACTTTCATAGGGTTAATGCAAATCTTTCTTTTGTCTTTTGGGTTTCTGGCACGGTTATTTCCTGATGTTTTCTTGCCTTCCTTTCTTAGCTCATTTGTCATTCTTGTAGCAAGCGTCTACCTGTGAAACCAAGTGTTGGCAGTGGCGAGATAAAAGCGGCTCACCTCCTGACCCACTCTCCTCAAGTTTCTGGGAGTGAGCTTCTCGTCAAGGAGAGGATAAACCAAGGAAGAGGAGGATACCAGCTGAAGAAAACAAGCCCCCCGGATGCTGCAGGGGTCCCAGAGGACCCCAGTGCAGCTTCACTCTGAGCTGGAAAGTAACCTGGGCGGGGGCCAGCTCCGGCTTCTGCCCGGAGGTGAAGTTCATGGAAGGGTTGATGATCTAAATCACCGAGGAAGGGATTTAGAACTCTGGCAGAGTTTGAACTTTAATTATTGCTCAATGCCAACGAAATAAAACAAATGGGGGGAAAAATCAGAGTTACTACCTCCAGGGAAGGAAAAGGAATCATGGTCTTGTGGCTGGATCCATTATAAACATAATTTATATTTTCATAATGTAGACAGGGAATGCTGGATAAACTACATTAGCATATAACAATTTGGGGTGAAAGGCATGCTTAAATAAGGTGGAACCAAGGCCCAGGAAGAAAATTTACATGTCTGTCATGGAGGACATTTAAGAATTAATTCTTAAAACAGCAGGACATTATAGACTTCTTTGGCTCCCAGAGTTGTGTAACCATGTAAGTAGAAGAACTAAAAACAAAACATCACTGACAGAAGGCCTCCTTGTGCCTGTTTTCAAGAGTTTCGGAAGTTGTCATCAGAAGTATTTGAAATCTGTCTGGGACACGCTACTCTTCTGCAGCCACTGTGGAGTCCCGGCACAAGAGATCAGGCTGCTCTCTGAAGCGCTGCTGTTTTGAGTGCACACACTGGGAAAGTGAAAGCCACCGGCAATTGGTTCCATGAGCCATGATGACATAGAAGCAGGAAGAGGTGGGAGAGCATGGGGAGATGCCCACTGCTCTTCCTCTGGTGAGGAAGCCTGCATAAGAAGGTCATCTGGGCCAAGCCCGGGTGGAACCCCAGCTCCCGACTTCCAGCTCCTATCGCACTAGACAGTGCCTTTATCTCCCAGAGCCTCACTTTCCTTGTTTATCAAAGAGAAGATAGCATCGCCCATGCAGGACGGTTGTTATGATTCATGCAAACACCTTTATAAAACTACTCCTACTAATTGCTTGGCAGACACTGAGGAAAAGCCACACTTCAAATACGCCATCAGCAGAGTCCACAGGGTCCATGGTGTTACTTGTTTCTTCAAAGTGTAGAAAAAACATGGAGAGTTTTTGTTTGTTTGTTTGTTTGCTTGCTTGCTTTTGTTTTGTTTTTTAAAGACAGATGTCTTGCTATCTGGCCCAGATTGGTTTTGAACTCCTAGACTCAAGTAATCTCCGGAACTCAGCTTCCTGAGTTGGTGGGGGTTACAGGAATGACGCACCGCCGAGCCTGGCTGGGTTTTAACCTGAGAGGTTGACTGCATCTTTAAAACATAAAACGTGTTCCATGCCACATGCTACACCTTTCCCCCAAAACACACAAAATAAATGTAAAAAAAGAAAAAAGGGGGCAAAAAGGCCAGCGATAGTGGTACAAGTCTTTAATCCCAGCACTCAGGAGGCAGAGGCATTTGGATCTCTGTGAGTTCAAGGCCAGCCTGGTCTACAGAGTGAGTTCCAGGACAGCCAGAGTTACAACAGAGAAACCCTGTCTCAAAACAAAAACAACAACATCAAATTGGGTAGTCCTTCCTAAAGTTCCCTCAGCTCTCAGAAGTTCTTTCTTCCCTTTCCTTATTAAATCTGTGAGCTCTGCTCAAAAACAAAATAAAGCAACATAAGGTAAATAAAACCTAAAGCCACAACTAGGTTTATATGCATATAGGGTTGAGATTCATTTGGGAATTAAGTCCTTCTCTAGATTTGAGAGCTTGAGAACTACAGAGACCAGTGCTCTCCCTTTAAAAAACAATTAACCCCCAGATCCCCATCCCATGTTCTGACTCACCAGGCTTAGGAACATGTCTCCTTTCTCCTTCCTTTCCTCCCCCTTTCTTCCTTCTCTCCCTCCCTCCTCCTCTTCCTCCTTCCTTCTTTCCATCCCTCCCTCCCTCCTCCCTCCTCCCTCCCTCCTTCATCCCTCCTTTCCTCCCTTCTTCCCTCTCTCTGTCCCTCACTCCCACCTGCCATGATCTTTCTCGGCAGAAGCCCTGCTGTCCTCAGCTCTGCCCCTTTTCTTCTGTTCGTGGTGCATACATGGCCCACATTAGTGTCTGTCTCCAAGACTTGAGGTAGTTTTTAAAAGATTAAATGTTTCCATAACAAACAAAAATTGGACTTGAGCTTAGGAAAAATATAATCATGGGCAGGCCTCCCAGACTTTCAGGGGGTGGCAGTATGTTCCCCAGAGGGAAATTTTTTACAAAATCAATATAAATGATATTTACTTGTAACATTTTGGAGAGGAAGCATGGGTGTGGGAGAGCAGAAGGCGGGGAAATCTGTCTGGACAGGAGTGGTTTGATTCAGAAGCTGCCTCTGGTAAGCTGGAGACTCCGAAGAGGAGATCCCTTTTATGGGTTGTACTAGAAGGCTGATGGGGAGAATCGTGATGAGACTTGCATCACCTGCTTCTCAAGGAGCATGAAATTCAGCAGCCCCGCCAGGCAAGGTAGAAGAAAGGCAGGGCTCGGCCACCTTGCAGACTCTGTCGCTAAACCTTTATGTAGCATTGCTGAGCTAGGTGAGAATAATTGACAATTTTAGCATGTATACAGCCGTGCTGAGTGAAACCACCAGCATTACTATGAATCTTCCAACATTAGTTAAAATTATGCGTTAGGTAACTGCTTGGGCAAAGTGCCCGTGGGCAAACACGAGGTCCTGAGTACAGTTCCTCAGAACACACACAAAACTCTGGGTTCAGTAAAGACAGGTGGATTCTGAAATCCAGCTCAGCCAAAGCAGTGAGCTGCAGATTCAATGAGACCCTGTCTCAGAAAAAGGAGGGAGACACCTGATGTCGGTGGCTGGCCTCTATGGGTGCATTGTACACAAACTCTCCCTTCCTCTCTCTCCCTCTGTCTCCTTCTCCCTCTTTCTCTCTGTCTAACACACACACACACACACACACACACATGCACACACGCACGCACGCACGCACAATCATGTGTTAGTAAAACTGCAGTCATTTCATATTGTGTTCTTGGCATACATGCTAGACGTTGGCTAAGTATTTGCACGCAGTATGTGTTTAATTCGCATAGTAATTCCACAAAGGAGGCTGCTGTGAGAGTCCCTGACTTGGAGACAAGGAAAAAATATGTCAGTCTTAAACAAGTAGCAATTTGTCCAGGTAGAACTAGAGCCCGGCGCGCGCGGGTCTGCCTGAGTGGAGAGCCCGCTCCCGTCGCACGGTCACTTTCTTAAAGCATTGATTGGTGTGCTTTTTCCAGAATTCTCAAAGCTGCCCGGACAGGTAGACACCCCCACCTTAGGGGTCCCTATAGGGCTGTAAGCAAAGCACTGCCTGTAAATCAAGTCTCATTGTGTTTGGCTGAAGCTAAAGGAGAGGGGGAGAAGCATGACAAGAAGTTTCCCAGCCTGGGAAAGTGTCTGAGTCTGCAGGGATCCTCAGCTCTTCAGAATGTCAGGCCCTCCAAAGGAGGGACTCTGGTACCCTAGGAGGAGCAAGTCCGGCTGGGCTCAGGGATCTGTGGGGGAGCAGAGGAGGGTGTTCTGTGGTGACTGGTATTGGCTTTCCTGCCATTGGAGGGAGGGTTCTGGAGGAGGAATAAAGCGGAGTTTACTGCACAAATAAGATGCACGAAGATTTGCTCCCTCCAAAAGCACACCCTGAGTGGGTGAGCGGGGCAGCTTTGTACTTTCATTGGCCGCCTGAGGTCAAGGGCTGTGAACACCACCCGGCTTCATCTCCCTCTGCTACGTGGAAGACAATGCTGCTTCACACTGCCCAGCCCCTGGGTTTATCCCACCGAGTCCATCCTCCTGGCTCCAGCAGTGACTGATGCGCCACATACGAGAAGCCGTGGGGTTCATCCATCACCCTGGTGCGGAAAGCGTCTGACCAACGGACAGACCACGGCCAGAAACTCCCCAGAGCCACCTGTCTGCTTCCCAGGAGAGCAAATCTTTATAAAACTAAGAAAGGCCAGCGTCTGTGTTTGTTTCTCGCAGGAGACCTGGTGCCGCACTCCCCGTGGAATTCCTCTGCACACCCTCACTGCAGCTCTCCCTTCCTCTCACAACCTGTGACACATTTATTGATGGAAGTATTTAATCTCTATCGTCAGTGTCAGAAGTTGCCTGGGGTGTGGGCGTATTTTGCCTTGTTTTTTGCCTAACCCGTGGCAATGTTTGGGGAGCGTAGTAGGTGCTCAAGTGATGCTGAATGTTTAAAAGAAGTACTGAGTGACCATGAAGCTATCAGAGTTGGTCAGCTCTCAGCGATCATGCATTGCAGTGTCCTGAGAAAGCTCAGAGAGACTGAATGGCTGCCCGAGACCCAAGATAGTATGGCAACCCTAAGTGACAAAGATCCCAGATAAAACTTGACATGACTTTTGTTGCAATTTGAATGAAAAAAAAGTCCCCCATTGTAGATGAAAATATTAATAATGTGTCAATGGATTCATTCAGGAAACAGGAGACAATCATGGTATATAAGCCCAAGCCACAGGAGCAGATTAAGCCTCTCTCATGGACTGACCCAGAGCATGTGGCCTCTAGGTGATTTATTGAGGAAAATCACCACCCACCGATAACAAAGGTCTTAACTGTTTAATGAATAGAACTTCCACAGTGCACCAACCTCCAACTTCAGATGGCCTACCTGATGCTATTTTATGGGGGAAGTCAAGACTTCAATACTTGGGCAAGGTATTCCTTGACCAGTGCTTAGGCTGAGGGAGGAGACTGTAAAGTTCCTCCATTTTGGCATTAATACAATCGGGTGCTTTCAACACAAAGATCTCAGTGGGCAAAGTCAAATCTGCATCCATGGGCAACTGAGTATACAATTGCAGGTTCTCCAAGCTAGCATTCTTCTACGTACAAAAAAACTACTACCCATCCACACCAGAAAGCCGATTCCAACAGCTAAGGAAGGTGACCTTCTTTCTGGTGGTAGCAATAGACACCAGATACAGCAGCTGTTCAAAATTCGTATTACTGCACAGAAGTGCATGTGGCTTTATAATATTTCAGAATAAGTTTAAATATTCCACTACACCCCATAGCCTCAAGCACTTACACATTTGGTCCCCAGTTAGAGGTGCTGTTTGGGGAAGCTATGAAACCTTTAGGAGGTAGAGCCTTGCTAGAGGAAATATGTCACTGGAAGCAGGCTCACCTTCCGGTCTTATTCTCTCTCTCTGCTTCCGGTGTGAGGATGAAGATGTAACCAGCCAGCCTCCTGCTCCTGCTGCCGTACCTTCCCTTCCACCATGGACTGTGTTCTCTCTGGAACTGTAATCCAAAACAAACTCTTTCTTCCTTAAGTGGCTTTTTGTCAGAGTATTTTATCACAGTAACAGAAAAGTAACTGAAACAACTTTCTTCTACTTGACATCTTATGTCATCTTAACATCTCAGTCTCCAAATTTATCATGAGTGAATCAAGACCAAATCCAGGGCCACCTCATGGAGCCGCCTTTGCTGCCTTGCTCTTAAGCTCAGTGCAGTATTGACTTCGTTGTCTTCTACCTTTATTTCTAGGGCTCCTTGTGTCTGTCATGTCTCGGTCCTTGCAATGACCAAGAAGTGATTGCTTCCCTCTTCTTTCAAGAGTTTGCACTTTAGTATGAGGTTTATAGACTTTATGATTCATTCTTGTTCACTGGTTTCCAAGCAATGTGGACCTGTCTCTAGTGCAGAGTACAGCAGGGACAGCAGAAATGTTCCTATGAGGGGAACAGATTCTGCTATAAAAGACAAAAGAAAGCCCAGCCAGGAGATAAGATAACTTCAGGCAATGACAATGGCTATGAAGAAAATGAAGCATAGCAAGGAGCCAGTGGCCAGAAGCATGGGAGCAAGAAATCCAAGTGAGAAATGGTAAGCCTGCAGAATTTTCAAGGACAGAATCCATCCACTAGAGCCTGGCAGACAGAGCTTGTAAGAAGCCTGTGTCTGGTACAGGCGAGGGGACAATGGCAGAGCACCTGGAGGGCTATAGAGGAAGGCTGCATAGCATTCCATGAGCCTTGAGAAACCACTGGAGATGTTAAGCAGGCAGTGCTATGATTGTTTCACTCTTTAGAAAGACCACCCTGACAGCCAGGTGAAAAATGACCTATGAGGAGTAAAAACAGCAACAGGGAGACAAACACAAGTCAGTTATTGAGCCAAGAAGAACACATTCAAGAGGACTAGGCTAGGAAGCACTGGACCTGGCATGGGTTTTAGAAGTGAACTTTGAAGGGCTTGCTGATGGATTGGATAAAGGCAAATTCTCAGACCTAGTGACATTCCTTGATTTGGATTGAGGGGAGGGGAATGGTGGCACATTTGCCATTATAGAAAAGATTGGAAAGAAGAAAGTTTGTAGGAGGCAGTAATAGTCCAGACATGGTTTAGGGGACATTAAGTATAATACTATCTACTGAATAAACATCCAGATGTGCAACCCAAGGGAAACACAATAATGAAGGGATTTGTGGTGTCTGATAGGAAGATTTGAGCTATAGCTGAGGGTTAAGATAGGCAGGGAGAGACCTCCTTCTTCTCAAGTAGTCTCACCTAGCATTGGGCAAGTGGCACTCTAGTGATTTCAGCATGTGACTTTCTTTAATGTGGTCTTCCAAGGAAAGGACCTAGGTCCAATCTCTTAGCTTAAGGAGGTGGGGCTTCACAATAGACACCTACTGAGTTTCTTCAGGTTGGATCTGGAATGACCTCTTGATGCCTGTGGTGGTTTAGGTCCATAGAGAGTGGCAGTATTAGGAGGTGTGGCCTTGTTGGAGGAAGTATGTCACTGGGGAGGGCTTTGAGGTTTCAGAAGCTCAAGCCAGGCCCAGTGGCTCACTCTCTCTTCCTACTGCCTGTCGTCCATGCAGATATAGAACTCTAGCCTCCTCTCCAGCACCCTGCCTGCCTGCGTGGTGCCACGCTTTCCACCAGGACAGTAACAGACTAAACCTCTGAACTGTAAGCCAGCTCCAATGAAATGTTTATAAGAGTTGCTGTGGTCACGGTATCTCTACAACAATGCCAGTACAAGCAAAGAACACACAGTCTTGCCCTTTCAATCAGAGACATTGGCTACAAGTCTTCTGATAAGCCTTTCTAATGACAAGACCACGCTTCCTTTCCTTCACTGGGGGTGACTGGTCAGTGTGCACTCCTGGCAGAGTAGCAGCACCTCTTTGTGATCGGGAGCATGGAAGACCAGAGGGCTGGAAATACCCAGGTTCTCAAAGGACATCAGGGATCTGCGGGGCCAATCCCGGGCCCCTTCCACTAAGCTCCCTGTGAGTCCCAAGTAAATGATAAATGACCTTATTTTTAGAGCCATTTGGACTTCAGGCTTCTCTTCTTCCTATAGACTTACTTTTTATCCAAAGATCAGATGTTAATCCTGAAGACACAAAAACTCCTTTTCTTTCCCACCCTCTACATCTGCCCAGCAGCTTTTTGTTTGTTTGTTTGTTTGTTTGTTTGTTTTTTGAGACAGGATTTTACTATGTAGCCCTGGCTGGTCTGAAACTGACTATGTAGACTAGGCTGGCCTTGAACTCATGGAGATCTGCCTGCCTCAGCCTCCCAAGTGCTGGGATTAAAGGCGTGTGGCAGTATGCCCACCTAGAGCAGCAGCTCTTAGGTGATGACAGCAGTGTATCTTGGTGGTGAGGATGCTAACAGTTCAAATGATCTATGAAGACAAATGTCACAAAGGAAAATCAAAATCATTACTACTTATGACTGGTGTGCCTATAAAGGAGAAGAATGGTGTGTTTTGAAGGATGGAAAGACAGCCTACAGAGCTGGTCATCTTATCTAAGGAAGTAACATTTAAATAAGACCCAAGAGCTGAAATAAATGAGAGTACTTGTCTGCTGCACACAAGGCCCTGGGTTTGATGCCCCGACATCTAAATCAGTAACTAAACTATGACCCGAGAAAAGAGAAGGATCCAGAAAGGACAAGATCCAACAAGAGCGACAACAAAACTAATGTTTGCTTCCATGCCCTTCTCAATGAGAAGCTCTGGGACGTTACACATCCTTCTTCCCTATAGTGAGATGTGATCTTCGGTGGAACCTAATGGACACAGAGCATCACCTCTTACTAAGACTCTCAAGGTTGCTTCTCTGGGTGGCCTCATGAGCACCCACCACCCAGGCAATCAGATGCCATTAGCAAGACTTTTGAGCAATTGCTCCCTGACCTCAGGCGAACCATACCCTCTGAGATTCTTTAGGAGTGCCTCCCACTCCCTTTGGAGGAGACATGAATTAACTCAGGGGAACAGAGCTCAGGGTGTCCCCCACAGCTCTCCTGATGCCCTTCCTGGCTGACCTAGAAGACAGAGAAATGGATTTGAAAAAAGGAGTATCAACTCCAGGGGCAGACCATAATTTCTCTGTTTAATCAGTCATAGAAAAACTTTGTCTTAGTAAGATGTCATCTTTCTTCTTTTTCTTCTTCTTTCTTCTTTCTTCTTCTTCTGTGATAAAACACCATCTAAAGCAACTTATAAAAAAGAAAAAAGAGTTTGTTTTGAGCTTATAGTTCCAGAAGATTAAGAGTCCGTGGTGGCAAAGTGAAGGTAGCAGGTGGCAGGAATCAGGCAGCTGAAACAGCAGCAAGGAGCTCACATCTCCAACCACAAACAAGAAAACAGAGAGAAGGCGCTGGAAATGGCATGTGACTTTTGAAACCTCAAAGCTTGTCCCCAAGTGACATACTTCCTCTAGCAAGGCCACACCTACTAAACCTGCCCAAAAAACACCACCAACTCAAGACTATGGGGGTATATCTCATTCAAACTACCACAGATGCCAGCTTGCCACGGTGGGGTTGTACACAGTCAGGCAGACAGATACATCTTTATTTGAACTCTGATTCTTCCCAACCAATTCTGTGACTTTGATCCCTCAGTCTTTCTGAGCCTCAATATTCTTATCTGTCAGATAGAGATAGTAATATACATCTTGGGAGAATTAATCATTATCCATCATGAACAGCTCCTAGCCTGCTGGAGAGTCGATGCTAGAAAATGTCAGCTCTCTTCTTCTCCAGGCTTGGTTCTTTGATTGGATAGTTACATCTTTGGAAGCATTCAGATGTGGTCATAGTCAGTAGATCTCACATCTGAATGGGCTCTTCCAGTTGGAAGCACTGAAGTTAGCATGGATAGGAACTGTGTAGGAATGGCAGAAGGATACCCTCCCACCCCACCCCACCCTCTACCCCTGCCACCACCCATGTTTCCTTCTACCTGCCCCATCATACTAGTCAGAGTCCCAGAGAATCGGAACCATCGCTTTCTTTACCTGGATAGTGATCTTACCTCAGGATAACCCAAGAGCCTCTGTTACTGTCCCCATGACAATGGGATAAGAAGATGGAGGTCCAGGGAGGCAATGTATCAAGAGTCTCAGAAATACATTTCAGAACCAATCAACTACTCTCCCACTCACTTCTTCCTTCCCTCCTCCTTGCTGAGTTTGTAGAACCCAGGGTTTTGCACATGCTAGGTATACCCTCTGATCCAAGTACTAACCAGGACAGACCCTGCTTAGCTTCCAAGATCAGGTGATATCAGTCATGTTCAGGGCATATGGTCATAGACTAGGTGCACTCTCCTAAGCCAGCACCACACCCCTAAGCCACACCCCAGTCCCAGCCTCTAATTTCAGACGTATCACCACAGCCCTGACAAATAGTTAATTTATTTTGGAAGCATTTATGACCAGCAACGTTCCTCCTAACTTCTTGGATCCAATTTCTGGTCCAAAGGGATGAAAAATTTTCTGATCCTTTGAAGTCTTGTCCTCGGCTTTGGGACACAAAGCACCAGATGCCAGAGAGACTGTGACTAGCTCACTGTTGGCAGCAGGGAGTTAGTTCACTGCAGGACTTCTCCTGCCTCTGTGCGGTCAGCTTTTCTGTCCTAATGCCAGCAGCTCACTAGCTTTCTTAATGGGTCACCTGAATTTACTCTGTGGCTCTTGCCAGCATCCCTCACCTTCGCTAGGGTGCATTCACAGTCTACTTTGCAGTCCTTACTCAAACTTGAAACCTTTCCTCTAAAGCAAGAATTGATTTGTTTCTGGTTTTGTTGTCACTTGGGAGTTGTGGCCATTGGGTGATGTGGTCTGCCTCCACCCACTACCCAACAGTGCCAAAGGGCAAACAGAGACCTTCAGAAAAGGACCAGCCAGGAGCAACGGAAACTAGAACTTCATAGTTTAATGAGGAATGGCCTCAAGCAGAGCTCCAATGACGTCACTAAATTCTTCAAAGCCAAGGGTGTTTGACACCACAGGGTGTCAGAGCTTATAAAAGGTTTCAGATTTAATGACCTCACTTTGCACAATGGAGACTGGGGGATCAGGAGGAAAAAAAAAAAGGTTGGTCCAGTCAAAGCCACTCAGCTTAGCAGAAGCAAGGCCACAACATGGGTCCAGGATTCCCAGTGCATGTTTCTTACTGGATCAAGCAGGTCACTCAGGAACCCCAAGCACATTCAGCGTGGATGGTCTGGGTGACTCTCCTGCTGTCCTACCCACCCTCTCAGGGAGATACATCATAATGAGTTAGTCACCAGCTGGGTTGATACGGACTTGTGCCTGTGGGCAGCTGTTGTCAGCTCCCCAAATCAGCTTCAGACTGGAGTGGCAACACCCGGCCCCAACAGTTCCAGAGACAGATATGTGTGTCCCTATTAAAAATGGGGCTTTCTGCGATCAGCTTTGCATTCTTCTTCACTGTCCAGTCCGCTGGGACAGCAACTTGTTCTGGTTTTCAGTAACCCTTCCGGTGCTTCGTTCTCCCCTTGTGCTGATTTTTTTTTTATTGTCACTTTGATACAAACTGCAGTCACCTTAAAAGAGAAAAACCCCAATTGCATCGCCTTGTGGTGGTTTGAATGAGAACAACCCTGTAGGCTCATATGTTTGAATACTTGCTTAGGAGGTATAGCCTTGTTAAAGAAGGTGTGTCACTGGGGGTGGGCTTTGAGGTTTCCAAAGATTCCTGCCATTCCCAGTGTGTCCTCTGACTCCTGTGTGCAGTCTGAGATGTGAGCTCTCAGCTGTTCCTGTCGCCATGCCTTCTCTCTGCCGTCACAGACTCTAACCCTCTGGAACCATAAGCCCAATTAAACACTTGCCTTTTTACGTCATGGTCTTTATCAGCAATAAAAAAGTACCTAATATATATCTCCATCAGACTAGTCTGTAGCATTTCCTTGATTGATCATTGAGGGCCCAGGTCACTGTGGGCAGTAGTGTCTTTGGGTACGTGGTCCTGAGTTGTACAAGAAAGCAGGCTGAGCAAGCCATGGAGAACAAGCCAATAAGCAGCACCTCTCCACAGTCTCTGCTTCAGCTCCTGTCTCTGGGTTCCCGCTTGAGTTCTTGTCCCCAGTTCTCTCAATGATAGACTGTGATGTGGAAATGTGAGCCAAATAAATTCTTTCTTTCTTTCTTTCCCAAGCTGATTTTGGTGTTTTTCTTCCACACCAACAGAAAGTAACTAATATACCCCTCCACCGTGCTCAGACCCCATCCCTTGAACCCCCTCCTTTTCCCATGAGTACACAGCCTCCTCCATTGCTACCCACACCTGCCCAACCATGCCCCTGTCCCCTTCACACTTCTGGACCTCCAGTGTCACCAGCACCCTTCCAGCCTTCCTCCACTTCTCACTGCCCCACCAAGCCCTCTCCCACTTCTACACCAGCTCATTTCCCCCACACTGATTCTACCTACACCCTCTCTACACCCACCCTTAGCCTCACTTCCTCCCCTACAGCCACTTCCAGCAACACCCAGCTCTCTGCCACCTCCTCTCCCACTGCCCAGCTCTGTATGCCACCAGCAGCAGCAATGTCTCACCACCTCATTTATAAGCTTGAAACAGGCCTTCAGACCAAACAGGCCTCTAGGACTGCAGCACTTTCAAAATCAAACAGTTCCCCAATCTATAGCTACTTATTGAGACTGACCACATCTTTGAAAGACACCAGAGTTGTTAACGCCCCTTATCCCTACTTATTTTTGAAGCTGCGTATCTAATCTCTCCCCCTCCACCCCCACCGCACCCCTACTCCAGACTGTATGTACTCTGAAATGACGCGAACAATGGTGGCCTTGTTGCCCAAGGCTGATATTAATAGATGATTCCTTTTGATTTCAGCCTGGAAAACACTGACAGCAAACCAACCTCACGAGGGACTGACTATAGATAGCTAAAGTCTGAAAAAGCGACAAAGAAAATAAAATCCAACCCAGCTTTGATCAGAAGGGTCTGAAGATGGTGGTCATTCCACAGGTCTCTGGATGCAGATTCATGTCATCTTGAGAAGAAGAAACTGGGTTAACAAACATAAAACAAGAAAGAAAAGGTGGGGGGGGAGGAAGGAAGGAAGGCGAGAAAGAAGGAAAGAAGGAAGGAAAGGGCTGAGACAGACGCACTTTCTGATGGAACAGGGCCACCGCACCAAGAGGACCAAAGCTGTGTGCCACGCAGAGAATGAAGGATTACTCACTTTCTATTTTTTTCACGCCTGCAGCACACATGGGGATCTAATTGGTCAGGATGGGAAGTACAGACAGGCAGCCCCAGCAAAGCACTGAGCCCAGCAGCGCTTTCTGCAGCTGCAAACCATTAGGGGCGGGCTCACAACCACGTGCAGCCTTAATTGCTCTTCTGTGTGTTTCCCCAGCTCAGGACCACTGCGTCTACTTGCAAGCCTTTCTGATCTCAGGGGTGATGAGCTTGGCGGCTGTCAGACGCACTGGGTGGGGCTCAGGGAAGGTGGGGTGATGAGCCCATGATTCCCAGGGGAGGAGGCTCACACAGGTCAGGGAGGGGCTGCCAGACTAGGTGAGGGACCCATTCTGCCTCCAGCTCTGGCATAGCCTGCCATTCATTCCTGTTCCTTGTGGGGAAGGGGGTGTCAGTACAAAGTCCAGGTTCTTCTTTGGTGTTGTCTGAGTTCTAACCCATAAGAGAAGGAGAGATATGGACCAAAGGCTATGAGCCAAGTAAACAGTGTGGAAGCCCACCCAGCACAGCTCACCGCTTCAGCCAACTCCTCTGGCCCTTTGCTCTCTTGCCTTAAAATAGGGTATGTAGGGGCTGGGATGAGTGCTCATGAGTTATGAGTGTTTGCTCTACAAGCATGAGGACCAGAGTTCAAATCCCCAACACTGCATAAAAAGCCAAGCATGACCACACGTGTCTGTAATTGGGCAAATCTCAAGAGCTCTCTGGCTAGGCCAGCCAGCTGAGCCAGAAAGGTGAGCTTCCCCTTCAGTGAGAGACCGTGTCTTAAGGCAGTAAGGCAGAGAGCAATAGAGGAAGATATTTGACATTCTACTGTGGCCTCCACATGTGTGCACAGGCATGTGCATCCCCACACTCATGTACATGCACTACACACACAATACACGTCACACACATAAATCATAAATAATAATAAACCAAACTAAGACGGGTGTGTGCCTAACTCAACGTCACTGGGAGGATGAAAGGCTGCGCTGTGGGGCCGCTCCACCGCTAGTGTCCGTGGCCATGGACCACAGCCCTCCTTACCCTGTGGTCTACTTTAGGTCTGAGTTCTCCTTTCAGCTCTTCTCTTCCCCCTCCCTGGGGAATCCTTTCCCAACCACACAGGTCTTCAGGGTGGCAGAGTCCCAGCCCCACCCAACTCCCTTGTCTTTCACTTCAGCCCCCATTTCTCCTCTCCCCCTACACACACCACATGCAAACATGTGCACATCCATCTCAACAACAAGTTAAAGCTACACACGGGGAACTCTGAAGTCAAGGCCTGGCACTGACTCCTCCGTGAACATTCTGTGTCTGCCTAGGAGCTCCTCAGCTCTATTCTCTCCCAGCTGCCACTCTGTCTGTTTCCCGTTGTCCCCTGAACCAGGAATGGTTTCCTTCTTCTCCTCCTTCTTCTCCTCCTCCCTCTTTTGTTAGAAGGTACATCCTTCTAACATCCTTCAAGGCACAGCCAAGGCGGGAGCTCTTCTAAATGACCTCCACTGGTTGGGAGAGCATCCTTTGTTAAGCATACATGTCTCCTTCTGTAGGGTCCCTCCTCTACCACACTGGGGTGGAAGCATTGGCTTACCTGCCTCTCTCCACGTTCTGGGGAGTTTCAGAGAAACAGAAATGCATTCTGTCTAAATGTCCACATGGCACATTTAGCACAGTGCCTGGAATATGTAGGCATACCCAAAGTACATCTTGAATGAATTTATGGCTCTCGGTTTCTCTGCCTATGGCTTTTGGTTTCTCTATCCAATTAAGCTGAAAACACTGCAGTACTGGGGATGTGTCTGGTCCATTGTGCATGTGTTGAACACATAGAAGAACTTCAGTAGAGTTTCTGGTTCTGATTTGGGAAATTGCTAGAGACAGTGTCCTTTCTGTGTCTGGTTTGTTCTGTGCCGCTCTCCCAGTGCACTGTGCATAGCAGGTTCTCAGTAAATATATTCTGAATGGATAAGTAGTGTAGAAGTCAGGGGAGACCCAGTACTGGCCAGGACATGCCATTAGTTGAATACTGATGTCCTATCCTGATTCAAATGTTACAGTGCTAACTGTGGTGGCTGTTCTTGGTTGTCAACTTGACTACATCTGGAATTAACTAAAACCAGAATGGCTAGGCATACCTGTAAGAGATTGTTTTTCTTAATTAAATCATTTGAAGTGGGAAGACCTACTTCTAATCTGGATTTTTGAGGTAGGAAGATAAACCATTAATCCAGATCTTTTGAGGTGGGAAGATCCATCTTTAATCTGGGCCATACCTCTGCTGGCAGCCTAACTATATAAAGGACATGGAAGAAGGGAGTTTGCTCTCTTTGCCTGCTTGTTCTTACTCTCACTAGCAAGTCTGCTCCTTCATTGGCATTAGAGCCTATTTATTCGGTATTCTGCTGTACTGAAGACCAACAGAGACATCTAGTCTCGTGGACTGAACAACTACTAGATTCTTGGACCTTCCATTCTTGGACTAGCTGGACCACATCCTGTAAGCCATTCTTATAAATCTCCTAGATAGATAGATAGATAGATAGATAGATAGATAGATAGATAGATAGATAGATAGGAAGATTCTTTCTACAAGTTCTGTTCCTCTAGAGAACCCTGGCTAATACACTAACCCTCAAAGTGATGGCATTAGGAGAGAGGACTTTGGGAGCCTAGCAAAGCTATTTTGTTGAGCGCCCTATGAACTGCTGCCTTTTCATAAAGGATGCTACAGAAAGTCCCCTCAGCCCTTCTGCCAGGTGAAGCTGGAGCCAGAAGCCTATCTACAAGGAAGTGGATCTCTCCAAACACTGGGTCCATAGCTGTCTTGTCTGGATTCCTTGCCCCTAGAATGGTGAGAAAATTCTGCTGTTTTAAAGTCACTCAGTCTATTGTTTTGTTACAGAAGTCTAGAGGAACTAAGCCTGGGATCCGCTCAGAGATAACACACTGAGATTCAATATGGTCCAAAGAGAACTTCTGATCATTTCTCAAATTTTATTCCTTGTCCCAGCAAACATTTTCCAACTTCATAAACAGCACCAACATACATCTGCTTGCTCAGACCAGAATCCAGCAATAATATTAGATTTGTCTTTTAGTCTTGTATGTTAGTCAGTCCACTAGCAGGTTAAACAAGCTCTGCTATCAAAGTACATCCAGTCTGTGGTCATCACCTTTACAGCCCCATGTCATGACCTTACAGCTGGACTCCCCCAGCAAACACAAATGGATGCCCTTCCTGTTTCCTCACCACAGTCCTTCTGATGCCACTCCAACACCTTGCAATATGACCTATGACACCTATGCAATAATGAGATCCAATTTTTATTCACGATTTGCAACCCCATGCAGGATCAGCCTGCTCTTCCCTCCAAATTCTCCCCTTGCTTACCTCCTTCCCAAACACATTGCTTTTCGTTCCTAAAATCCCCAAGTTTTCTCTCACTTCAGAATTTCCTATTCCCTTTATATAGAAGGCTTTTCACCGAACGCACTGACTCTTAGCTCAGATACCACTACTTTGGTGAGGCCTTTGCCAAGCCTATCTATGATAGTCAATTTTATGTCCGCTTTGCTAGGCTTCAAGGGCCCTGATATTTTGCTCAGGCTTCAGACCCAAAATGGAATCACACCACTGGCCTCCAGCCCTCTGGCTCTGTGGGACTTCCCGACCTCCTCTGTAATTTCATAAGACTTTCTGTCTCTCCACTCCCATCCCACCCCGACTTCCACCTCTCCTCCTCTCCCTCATTTCCCCTGCACCTTCCCTCTCCGGGAACCCTAGGTAACACTGTATTCCTCCACCTACAACATGAAATATTTCTTTTCTTATTGTTGATGTTGCCCAGCTACTTCCTCTAACTTGAAATAGTCCTGGAAGGACTCCTGGAAGGAAGAGGGAAACTCGCAAGACCTAGTGTCTTAGTCAGTGTTCTATTGCTGTGAAGAGACACCACGCCCACAGCAACTCTTACAAGGGAAAACATTTCATTAGGGCTTGCTTAAAGTATCAGGGGCTTAGTGCATTATCATCGTGTCAGGAAGCATGGCAGCACACAGGCAGACATGATTCTGGAAGAGGAGCCGAGAGTTCCACATCTAGATCCACAGGCGGCAGAAGAATGAGACTCTGGGCTTAGAATGGGCTTTCTGAAACCTCAAAGCCAATCTTCAGTGACACACTTCCTCCAACAAGACCATACCTCTTCATTCTTTCAAATAGTACCACTCCCTAGTAACTGAGTGTTCAAATCTATGAGCTTATGGGGCCATTCCCATTCAAACCACCGCATTCCATTACCTAGCACCATAGGCTTGTAGCCACATCATAATGCTAAATGCATTTAGTACAACCTCAAAAGACTCCATATTCTATCACAGCCTCAGTACTATTTAAAGTTCAAAGTTCAGGCTGGAGAGATGACTCAGCAGTTAAGAACACTGGCTGCTCTTCCAGAGGGCTCAGGTTCAATTCCCAGCACCCACATGGCAGCTCATAACTGTCTGTAATTCTTGTTTTAGGGGATTTGACACCCTCACACAGACATACATGCAAGCAAAATGCCAATGTACATAAATTAAAAATAAATACAACATTTTTTTATTTTATAAAAAGATCAAAGTTTATAAAAGTTTATTTTAAAAAGTTTATAAAAGTTCAAAGTCTCTCCTAAGTTTCAAAGCAATCTCTTAACTGAAACCTCCTATAAAATCAAAATAAAAAAGCAGATCACATACCTTCAACATATAATAGCACAAAATGTGCATTACTATTCTAAAAGGGAACAAAGGGAGCACAGCGAGGAAATGCTGGACCAAAGCAAGACCAAAAACCATCTGGGAAAACCCCAAACTCTGCATCTCCATGTCTGTTGTCAGAGTATTCCAGATCTCCAACTCCTTTCAGCTTTGTTGACTGTAATATACTTCTCTCTTTTGGGCTGGTTCCACACCCTATTAGCAGTTCTCCTTTGCAGATATCTCATGACTCTGGCACCTCCAACATCTTGAGGTCTCCAACAAACTCTAGGGTTCACCTTCAGAGCTTTATGCAATAATCTCTCTAGGCCTCCAAGCAGGGATACCTTTTACATATGCCTGGTTTCAGTAACTCTCCTTAGCTGAGGAATTGGTACCAGGAATGGGGTGTTGCTGTGACAGGTCTGACCATGCTGCTTGTTGGTGGAATGTGGACTTTGAGACTTTGGATTAGGAAAACAGTTAGTTGAATGCTTTAATTGGGGCTTAATGGGCTAGTAAAAGCATGGAAGGCAGCATTGTTGAGAGCAATGTAAATTATGATGCCCTGGCTCAATACATTTCAGAGGAAAAGAAGATGGCCTAGAGGAGAAGTAAGTGGCCTAGAGACCATTCATGTGACATTTTAGGAAAGAATGTGGTGCCTTTGTCTTAAAAATCTGCCTGAAGCTAAATTGAAGAGTTTTGAATTAATGGAGTTAGCAGAGGAGATGTGGAGACAGCCTAGTATTGATCATATTATGTGGTTATTAGTAATCACTCTTACACAGATCTATAATGAAAAACACCAAGTTGGCCAAAGAGAAATATAACACATATGGTTTGTGGAGAAAAGCAGTGCCAGGAAATGTAATGGAGCTAAGTCCGGTTCTCAAGGAGATAAAAAACTTAGAGAAATGCCTGATACTGACTGGAATAATGGGAGTGGCAACCTCAGGGCAAGACCCCACTCCTGGTACCTATTTCTTTTAGTTACTATTCTATTGCTGTGAATAGACACAGAGACAAAGGCAACTATTATAAAAGGAAGCATTTAATTGGGGGCTTGCTTACAGTTTCAGAATTTCAGTTCATTATCATCATGGTGGGGAACATGGTGGCTCACATACTTCTGGAGCAGTAGCTGGGAGCTACATCCTGATCTCAAAGGCCCTGGTGACCAAGCATTCAAATATGTGAGCCTATGAGGACATTCTCATTCAAACCACCACAGTTCTGTATACACACTGTGCCCCTGAGTGCACTGAGGTTGGCCTCACTGTGGACTGGAATGTTATATCAAACCTTGTGAGATTGCCAGTAGTCAAGTGGGCTTGGCATTCAAAAGGGATCATTTTTGTATGGTCCACTGTGTTTATAAGGAAATCAGATTCACTGTGGCAGGTTCATAAAAGACCTTAGGTCTCCCTAAGCAGGACTTCTTCTTAATTCACATTAATTTTTCCCAGTTGCCTCTTGGAGGTCAAACTTATACCTCAGGCCCAAACAGGAAGCCCCGCTCTCTGGTCATCTGGGAAAGACTTAAAGCATCAGAGGGGAGAACTCCTCATCGATATGTGTGTGTGTGTGTGTGTGTGTGTGTGTGTGTGTGTGTGTGTGTGTGTGTCTGAGTTGCAGCATATGCTGGCGTTTCCCCAAATACAGCTGATGGCAGGTGTGGTGTGGGTGGGGCTAAGCTCTCAGGTTTCAGAAACAGGAAGAGGCTTCTTCAACTAGCCCAGGCTCCTCAGCAGACTTGGCTCAGGAATTCAGGACAAGACACACTTAAGCAGAGGTGAAAGCAGAGCTCTGGCTGGGGGTGCACTGGGATTGGGGCAAGAGCCCCATGATGATGTAGCTGAGGAGGCTCCTTTCAGGGCCAAGTCACTTGGATGCTCAGAGTGTGCACACAAGCCTGGGATGGCTCTGTGTTTTCCAGGCCTCAGGTCAACTGGATGTGTCTCGTAGGCACTTGACAAACGTGCACCTCAAAGTGTGACCTGGGGACCAGCAGCATTGGCATCACCAGGTGTTAAAGGTGGAAAATCCTGAGCCTATGACAGACAGGTCAGCTAGAATCTCTATTTCAATGGACATTTCATGGGCATTAAAGTTTGTTACATCAGAAAACGTCCATGTTTGCAAAGCAGGATTTAATTTTACCTCTAAGTAACAAAAAAAAAAAAAAAAATCCTTTATCAGTGTGTTGAGTGAAAATTTAAAACCTGGTAAGAGAAAAAAATAGAAAGACTTTTTCATATCTCTGGGAATTAAACAAATAGGAATCAAACCTGGTAAAGAGAGAGAAGAAAGTTTAAAAGGCTATTTTGGTGTAAAATGAGGTGGCTGGGGAGGGAGCGGCTGCACCGCCCAGCTGATGATCTGGAGGTTTTCATTTGACTGGTGTCTCCCTCCTTGGGACATGGGCAGCTGAGGTGAAGCTCTTGGCTGTCGCTGTCACGCCCCTCTCAGCAGATGACCCCATCCCAGAACCCATGCATGTACTAGGCCAGTAAGCACAGCGGAGAACACCCAACACCAAAACGCTTCAAAGGCCTGGGTGACAAGCTGCACTCAGGTTCCTACCTGCCATCTTGGAAATGCTGCTGTGGGTCACCCCTGGGGACAATGTCACGTGGACACTCGACACAGGCCAGCGAACTCCTGTGCAAACTGCCCGGTGCGCACAGCTTCCGACGAGCAAATGCCAGCAAGTGGGAGGACAGGTCCACAAATTTTGCCAAACCACCGGGGGCTCTGTTTTGTCCTTTAGTACAACATTGTTGATTCTGGAGCCCAGTCCCACAGTGCTACACTGGATAACTCTCCTGTTGGGTATGAAGCTTTCCTGGAATGGTCATCCATTCTGGGTGGGCTTTTCAGTGATTCAGCTGTGACCCTTTACCTATGCTTCTGTAATTCACCTCAATAAACTCACTGGTTTACTAAGTTAGACTTAGATGGGATCATTTATTTGGTCTGTCATTGGTACCCTGTATGGGCTGAATAGAATTAGACATTCATTCCCGTCTATCCAGGAAAAGTCGCTCAACAGTTGGCCTGTTTGTGTTTGTCTCTTCTCAACCACAATGCAATAAGTGCCCAGTTAATTTCCACATCTATAAATCAATGCCAAGTGAATGACGGATACTCAGTGACTTGTAGCTGCCTGACTTTTTTAGTTCACATCAATCATCTTTACCTCCAAGCTGGTCTTCATGGTTACTATAGGGATGACATCTTGTCTACCACCAGACTGCTTAGTACTTCCAGGGATTGTGAGATGTACCTTTACAGGCACAGATTGTTCCTGGACTGGGGGTTAGCCTTGTGCAGATGGGGCCATCTCGCTCACTGTTGTGTCCACTCGCTCTTCCTTTCCTCCCTGCCCTCTACGTCACTGTGCACCAAGGCCACACCTGGGGTGTCTACTCCACCGATGAGATAAATCTGACTGTGTATTTTCACTCCATTTCTTCAGTTTGGGAAACATAGACTCTGCTCGTTGTTGGTTATCTTAATACTTAGAAATAATGTTAGAAAGAAGTGAATGGCATCATGGGAGGAAGGGCAGTGAGAAACGGATTCTGTCTGGTCTTCCAAGACTAACGAGAACTGTAAACAAGCTTCCCAGTGTGTGCTAAAAACACACACCTCCCATACTCACAGGTAGGCATGAAAATGGGTACACCTGCTTTGGAGAACAATTTTATAGAGTATATCTAGAGATGTCAAAATGTTGGTAGCATTTCAATTGGCACTTCTTTTCTAGAAAACAGTCATAGGTGTTTCCATGGACAGGAACGCTGAGATCTAAATGTAACAACCCAAACTGCAAAACTTTTAGAAGAAAACACAGGTGTGGACTTAGTGACCTACGTATAAGCACTTGGTTTTCAGATACAATGCCAGAAGCACCCACAATGAGATAAGTTGGACTTGATGAAAATTTAAAGCTTTTGTGTGGGAAGGAATGCTATGAAGACAACAAGGGCTAGGAATGTAGAGCAGATAGCAGCGTGCTTGAACCAGGATTCATGAAGCCGAGTTTGCTCCTCAGTGCATATTAGGTAGGCAGGATGGCACACGCCTGATATCTCAGGACTCAGAAGGTGGAAGCAGGAAAATCAGAAATGAAAAGTCATCCTCAGCTACATAGCAAGTTCAAGGCCAACCTGGGATATATGAGATCTGGATGAAAGGAAGGAAGAAAGGAAGGAAGAAAGGAAGGAAGGAAGGAAGGGAGGGAGGGAGGGAGGGAGGGAGGGAGGAAGGAAGGAAGGAAGGAGGGAGGGAAGGAGGGAGGGAGAGACTCAGAAGCCATCTGCAGTGCAGTTGGCAGAGGTGAGTAGGGAATCAAGGCAGGGGTCCATAATGCTCTGTCAAGGGGAGGTGGAACCAGGTAATGGAGTCGGCATCATGGTGGAGTACTCTGTAGCTCTGAGGTGACCTCCTGGAGCTGTCAAATGCTGTGAAGGAGTAACTGGGACTAGAGATTGAGTCCATGGGGGGGAACAGGGTCCTTTAAGACTGAAGTCAATGGATAGCTGTTGTTCTCCAAGCTGGAGAATGAGGGCTTTCCTTACGAGAAAGATTTCATCAGGGCCAATCAAGGAGTCAGCAATGGAGAACCACTAGAAAAGGTCACCAACAGCTGGCCTCCCTATGACATCCTGTGGATACAGGTGATTCCTGGCTGCTTGGTTATGGAGTTCAAACCTTTGTTTCCTCATGGTTCCACTAGAAACTCCCTCTGCCTAAGTGAGGGCATTTAGGATGATGAGGAGGAGGAGAAGATGAAGAGGAGGAGGAGGACAGGAGGAGGAGGAGGAGGAAGACAGGAGGAAGAGGAGGAAGAGGAGGAGGAGGAAGAGGAGGAGGAGGAAGAGGAGGAGAAGTACCAAATATGGGAGTAAAAAAGATATGCCCTTGAAATATCTGTACATGACTGTTCTCATCGGCATTATTTATAGCAGCCAAAAGGTGTCTACAAAGTGATAAGTGGATTTAAGAGGTGAGATGGTCAATTGTTCTGTCTCAAGTTCTTGTCTTGCCCTCCCTTCAGGAAGGGAGTAGGCAAATGGTAAAGGGGAAACAAGGGGAACTTATTTGCTCTAGAGCAATGATTTAAATAGAAAAGTAAAGCCTCCAATAGGAAAGCAGAAACTCTGAGCCCTGGGTGGCATCAGGACGCCAGTGTTACCGCAACACTCAATACGCTCTGTGCAGGCTTTGGGGTGCCAGCCGAGAGACTGTTGCCAAGTGTCATAGCTCAAAACTTCTTGGAGTGCCAACTTAGAGCAGTTCCTTGCAGAGTAGGTCTTCAGGAAGCGGGTCACTGGTGTGGATAGCAGAAGTGACAGGTCTGTCTCTGGTTAGAGACAGGAGCCTTTGAAACTGAGATCAGTGCACAGCTGGTGTTCTCCAAGCTTCAGAAACCAAGTCCCATCTGCAGCCCAAGTGTCAAGTCTTGGGCCAGAGGTGGAAGAACCCTCAGCCTGCAGCTGCACTCCCGGAAGCCGGAACAGTGGGAGCCTGAGCCAGTCCCTTGCCTGAGGCCAAATGCTTGGCCTCTAGTTAGTCTGGGAGCTGGAGTCTGGATAGGAACTGGGTTGTGAAGCTCCTCTCCTCTTCTTCCTCCAAAGAACCTCCCAGTCTGTATCCATGCTCAGTCAGTTACATAGAGCCAGGTGGGCTCTGATTGGCTGGATGTGTGTGTATGCTAATAAGATATAAAATGGGACTAATTAGGGACCAGGGAAGAGCTGTCAAATAGAGAGAGGAGGGAGAAGAATTCTGGGATGGCCAGAAGTTCCTCATCAGCTCCCACATTGCCACTGTGGTGGCAGTGACGCTGGTACCCCGCTCTCAGACTTGCCATCCAGTTCTTGTTGGCTCCAATAAACATCTTTGTTATGAGTGCCAGCCTATTTCCCACCCCCATTATTCATGGGGCCTTTCCCTTACACTTTTGTTGACTGGAATAGTTTTGCTTGGTTCCAGCTGCAGCTTCACCTATAGCTTGGATCTAGAAGGCAGATTGTCAATCAGACTCCTTGCTCTTGAGGCTTGAGTGACTGGCTATCTGATCTCCCCCTCTCAGGGCCCCTCCTATCACCGCGTAGGGAAGGTCCTGTATATGATGAAACACTATTCATCCATAAAAAAGAACCCAGTTTAGTTGGCCCTCCATAGTCAGAATTTCCTCATCTGAGATTCAATCAGTTATGGACTAAAACAAAACAAAACAAACAAATAAAAAACACCTCTTGTGTTTTTTAGACAGGCTTTTTCTTTGCCATTACTTCCTAAACAATGCAGTATGACAACTATTTACCTTACGTTTATCTTGTATATGTATTACAAGGAATCTAGAGGGGATTCCTTTGCAGGGTGATAAAGATGTTCTAGAACTAGCTAGTGCTGACGGTTGTCCTACTACTATGCTAAAAGCTTTTCCTTGTATACGTGTGTGGGGGCACCCGCATGTACAAGGGATGTGCATGTATTTGCACAAACTGAGATGCCACTCCTTGGGAGTCATTCACCTTGTTTTTTGAGACAGGATCTCTCACTGCCCTGGAGCTTTCCAAGTAGTCCAGGCTGGCTAGTAAATGAGCTCCAGGGATTAGCCTGTCTCCACCTTCCCAGAGCTGAGATTACAAGCATTCTACCACAACTTTTTTATATCAGTTTATATCAGTTATATATATCAGTAATTAAACTCAAGTATTCATGCTTGGAAGGCTAGCACTTTACCACCAGAACTGTCTTCCAGCCCCATACTATACATTTTTAATGAGTGAATTTTATATGTGAGTTATAGCCCAGTAAGTCACTTAAGAAACATTTGTTGTGATATTATTTATATTAGTAAAGAATAAAATATTAAAAATATCTTTATGAAAAATAATAATTCACCAATAATAAATCTATTTGATATAATATACATAATATATTATCTATATATTTAATCTATATATATATTGATATAATATATAGGGATTCAATCATATCTACAAAATGCTATTATACTACCTAGAATAAATATGAAATAATATTAAGAAATATCTAGTTATGTAGTTACAATATGTAGTTACAACTACATAAATTTTTCAAATTATATTCATCTTAGTTAGGTTTCTATTACTGTGATAAAACACCATGACCAAAAGCAGCTCCGGGAGGAAAGGGCTTATTTCATTTATACTTCCACATCACAGTCCATCCTTCAAAGTGCAGCAGGAACTGAAGCAGAGGCTATGGAGGAACCCTGCTTATTGGCTTGTTCCTTGTGGTTTGCTTGGCCTGCTTTCTTATACCACTCAGGACCACCGGCCCAGCAGTGTCATCATCCACTGTGGGATGGTCCCACCATGTTAATCATTAATCAAGAAAACGCCTCACAGTCTTGCCTACAGGCCAATCTGGTAGGAGCATTTTTCAATCAAGGCTCCCTCTTCTCAAATGACTCTAGTACAGGGTTCTCAACCTTCCTAATGCAGTTCCTCACGTTGTGGTGAACCTCACCATAAAATTATTTTCTACTTCATATACAGTACTTCATATGAAGTTGCTACTTCATAACTAATTTTGCTACTGTTATGAATAGCAATGTAAATATCTGATAAGCAGATCGTCTTAGGCGACCCCTATGAAAGGCTGTTCAACCCCCAAAGGGGTCTCAACCCACAGGTTGAGAACCACTGCTCTAGTTTGTGTCAAGCTGACAAAAAGCCAACCAAGACAATATCACTCTAGTTTTTTTCTAAATCCTAAAGAAAGCATGTCAAACTTTTCACATTTGTCATTTACAGATACTGACAGTAGGTAGTCTATAAGTTTTATTCAAATAATATTCATCATTTTAGTTTTTATTATTCATTTACCCTTTTTTTTTTTTTGAGGTAGGGTTTCATGTATCCCACACTGCCCGCAAATTCAGAATGTAGCTGAGGATGAGCCTGAGGTCCTGATCTTCCGGCCTCACCTGCTGAGTGCTGGGGTTATAATAAGCACGCAGCACCATGCCTGGTTTGTGCGACGATGGGCATTGAACTCGGAGCTTCCTGCATTCTAGGCAAGTACTCTACCAACTATGCTACCTCCAAAACTCTAAATCTGTGTTATTTTTGCTTTTAGTTTTATGAAGATTATGTCACACTTCCCTTGGTATGGGACCTAATGCTGTGTCCTTGGGGACCCAGTGTCCCAAAGTAGAACAGAACAGAGGTCAAGGTGGGTCTCGCTCAGCTCCTCAGATGAGTCTCCAAACCTTCCCAGCCCCTGCTGGAGAACTGCCTTTAGAAGCAGAGAGCCTCTTTCCTGTTTTCAATGTGGTAGATGTTGGAAAACTGGAGGAAGCGACTCTGCCCCCAGTTCTGTGATTCTTCTTTGTCTGCTTTCCCTAACACCTCCCAGTGGCTGTCCTTCAGTAACACCAGCCATGCTGTTATAGCTGAGGCTCACCCTGCTCTCCTTTGCTCTGGAGAGAATCCTGCTTGGATAAAAATTCCCTGTGGAAAATCCCCCAACTGAATTGTCTTCATTTTCTATCATTTTATTTTAACATCTCAGAGGCCCCAGCCTGTCAGATTCCCTGCCAACAGTTCATTCAGCACCATTCCAAGTGTGGCTCTGAAGTTCTACAGTGTCCAATGCCACGTGTGAGATCGGCCATCCCCCTCACTTTTCTTTGGCGGCAGGAATAGTCATCTGGAGATAAGGTACATCAAAGTGTGTGTGTCGGCCAGGAGTTGCTTTCAGATGCTCTGCACATCGGCCATGGACCAGAACATAGACATCCACAAGGCATAGGTGCTACCAAGAAACCAGCCAGCCTTGTTGGCTTTCTCGCTTAATGGTTGTCTATGTGTATTTAATTAACCATGGTTCTCATTTAATAATAGTGATAACACATTACAGACCAGAGACACTTTTCTCTGATGAGGTCACATAATTCTCTCAACCCATAGTATTATGGCCCCTTTTACAGATGAGCAAGCTGAGGCACCAGGAGATCAAGTGTCCTTTGAAGTTCACACAGGTAGTGTTGGCAGAGGCAGGGCCACAGTGATCCCCTTTCATTTGCAATCCTAGAGAGTTAGCACACAATGCCACAGAAAAGACTGTCCAGGATGAAGGGTGAGGGAGCCTTAGAACCATGTTTGTAACTTCTCAGAGAACCGAGTTTGCTCTCTGGAGTCATCTAACGTTGCACCAGGCTGGTTTCCTCCGCTGACAGTCTTACTGGGAGGAATGTCGTATTTGTAGTATTGCCCATCATCGCCTTCAACATCGTCATGGCAGAGAAGAAAGGTCATGGCGCACGGAGGACCCTTATCTTGTCAGAGGTCCCATATTACCTACCAGTGGGGAAGACACCACTTTGTAGAAGCCTTAGCAGCCTGCGAGAGGAGAATGTGGCACCTCAGTGAACTGCTGTATGTAAGGGGTGCCTTAGAGCACAGCTCCTGTGCAGGCTGGAATGTGACTGCTTTCTTTGGTTCTGTAATCCTCAAAACGATGCTCTCTCACTGTGCTGTGTCTTCCTTTGACTAGACTAAGGTCATATCAAGGGGCTTCATCTTCCATGGTTTGTCCCACTCAGTGAGTGTACTTGCTACTCTTTCCCCACACTGCCCTGGGTGATAGACACCATAAAGCTGAAGTCACTGTGCTAGCTGTGCTGGTCCAGCTAACCACGGTACTGCTATGGTGTGGCAGGTCATACAAAGCTCCAACAGCCCTGCACCTCTCCTTCAGATGCTGGACATTTGTCTAGTTGTCCTCAACCTTCCTAGTGCTATGAGCCTTTAACGCAGTTCCTCATGTTGTAGTGACCCCCAACCATAAAATTGTTTTTGTGCTACTTCATAACTAATTTTGTTACTGATACGAATTACAATGTAAATATCTAATATGCAGATGGTCTTAGGTGACCCTCGTGAAAGGGTCATTCAACCCCCAAAGGGGTTGAGACCCACAGGTTGAAAGCTGCTTGCTGGTCCAGAGTATTTCACAGTTCAGTTAGTTGAGCTACAGTTAAAAATGACATCAAAGGGGTTGGAGAGATGGCTCAGTGGTTGCAGGCATTGGCTGTTCTTCCAGAGGTCCTAGGTTCAATTCCCAGCACCCACACAGTGGCTCACAACTGTCTGTAATTCTGGTTCCAGGGGATCTGATAACCTCACATAGACATGCACACAGGCAGAACACCAATGCACATAAAATACAAATAGATAAATTATTTTTTTACAAAATGACAACAAAAACACCCCAGCCTAGCTGGGTCTCATTTTTAACACCATAACTGTAATAAAAGTGTTTCTGAAGGGACTCAAAACTAGCGAGGCTTCTCAACAACCGAGACTTCTACCGCCACTCTCCAGTCCCGTCCTGACACTCCTCCTGTCCCACGCTTCTGGGAGCAGAGAGGTCTGACTTCCAACAGAACGCGGAGAGTTAGTTCTTAAAGCATATCAGTCATTCTCTTTATGTGGTGAGGAACTGTAGACAGGTGGCACCCTTGGGAGGCGTCAAGGTCATTATCTCATTCTGCAGATGTGGGGCTTTGGGTCCAGCTCTACGTCTAATCATGCAGGACCCAAGGGAGGGCGCTGCTTGTTCATTTTGTTTTGAGGTAGGAGTAGGTGGTGGGAAAGACCCATCATTTGGTGAAGAGGACAAACTGAGTAGGATTTCCCACAATGCTTTTAGGAGGAAAGCAACACTGTGTGTTTCCTAACATCAGAGGAAAACGGAGTAGCCGTCACCTTGCACGAGGGGCTCTTCCCCCGATCTGTCTCGGGAAGCTTGCCTGGCGAGAACACGTAATTCTTAGTCTGTGAGGCGATGGTGAGATGAGGGCTGCGTATGAACAGTGCTGAGGCAGGCAAGCTGACACCCCACCCCCGCCCCTACCCCACCCCCCCCACCCCACGACCCCACCCCCCCACCCCGACCCCGAAAGATAAGAGAGGAATTCTTAGATTATGCTCTGTGCTGAGATGCGGGAGGCTGGAGGAGTGAGAAAGCATTTCAAAGTGTTGATTCAACAAACCTGGGGAGTCAAGGACGCCCCAAGATAAGACTGCTCTCTCTGGAAAGCATAGGGGTGACACTATGAGCAGTGACGTCGTCTCCTCGGCCTGGTTCCTCATTTCTAAACCGCAACTGTAACGCGGGCTTGCTGATAATAATTAGATCTTATACTGAACTCAAATTCAGAGCAGAATCTGCAATATTACATGTTCTCTAGAAGTAATTGTTTTGTGGTTTGTTTGTTTGTTTCATGTCGCCCAAGCTGGTCTTGAACTCACTGTGTAACCAAAGACTGTTGTGAAGTTTATTTTTAGTTGTATTTAAAATAATTGCTTTTGTGCACGGCTGGAAAAGAGAGGCATCGGCCTTGCGTTCTATATTGTCTGCAGGTATTGGATTTCTGCTGGGGATGTTTGATTGCTTACGATCTGCACCTGAGGAGTTCTGGATGAATAAAAACACCTTTACTCAGAGGCTCAGGGTTCCGCTGTCCAGGCTGGCATTGGCCATGACGGTGGTTCCCTCTGCTGAGGTCTGGCAGGGCTTCCACCTATGAAAGTGTCTCTCTTGCTGAGCCCACACAGTGCCTAACTACTACAAAAGGCAACTTTGAACTTCTGATCCTCCTGCCTCTACCTCCTCAAATACTAGGAGTAAAGGTATGTACAACCATACCTGGCAGAAGTGGTGTGTATGTGTGTGTGTGTGGTATCAGAAGTCACACAGGCGTGCCAGGAAAGAGTGAAAAGTATAATGTGTTGAGGAAAAAATAAAGAGGCAAAACAAAACACAGCCTAGCTGTCTGTACTCTGAAAAATTATTCTTCAACAGTGAGGGAGAAATTAAAAACTTTTACAGATAAATCTAAAATTAAGGACATTTTTTACCAATAGGCCACTTTTAAAAACTCCTCAGAGGCTGGGCATGGCGGCTTATATCTTTAGTCCCAGTATTTGGGAGGCAGAGATAGGCAGAGCTCTGTGATTCTGAGAGTTCCAGGCCAGCCAGGGCTAAGGGAAGGAGGGAGGGAGAGGGAGGGAGAGAAAGAGAGAGAAAGGGAAGAAGGAAGGAAAAGGAAAAGAGGAAACTCTTCGTAGAGAAGGAAAATGATATAGATGAGAAACTTAGATCTGCAAAAGCAAAAGCACTAGAGAAGGAACAAGTGATGGTACAAATGAAAACCTTTATTCTTCCTGTACTTAAGTGAGGTGACAGGATAAAGAAGCAACTGTTCAACTGCGCCTTAATAAAATGAGGGACAGCAGTGACTCAGGCTGAATGAGGGAGCCACTCACTTAGTTATTTTAGGTCCCTGCAGAGCAGAGAGCACAGAGCAGCTCCTTCCCAAGTGAAATGGGTGGGCTGTGATGTGTAACGCTAAGTCCAGGATGGCGTGGATGACTAAAAGTTCAAGAGGGTGTAAACCTGCACAGCTAGAAAAAAGAAAAAAAGGTAGATCCAGTGAGGTGGCTCAGTGGGCAAAGGTTCTTGCCACTGCCTATGCAAGTCAGATGACCTGAGTTTGATCCCAGAACCCAGGTGAATACGAAAGAAATGATTCCACAGAGCTGTCTCCTGACTTCCACATGTATACTATGGCATGCACCCTCAGCTCTCTTGCCCTCCCCTCTCTCTCTCACACCCCCCCTCTCTCTCTCACACACACACACACACACACACACACACACACACACACTAAACAAAATTAAATTTTAAAAAGTAAATAAAATTACATAAAAGTTTCAGTTAAAACCACAAAGACTTAAACAACAGGAAGAAAAAATTGTCACAAAGAACATGAGCAACTAATAAGATACCACAACTGTGGTAGGTACTAAGCCAGCTATATGAATAATCATTCTAAAACTAATGCTCTGAATGTGACCATTCAAAGGCAGTGATTACCAATCGTGGTGGGACACACTGACGATCCCAGAACTTGACCGGCTGAGGCACAGCATCCTGGGGGCTGAGAGACGGCTAAAAGGGTAAAGCGCTAGCCACAAAGCATAAGGACTTGATTCAGATCCCCAGCACCCATTTATAGCATTTAGTACACATTAGAAGATCTAAAATCAGGCACAGTAGTACACATCTGGAACCCCAGATGATGACAGTTAGATGAGGCCCAGATTTAGTGAGAGACCTATCTTAAACAGCAAGGTATAGAGTAATTGAGGAAGACACCCAATATGGCCACAACAGAATCTAACTAGAATCGGTAACAAACTGATCTGGAAATGTCCAGCTACTTGGAGGTTAAAAACTATACATCTGAAGGACACATGAGTCAAAGAAGATGTCTAAAAAATCTTTTTAAATATTTTAAACTAAATTAAAATGAAAATACAAGTTATCAAAACCCCCGGGGGATGCACTTAAAACAGTGCTCAGTGGGGAGATTTATAACCTTTGATGCACATTAGAAAAATCTAAACTCAGACATCTAAATTAAACTGCCACCTGGAATGATATAACCAATTACGTCGACAGGTGAAGGAAGAAAATCACATTATCATACCAATAGATACAGAAAAATTGGGAGCCTGTGATGGCACAGTGGGTAAAGGCACTGACCACCTAGTGTAACAATCTGACTTTAGCCCCTAAAGCCCACATGGTGGAGAGAAAGAATTGATTCACAGTTGTCCTCTGACCTCCACACAGATGCTGGTATAAAGGCATGTGCAAGATAGATAGATAGATAGATGATAGATAGATGATAGATAGATAGATGATAGATAGATAGATAGATGATAGATAGATGATAGATAGATGATAGATAGATAGATGATAGGTAGATAGATAGATGATAGATAGATGATAGATAGATAGATAGATAGATGATAGATGATTGATAGATAGATAGATAGATAGATAGATAGATAGATAGATAGATAGATGATAGATAGATGATAGATAGATAGATAGATGATAGATAGATAGATAGATGATAGATAGATAGATAATGTTTTTAAAAATTGACAAAATATAGCCACTCATGATAAGGAAAACCCTCAAAGAACTAGGAATGGAGAGGAACATCCTTCACTTGATAAAAAACATCCACAGAAACCTACAGCTTACACACAGCTTAGTGGTGAAAAACTGAAGACTATCCCGTTCATGTCTGGAACAAGACAAGGACATCCCCTTCATCACCCTTTTTAACATCTACCTGAAAATCTTAGGTGATATAATAAGAAAGAAAAGGAAATAAAAGATAGAGGGGAAGAAAGTCAATAAAATCATCTTTGTTTACCGGTAACATAATTGTTTACTGGTAACATATGGAAAAATCCAAAAGAATTGCTTTTAAAAAAAGATATTAAAAGAACCCTCATGGAACCAATAAACGTTTATAGCAGGTTTGTGAGATACAAATTTGTGTGTGTATATATATATATATAATTCAGTGGGTTCCTGCTCATCTGCAGTGAACACGAGCCTTGTGTGGGTAGAAGCCATATGTTTGCTATTATTGGAGTATGGTAGTGTACTAAATACTTTGAGTTATTCACTTCATCAGTCAAAACAAATTCTCTACAGATCTGCGTAGATCTTAAGGAACCTCCCCAGGCATTTCCCCATTACGTCTTCACAGTATGCCCTAATGATAGACAGCATTCTTATAGTCATTGGGCAGATGGTGAAAACAGGCACAGCCCACAGAGATACACTTGGTGAATATGTTCACTAGGTTGGGTCATCTCACCTCTGCCCTAAGTCCTCTCCCGTATGCCCAGCTGACCACTCGTGAATGAACCAGAGGCTGAAATTGACCTTTAGTTTTGAATGATTAAAAATTGGGCGCCTCTTTGCCTTTGTGCCTCACACCTCCACCATGGCTGGGATGCTAACAAGACTCTCCAAGTTAGCGGGTCCTCATAGCCCCAGTCTGGGCAGGGGGATAGATTTAGGACTGGGCAGCCCAGCTGTCTAGAAATTTGGCCCCCACTAGTTGAGATGTTTGTATCAGCTCAACACTGGCCTGGCCTGAGTGCTGAGCTGCTCCTAGTGGAGGGAACAGAACCACCCAGTCCTTCACTCGGGAAGAAACCAAATGAGCTTCTCACAGAGAGAACGGCCCTGGGCTCCAATGCGATATTGGTGGCAGTTTTCTTCCTAAGACCAGGCCTGCGGGAGTCTAGGCTCTTTGATTGTAAGTGAATAATCCTAATGAATGCTACACGTGTTGCTGAACACGATGGACATTTTCCACATGGAACCATTCCTCATCTCAACACACCGTAAGGCGTGTTTTTATTTAAACAACTCCAAAGTTTAGAAAATAAGTCATGAAAGGCTCCCTCCGCCAGCACCAGCGCTAATCTTGCCCTCTAGAGGTAATCATTGTTCAGTCTTTGTGTATTCCTTCTGACATTTGTCTATATTTAATCAACGTCATATATGCATACCCACTCGTGTGTGCGTATTTATACAAACACAGCTTGTTTGTCTTCATGAAAATAGGATCATACCTTAGGAAGTGACTTGCTTTTCTGGTGTGTCCATCCATCTTTTTCCAACTCCACACGCAGAAACCTGGGAGCAACTCTAAGGAAATCTGGACGAAGCAACAGGATTACTGAATGTCTGCAAGAAAAACGCTGTGCTATCCGGAGTCTATCCTTCCTGGTTACGTGATGCGAGCCTTTGAGTTAATTTTACACAGGATTTGAGGAACAGAAGACCACACAGAGACTCTTGGCTATGGACCTGCAAATGAGTTCCATCAACCCCCTTACCCTGAGCAAAAGTGTGTTGTGGCCCCTGTGAAATCAGACAAGATAGGGCACATTCAAGCTGGCCATTGACTCCGTCTGAAAATCGGTATTCTTGACCTAGACACGTATCTGTTCCTCAGAGTCTCCTTTGAACTAGATACAACACATCCCCAGTTCAATCATTATAATGACACATGTTCATTTTATCTTTTTTTTTGGAGTCATAATTTTACTTAAAATTATGTGTGGTGGTAGAGGCAGGAAGAGTGAGAGTTCAAAGCCATCCTAAACTATATGAGACCCTGTCTAAAAAAAAAAAAAAAAAAAAAAGGAAGGAAGAAAGAAAGGAAGGAAGGAAGGAAGGGAGGAAGGAAGCTTGGTAAGACAGTGATAGAGCACTCGTCTGACATGTGTAAGTCCTGGCTTTGATCCCTTGCACGGAGGTGGTGACTACCTGTAACACAGCAGTGGTGAACAGCAGCCTTTCAAATTTAATGAAGGTATATCTACCTCTGAAGTCCCCACCCAGTGACACCTGGGTCATGTCAAATCAACAGGCACTAGCTACCTGTGAGCTACTAGCCTAGGCATTTTAAATACATTAATTCATTTAACCCTCCCACCCATTCTAGGAAGTGTTAGCACTCCCCCTTATAGAAAAGAAATCCTTTTGGAGAGATGAAGTAATGGGCCCAGGACACAGGAAGTAGGGGGCAGAGTTCAGATAGTGGTAGGGGACTTGGGTTGGTGGTCTCCATACTGTTCTGTGGAGCTGTTGTTGATTTGCAGGTAAGCAGCTAGCGGGAGGGGAAGACCACACCCAGAGCATGGGAATAGGGGACGCTGGTCCTGTACTTGCTATTTACTGAGCTCTGGTAATTGCTTTTCCTCATTTGTTAAAAGGAAGTGAAAATTCCTAATTAATCACTTAGGGGTTAGTTCAACACAAACACCAACAGTGCGTGATTTGAACACAGGAGAGTGCTTCATTTGTAGCTCATAACTAGGTAAAGGACCTGCAGCTGTCTGCCACTCTCTACAGGGGACTCAGAAAGCCAGAGTGCCAGAGACAGCTGCTTTACTATTCTCATCTGTGTCTCCCAAGGTCAGATTGCCCTTGTCCCATCTGGGCAGAAGGGGACAAAGCTTGGAGAACACTTCCTGGGCAATTTCTAGGGGCCGTGGCCCTCGCCTCTGCTCAAAGACATGAGTCAGAACTTAGTCCCAGGAGCTACTGTACAGGTTGGGAACTGTGCAGGAACAGCTAATTCTACGGGGGTGGGAGGAGGGGGCCAGTCTCAGCCAGCTAGTCCTCTCTGCCGATAGAACCTCCGGATGTGCTCTTGGCGCTAAACACCACTTTGGACGTCTGCAGAGCCCTTAGCGTTGCACACATAACTAAATAAGTGACAACGGTTTAAAAATGGGAAGACGGGAGGGGGAAGTGTCTGGTGGATGAAATAGGAGACAGGTCCTGGGCACACAGAAGAGCGGCCACATCCGCCCCTTTCTTCCCAAGGCTTCCTGGTGGCCTTGTCTGCCTTGCGGTGGGGAAAGGAGAGCAGAGTCCTCAGGGTGTCATTGAGCTCAGCTCAGCTTCTTCCCTGCTTCCTTGGCAGCCAGATGGAGAAGCGTGTGGCTCTGGGTCTTGACAGCCTCACAGCTTCCCTGGTGGCCTCAACCCCACCTTCCCACAACTGCCAAGCCAGCTGAGGGACAGGCAACACGCCAGGCCCGGCAGCTCCCCCCAACCCCAGCACGCACCAGCTGCAGATGCTCAAGGCTGGGGGGAGGGGAGCACATGGTGCTCATTCACAGAGTCCTACAAAAGCCAGGCACATATGACTTGGTCCTCCTCTAGGCTTCCTCAGCTACCTGGCACAAAGCACAGGTGACTTAAGTTCTCACTGGCTTCGTCCCAGCTAACTGGTCTACCAGGTACCAAAAGCAGGTCAGAAGGGCAAGTCCCCTGGCCTTACAGAATACACGCATTCTCTCCACGTGCACACTAGTCCTCAAGACAGAGATACCTCCGATGGCTTGCCAGTCCCCAACACGAACCAGTTCCGATCAGTGTCGCTGGCACCCACTCCTACGCTACTAAGATGAGCTTTCCTAAGCGGCTGTCAGTGTGTGCAGTGTGCGTGCGTGTGTGTGTGTGTGTGTGTGTGTGTGTGTGTGTGTGTGCGTGCACTCGCGTGCGTAATCACTCCACTCCCCTTCTCCTCCTTCAGCTTTGTATATACTTTCCCATGAGCTAGGGCTTTCCCTCAGCCTGTCACAGGACTGCAAAATATATGGAAGACATTACTTTGTTTTAGAACTGGAGATCCTCGCTGACGATACACATCTCCTTTGAAAGAAAGTCCCTTGTTGTGCATCTGTACATATGCACACGGGCTTTCTTCAGCACAGAGAACAGTGGGATATATCGGTTACTGATGTCTTCCCTGAAATGGCACGATCTGCAGCGTTAGCCCAAATTATTTACTACTTTTGATTTCTGAGCGACTGTAGAGGCGAGGAGAATGCTAAGGGCCGACCATGGATTGTTGGAGGGTGTAATAATGTCACATTTTAATTTATACCCTCCATCAGTCCACAGTCGGCCTTTAGTCTTCTCCTCCCCTCTACAGTCGTTATTCAGCGTAATTTGACTGGTTGGGGCAAGTTGGGAGAGCGGGAAGGGACGGCGAGGGTGGGAAGGAGGCAGAGTCCAAATTAGAAACAGATTTAAGGCACATTTGCAGGGAATTAGGCGGAGGGCCAGGCGAGCTCGCTGGCAGCATGTGGAACCCCTCTTTAGGGACTGTCAGCCTCTAGGTTTCCACAGCGGATGTTTCCCCAGCCAGAGCGCAGCTGGGTTTCAGTTGTCAAAGCCACAGCCAAGACATCTGAGAAGGGGGTGGAGTGCCCTGTGCACGAGTGCACATACACACAGCCACATGTGACACGCTTGGCCTCAGGACACTCCCAGCACAGTTTTGCATGTATACACTTGCTGCTTATGACCCCAACAGACAGGGTATAGATGACACAGGTGCACACGCAAAGAACCTGGCACAGACTTGGACTGCCCAACAACTTTCTAGGAGAATCTAGAGACTATCCCCCCTCATCTCTCTCGTGTTTGTGTGTGTGTGTGTGTATGTGTGTGTGTGTGTGTGTGTGTGTGTACACGCCTCTGCGTGGATTTGGAGGCCAGAGAACACCGAGTGTTCCGCTCAGTCATCTGCTTATTCTCTTGAAATAGGGTCTCTTACTGAGTCTGGAGCTAGGCTGGCAGCCGTTAGGCCCCAGCAAACCCCTCCCCCACGCCCAGCTCTGGGGTCACAGGCACATGCTGGGCTTTCTCCATGGGTGCTGGGATCTGAACTCAGGCATACATGCTTGCACAGCAAATGCTCTTCCTTTCTCCAACCTCCAGAGCGCATTTTAGTCCTACCCCAGAAGGAGACTAGATGAGATTGTATGACCTTGAGTTAGCCTTCTGACCTCCCTGAACCTGTGCTCCTAAAGATAAAGCATAAACCATAGCAGCTGTGACAACCAAAATGAGAAACAAAGGAATCGGGAAACTTTGTGGTCTTTGATGTGAGAGGTGAAGAACTGTGAGATGTGGCCGTGGCGGTCACACCCTTTCTGGAGGGGCTAGACAGCACTCCACTGGCTTGACTTTCGTCTTGATAAAAAGAATGGAAGGCACACACAGGGATACGTGGAGTGGAGAAGTAAGGTGCCCTTTACAATCAGCCTGCCCTTGCGGCCAGGAGGAACCCGTGTGTAGTTAGGCTGTTGTGTGGCTCATCATGGAAGACTAGGAGGCATATTCATAGGTGAATACCCTGCTGGACCTCAGCCGAGGGAACCACATGGCAAGCGCCATACAGGACAGTGGAACCCTCAGAGTCTCACCTCAAGGTTTTTATTGATACCTAAGCTCCTCAGGTGTTCTATTGATAGCACATGCAGATTATGAGCAATTGAACATCTTTTACATAGAGCCAACACCTGTATATAAAACAAAATGCCAAGGCCTAGGCAGCCCTTCACCCAACAGTGCACAAAACAACCATTTTAAGCATAAGTAAAAATAAACTTCAAGGCATCTCCTGAGCCTTGAAGAGCCCTGGGCTCTTTGCTACCTGGAAGGCCTTACCTTGCCCAACAAGGCAGTGTGGCTCAGGCTCTGCCCCCGTGGTATTTCTCCCCATGGCTCTGTGCTAGCTATTCCTGCACAGTCCTCAATATGTTATCCTTCTTCACCCCACTTCTGGTGGAGGATATGTCCTTCTCCCCCTCCCTCCCTCAAATTCAGGGTTTCCCTCCAGCTGGCCTAATTCCCAGAGTCCTTTCCCTCTGTCCCTCCCTTCAGCCTTCAAATCCACTCAACAGAACCAGCTGCCCTTTCCCAGGAATCTATTTGGCACACAGGAGCTCTTGTTCTGGGTGTTCTTGGGATGGGGATGGGGAGGGGCGAATTGATGTCACCCCTGGCCTAGGGGAGTTCACAAGTCAGTGAACCTTTCCAAACACAGAGCCCCATGAGAAACAGTGAGGACACAGTAGAGAAGTACGAACACTGCACACACCCTAGGAGGTCAAAGGGTAGTGAGGCATATCTGACTACCCAGGTCAGGGCACTCTGCCCGAAGTGGCCTGGTGTGGCAAAGAACTGGACAGGCAATTCCAGTACCCAGAGTCAGCCAGCCATGTGGAGCTGGCCCTGAGACCATGGGCAGCAGGACATCTCTGAGTGACCGGTGCCAAAATCGAGATGGACTGGAGTGGGGAGTGACACATGAGAGTAAGAGGATTTAGACACAGAACCAGAGCCTTCTGCATCTTCATTAGACAGCTGAGACTCAAGAAGCTCATTGCTGGAATTCAGTGAATGACAAAGCCAGATCCTGTTTCCTGGTACATTGCCCAGCAAGAGCAATCTAAAAAACTATAAACAACAACAACCAAACAATCAATATGAGAAGAGCCAAGACCAACGACATGGGATATGGGCTCTTTAAGAATGGTCCCTATAGGCCGGGCGGTGTTAGCACACACCTTTAATCCCAGCACTCAGCAGGCAGAGACAGGTGGATCTCTGTGAGTTCAAGGCCAGCCTGGTCTACAGAGTGAGTTCCAGGTCAGCCAGAGTTATAACAGAGAAACCCTGTCTTGAAAAAAAAAAACAGCTGAAAAAAAAAAAAAGTTCTCTATAGAACAAGTAGCAGAGGAGCCATCCACGAAGGGCTTCTGGAGGAGTGGGAAGGATCCAGGAAGTACACAGAGCCACAAGGTGTTCAGAAATTGTCAATTAAGGAAATCTGAGTGAATTGGAGAGGTGGCGATCAAATGGAAGAAATGGCCAGGTCATCAAGGAAGGTCCCCCCTAGCTAGCTCAGTCATGCTCATATTCATGGGTCCCACATACGTCGTTAAGCTACTTGATGAATCCTGTGTTTCTGAAGCACGGTGAGCAAGCACACGGGCACGTGTGGGAAGGAGGGGATTCTACAGAACGGAGAGATGGGTGTATACCTTTAATCGGAGGCGGGAGGTGAAAGAGGGGAAGTAAGATGATCTTGGTGTTTGGCTCTTTAGCTGGGTGCTTGGATGTCAGGAGTAGGGATGTAGGGAGTGTCTCTTGGTGCCAGGAAATACTTAGGTAGCCTAGTGGCAGGTGGAGTGGGAGTGGGAGCATTGTCTTTGTTTGTTTGCAAAGCCAATGGGACAGGAGTCAGGTGGGAACTGGTGGCCATCCAGACTGGACCAGAACTCTGGCGGAAGGCACAGAGCAGTCTCTAGCAGGTAACAGGCTCCAACCTAGAAAAACAATGTTTGGAACACAGACCTAGATGTATGTAGATGGGGACTGGAGAACTCAATGCAGAAACTCCAGTCCAAGGGGATGCACACACACACACACACACACACACACACACACACGCACACGTATACATGTGTGTATAATTTGCTAAGTCAGCTTTAAAATAGTAACAACAGCAGAATCACACGTGAGAAGCTGAGAACCTGATAGTTACTGGGTCCTTGAGGCTAGATGTCTGAAAGTGGGAGTAATCCCACAGTAGCTGTCTCTCACTGAGGGCTGACAACCTGTGGTTACTCAGTCCAAGAGGCAGGGTGCCTCCGTAGCTCTAATCTGGCGTTGGAAACCAAGAAAATTCCTGGAGAGCCCCTGGTCCCTAGTCCATGATGAATACTTAGAATCATTGGTTCTGTTACCAGCAAAGGGATCAGCATCATCAACCGGCAGATTAGCTCCGAAGCAGGAGAGAAGGCTAAGCAGGCCTTCAGGGTATCCTTTTAGCCCCCAGAAGATATCACCAGCAGTCAGGGTGAACCTTCTTTCGTCAATCAAGGGAATCAAGATGATTGGTTCTTCAGGTGAAGTTCTCTATTCAGACGATGCAAATTTGTGGAATATTGACATTAAAACACACCATAACACCAAGTCAGGCCTGGCTGCAGGAAATCTGGAGAGCACACAGGGAGCAGAGCTGAGGAGGGAACCACCTGCACACACACACACACACACACACACACACACACACCCTCCTACCTCCCCCTGCACCCCCTCCCCAAGCCGTGGTACAGCTTTCCACCTGTTAGGTTTGTCCCCATGAGGCACTCATAGCACTGAGCTGATCAGCTAATAAGCCGTATGAACACCCTCATGGAAGCAGACTATTGGCCGACTCTGAGGGACTCCAGTGATGAAGGTTTTTTCTGGATTAAATTGGAGCTCCATAAGAAGAAAGTCTCATTTACAGCAAGCACTCCACTGTTGTCTGCAGCCCCCTCCCCACTGGCTATTATCATCTACTGCCAGCCATGGTCTGAAAATATAAAGTAGAAAATTCTCAGAAACGGTTTAATTTCGTGGATTTTTTTTTTTGTGTGTGTTTTGAGGTGGCGTCTCGTGAAAACCAGGGTGGCCTTGAGTGCATTATGTTGTCGAAGGTGATCTTGAACTCCAGATCCTCCTGCCTCCATTGGCCAAGCGCCGCCATGCACCACCACAGCCGGCTATAATTCGTAAGGCCTAAGCTGTGTTCTGTTCTGAACGATGAGAGGAAGCCCTGTGCAGTTGCCCCTCAGATAGCAAGGGAATCCGACACAGCGCACACCTCGGCCGCCGTGCTCACTCTCACGGCCATCTCAGTTATTCCACTGACCTGCAGCACCCCAGGACTTCAGTTCACATGACCCCTACTTACTTAGTAGGGGCCCCAAAACCCAGGAATAGGAATCTGGACAATCGCGGCAAGCCACGGAGAGGCGGGGAAGTGCTTCCTTTCAGCATTACCTCATGTCATCACACGAAGATGCGCAGCTGGGGTACAACACAATCCTGGACACAGGAGGAGGCCACAGTCACGTGTCTTCTGGTACATTTGTGTGACTGGACATGCACGGTGAATTATACAGTGTAGCCCCTTGTTACTGGTGCACAACTTTATTGTGAGCTGTCGTTCTTCTCTTACTGTGCCTAATTTATAAATCAAGCTCAATTAGAGGTGTGTCTGTAAGGAAGACACTCACACATTGTTTTGTGTTTCCTTTGGTGTCACTTGTCTCCTGGGGTTCTTAAAGCGTATGCCCCACAGATAAGGGGTGTCGTTTAGAGTAAATTCTCTCCCCAAGATAGCTTTTAGAGCACCAACCTCTATGGCTCTGGGGCTCAGGCCAGAGGCTGGGGTTTGAACTCTGAGACCCCAGACTTTCACCTCAGGCCAGATTCTCTAAAACACTGCCTTTTTGATGAAGTCCAGGCTCACTGCTTAAAATAAACAGACGGACTCCACAAAACCAGGCTAAAATTCAGGGCCTGCAATAAATAAGAACAGCCAGCCAGCCAAAGAGGGAGAACAGTTTTAATGCTGAAGTTTTATTACCTCTCCAAGAGGGACCTCATTTGAATAGGTGAGTTTCAGAAGTGTATGCCAAAGAAAGGCTTTTACTCAATAAATAAGGCAATGTGCTAAGCAAATGACTGGGTCAGAATTTTTCCCATTGAAAAGCAGTTGAGGCCAGTATGTGGGTCGAGTCTATAATCCCAGTACTCAGGAAGCAGAGGCAGGAGGATTTGGAACTTGAGGCCAGACTGGGAGACGTAATAAGACCTCGATTCAAAGAAACAAAAGAAAACAAAAGCAGTTGGAAGCTGGTAACATGAAGATCTCACTCGACCGGACAGAGGGTCAGGGATGGTTGGCTGCGTGTTCAGACGCCCACTTCACAATGTGACAAGTGATGGCACCCAGCACCTCTGAGCTGCCAGCCTTGTGATTCATCTCAGCCCAGGACATCAGGGCAGAGGTCTTTTCTGTTACCCCAGGGCCATCCTGTGTGACAGGACTCAGCAGGATGGATTCCCCAGAGGTTGGAGAGAGGCAACCAAGAGGAAAGTGACTTCACCATAGACTCTGGGTGCCCAAAGCTGAGATGAAGTGAGAATCGAGGTCTCTGCCTCGAGCTGTTACTGCTCTCCACCTATGCTGTGAACAGGATCTGTGAGTGAGCTCCACCTGGCCTGCCTACATTGCTCTTCCAGAAAAGCATTCCTTGCTTCTTGTCATTGGGCTCAATAGAGAGCCAGCTCCCCAAAGCCATGTGTAGCTAGAGCAAATGGCTTTCATGTGTTTTGTGCCTACATATGAAGGCATGGGTGTCCACTGGTGCAAGTATGTCTCACTTCTGGTCAATGCCTAGTGAAACTTTGTCTCCTTTGTATTTACTTTAAGATGAAAATTGATTTTGCAATATATCCTTTGTGGTTTGACTTTTTAAATAGAATAAAAGTAAATTCTTTTCTTTTAAGATATTTTGAGTTAGGAATTGGCTTGCATTAATTAGTAAATTACTTTTTTATTTGAAAGCTATAAAATGGGAACATATAAAAAAAATAAATCACACATAGTTTCTCTATCTCTATCCAGGTGCTGGGTCTGGGACAGTCCCCTGGAATCTCAGATGGCCTAAGGTTTTCATCATGACATAAAATGCGAAGAAAACAGAGCAACTGAGATTTAAAATTCCTGATATGGGAAGCAAGGACTCAGGATATGCTGGGGACACCACTAGGCCATGTACAAGACACCTCCAGGCAATGCAGTTGCTGGGAACGGGGCCCTGCTCTAACAGGATGGGAGGGGGCCCTGCAGACTTCCTGGCTTTTGGTTAGGTGGACTGGACTGTCTTCCTGAATGACTGGGTCTTGGAAGTAGTGGTGACAGGGGGTGGAGAGGGTGGAGAAGTCCCACATGTCATACACAATCCCTACATGGCCCTCTTCCTGGCTGCCCCCACCCTTCCACACCTGTAGGCCAGTTACTTAATCTGCAACAAGACTCGATGATATCTGAATCCCTAACGGCTCTGAAACCCCACAAGTTTATGATTCAGATATAAAATCAGCTAGCAAGAGATAGGAAAACCCCAGCCCCAACCTGCAGCTTGGAGGATGTGATCTGTAACACACACTGAGCATGAGCAGAAGACTGCAGAGCAGCTGTTCTGTGCTGAGCACACAGCCTGAACTCAGCACCATGGTGTCTTCCACCACAGTCATTTTATGCCCAAGTGACCATTATCAACATCGATGAGGAGACGGAGCTTAGTCAGACTGAGTAACTTGCCCACATGATAGCACAGATGTCCAGTCCCTTCCTGGGGCTCTGCATCTCTCCACACTGGACACTGGGCTATTTCTGGAGCCTTGAAAGGCTGGATAGGCCTGAGTCTCCAACCTCCCAAGTTCAACCTACACCTTTAGCACTGGGAGAAATAAGTTCTCACTAGTGAAGAAGAGGGCGTGCCTGCCTCTTTCATCCGCAGAACAACAACCACATCTTGCTGGGCATCCCTCGAGGGAAGCACCCAGCTGCCCATCCACGCAAGACCCTGACAAGGAAGAAAGGCTAGCTTTTCCAGAGGCTGTCTTAGGAAGCCTGTGTGGCCTCACACCTGAAGCCTTGCTTTTTCTTCAGCTTAGTCAAGGTCATTGTTTCTTAGGAAGAGGAAAATGGTGCTGTTTACTGGGTTCATTAGAACCTAGCCAATATGGACAGCTGTTGTAGCCCCAAAGGGACAGATACCAGCAAGTAAGGAGACATTCCCCAGGAATGCAACATTTTAGAACCGGAAGAGAACACATAACAGCCCAGCATGGGTGCTAGGTACTGAACTTGGGTCCTCTGAAGAGCAGTAAGTGATCCTAACCTCTGCTGCATCTCTCCGATCTGGTGTGAGAGTATCATTTAACAAGAGCCAAATGTCACTTGGGCTAGTGGCTGCTGTCACAGACAGACAAGCCCAACACCTTGTTCTATACCCATGGGAACCTGGTCCCCTACCAATGTCCACCCAAGACTTCCAGGCATCATGCCTTCCCCACCTCTTCAATCTGCCCACTTGCTTATACAGCACATCCCTGGCTACTAGAAACATCTCATCTCTTGCTGGACCTCAGTCCCCCATCCAGCTCTCCCTGACCTCCCTCTGAAACACAAGCAAAATGAGACACTCCCGTAGGACACAACCTTTTTAGAGTGTGTGTCTCCCAACATTCTTGCCTGCCAGTTCTCTGACTCATTGCCTAACACTGGCATTGTTGATGGGACAAAGCTTTGTGTTTTGCTTGCTTGAGAACACTATATTTAGAACCGTCATGGACACCTGTTGTTTTTTTGACTATTCAGTATCCAAAGGTTTTTTTTTTTCCCTCTCTTTTAGAAGAATCCCAAAATAGGTGAGAACATGGCCCACCTGCTGGCATGGAGGCCGAAGGAGAGCAGACCTTCGTTCTTCACACTTCACAACCTGCTCATCACACGCATCTGCCTGACAGAGTGAAGCCAGCAGGATCATACAAAGGCAGGGAGGCTACATAGCTGTTTGTGATGGTGGCAGAGCCAAAGGTCCAACACAGAGGCGGCTGGTATCCTGGGGTGGCGACATCATGCACAGAAGCAGCTTCTGTGGTTTGTTGGAAAACCACAGACAGATGGGACTCTGCGGACACTGCCTGCCCCTGCCAGAGGTGCTTCCTGGACGGGCATATTCCCTCTGTGAGCCCTGCTCGGATAGGTGTTGTGAGGTATCTTCCAGCTGTAAGGCACATTCTTGAACACAGTCTTCCTGCTGATTAAGACAGGAGGCTGAAAGGGAGGTGGAGCGAGACCCAGAATAGCAGGTGAGCATCACAGTATCAACCTGTTACGGGTCGGCTCATAAGTGACCCCTGAAGGCCCATGTGGTGAAAGTTGGTCTCCAGGGTGAGAAGATAAAGTCTTCAAGAGGAGGGGCCTGGTGAGGCACCTTCAGGACACTGCGCATGCACACTCAGGAGAGTGTGCGTCTCTTTCCTCTCTTTTGCCATGGTGTGAGTGGTTTTGCTCAGCCATGTGCTCCCACCATGATACACTCAAAGCGACAGTTGTCCATCATAGACTGAAACCTCCAGACCTCTGAGCCAGAGTCTTTAGTCTTTTCAGCCTGACAGTTGATGATCTCAGAAAGCAGCTTCCAGTCTTGAAAATCATCCTCTAAAAGTAACCCCAGACATGCCTTGGGGTTTTAAGCTCTAACTGTTCTTCAAAGACACAGATTAAAACTGTTAAGATGAACAGGATTATACATTCCCCTATTGTTTCTATGTTGACCTGGATGCATATCCTGAAGGCCTTGGTGCTTCTGCCCACGAGGCAGGGTCCTAGAAACCTGACTGGGAGTAACTGGAGATGCAGGAAGACTGACACAAGTGGGTCACGCACCAGCAGCCAGGATACTTGGGGTGTTTGTTACATATAGCATGAACAAGGGAACAGGCTAGCTAATCTCAGTGGTGGGTCTCTAGGGGAGCAGCCTGAGGGGTGTGACCTGCAATCATCTGAAATGAGAAAGCTGCAGTCTGTACCATTTTTAGTCAAAGGCCAATCTTCTGTTTTAGCCAAAGGTCAACTTTGAACTTGGACTAAAGGAAGGCCTTGCCATTCCTATGAGCCTGACCCAGGGAAGGCCTTGCCATTCCCATGAGTTTGAGGCGCTGGTATCCCAGACATGGTTGTGCTCATGTCAACAGTACACACTCACTAGTGACTTCATCTGCTCTCCACACTCTGGTGTATAAGGTAGTTGGGAATGTAACAGGTTTGGAGGTCAAGACAACATGGATCCTCATCCCAGTACCCTGGTATGGAGGGAACCTGGGAAAATCTTCCTCTGTTGAGTCATGGCTCTTTATCCAGACATCAAATCAAAACTAGTCAATTACATGCTATCTGAATTGTCTCTCAATAAACCTATTAAGAACTACACAGTAACTTTAAGAAAGTCAGTGGCCCCCAACCAGGCAGGACGTAGAGAAGAGAAGATGGGGGCGGGTGGGTTTATATTTTGGGGTCTAGAGAGATGGAGAAAGAGGAGGGGTGGAGATGGAGAGGACATTTTGGACAGAGTGAGTTTGGGATGCTACACGGGAGCCTCCTGAAAACTCCTATGAGCCCAGTTTCCCAGGCTAAAGAATGCCCCTCACAGTGTCCTTTTCCTGTGCCATAAGTCAAGAGGACACTGAGGCTCACCCAAACCTGACTCAGTGACTTTCATAGCAGCGCTGTTTCCTCCCAGGTAGCAATTCCTGTCATTTTCCCAACCCTCACCACTGGGCCCCAAACTTTAGCAATACTATCCTACTGCAACCCTTTGAGGCTGGTGTCACCCCACATTTCACAGGGGAACAGAGATGAGAAAGATGACCTACATGCCAGAGTAATCAAGACAGAACTGGTTCAAACCAGCCAATGCATTCCTTCAAGGAGATGACACTCAGTAATATCACATTGTCCCCACACGGGGATCAGAATGAAGTATAAGGAGTAGAACCTAAAATGATCTTGTTGCAAAACTAATTTATTCATTTATTAATTCAGACTTTTAACTACACAGTGAGTTCAAGGCCAGCCAGGCCTATATAAGACTCTATCTTAGAAAGGAGAAAAGAAAAGAAAAAGAACAGTTTGAGCTTGAAGGAGTTTTAAGGCTAACATACTGTGGCCTGGGGCCAATTCTGGCCTGCTGCCTCTTTTGTGGATAAAATTTTATTGGGGCACAGATAGGACCGCTTGACTACCTATTATCTATACCTACTTTTACACTTCCACAGCAAAGATTGAGTCATGGCCACCAATATCGTATGTCCCACAAAACTTAGCATGTTTACCAAGTAACCTTTGTAGAAAAAGTTGCCAAACCTTGGTCTAAAATCAGAACTACAGAGGCCACAAAGTAAAATACAACCTGGATTATTCAAACTGCAAAAGGAAAAGCTGTGAGGATGTCCAGAAGTGACAAAAGCCACAAGCAGAGTCCCCCTTGGGATGTAAGCAGCAGGTGCCAGCCAAAGCACACCCCCACGTGACCATCCTCAGATAGATGCTCATATATTTTGGAAAGAAACCTCTTCATTTTCTTTCTAGAGTGGCAGAAGTCATTATGGAGACCCAGGATCTGCCTCTGCTGAGTTGTGTGATCTGAAGCCAGTCTGCTTACCTGAGTACCCAAAACTGGACAATCAGGCTGAGGGGACCTATGAAAAGTCTAAGTCCTGGTATCCTGAGGGCCTCCATGACTGTTATTATAAAAGCACAGGCTGCCATCAAGATATTTATGTACGTACAGCTGTCAGGAACAAAAAAGTCAGCCCTGCATGCAAAATCATCTTTGTTCCTGGCTAAGCACGCACAGTTTCTCGATAATTCTCTCATAACACAGCTTGGCACCCTCAAGGAGTCACCTGAAAGCCAGGAACACATCCTGACCCCGTGAGATTGCAGTGTGTATTCCCAGAGGTAGAGGCAGCAGGAAGGAGAGCCAGCCTGGGTTTACTAGGATTGAACCACCAACCACATTTTGCCTGGAGCCAGCACAAAGGGATCACAGGGTAGCCTCAGCCAGCTGGCCCAGTCCTAGTAAACACTGTGTTCTCTGCTCCCTCACCCTTCCTCCAGGAAACACCGCCTTCTGCCCCAGCTTGGAGGATGCTTTTCAACTCACACCCTTGAACCCACAACCCAAGCTCAAGGGGAGTCCATGGCCCCATCAGCACAGCCCACAGCACCTGGCTCACTTTCCTCTACCAGAGCCAAACCCTCAGACACAAGAGAAACCAGAGCGGGCTCAGCTGGCCAGCACACCGGCTTCCTGTCCAAGTGTTTGCGGCTGGGCTTCCTGCTGGCGGAAGGGTGGCCTGCAGCTCTGCTCTGACATCCCCGGGTGGTGGCCAGGCACGTCCAACTGGCACCCAGCAGGACTGCTACGGCTACACTCCATGCAGCTGTCAGTCAGCATTCCCAGGGACACTGGGGTCAGACTGAGAGAGCTGTAAAAAGGATCCTTTGGGAACAGAGGAAGCTGTGAATCAGACCCCAAACTCTGCAGCTCAGGCTTGTCCCAGGCAGCCAGTCAGAACATGCCTCCCAGACATGCCACATTCTAGATGGATGGACCCCTGTGCCTTTCAGAAGCCCACCTCCTCCCTCACCTGTAAACCTCTGCCCTTGTCCCTTCATGGGTACATCATACAACTTCCTTTCACCCCCGACAGTGGGGACAGAGTCTGGACAACCAGATGGTAGCCCATACTAGTTCTGATCTCACCACCTCGAGGGATTTAACACTGTGGAAAGTCAGCTTCCCTGTCCCAACTGGAAACCAGAGAGTGAAAATATTTGCTGGGCCTACCATGTTTATTTCCCCACATTTCAAGGGCTGTGATGTAGAAAATGGGGTTACACTCATTCCCTAAGGATCCAAGGAGTCAGAACAAGCATGGTAGGAAGGCAGAATTCAGTTTTAATAAGGAAAATCATGCTGCCCCATAAAGTAGTGAGCCTCCTGTTACTGGAGTTATTCGACAATGTTCACAGACTGTTCAAAAAGTACTGATGAGCCTAGACTCAGCTCCAGTAGGACAAACAGCTTTTTAAAAAAATGCTGCAAAATATCTTTGCAACAAAGAGGGGGGAGGTGAAAGAAAGATAAAGAAGGAGAGGGTTTTGAAGACTTTGAGGAGTAAACTCCTCCTTTTAGGGAGATGGTGGACAAGCTGACTCTTGGATACCAATTTGTTGTCTCTGTTCTTATTCGAAGAGGATCACAGGCACCCACCCTAGAGGGTGTCATGATGACAGTCATGCGTGAGGCTGGCCAGTTCTCTGTCAGGTGCTTGTTTACAGGTACAAGCCTTTATCCACGCAATCTACTCACCTGGCACATTTTATCGTGCATTTCTATAGAACCCTGAAAAAGGCAGAGTCCCCATTTGAACAACAACCAGAGCCCAAGGCTTGAAGTTGAGTGGTGCATTTGAACTGAGACTCCTGATTAAGTCCAGCGTCATCCAAATGTGCCCGTCAATCATTCTGTTTTACCGCCTCCACAGATCTTGCTGTGATGGTCTATCAAAACATCTGGTGTTTGGTTAAGCACCAGACACTGCTCTATCTTCTGAAAAATGTGCAGGAAGCAGGACCAAAAATGGTCTGCTCCTTCCTGCTTCACTCAGAAAAAAAGTAACGTGTGTTATCAGTGACTGAATAACTCTCAATCTCTCAGAGTCAGGTGTGCTTTTCAGTTCCTCTGGCCCTGCACTAGAGGGATGCTAGATTAACGGGTCTGTGGCCAGTCCTGCCTCAGATCTGGGCTCTACCTGCCCATCCTTCGTTCCTCCCTTCGGATCACAGCTCCATTCACGTAAACTACCATTGCCTCCCAGTGCCAGGAGACCCAGGGAAGAGGAGGATAAGGACCAGTCTCTCTCCTTTTCCCTGGCAACACCACCCCTGGAGTCCCAACTCCTACCAAGAAGTCTGCATCAAGGTCTCAGTACCCACCCACCCCAGCTTCTGGCAATACCATCTTCTCCCTGGCTCTGTAGCCTGGAACAACAACTTCCTTGTCAGTCTGCAGATTGCTGACCCTGTGTACCCTTCATCTCTTCCCACACCTGCATGACTACTCTCCCTCTGCTGAGGTTCCTGGAATGGGTTATGCTTTCTACGTGGATTCCTTCAGGCTCTAAATCAGTGTGACCTGTTGTACCCCAGCCCAGAATGAGTCAAAATGATGTTAGGGAGCAGGGCAGGGGGCACAGGAGGGAAAGCTAAGCTATGCTTGTAGCTTGTAGGTGAGATTGTATGTTGGAGTCAGGGTACCCTCTAGCAGACCCTCCTGTTTCCCTTCCCCTTGTACACCTAATTACATAAGGCTGTTCCAGCCCTGGCATCCTTGGAAGCTATGACACAAGAGTCCATGCTTCTCAAGTACATGGGCCAGACACTGTGACTCAGGGCTCTGGGCAGGCCAAGCTTCCAGATCCACGTCACTTCCTCCAACAGGACTTGGTGAGAAGGCCTCCCACAGTGATGTCAGCAAAGGAAGCAGGTGTCTTTCCACTCCACACACACACACACCCCATCCTCCAGTATCTGAGATACAGAAAGAACTCTCAGTTCTGCCTCCTCCATTCCCACAGCAAAGTACCCCGTCCCTCACCAGAGCAAGAGGTCTGCCTGGGACTCTTAACAGCCTTGCCCTGACATGATCTATGGAAAAAGGAAAATCGCATCAAAATAAGAAAGCTCGACCCTAGCTCCAGGTTCATGTGGCCCGTGATATTTCACTACTGTTCATGGTGCTAAAGAGACAATCCCAAGTGCCATCGGGCTCCTGCTCAACACATTTGTGTCTACCGGGTGTGTGGCAGTTTGCAGAGATGGGTAACCTAAGGTCCTGCTTTCCAAAAAAGCTAAGAACCTGGGGCTTGTATTCAGGAGGACTGTCTTCAGCTGGGACTGATGTGACTTTGGTCATGTGAGCGACTCTTGCCCCCTCCGCATTCTCATGTACAAAATGGGCGAAATAAGAACTGAGTTGTAAAAGGGCTCGTGTAGGTAACCAATCTGGCACAGGATAAACATTCTTCAATATCCGTTGACTATTTTCTTTCAATTAATAAATCGAGTATACACACAAGCCTGTGGAAGCTTCTGGAGTTGTAACTCAATGCCAAAGACACCGAGTCCATCACAATGCCTGTCACCTTAGAATAAGATAAAAAACAAACTTGTTCTTTCCCATTTGGTGATCTTCAGCAGCCTGACCTCCCAGGCATTCCACCCGCACCCCCTGTCCCCCAGCAGCCTGGCCGACACCCCTCCCGGCCGGATGTGCGCGCTCAGGGCCAAGGTTGGGAGCGGTTCCGGGACGGCTGGGTCACAGTGCGGCTCTGCAGTGTCTGGCAGCCCCACCCTTCCTGGCAGCCAGGCCTCCTTCTCCGGCCTCTGAAAGCCTGCCAGCACCCGGGAGGGAGAGCAGCCCGGGAGACGGGAGGTCCAGCTCCGTGGGGAGGGCAGGACCCGGCAGCAGGGATCCCATGCTCCTCCCGCCCTCCTGACCTGCCACGCACACGCATCTCAGCAAGTGCCGAGTGCTCCTCCTAGTGGGGAAGGAAGGATGCGCGACGCCGGCCCCTGCCCTCTTCCCGGCAGCTGGAGCTAAGGGCTCCTTCACGTGGTAAGTGATGGATGGCAACATGGCCTGGTCCCACCCCACATCACAGTGGGAAAAGCCCGTTCATAACCAGTGCCTTTCGAGTGTGTCACACTTTTAGGACCCATTTTACATATAAGAACACTGAGTCAGTCTCAGGCTGAACTGCAACTGCTGTCTTTGCATCGGTGTGTTACTCTCAAATTTGACGAAAAAGGAGACCTAACCGCCTGTCCCACACCCACGGCCCATGCTTTTGCACTTGTCCACACACGGACATCACAGCATCTTGAGAACAAGACTGGTTCCCCTCTTCACCCTCTGACCTCGATTGCTAGAAACTAAGTGCCCTAGGGATGATATCCTGATTAAAAGTCTATTGACTGACCAATCACTGCTGTTCCTGATGCCACCCCTTCTGAGTCAGCCTCCCTTCCCAACAACACGCTTAACCCCACCAAAGCAGGAGGAAAAGGCTTTATGCTCACTTCGGGGGAGAGAGAGTTCAAAAAGTTGCCTCTGGATGACTACCACACACTGGCTGCTGAACCTGGTTCACATGCTCCAAGGAGTGGGGAATGTCTCCAGCACTGTCAATAGAAACCACAGAAACCTGCAGGCTGTCGGCTGGAGAGCCTCCAACCCTCCTCCCTCACCCCTGCCCACACTGGAGAAAGGGTGTTTCAGAGGAGCTCACTCATCAAGGAGGGGAGGTGACCCTTGTCCTGTCTTCCAGAAAAAGGCCTCCCAGATTGAACGCAGCCAAATGCCTCTCTGAGCCTGTGTGCCCTGAAGGTGTGGTCTGAAGACCCTAGCTTGGAGGCTCTTGGAAGGCACAGGAGGAGGAAGGCTGACTGCCCACCATCCACAGCCAGGATCCTGTCACGGGGTAGCTCTGGGCCTGAGCTCAAGGACAGGACAGGCAGGCAGTGAGCTGTGTTTTCTGGGAAGGCAGCCAGTCCTTGTGCCCTCAGGCTTCCGGGCACTAAGGAGAGGTGCTCACCAGAGCAGGCCCTGGCCACCTCAGCTCCCTCAGGCCCATGCTGAGTGGGATACCCCACTTCTGGTGCCAGAGAGCTGCCGCAGGGGTCCGCAAACACTCAGCTCTTTGCTCTCAAGGGGAGGAGGGGCATAATGGAGGCTCAGAGCTACACCAGCCAGTGCCCAAAAACACACAAAGTTCAAGTCTCTGGTTGCTGATTCTAAGCCTGTGAGTACCTGGGAGGGAGAGCAGCCAACCTCTGCCTGGCTGAGCTGTCAGGAGGCAAGGAAAGGCATTTGACTGGCCTCAAAAATGCAGAGCTATAAATCCTAGGTAGTGTGCCGTGTACCTGTGGGCACATGTCATTTCTTCCAGGCCCAACCTCAGTTTCCCAGACATGCTCATGTGCCTGGTTGCTTGAAGCCTAAGAGCCTAAGATGTATCTGTACACACCTAAAGCACAATTCTTCTCGGAGGGCTGCTGTTTGTCAGTACCGAAGACTTTGATGAAGTCTTGTTAACCTGCTAGGGAAAATGAAGATAAGGGAGGGTGTGGGGCTCCTAAATAGGCTTGGGCGTTTGACAGGTACTTACTCTGAGACCCTGGGAGGAGGCCTCCTAGTTCCTGGTGGTCAGCCGCAGCAAGCGATTAACTACCAAGGACAAACCATGAATGAACCTGGAACTCATCTGGATTCCTCACCGGGCCACTCAGCCCACACTTGGGAAGTTATTTGTCTGAGAAGGTCCTAGGAGATGACGTTTGAGGGTCTCAAGTAGTTGGAGCCAGCTCAGGAGGCTTGTCTTCCAACTGCAAAGGGTTCTCATGTCAGAGGAGCTACACTATAGGTGACATGGCAAGGGCCCTAAAGTGAAGATTTATAGAGGGCAGGTCTGGATTCCTTGAAAGAAGAACTTTCTAGAACCTATTTTCCAACAGGTGAGGCAGTGCACTTCCGGGTCCTAGGAGCGTTCGTCTGGATCAGACTGCGTGATGGCTGTGGGGTGAATCTACAAAGGGATGGTGAGTCAAGGGCGTTAGCGAATCCTGCCCTCATCCCGGGATTCCTGGCTTCTCTGTTCTCCGTGGGCCCCGAGACTTCCCCTGGTTTTAATTAGCAAGCGCTGCCTAAGAGGTTATTCGGAACACAAGGGCTCGGCTCCATCACACTGCTGGTACCGCCCGAAGCGCTACACATCTTGTACACATTACTCCATGTAGGAGGGGCCGGGTATCTATCAGGACAGGCGGTTTAATGGGTTATAAATGGTTCTGTTCCCACATAGCCTCTTTGTATCTCTCTCCCCTTGCTCTGTAAAAGGAATCCATGTAGGCGCCTCACATGTAAGGCCACAAAGCATGTGGCCTTCATGGCGCCAGGAAAAACCAGTCCAAGCGTGAAGAGAACTCACCCTGAAGTTTAGCTCTCCAGGCCTGGGTGGTCCCCTGGTTGCCACATATGAGTTCGGTCCATGATGTTCACCTGCCAAAATCCACACTCCAGCCACCCTAGGTCAGTGGGGGAAGGTGCTAGGCGGTGGCTGGTTTCCGAGGAGACCCCATCTGCAACCATGGGCTGCAACCCCGTGGTTGTAGCAGAGCTTTCTATCTTCAAGCCATCCCTATCAGCCTGGAATGAGGCCAGCAGATGGACAGCTGCAGACCAGCTGTTGGCGTGAGGAAAACCAGCAACCAAGAGCCATGATATGGAAAAGCAGTCTTCGTCTAAGAGGGGGCCCAGCCCAGACCCCCCAGGAAAGTGCAGTTCCCATGGAAGGGTACTACTGGGTTCCTTCAGGCAAATTAATCTCGACAACCAGAATCTGTTGCATCTTGTTTTCTCATCTAGCCCATAATGGCCCGCATTAGAGTAGCAATGCTTTTTGGAGCTGTGGTGGTCAGACATCACACAGAAGAGAAGCAGAGGGCCCAAAAGGAAGAGCCTTCCAACAGGCAGAAAGCATCTTGTCTGAGGCCTGTCCTGTGGCACTTCAGTGGCAGGTCAGACCTAGATCACCATCCTTCTGTCACAGCCCTGCTCCCCATGAACAGCAGGGGAAAGAGATCAACATGACAGGGCACCTGCTGCTATAGGGACCCACCCTCTCCCTCTCTCTTCCAATGCTGCTGGGCCCAGCAATCCTGCTGCTAGGCAACCAGGAACGATGTGGTTGTTCATGCTCTCCATCCCTGAAGTTAGTCTCCAATGTCTGCCTTCTGCAGCCAGGCCGTGAGTCTGTTTCAACGCTGCTGCTCATCCCCAGGGGGCCTTCCCTGCCTGCTTTGTCACCACCTAGTCTACTTCTTTATAGAGAGTCATCTTGTATTTGCTTCTTTGTGTGTGCACACGCACGTGCAGGCACACGAGTGCAGACATGTGTTTCTGTTTCTTCCCGCTAACATTTAAATGTCAGTAAAACAAGCTGTGGTGGGGACTTAACAAATATAACTGACAAAGGTGAGATTTTCTTATTTCAATTTTAATACTGAAAAACTTTTTCACACAATATATTGTGATCACATTTCCCCTCCCCCAACTCCTCCCAGAACCTACCCACCCAGCTTCATGTTCTCTCTCCCTCTCTTCTTCCCTCCCCCTCTTTCCCTCACCCCCCACCTCTTATTTTTAGTTGCAAGCTACATGATCTCAAATCTTACATTTGAATGCTGGGCTCTCCCTGAGTGATCTAAGTGCATCTCCATGCTGCCTGTGGGAAAGGAGGACAGAGTACTGTGTGGTCCCTGAGAGATCAGACGCTCCCTCCCCTCACCCCCTCCTGCCCCCGCCCCGCGGCCACAGCCCGTCCTTTTTCTGTCTTGCAGAAAGCAAGCTCAGGGGTATGCTGACTTCCCTCCATTCCTACAGCTGTCTCCCACCCTGCATCCCATCCCACCCTGTCAATCTCTGCTTGTAACAAATTGTTCTTCACCTTTGAAAAGCAATAATGATCCCTAAGCAAGACGACGTGTGAGTCTTTTTCCCCCAGCAGGGGCCTCTTGAGTGAGAAATAGGAATATAGGTGACTTCTCAACTAAGCATTGCTGAAATCCTATAAATTAAGTGTTTATGGACAGCCTGTGAGCCAGGCACCGTGCCAGGCACGCCAGTGATGTGGGGCGGGTCCTGCCTCCGAGCAACTCTCCACAGGTCAGTAAAAAACAGGTCATTTTGTCTCAATAGATGTTTTTATGAAGCCTCTACTAAATGCTAAACCCTAGGAGACCTGCTGTGAATGAGGGATGGGCCGACCCACAACCCCGCAGCACGCAGAGAAGGATAAATTACTGACAGTTTCGATATTCTCTTTTAGGTTTTAGGTCCTATGAAGGACACAGGGCAAGGGAGAGACAAGGTAGGCAGGAGCAGTGAAGGGAGCCGGAGGCCAGTTTCGGGGGAGAAGTAGGGTAGGCCAGGGCAAGAGGGAGGGGACCACAGAGAAGAGGGGGTTCAGGCAGGCACAGTGGTGGATGTGAGCTGGCATGCTCCGAGGACTGCGAGGCGGCTGTGAAGAATGGAGGAAGCAGACTTGGCTACAGTGGCAGGCAGGGTGGGCAGGCAGCAATGTGGGAGCGCTCTCACAGACTGGGGAGCGGTCTGTCCCAACAGGCAGATGGGGAAAACTGTGGGGCTGGAATTTACAGAATTTAGACTTGACCCTGCAAGCCCCAGGGAGCCTAAGGAGCCCAGGGCTGAAGGGAGAGGTTGCAGGGGAAAATACAGTCTGTCGCCAGGTGAAGGGACCGGTGACAGCAAAGTGGCAGGGTGGGTCAGCCTTGGGAACTACAGTAATAAAGACATGATGTTTCCAGGCTCTCTTCCTGAACTGTAAAGCCTCCATTTCTAATTCTTTCGGTGATCCCCACCCCCACCCCCAGCTTGGCTCCTCACCTCCATCCGCTCCCTTCATTCTCCCAGTAAGTTGTTAGGCCAGAGAGCTTCTGTTGAATAGAATGGTCCCCCTACGTGTGTGACTGTGTGTGTGTGTGTGTGTGTGTGTGTGTGTGTGTATGTGTGTGAGAGAGAGAGAGAGAGAGAGAGAGAGAGAGAGAGAGAGTCACACACAGGGGCCTCTGAGCAGCCCACCTAGAACACAGAACCCCTCTCACTGCCTAAGCATGCTCCTGCACTCACTGGAGACCTAGAGAGACTCCATCCTTTCACCTGAAATCCCTACATCTGGATATTGACTGGACAAGAGGAATCTTCTAAAGAAACACCCATCTTGCCTTCCCTTAAAAAGCCACGGATGGAAAAGGCCCTTGGACCCTGAGCGGTACAATTGACCAAAGAATACTTTTTTCCTTTGGGAAACGCATCCTCTCTCTAAACAGCCAAATGACTTGATTTTGGCCCTGATTACAGTGGAGGTCCATGGCTCTGCTTCGTTGGGTGGCTGAGTTGACTGAAGGAGCTCAGGGTGGGGGGTTGGTCAGACTCTCCTCTGGGAAAGTCCCTTCCTGTTTCTGGGCCTCAGTTTCCTAACTGTAAAATAAGGGGTTGAGTGGTTGGTTCCAGAGAACCTTCTGCCTCTGACCTCTTCCTTGCAGCCATGTGTGAGCCTGCACCTTCCTTCCTTCTACCCTCCTCCTCCAGAGGATATATCTCTTTACATCATGGTGAAGAGGAAGGAAATGTCGTCCTTGAATCCACCAGTCAGAACGAACGTAGGAGTATCTGATGGGAGAAAGCTCCTTCCTGCCAGCTTTCATCTGCCAGCTCCACTCACTGGACCTGGTACAGTGTCAGCAACTGCCAGTAGCTGACAGTGTTGGCTGGCTGGCAAGAGACTGCCCCAATCCACCACCTCCCTTCCTTGCTGGCCTTGGACGACTCTCAGGACTTCCTGACAATTCAGTATGGGCACAGCCAAGGTCCCTGTGCATCTCTGCAACCTGAGGAAGGTACATAAGTCCACTCCAGCCAGTCAGCGCTCCTTCTGCCATCCAGGGTGAAACACAGCCTGGGCCTGGATGGGTCACTGGGAGGTGGGAGAGAACAGAGAGGCTGCTTGGGACTTTCTTTACCTTTGTGTACAGGGACAGCTGAGAACTATCACAAATGAAGGTTAGGCAAGAAAAACAGAGAAGACAGGCCAAACACTTTCGGGCTCTGTGGCAGGCAAGAAAGCAAGAGAAAGTGTCTCCTGCCTTCAAGTTTCAAGCTTCACGGTCTCCTCCTGGCCAAGCCATACCCCAGCCTCACCCCAATACTGACAAACAGCTGGCCACCATCCAATTGTCCTTGATTGAGTTTCAGACTCCAGCTCACAGCAGGTCCTCTCCCCAGCCCCCCATAGTGTTATCCAGGGAGAAGCAGAATTTGACCCATCATCAAGAAGCCAGGCCCCAAGGGAGAACACAGGGAGAGTCTTGCTTAGCACACAGTGGGAGACACAGAGCCTGGAGGGCACAGGGCAGCCGCCCCGCCACAAGGTCTTGGCTGCAGGCCCATCAGGGTTGGCAGTGGCTCAGTTGGGCCCAGCACACTCACCTGGCAACAACTCTGCTACTCACTTCTTCCCTCCAGTTGGCCTGAAGCAAATTGGAGCTGTTGGCTCAAACCCTTCTTTCTTTTTAACCTTTCCCTCGCCGTTTTTTTCCCCCTTGCTGATAAAAAAGGTGTGCAAGGTATTCTGTTAGACTTTCTAATGTCCTTATTTCTTTAGAAAAACAATGGAACTCAGTGTAAATCACAACGGTTTCAGTGTCTACCCAGTTCAGACAGACATTTGCCAGAGTCTCCAGCTTTGGACAAGGTGATTGGGACCTTCCGAAATCCCACTAGACCGTGCAGAGAGGGTCAGGTAAGTCCCTAAGGGACCTGGGCTCTAGTGAAGCCTTTCCCTGAAGCCTCGCTGAGGCCCCATGAGACCTCAGCAGCACAGAAGGGAGATTGGGGAGAGCCCATCTTCCCACAGAGCACTTTCCTTCAGCCTCTGACCTCACAGAAGCCTCGCTGGGAAGCACAGTGAATTCATAGCTACTTCCTGGTCCCTACCAGACAAATTTACTCTCCTACTCAAGGAAAAGGAAGTAGCTGGGGCTCGGGTCTCTGAAAACAGCTTTCTTGGGTTGAATACATCTTCCAGCAGATGTTTCCTTGAGGGAACATTTCCTTGAATCCGGAGCTGGGGTTCAAACTCAGGCTGTTCTGACTTGGAAGCCCAGGTTGAAACGGCATAGTGTCCCCTGCGTGGGGAGAGGGCACATTCCACAGTGAGCAAGGGCGGGTGGTTCAGCATAGCTTTTGCTCTGGGGAGTCCCATGCCCACAGTGGGCCTGTACTCACTGCCTGAGCCCAGGAGTTGCTCAGAAGCAGTGCTTTAAACCCAACAATTCCAGGACAAGTGGGAAACTAGATTCTATAGATGTCATTTCCACTCAGAGAAAGGTACCAGGGAACCTTCCACCATCCTTGGTGCTGATGCTCACTGTGCTTCTAACAGGAACGGAATTGACATCCGAATGACACTTCTGGTAGTGAAATGGGTCGTGGAAAGACGGAGTTATCACGGTTACGGCCACGGGTGGAGATTCAGCCGAGTTCTCACCACACACAAGTGCAGGATCCTTGCTCTCCAACCTGCTGCAGAGCTCCCAGGGGGACCCCCTTGAAGTGTATCTTGCAGGGTGGGTTCCCTCTGCCTCTCTCTACACCACGGTATGTGCGTTCACACTTGGGGCTTCCTGTAAGGAGAAGCTGGGATACAGAGGGCCTCACTTCTAAGGCCCACAGGTGGCAGGTAGCATGCTTGGGGACCCCCATGCTGGAGCAGAAGGACCTTTGGAGTAACTTCAATTTCTCACTCATTCACTAAGTACCTACTATGTGCTGTTTTTATAGAAGGGCTGGAGAGAAAGGCCTTGGTTTGCAGGTGGCCAGGAGGGCTGCCAGTGATCTAAGGATGAGGGATGGGACAGATAAAGGATGGACAAGGTTCAGTAAGGTATGGTGGGAAGAGCAGTTGATTACTTGGGGGACCAGGGATGTAGATGACACTGAGACAAGACCACAGGGTTTTAGGATTCTGACAATGGCAATAGGCAGGGATGGTTCTAGACAGACAGCAACAGTGTAGCACAGCCCAGGCTCCCTATACTCCAGCTGGTGGATTCGCCACAATGCCACTCCGAGGTCATTTCCTCAACTTTGGGATGCGGAAAAAAATTCATAGCACCGATCACATATTTGTCATAAGCACATCATGGAGTAACTTGTCCCCCTATCTTGACCTTCAGGATCCAATCTGCCCCGGCCACTCTGTCTGCTCTGTTGCCTTTGCTGCATGTGCCTGAGTGACGATCTGTGGTATCAGCCCCCACCGTGGAAGCCAGTATCAAGTTGATGGAATGGATCTCACCCATGGACCAAAGGCCCCCAGAACCTGAGGAGCCTGCAACCCACCTCACTCATCAACTCTAGGACAGAAGTGAAACAGGTCAACAGTCTCAGCATCTATCCCCACGGTGTCTTCCTTGTTTACCTGTATGGAATGCACACTGGCCTCCCAAGAACAGCAGGCATCAATGTGACAGAAGGTTAAAAAAAAATGTACCCATTACAGAGAATACCACCAATAGGTTTTCCTGGGTTGTAACATCTCAGAAGACACAAAATATCAACAATAGAAGCCATCATGCCTGAGGCTGCAGGTGATGCACATGATACCTGGATTGAGGCTGAGGCTGGCCATCACAGGGGTGAACAGCTGAGTCGGGCTCATACTAGCCTGTGTGCATCCCACCCATGGCCCTCTCAGCAGGCCTGTTTAGATTCTGATCATGCCTCCCTCCCGCTGTGCATGTATTTCCCCTCCATCCCCTAACTCTTACAGCTTTCCCAGGCAGTTAGGGGAGAACTCCAGCATCCTGGACCTTAAAGCAAAGCTACTAAGCTGGAGGCCGACTACTACCTGCCTGCCCCAGCCTTGCTCACAGGGTACCTGGTGTCAAGTAAACAGGTGTTAAAGTAAGCATGCATCTTCAGATTTGTGTGCAGCCCACAGGGCTTCCTCTGGTTCACATTCACACTTGCACTGACTGACAGTTGTCTTTCATGGTACCTGGAAGGGCCAAGAATAGGAGCATAGACCATACCACCAACACCACTGGTCCAAGCCACAGCAGAAGAAAGGAAGTTATATTCAGAGGAGGGTCTAAGTGATACGGAGAGATCCCCATCTGCTGCAGGGCTAGAAAGGACTTCCCATCCCTGCTGGCTAGTCTTATGTCAACTTGACACACAAACTAGAGTTATCTGAAATGAAGGACCTTAATTGAGAAAATGCCTCCATAAGATTTAGCTATAAGGCATTTTCTTAATTAGTAATTGGTTGGGGAGGGCCCAGCCCATTGTAGATGGTTCCGTCCCTGGACTGGTTCTATAAGAGAGCAGGCAGAGCAAGCCATGGGAAGCAAGCCAGTAAGCAGCAACCCTCCACAGCCTCAATTGTTTTTGTGCACTGTTGGAAAAAGGATGCATAGGCCTTGGCATTTTGTATTGTCTGCAGGTGTTGGATTTCTGTGGGGGTTGTTTAATTGCTTATGATCTGCACATGGTATCAGTAGAACACCTAAGGAGTTCTGAATCAATAAAACACCTGAGCAGATGCTTGGGGTTCCACTGTCATATGGTGCTGACCAGGATGGTGGTTCCATCTGCTGAGGTCTGATAGAGTTTGCTCCTATGAAATGCCTCCTTGTCTCCTGAAGGAAAGGGAGAGAAAGGAAATAAGCCTCTATGAAGAGAAAAGGCACACATCAATCTGATGGAACCATTTTCTCAATTGAGTTGATTGTTTTCTTCTTTCTCCTTCCTCCTCCTCCTCCTTCTTTCCAAATGATTCTAGCTTATGTCAAGATGATTAAAAAGAAAAAAGCTAGACAATATGCCCTGGGAAGTAGACATGTGGAAGTTCTTAGCAACCAATGTGTGACCCACTGTCCCCACTACCAGGTCATGCAATCCCTTGCTGCACAGAGACCTGAGTTCAGGTGGGGAAAAAATGGACTAAAATTCACTTCTGGCTTATTTCAGGAAAAAGGAAGTGTGAGAAGTTCAATATCACAGAAAGAATGCAGATGAGAGCAGTAGCTTCCTCCACCCAGTCCTTGCTCTCCCAGCTACTCAGGGAGGGGGCATGCTGGCTACTTAACTGTTGTTTATTCCCAAAGGCAGCAAAAGCAGGCATCTGTTTCTCTGAAGGGGATTACCCCGGGGTTTGGGTGCAAGCCTCTCACGAGGTTACAGTCAATGTGTTCTTGGGCCTGCAGTTAACCTGGGGAAGCTCTGTCCCCAGGACCATTCACACCATAAAGGCCACTACCATAAAGCTGGGAGGAGCCACTTCCAGTCCCAGAAATGTGGTGGCTGGCAGACCTCATTTGCTCACTATATGACCTCTCCATACCCAATCATGGCTTCCTAGCATGGCAGATGACTTCCCTAGAGCAAATTTAAGACACAGAAGAACACAGAGGGATGGGAAAGCCCATGACAGCAGCTACCATTCCATAACCCAGTCTTAGAAGTGATAGCTCAGCACTTCTACCCTTGTCTCCAAGAGGCACTCACTAAGCCCAGGCCACAGTCAAGAGGACCCTTGCCTCTGAAGAGGGTAAAAGCACATTGTATGTACCCCAATTTGGTAAACACCCCACTTTGGATTTACCACAGGGCATTAGACCCAGTAGTCTTTAAAGGCTCTAGGTCTTCGATTATAGCTCCCTACCCCAGGGAGCATTAGGTATGACATGAGAAAACCAGATGGGTCTGTGGACCTTTCTCTAGACTGATCGGCTCAGCTCAGAAGAGAGGAAGGGCCTGGAGAATGAGCGGGAAGGTGTTTCTCTAAGAGTTGCACGTAACAGGAGACTGTTATTCTCATCCCATAGAGGACCTGCTGCCCGAGCACTGGGGAATGGGATCTGACCCAACACCCACTACATACAGAGCAATGTCTAACTGGCACAGTGGTTCTAGGCCTGTATAATGGCTAAATGTGATGTCTCTCTAGCAGAGACCAAAGATTTTCTTAGCTTCTCTTACACCTTCAAGAAAATGGAGGAGCCACATGCTAGAAGCTAAGGGATGAAGCAGGAAAGCTGTTGGGGCCCATGAATATCCCTGGCTCTGGATGTAGTCTGCATGATAAAGTTCCAGACTCTACGGCCAGAGAATTTCAGCTCACCAGCTATTTTGCCCCCTTCTCCTCTTCGCTGTAATGGCGACAAAAAAGCCTTTCATCAATAATAATAATAATGTCTGGATGGCCTAGTAGTGGTATATAAATTAATAACTGAGCTGGCTATTGCTGACTGAGAAAGGAACACAGACATTTTACTCAAAAGTAATTGTAATAACCTTGCAGACAAGCACATTGTAAAAGCCATTCCTAGAGTGTGTGGTCTTCCCAGGAAGAGAGAGCTTTTAACAGATAGAAGCTATAGAGAGCTAGCACACCTAGATAACATTGAAGCTTGCAAGCCACAGGAGGAAGGACACTGGTTCCTCCCTAGGCGTGACTGACTTCTGCTTGTGACTAGCATCTACATATCAACCTGGTTCCTTCTTGAGAAGTGATTGACATCTGCATACCAAAAGCTGCACTGGTTTTTTAAGCTACAGGAGAGATTTTTGTCTGTGGCAGTCTCCTTTTGCGTGACTTTCCCCTGTCAAAGTGCATTGTCAATTTCTCTCTTCTCTCTCACTCTTTTTCTCTCTTAATATATATACTGTTAATTCTTCTATTAAAAGCGCTCCTGTGTTTTATTTCTAAAGCATATTCTATAAGTGTCATTTCAAAGCGTGATTGTGCATGCCATTTTTGGGTCCCATAGAAGAACGGGCTACTTTGTTCATTTGCCATTCCTCATTTTCCCGCACTCATACTCACTCCTGAGTAGAGTTTTCTGTGAACCCATTTGTGGAAAAGGCTGATTTCACTCACAGAAGGCCAGTTGGGTCTACTCACTGACCTTGAAAGGAAGGGGAAGGAAAATTATCTGGCACCCAGGTGTCTTCAAGGGGGCGCCAGGGTGATGCTAATAGCTTGATCTTGGTGGCAGGTGACTTTAAGTTCAAATATTGTCATTGCTAGCTATGTCCATAACGTCTTTGGGCCTGCTTCCTTATAGGCAAATTTGGCAAAAGAAGAGAATTTGAATTGAGAAGATAGCTCAGATACAAAAGGGCTCATTGTGCAAGCCTGAGGAACTGAGTTTGTGAACCCACTGAAGATCACAAATGTTACAGTGTCCCCACTTCAACTATGCACCAGCACCAATGTGTTTGTTTATTGATTGATTGATTTTTGAGATGGGGTTTCACTGTGTAGCCCTGGCTGTCCTGGAACTGACTCTATAGAGCAGGCTGACTTCAAACACACAGAGATCTGCCTGCCTCTGCCTCTCAAGTGCTGGGATTAAAGGTGTGCACCATATCATCATTTGGCTGATTTCCCTTCTGATTTGAAATGATATGACTGGGCCAGGAAGATCGATCAGCTGGCAAAAGTACTTGCTATATAAACCTGATGACTGAGATCATTCTCCAGAACTCAAGGCAGAAAAAAATAATCAAATTCTACAAAGTGTCTTCTGCCTTCTGCATGTATATTCTGGGGTGTGTGTGTGTGTGTGTGTGTGTGTGTGTGTGTGTAAATAAATTGATAAAAATAAAATGAGATGACAGAGAACTCTCAGAACACTGCTTAATTACCACAACAGTCTGGAAGCTCACTACTTGTCCCGGAAGGCAAGGACCACAGGACTAGACCGTAGGGCCAACTCACAGAGGGACAGCTCAGATGTGACCTGAGCCACTCTGGATCTGGCTGCCCTATTACAACAGCAAACAGTTTGGATTCTGAGAGCCCCATCATAGGAAGGAAGAACACTGCTGTTTTCTGTTGGGTGACATGTCCTTGGCAGTTTCTAGCATTTCATTTACCCTCATCACATCTTGTTTCAGTTTAAGGTCAAATCATAAAAGACATTTGGCTTGATAACCTGTGCGTGAAGAATCTAGAGAAGGAAGATGCTTGCCAAAACGGCTAGACAGTCCTGATTGGGAGGGAGTGCAGGTACCACGTTAATCTGGAGATGGTGGCGGGGTGTGTGTTTTATGACTGACAGGATGCAGGTGTGTGCCACGCATACAGGGGTGAATGATGTACACATGTGCATGTTTTTCTTTTTATCTATCTGTATATACACATGTATGTACATGTGTGTGACTGGGGAAGTGTGTGTGGTGTGTGTTGGGGACCATCTTGGTGTTCTCATCCTGAAAAGGACTGGCCCAGGGTCTGAGAGGCAACCCTAAGGAACCCAGAGACACCAGATCGATGCAAAAATCATGAGGCTTTATTATCCAATGCATTGGGGTCATCTCTCACATATCCTGCAAGCCAGAGTAGGAGAAAAGACCCCGGGGAGCTTCCCACCAAACTTTTTTAAAGGGAGCAGGGAAGCTCTCCGACTGGTCAGAACCCAGGCACTGGACTGGCTCTTTGGCAACAAGGAGTTCTGGGAAAACAGAAAGGTTTATGGGATGGTGAGTACTAACATTAAATGGAGATTAGTGCCTTTACCACTAGGGGCGCTGGACTTTTCAATTCCACAGCATAGTGACCCCAGTAACAAAACTACTACAGATTTAATGTCTCATCCCTCCTCATGTCAGCCCCCTCAGACTTCCCAGGCCCTTCATGCCAGCCTCCTCAGCCTCCTCAGCTTCCCCAGGCCCTCAGACCAGCCTCCTCAGCCTCCTCAGCCTCCCCAGGCCCTCAGGCCAGCCTCCTCAGCCTCCTCAGCTTCCCCAGGCCCTCAGGCCAGCCTCCTCAGCCTCCTCAGCCTCCCCAGGCCCTCAGGCCAGCCTCCTCAGCCTCCTCAGCCTCCTCAGCTTCCCCAGGCCCTCAGGCCAGCCTCCTCAGCCTCCTCAGCCCCTCAGGCCAGCCTCCTTAGCATCCTCAGCCTCCTCAGCCCCTCAGGCCAGCCCCTTCAGCGTCCTCAGCCTCCCCAGGCCCTCAGGCCAGCCTCCTCAGCCTCCTCAGCCTCCTCAGGCCCTCAGGCCAGCCTCCTCAGCCTCCTCAGCCTCCTCAGCCTCCTCAGCCTCCTCAGCCTCCCCAGGCCCTCATGCCAGCCCCTTCAGCCTCCTCAGCCTCCCCAGGCCCTCAGGCCAGCCTCCTCAGCCTCCTCAGCCTCCTCAGCCTCCTCAGACCCTCAGGCCAGCCTCCTTAGCATCCTCAGCCTCCCCAGGCCCTCATGCCAGCCCCTTCAGCCTCCTCAGCCTCCCCAGGCCCTCAGGCCAGCCTCCTCAGCCTCCTCAGCCACCTCAGCTACCTCAGCCTGCCCAGGCCCTCATGACAGCCCCCTCAAGCTCCCCAGGCAGCTACATTTGTTGGTCAGGATTTGCTATATCTTGTGCTAAACCTTGGAGTTCCATCCTATGGCAACATAAGAGCACACACTTAGGAAACCAGACCACAGGGACCACCTCAAAGGCATGAGGTGGGGGTGGGGAGTATCGAGAACCCCCAAGGGAAATTAGTGGGGGTTCTTCCCCCAACCTCCACTTCTGAAGAGAGTGGGGTCAGTTCCTCCCCCATCCCAAACTCCCAGTCTGCATTTTTAAATGAGCTTTCTGCCCCTGGCCACCTCCTGAATGCAAGGTGAAAAGCAGAACATAGATCTCTGTGTTGTCAGTAGGTGTTTTAGCCAGATTCAACTTTGCTGTTTTGTACACACACATAAGTCGGTGCTAAGAGGATTACTCTTCCCTGTGCTGCGGTCCTTCCGAGAGGCCCTGGTCAAAAGAGAGCCTTGTTAAACAGCATTTTCTCTAATTCCTCTGCTGTGTCCTCCCCACCTCGATGTGCAGACATGTAGCCAGCTCTTAAATCCACCCACCTCTGACTAGGGGAATAAAGATGGTCTCGCGCTCCATTCTCCTCCTGCCCCTGCATCCTTCAGAGAGCTGAAGATGAACATTAGTGCTCGGTTCAGCAGAATCTGAAAGAGAAAGGGCAGCCTGGTCGAACCCTCCACGCCCTAGAGAAAAATGTAGCCTTTTTGCCTGTGTGCAGTGAATGCTTTCTGGAGTTTTCATTAGGGCCGGGGCTGCTGGTGCAGAAAGCTTCACAGATGTTGACATTTTTTTTATCCCTGGGTTAAGATGTCTTCCATAAGCTTTTATTCCTCATTTGTTACTTCTTTATTATCAGGGAGGTTTTGCCGCCTTCCTCCTCTGGTTTCTCTGAAGAGAGCAGCGGTAGCCGAGCCGTTCATTATCCCGGCCCTTTTCTCTGGCCTCCAGAGGCAGCCGGGGCCTCGGGCCCCTTTGTGCGGAACAGCAGGTAGCAGAGGCGGGCCGGGTCACTCCTCAGACCCTTTTGTGTAGCGGTCCCCCCTCCCCCAGCTCAGCTCAGGGTGTGGAAAAGGTCAGGGGCAGCCAAGCCTCTGTACCTGGGCTTTTGTTGGTTGCTGGAGGCCTCAGAATCCAGAGGCAATGTCTTGAAAAGCAGCCAAGAGAAGCCTCTGTCTTCTGCCCACACAGCTGAACTCCCATCCATCCTCAGAGTGGGGTGGGGAGACGCCAAATAAGTGCAGATCAAAACTGTCTCAGGACAACACATCCCACTGAGACACCAGTCAGGAAAAGGCAAACTGAGGTATCAGAGATGAGGAAAGGACTTTGTAATAAACACGTAGGCCTCCCTGGTTTTGACAATCTGTCAAATGGTGGCTGTATGCCCCTCCCTCCCCTTCATAGTTCTCCTGGTTAGTCTGTAGATCCAGTGAGGTGACGTAGAAATCGCTTTGCCGACCGTAGGTTTCTAAATAGGATTTATCATTTTTTTCCACTAGTGCCTGGGTGGACCCTACTTTGAACAAAAGCTGTGTCATCTGATACAGATTACTGTTTCTGGAAATTGTAAGCAGCGATACAGACGCAGTGGCCTTGATGCATGTGACTTCCAAGTCCTGTGCGAGCTTGATGCCCTAAAGATGACAAGGACCTCAGAACAAGATGGGCTCTGATGGCAGCAAGTTTTTTTCAAAACTAGATGATCTTGCCTTAGAAAGGGAGGTTGTGGGGCGGGATGAGACTGGTGTGAGCACTTATGGAGGGCAACATAAAAGGGCTATCATGGTGCTCGCAGACCCTGGCTCAGTATCAGTCAGTTGCACCACAATTGCCAAGAGAGTTCTGGAAAACTCATCTGTCTCATGACATGAAGAGGCTTTGGGACCAGAAAGGTGAGGATATCCTTCTGGACAACACACCTTAAAAGAGCAATGAAGGCAGGCACGGTGAAGTACTTTAATCCTAGCACTTGGAAGGCAAAGACAGGCAGATCTCTGAGTTTGAGCCTAACCTGATCTACACAGAGAGCTCGAGGTCAGCCAGTACTACACAGAGAAATCCTTCTCAAAAAAGAAAAAAAAACAAACAGCTCAATGAGGTTTTGTACAGGATCCTGCTGGAAGAAGAGAGGCCAGCACCAAGACTGGAGCTCCATAACAGAACTAGCTGGAGGAGGTGGGCGGCTACACCGCTTAGAGCTCAGGGATGGATCTGGAATCGGGCTCATTCTGTGTGGCCAGGCAAGTTGGAATGAGAACTGAAGAGCAGAAGCAGAAATGGACATGTTTGGAGCAAATTAAGGTATTTCAAACATTCTGAATTGTCTAAAATGGAATGTGCTGCTTTCTGAGGTGGTGGGCGGGTAGTCACTGAGGGTAACCCAGAGACTGGAACGCCCTTGGAAAGATTCAGCCACCAAGCATTCATTACTCTGTGTCAAGCCCAAAAAGCCTTTTCTAATCTTAAAATTATTCCATTCTTCGAATTATTAAAGAGTAGCTTTTATTTTCTAGTGATTAAGCTAAATGAAGCAAACCCCCATTTTCTGTGATGGCTGAGTTATATTGCACTTTGTGAACAGAAGAGGACAGAGGGCGAGTGAGAGGGCTCAGTTGGTTTGAGGCACTTGCTGCCAAGCCTGATGACCAGAGTTCAATCCCCAGGACCCACATGGTAGAAGGAAAGAGCCAACTTCTACACTTGGTCCTCTGACTGCCACATGTGTGTTGTCACACACACACACACAGACACAGAGAGAGAGAGAGAGAAAATCAACAAATAAATAAGTACGTGTGGTGTGTTTAAAAGCACACACCATTGTGTGGAACTTCTACTCTCTGAAGAACGGGCTCCTCCGTTTGCAGCTTTTAGATGAGGCTAGATGCAGGTGGCCATCTGCGAAATGGGGAGCAAAGAACTAGTGGGGAAAAAATAGTTTCAGTTGTAGGAACCGAGCAAACCATGAGAACAGTATGAAGGTAAATCCTTCCACAGAAAGAGTCAGGAAAGTTCTCAGCAGCCTGTCTGTCCCCAACTCTGCTCAAATCTTGAGTTATATATTCACAGAGAAAGCAGCTAAACTGTTGGAGAAGATCTGAGCTGATTTTGGTGTCTGCTACATAAGACACAGACTTTGGAGTTTGAATCCAACCAAGATATTTGCTTGATTAAAGAAATAATATCCAGCGAGAAGAGCTAGTGCAGACCTTTAACCCCAGCACTCAGGAGGCCGAGAAAGGCAGATCTTTGTGAGTTCAAGGATAGCCTGGTCTACACAGCAAGATCCTGCTCCCCACCACCACCAAAGATGCATCCTCCCTAAAAGAAGCATCCAATAGAGAAAAATAGCAAAGTCCAGAAACTATACATCTTGTCATATACAATGTCCTGATTACAATCCAAAAGAATTTATTCTGCAAAGAACCAAGAAAACAGAATGCATTCCCAAGACAAAAGAGTATCAAATGACATAATATAAAATAACGCAGATGGAACTATCAGACAGGGAATTTCTAGAATGGATTATAATTACACTGAAGGTAAAGAAAACACGCTGTGGGAAATTATTAGACGGGAAACCTCAGCAAAAAACGGAAATGATGAAAACTGAAATCTCTAAACTAAAAATATAATATCAGATTCAAAATTAAAAACCAATACATTTTAACGACAGGATGGGCTCGGCAGGGGAAAGAGAAAATGGACTTAAATATAAAATGAAGAAATTATCCAATCGTAAAGATCTAAGGAGGAAAGGCTCAGCAGTTAAGAGCACTTAAACTCCTGATGCTCTTGCTTCTCCTTCAAAGTGCTGGGATCACAGGTGTGTGCCACCACGCCACGTCCAACCATCCTACACAAACTTTTCACAAATGGTGGCGGCAAGAGCATTTCTTAACTCATCTTAGGAGGTCAGCACTTCCCTGAGGACCCAAACAGAAAGAGATCACGAGAAAACTACTGTTCACAAGGCCAACGTCCCTTACAAATATCCACAGAAAAATCAGAGTTTAGAAAATAAAATCTAACAAGATATTAGGATAAAAGTGGATAACACAGCATGACTGTGCGACTTTAATCCACGAGTACATGACTATGATTCATCATCTTAACAAAGAAGAGGAACATATGAGCATATCAATGGACGCATGGCTTTTTAAGAAAAAAAGAAGAAAGAGCCCTCAACTTAATAAACTACGTACAAATACAAATACAGGGTTTTTTTGACTTGTAATTCCACATCACTGTTCATTATCAAAGGAAGTCAGGGCAGGAACTCAAACATGGCAGGAACCTGGAGGCAGAAGCTGATGCAGAAGCTATTGGGGGGATGCTGCTTACTGGCTTACTCCTCATGGCTTGCTCAGCTTGCTTTCTTATAGAACCCAGGACTACCAGCCCAAGAATCCCATCACCCATAGTGGGATGGGCCCTCCCACGTCAATCACTAATTAAGAAAATGCCCTACTGGCTTGCATATAGCCCAACCTTATGGAGGCATTTCCCCAGCTGAGGTTCTCTTCTCTTAGATAACTATAGCTTGGGTCAATTTGACATAAAACCAGCCAGCATACCCAGGCAAGGTGGTACATGCCTTTAATCCCAGCATTCAGGAGGCAAAGGTAGGTGGATCTCTGTGAGTTCTAGGCCACCCAGGGCTACATAATGAGATCAAGTCTCAAAAAAGAAAAAGGGAAAAGAAAATTCATAGAAAAGTCAATTTCTGTGTACTAGCCACAAATACATATGGACACTGAACTTTTAATACAACACAATTTATAATCACATAAACAATGGAATACTTCGGTATAAATCTAAAAAGGGTAAGAATAGCATTCATGTATATGGTTCATTAGCCTTTTGCCTTTTTCAGAATTGTCAAAGGAATCATTCATGGATGGATAATCTCAGGAAGAAATCACTGGGTATCTTCCTGGGCTAGATATATTTGTACATCAACTCTTTCTGGTACCTCATCATATAATACAAAGCCAATCAAAATAAATTACAGACCTAAACATAAGAGCTAAAATCATCTTTTTTAATTCTAGAAGAAAAATCTCTATGATGTTATAGTGACAAACATTAAACATGATACAAAACAGTGCGATTCATAAATAAATATGTGCATATATGTATGTAACAAACTCCATCAAAATTAAACACATTTTGGCTGGGTGTAGTGGCTCAGCAATTAAGAGGCAGAGGCAGGCAGACCACTGTGAGTTTGACGCCAGTCTGGTCTATAGAGTGAGTTCCAGGACAGCCACAGTTATAACAGAGAAACTCTGTCTCATAAAACCAAAAATAAACAAACAAACAAACAAACAAACTCTTTCCTTTTGGACAGTTTTTTTTTCCTAATGAAAAAACAAGCCAGAGGACTAGCAGAAAATACTTTTAAAACCTCTGCCTGGGGGAAAGGTTTCACTCCTTTCTGTATGAAATAAGAAAACAGCTGGGCAGTGGTGGCACCTGCCTTTAGTCCCAGCACTCTGGAGGCAGAGGCAGGCAGATTTCTATGAGTTCGAGGCCAGCCTGGTCTACAGAGCGAGTTCCAAGACAACTAGGGTTACACAGAGAAGCACTGCCCTCAAACAAAGAAAAGAAATAAGAAAACAAACTAAAGATGAATAAAAGTAGATATTCCCCAAAGAAATTATAAAAAGTAGTCATATAGTCGGGCCTGGACATTAAGGAAATATAAATTAAAGCCACAGTGAGACTCCACTGTGTACTGACTAGAATGAATTTTTTTTAATGCACTTGTCAAATGTAGGAGTCATAATTACTGTGATGTTTAACTTTGTGTCATCTCAACTGGACTAAGAACTGCCCACGTAGCTGGTCAGTGTCTGTGTCTGTGTGAGAGTAACATGAATAGGATGAGTAAAACATATCCTTACCTGTATGGGAGGCACCCTCCAACCTACTGAGGACCCAGATAGAACCACATGTGGAAGGGAGGCAAACTCCTCCCCTCTAGAGCTGAGACATCCCAGACATCGCTCTCCTGCTTCACAGGCCTTCAGCCTTGGACCAGGACTTACTGTATCAATTACCAGATATCCCTCCATCCTCATTCTCAGATCTCTGTGACTGAACTGAAGTCCACCTCTGCTTCTCCTGCTTCTCCCAGGCAGATTGTGAAACTCTCAGCTCCATAACGAAAGCTAACTTCTATAACACACACACAGACATGCATGCACGCGCGTGTGCACACACACACACACACACACACTCCTCCTATTGGTTCCATTTCTCTGACTAGTATTTACATTTAAATTGCCTGCTACATTGTAATAGTCACTCAGACTGAAAAGGAAAACCAAAATTGAATTTCACTGAGATAAATAAACATGAATTAAGCGTTCTCTTTTCTTCCATTTCCTCAAAGGAGGTAACACAACACGGGGAGCCTAGAGAACAAGATCTTCCAAACCAGAAAGCACTTTCTCTCCCGTGGACCAGGGGACTCTAGCACTGCTTCCATGACATAAGAAGACAGAGTACACCCCACTTGATAGCTAAGGATACTGGCTATAACTGCCACCTAAGTTGACAGTTGCCCCTGGGATAGAGTGGCTAAGATATAAATAGAGTTGGAAGGGTAAGAAGAGAAAGAATGATGGGGTGATCAGGTCTCCATCTGATCTTAAATTATGAGATTTTCATCAAAAAGAGGGCAGGCAAGATGGCTCATTAGGGAGAGGAGCTTATGACACTGCCTGGTGTCATGTGGCTTGATCCCTACAGCTCATATAGAGATGGAAGGAGAGAACAGACTCCACAGGCTGTTCTCTGATTTCCACACGCACTCTGTGGCACCCACGGGACCACCTACATCTTATACACCAATAATTGATAAATAAGTAGTACAATGTACACCAGGTATGATGGTGCACACTTCTTCTCTCAATTTCAGGAAACAAAGGCAGGGAGATCATGGCTTGGGCCCAATGTGGGTTATTTCCCTAGTGAGACTGTCTCAAAATGAAAGGGGCTGGGGAGATGGCTGGGGAGTAAAGCCCTTGGGTGCAAGCATGAGGCCCTGAGGTCAAACCGACATAAAAGCCAGGCACAGCAGTGAGTATAACCCCAGGGCTCCAACAGAAAGATGGAGGCAGAGGAAGTAGCATCCCCAGCTCTCAGCACAGAGACTGTGTCCCAAGGGGGAAGATGACTGACACCTGAGGCTTTCCTTTGATCTCTTCATGTGTGCAGGCACATGCATAACTTCACTTACACATATAGACATGAGCACACACACACACACACACACATACACACACACAGAGGTTGAGGTTGATTGATTTTAAAAACAAAAACCAGCCCAGCTCAGGAGGGAGAGGCAAGGGAATCTCTGAGTTCAAGGTCAGCCTGTTCTACAGAACGAGTTCCAGGACAGTTGGAGCTATACAGAGAAACTCTGTCTCGAAAAAACAAAAATAGAATAAAAATAATAATAAAAATTAATTTTAAAAAAATGATCTGGACATGGTGGGGCATGCATGTAATCACAGGACTTAGAGGCATGAGCATCAGAGGTTTAAGGTCAATCTTTAATGCATAGTGAGTTTGGGGCCAGCCTTGGATACATGACACCTTGTTTTAAAAAACAACAGAAACAAAAGAAAACTCAAAAAAGTGAAAAATTGCAACTTCCTGTGAGCTTCAGAAAGATGATTTGACCAGACCAATGAACTTCACCCAGTGTTAAAGCCACACACACGCTGGCTCCTCCTGCTAGTGAGAAGGGGACCCCTGGCCAGGGGTTAACGTATTCTCAGGATGGAATACTGAAATCTTAAGGCCAACTAGGAACTCTCTTTCCCTGTCATCCTTTTTGACACTGAATCACAGAACATCAACACTGGAGGAGCTTTAGAGGTGCTAATAATGCGGCTTTAAGAGTTTTCATTTACTGCTCAGCCTGTGCCATTTTCTGAGGGTAGGTTTTAGCCTCAATCATTACCCTCTTATTTTACAATAACTGCAACAGAAAGTAGCAGAGCCATGTCCTCAGGACAAGCAGGTAGAACTACAACACAGTCTCCAGGACCTAAAACTCCCTTTCTGTCTTCCCTGGAGATTCTGTGTGAATTGCGACATCTCTGAACAGCAGCTTAGAGGAGCCTCGCTATGTCTGGCTTTGGTGGCAGGTGGGAACCCTCCCTAACTGTCATCCTCTCTACAGAGATACCCTTGTTCCCCAAATGCCACCTTGAGGATTGCTGCACAGAGGCACTTAAAGAACCAATATCAAGAAGAGGAGGAAAAATGAAATAAAATGAAGAAGAAGAAGAAGAAGATAGTGTCTCCGTTGTTTATAGGTTGCTGGCCACATTGTGCCTTTCCTATCACCTCTGAGTCTGCCCTGTGTCCTTCTCTTCAAACACAGAATGGCATCCTCCCCAGCCCGGGCTAACAAACCACTCTGAGGTCAGCAGGCTGCTGCCTGGGTGACTCCCAGCAGGTCCTAGATGGAGGCAGATAAGGTTACAGAAGCTTTCCTTCCAGCCTCCCAGGAGAACCTCAGCTGCCTGCTGCTACAAATTCGTCCACAAATTTTTGTCTTCATTCAAATGAGAGCTAGAGGCTGGGAGACATGGGTGAATATTGTAACTTGATTAAACCCCACGACAGACAACAGGGGTTCAAAGGCCGCTGCTCTCCTCCATAACCTCTCCAAGGGAGACCGCAGGCTTTGCTGTAATTAGCCCATTCTCCCTTCCACCATGCTTCCTGCAGAAGCCTGCGCATCTCCATACCCCAAGCTTCTCTTGGGGATAGACTGACTTTAAATAACTCTCAGACCCATGTGGTCCAGTGAACTGTGAAAAATACCAGTACAACAGGACTTGCAGGACTTTTAAGACACTGGAAATGAACCTCTAGCCCAGGTGTAAATTTAGACACATTTAGGAATGAATGAAACCGTTTTCTTTAAAGATGGGTTCAAATTTTCAAAATACTCTGCTCTTCTGGGGGAAATATCTCCCGAGCTAGTGTAGTGTAGTGTTTCCTACTGATGGCACTTTATTGAGAACATTTCTGACAATCTAGTTCCAGATACTTGAGCATAAGGCTGAAGTAAGGTGTTTGTAAGCCACGTGTCCACATGAATCTGTCATTGCTTCTGGAAGAGACACAGGTGAACTGCCAAACAAGGAATAGAATGGGTAAGTATTTACTATGGTGGGCTTTTTGTTTGTTTGTCTGTCTATTTGTTTCTTTTTTTTCCAAGACCAGGGCTTCTCTGCTGTAACTCTGGCTGTCCTGGAACTTACTCTGCTGGGATAAAGGCATGGACCACCAGTCCCGGAAGTTGCCATAGTGACACCCCCCCCTTTTAAATCATCTGACAGAACATATAAGAATACACAAGGCACCTGGCGGTGGTGGCTCACGCCTTTAATTCCAGTACTTGGGAGGCAACAGGCAGGCGGATCTTTGTGATTTCAAAGTCAGCCTCATCTACAGAGTGAGTTCGAAGACAGCCAGAGCTGCAACACAGGGAAACCCTGACTCGAAAACAACAACAACAACAATAATAATAATAAATACACAAGGCATTTTAGTGTTGAAAGAGTTTAAAACAAATTCCAAGGACTGGTGTGGCCCATCACACCCGCAATCCCAGTGCCGGGAGGTTGAGGTGGGAAGACTGCCTCAAGTTCAGGCCAGCCTGGACTACGTAACAAGGCCCTGTACCAAAAAATAAAAAATAAAATAAAATAATCATTTCTATCTTTTTTTTTTTTTTTTTAATATACTAAAGGAATAAACTTGAGTACTGGCTCCTTCTGAGATGGCCCCTGTGGGGAATGTGAAGTGAGCTGTTAGTGCTACTTTCAAAGTAAGAAAGCTAGGCCATTAACATTTAAAGAAATGGTCTTTTAACTTTTCAGTCATGATGATTTACTGTTCGAATCTCCGGTAAGAGCAAGCTGGAACTACAGTATGCCAGCATCGCAGGTTTCTGTTTCTGTCATGGGGATGGAATGTCTTTTGAACTACTAAAGTAGATAATTCCATGCCTGGAAGAAAAAACGAAGGGGGGTCGACCCGCAGGAGCAGAACGGAAGGGAAAAGAAATACCCTGGTTTTCCAATTATTGCACAATTGCCACACTGGGGAAGCAGGGCTGCGCGTCTCACAGGCCCACAGGCCTCCAGGCTCTTCTGCCAGGTGAGGGGCTGGAAGCTTCGAAGGGACCTACATGACGCAACCTTTCACCGCTTCCAGGCAGTGAGGGCTTATTTTCTCCCCCCATCCTTTGCCTTTTCTTGGTGAGCCTCTAGGTCCCAGGGTTCAGGGTATCCCAGCCTGGGAGCTTGAAGGGGGCATTCAGCTCTGCCAGTGGCCATTGGGGGTGGAGGGGTGAGGGGTGACTGGGGAAGGGGTTTTATCGACTAGATCAAAGGGCAAAGGTCCTGGGCTTTACTTTGCCTTAGGCCTCATGATCAGGCCCATTGTGCAAACCTCCCCATCTCTCCCTCTGGCCTTGCTGATAATCCTGTTGCAAGTTGCCCTGGACCCAAGAAAACCAATCTAGGTCCCTATTGTCTTACATGGGGAGCTGCCTCAGCTGGGCCCAGCCCTCTCTTGATGGGACTGCTCTAGGGTCCTAAGCCCAGGAAGAATCCACAACTTAAGCCGTGGCAAAAAAAAAAAAAAAATACAGCCTCTAGTTATCAGCCCCTCTCACCTTCCGGAGGGAAATTGCAGTCTGAACTGAGGCAGCCTGCCTGTCTCACAGGGGTCTGGCCAGTGTCCACAGGACAAAAACCAGGAATGAAATGCTATTTCACCTGGAGGATGAGCAGGGCCTCCCCAGGAATTCCCTTAAGGCAACAAAAGCCGATGCTTCAGCTCCCACAAAGGACTTCTGATGCCATTCCCCCAGGCTCGGCCTGGACAGGCAGGCAGCACAGACCCACAGACTGTGAGAATACTCACAGGCCCATCTACCGTCTCATCGGGACGTTCTCGCTAGAGTGGCCAAAGAAGAGACAGTGGGTTACAGAGTGGAATATCCAACTGGGCAAGAGACAGCCTTTCCTCAGACGCCAGCACAAAGCCTTGTCAGGATGATTCCCTAAGAGCCAGGGCAGTGGGGCACAGTGACTCCTGTGAGCCCTTCAGATGAGTTGGTACACCCCGGACCCATACCAGACACGACACTAGTGATGTCCAATCAGCCATGGCACACCAGCTGTGGTACCCAAGGTCCCCCAAGACCAAGAATGTTCTCTTCCCTTCCTCTCTTTTGCTTTCGCTGAGACAGGATCTCATGTATCCCAGCCTGGCCTCAAACTCACCATGTAGCCTAGGGTGGCCTTGAACTCATGATTCTTCTGCCCCAACCTTCCCACGACTGGAATTACAGGTCTGTACCACTATGCCCGGTGTCCACAACCTGCCCACCTTTCTGTGTTCTTGTATCTTGCCTCTGCCTCTCCTGCCACCATGGTCCAGCTCTCCGTGTTGTCTAAAGCTAGCCCTCTACTGCACCTCCATTCTTTGTCCCCTGCCTCTCCCTTCCCAGTGTAGACCACCAGCCTCTCCCGTCCACTGGGCCTCTCCAGCACACTACCACACCCCCATCCCCACTCATAGACCCTTCCCTTGCCCCTGCTACGCTCTTCAAACAGCTCAGTGCTTGCTACCTTCCAAGTCCCCCTCTGTTTCCCCTTGAATCCACCCCAATGAGGCTGTCCTCGGTTGTCTAATTCAATGCACATTCTTTGGTTTCCACTTATTTGGCTCCCCAACACTCCAGAGGCCCAATATCATTCATAATCGTGATGAGCTGTGGAGATCAGCTCACTGTGCTGACTCATTCCCAGCTGGCAGGTAGGCTGTTTACCTCCTGACCCAGAACAGAAACCTCGTAGACTTTAAAAATAAGTGTACTGAAATAAGATTGCTAACTACTTCAAAATCAGAGTTCAAAAATGGGTCAGTTAATATTTAAGTTAAGATAGGCGGCTGAACAAAATTAATTTTGAAACTTTCATCGTTTTAAGAGATCGAAACTTGAAATAATAAACACTTAAAACCAACTCTTTAATTAAGTGCAATGTATTAAAGTGCTAGATGATGTTAAATTGTTTATTCGGTAGATTCCTCCCCAGACTTTAAAAACTGCTGCCGATGAACACGTATTTTCTCCTCTCTCACGTTTCCCCTGAACACACGAATATTACTCACTTTGAGACCTGTGCTTCTGATTGTCCAGGGACACCTTCTGTGGGCAGCCCCTGGGAGTCTGCTCCAGCAGAGCGGGGATTCTGGCCCGTGGGTGATTTCACAACCTCAGTCTGCTGAGGATGGCTGTAAATCTCATAGACATTTGGGGAGTCTTGGTATCAAAGCCTTCTACCTCCTTTCAGCCAGCCCTTCTGAAGAGGCCAGGATTGATTGCACCATTCACTCTGATTCTGACCCCACCTGTCTGAGGCCTAAGTATTTCCAGAGCCTTCCAGCAGCCCAGCTGTCATTGATGCCGCCATCCAGATGGGTAAATCTTGTGTGGCACATTTCCTTCCAGAAGACTGCGGTAAACTTCTAGTGCTTATAGGACAGTGTGCTTTCTTGGAGGACAATGGAATATTGTCCTTGGATGGAGAATGAAACTTTGAGAGGAGAAAGGTTCATTCTTAGTAATTAAATAAAGGAGAGATGGTTCAGGGAGAACCAAGTTCAGTTTCCTAGCATCTATCTAAAAAGTCAAGCACAGTGGTGTGCTTGTAGCCCCAGCTCTGGGTGAGGCAGGCAGGTAGGCAGAACCAGACATATCTCCAGAACTAGTCAGGCATTAGGCATTCAAAGGACACTTGCTAGGTGATGGGTAGAGAGATTGTCATGGGACCTGAAGCTAGATAGTCGGTGTCCTAACAGTCCAGACAAAGCCCATGAAGATGCACAGCTGTCCCATCTAGGGTCTCCCTGGACCTCCAGCTAGTCTCTCCTCTGCCTTCCTTCAAGTTGAGCTGAGGAGAGGTGAGCTCAGGCCTCCTTGTCAAGTGTCCAGTTGTGTCTGATTCAGGCTCAATGTAGCATGTCACATCTGCATGCGTCCAAGGCTCTTGTTCTCATTCCTAGTCACTCACATGCTGTCATATTTGTTGCTGGCCCCACCAAGGAGGGGACCTCATGATCAGGGTCACCATCTCTAGGGAGAAATGAAAGTTTAAAAAACACTTATTTTTATAGGCACTATTACCATCCCACCAACGAGTCAAGGCCCAGGGAATGCCATTTCACCACAACACTGACAACCCATGCATATGACCAGCAGTTTGAACTGTCTGGAATCTTCTGGTCCAAGGAAGAGCTGTGGAGATAAGAGTCTTCCAAAGAACTTTATCCAAGTACATGTAGCTTGCACCCCAAGAGCAGGAAGCTAGCTCTCTGCCATATTGCAATAGGCAGCAATCACAAATCCACAGTCTGTTACACCATTGAATTCAGCCCCTTCCAACATCATTCCTTCCTGTAGCTCTGATGAGTGGCCCTCACTTCTGAATGAACTTCTGGTTTAAAAAGAAGGTGCCAGAGAGGATAGGGAGGTGGCTCAGTCAGTGAAGTATGCTGAGCAAGCATGAGGACCTTAGTTTAGATCTTCAGCATCCACAATGAAAAAAAAAAAAAAAGAGCAGCAGATGCCTGCCTGTAACCCCAGGGCTGGTCAGGAGGACAGAGAAAGAGAGATATTCATTGGCTAGCTACTTCTGCTAAATCTATGGGCTCTAAGTTCAGTGAGAGACCCTATATTGAAAAAGGCTCTTTTTCATAGCATCTCCTAGGATGTTGGCTGTGTCGAGAGGAAGCTGAGTATCTCCTTCCCAGCCACGAGCTGTCAGAAGCTCACTAAAGTGGACAATGAATATAAACTCCATACTGTCTATGTACAAGAAGCCATGGCAACGGACATAGCTGCTGGTGCTCTTGATGAAGAGTGGAAAGGCTGAATGGTCTGAATCAGTGGTGGGAACCACAAACAACGAAAAATTTCCCATGAAGGAAGGTGTCTTACCCATGGTAGAATGTAGCTGCTGTCAAGTCAGGGACATTCTTGTTATAGACCAACTGGAGCAAGGAAGTGTAAGTCTGTTTGCAGATGTATTGTGGAAGCCAATCTGAGTGTTCTCAGCTTGGTTATTAGAAGGAGGAGGAGGAAGAGGAGGAGGAGAAGGAGAAGAAGAAGAAGAGGGGAAGGAAAGGAAGAAAGAAGAGAGAGAGGGAAGGACGGAAGGAAGGAAGGAAGGAAGGAAGGAAGGAAGGAAGGAAGGAAGGAAGGAAGGGAAGGGAAGGGAAGGGAAGGGAAGGGAAGGGAAGGGAAGGGAAGGGAAGGGAAGGGAAGGGAAGGGGGAAGGGGGAAGGGAAGAAGAGAATATTCCTGAACTGACAGATACTAACTACTGTGCTTCAGCAGTTGGGATCCAAAAGAGCTAGCAAGATCCAAAAGCTTTTCAACCTCTCTAAAGAAGATGATGCCCACCAATATATTGTCTGAAAGCCTTAAACAAAGAAGGTAAGAAGTCCACGACCAAAGCACCCAAGATTCAGCGTCCCGTTACTCCACGTGTCCTGGAACACACACAGTAACGTCAAGGAGCCTGCAGAATGTGCTATTCTTCTGGCCAAGAAAATGAAGGAAGCCACAGAAAAATGCCAGGAACAGACTGCCAAGAGGTAGGCTGTCCTCGCCGTGAGCTTCTACTTCTGAGTCCCATCAAGAATAAGTCTTTAAGAGTAACATAACTGACCAGACCTTGAATTTCCAATAATGAATGATAATAACATTCAGGAATGTGAAAAGTGATCAGGGAAGACACCCAATGTCTACTCTGAACTCCATACACACTTATGTACATGAACATACAAACAAGTACAACACACACAGAGACACAGAGAGAGACAGAGACAGAGAGATCGAGACCAAAGCCAGAGAAGAGATTGCCTTAAATGTCAGCAAAAATCTGAGAGTGAGTCATCTCTTTCACTTTACCTGGAAGGCCAGGAGAGGTCTGGGAAGGTGGGATGGGATGGTCCCCTTCCCTTACCCCTTACATAACAGGTAGCACACTGGTCTGATGTTCATGGTAGTGGGAACTGATTTTATTAGTAACTCTGAGCTTCTCCTTGGTCACATCTGTAGGAAGTAACAACCACCATCCTTCTAGTTTCTTTTTGGTCCTCAGAGCAGCAGAAGAGCAGGAAACCACCATGGCCAGGTACAAGTTTTTAATTTTTTACTAATCAATTAATTGGGGGAGGTGCTTGTTGGTTGGTTAATTAGCTTGTTTCATTTTGTTTTGTTTTGGAAGAATCTTGTGTAGTCCAGACTGGCTTAGAACCGAACTTCCTCCTGCCTCAGCTTCCTGACTGCTGGGGTTGCAGGTAGGCACTATCACTATAAGCTAGAACAGGCTTTTATTTCCCTGTCAAGCTAAGGGGAACCTGAGGGAGAAAGGTTGAAGGAAAACCTAATTACTAAGTCAATACTTATTTACTGAGAGCCTACTAAATACCAGACACTGTTCTAGACAACTCAGCTTCCCCTCCCCCAGCCAGGTTCATGCAGGACCAGCTTCATCATCTCAGAGTGGGTGACAATGTTGGGTCCTTTCAGCCCTTCAGTTCCTAGGGTGGCAGCCACAATGCCCCCAACCCTGGTCTGCAGTGAGGATCTGCCAATCAGAGCACCCCAGCCATTCCTATCTCTCAGTGGTTCAGAACCACTCAGCAATCAGCCACATCAGCCCCCTTGCCACGGTTGGTGGCATACCCACCCACCCGCTCAGGGATACGCTGTGAGGTCAACTCCCTGCCACCTGCTTCCTGCCTCAATGGCCACAAGGGAAACACCAGCCTTGGAAGGGGTGGAACCTGTCACTCAGAGAAGCTGAGATAAACACTGTCTACCTTCACAGGAAAACACTCTTTCTAAGAAGCCTGCCCGGCACCAAGCAGAAGCAGGGAGAACACCTGCAGATAACAGAGATGTGTGGGCAAGGAGATGCTCTTTGCGTTTATACACAAACCACCTCCTCGTGCCTCAGGTGCCTCCTAGCTAAAACACTGCCACTACTGCCAGTGTGTGCACACATTTCAGATAGCTTAGGGCATAACTTTTCCCTGTTGGAGGCTAGGCGAGGCTCCTGACGTCTGTGAGAGGGTGCATGAAGCAGAACTGCTGGCAACTGGCAAAACAGATCTTGAGTTGCCCTCCTAACTGGGAAAACAGGCTGTGAAACGTATCACTGCTCTGTTTTAATGAGAACCTAGAAGTGAGCAGAGTGCATGGTAGCTCTCAGGAAGTGTGATCCACATTAAGACCACAGGGCAAGAGATGAATGACACCCTTGACCCCAGTGGCCACCCTCTTCCCCTAGCTTAGCCCTCCCAGCTATGGAAGACATTTTCCACACTGAAGTCAAAGTCCCATTCTCAGAATTCACAGGGACCGTGTGGCATCCAAATGTGTATCATTTACACCAAAGTCAGGCTGCAGTCCGAATGTCAGCAATGGTTGGGATCACAGTCCAGAGAGAAAACACACCTGTGTGGAAAAGAAGAGCCAGCATCTGGGAAAGGCGGGGCTCCAGAAGTTACTTTCATTTCCTAGAATGTTCCCACTGCACACGAGATCACACTGTCTCACAATTATGCACGTGATGGAGATGGGTAGATTCTCTTACTTGCTCAGACAGTGCCCTCCCCCTCAGCTCTTCCAAGGCCTCCTTCAGTGCCTGAGAAACACCGGGACTTTGAGAAATCTGTTCAATTGAGATCTAAGGCCAAAGCCTCCTGAAAAGGGAGTACCGGGAAGGAGGATCACGAGGGCCTGGGCCTGCAGAGCTCAGCCCGGGCACGCTAGCTAAGAATATACAGAATCAGTATCCAGAGCCATCTAGCTGGGAACACACAAAGGCAAGACAAACCCTCCCCTGAATTCTGTCCAGTAGCCTGGCTCTGTTCCTGAGTGGGTAGCAGAGTCATTTAACCCGTGCCCCGGGCGGTCAGTCTGGAGCATTCAAAAACTGTCCTGTGCTTCCAAAGAGGTGACGATCGATCTCAGGACTGTGAAAAGTCCTTGTATTTTTGGCTGGTTCTCAAAATCAATCAGAGCTGATTTCAGACTTCTGAGACTTTTCTGCTCAGTGTTGGAGCGTGAGTTGGGGTTGGGAAGGGTGGAATGGGAGAAGACTTGTCACACTCACTCACAAACATACGGCAGCACCCAGGTGTCGGCTGATTCAGCAAACTGAGCCCCATCTTGCTGGGGATGGACATAGCCCTGCGATGCAGTTAGCCAGCCCTGGTACACGCTGGTTCGTGCATTTGTACGTTCCACAGCTTGTCACTCTTCTCTTCTGCCCCAGATCCAACTCCAAGTGCCCCAAAGCATGAAAAGCGCCTGTTCGGGGCCCAGTCATTAGAGCAGTCACGTTAAATTTCCTATATCCTATCCTACCCCAAGGTCACTGTTGCGTACCAAACTGGTCACTAAGGTGATTCTCTCCATCTCACTCTGGGTCATTGAAAGGGTTTAAGAAATATGAAACATAGAAATGCAATCACATATAGGGGGAAATGCCTTCCCAAGTACGGCCATTAACAGTACTCTTCAGTCTCCTCCCCACCCACAGGGAAATGACCATTAAGCTTATCAGCAGGATTCTTCCTTCCCCAGAATACCAGGAGCCACCCTGTCCCAAGGGGCTAGTCCAAGGGCACAGGTTGACCACGCCCCCCTGGATCCCGCGCACGCGAAACTCCCAACCAATTAGTCTAACATAGAGAGCTCGGAGCCAATCAGCTGCACGAGCCCCCATCCCCAGACCCCTTTGCCCTAACCCGATAAAAGGGCTGGGAGGGAAGGGATCGGGGCCCGCCATGCTCATCTCCTGCGTGGGATAGGCGGGACCCGGACGCGCGCCGGTAATGCCTCAAAAAGCTTCACCATTTGCTCCTTGGGGCCGCTTCTATCCTGCGTGTTAGAACGGTCCCAGTGCACTGGAATAAATCCTCTTGCTATTTGCATCGATATCCCGTCTGTGAGTCTCTGTGGGGATGTGGCGTTCCGGTTTGGACCCTGGGGGTCCCAGTTTGGATCCCTGAAGTCCAACATCATCACAGGAAAATCATCATGAAAAACGCAGCCGTGTCTTGCTTACAGGCATTGCCAACAGGCTTTCCATTGCACATTCTATAGGAATCCCTCACAAGTTTCTTTCAGAACTCAGAAACGATTAAGTCTGATCTTTCCTAGAATCCAATCCTCTTCCCCTCTCCAGCCATTAAGAGCCTCGGGGTTAAGTTTAGTTAAGGATTCAGGTTTGGGGTTGTTGAGCTGGCTCAGTAGGTAAAGGAGCTTGCTGCCAAGCTTGATGACTAGTCCTCAGGACCCCCAGGTGAAAGGAGAGAGAACTGACCCCCACAGTTGCCCTCTGGCCTCTACAAGCACCCCATGACGTGTGCACACAGAAATAAATAAATAAATAAGTGGAATATTTTTAGAAAACTAAGTTTTGCATATTTACTTCCCTCGCCATTCCCATGATTCTGAAAATAAAAGATGATGATTTTAGTAATCTCAGTATCATTTACTTATTGTAAGCCATTCAATGTTTTCTCCCGCTCCCTCTTTTTAATAGATCAGGTCTCAAATAGCTTCAGCTGGCCTTGAACTCACTCTGTAGCAGAGGATGAGCTTGAATTCCCAATCCTCCTGCCTCTGTCACTCCCAGTTTATGAAGTGCTGGGGACTGAACCCAGAGCCTAGGGCATGCTAACCAAACACTCTACCTGCTGAGCTGTATTCCCCGGCCCTTCTCTTTTTCAGAACACAAAGTATCACCAAGTTCAGAACAAAGCAGGGGTAAATGCAGGTGGCTGCACCCAGGGAAGCCAAGCACAGGAACACCGACTGCCCCCCCGCACCCCCCCCCCAGTAAACCGGCATTTCTGAAAAGAGGGAGGGGTCAGGGTGGGGCACAGGTTAGTGACACTGCATAGCCTGTGCTGGGCAGCTGGGCCTGAGATGGTGGGGACGGAGGTGTCTGCTTGTGTTTGACTCTAAGGGGTGTTCCTTCCCTGGGATGTTGGACTTTTTGGTTTTATTTTGGGGAGGGATATTTTTGTTTGTTTTGTTTCTTGAGACAGGATCTTTCTGCTGTTCTGGAATTCACTGTGCAAACTGAAGCAGCCTTGAACTCATAGAGAGCCATCTGCCTGTCTCTGCCTCCCATGGCTGGGATTAAAAGCACCCGCTGGGATTCTATTTTAATTCGATCTTCCAGAGAGAGGAGCTCAGTAGCAGAGTCCCTGCTTAGCATGAACTCCTGAACTTGATTCCTAGCACTGGAAAACAAACAAAAGCAAAACAAAATCATACTTAGGTGCATTAGCTTCTGTTTAGCCCCTGAATACAGCAATTAAGTCCCATCCTTTTGAATGTGAGAGAATGCTAACAAACATCATCAGACCCTACTGTTTCCAGAATCCTGTAGAAGAACAGAAGAAGGAAAAAAAAAAAATTAAAGTCCTTTCACTCAACCCTTTTCCCCCACTCACAGTCATCAATGTAGAAAACAAGCCTCTGGTCCTAGGTTCACCAGTAGCCCAGTAGGGTGGGCCTAGCCAGACCATAGGCTAAGCGCCAAGCAAGCTTTGGACTCCAATGTCCTCCAGGGTCTTGAGAAAATCCACACCCGCTGGCGTGGAGAGATGGGCCCATCAAACCCTGAGAACTCTTGCTCTGTGCGGCCCAGAAGGCACTGCGGTCAGGCTGCAAAGCTCACGGAAGCCTGGCCTGCGGCAGTGCTGCACGGTGTGGTTCTAATTCCCCCTTAATCCTCCGAAGCCCTGTCACTGGAGCTGCTGTGTTGGGTGTTCTTGTACCAGGGGCTGCATGAGCCGTGTTGGCCCCTTTCCCTGACTTTCTTTAAATATAAATTTTTAAATGTGACTTGGAGATAAAAGCAAGAATGCCAGAAGTTGGGAATGCTTTCTTGTCTTCATTACAGCCCTGGGGAGCACCCCACACAAGGAACTGCTCAGAGCCGCAGCCAAGATGAGATCTGCTTTTCCAATAAGCACTTCAAACAGCGGAGCATGTTTTTGGCTCAAGCCAGCAACTGGGAAGCCAACAGTTAATAGGGCTGGGCACTGAGGCAGGGCTCCCTGCCACGGGGGAGAAGTCTGGGCTGCTGTTCATAGCGGGTTTCACCGCAACTGAGTTACAAGACACTTGTCTGACTCTCCCAGAAAAGCAAGCAACACAACCCCCACCTTTGGACCTGGCCGAACAGAGGTTCCAGGATTCAAGATTTCAGTTTTCCAGTCAATTACTGCCCGTACCATATTTCTTCAGAATTTTTTGAAGTCAGGTTGCTTTACCATAAGGTCCCAGCCATGATCCAAATTCTTTTATTAGGTTGGAATTCTGTTGCTCCTGGCATGGGGCTCACCAAGAGAAACTGATGCTAATGTGATGAGGACTGGGGTGGCTGGGTGGGTGGGGGTAGACACACAGACTGGCTGGTAGCCATAGCACTGTGGGTGAGGGGAGGCTTTGCAGTTTCAAGTCCCAGACTCAGAAGGTGAGAAACCTTTGAACAAATGACTTGCCAAGTTTGCCACGTTTCCTGGGCTGGAGCCCACATCTTCTCAGTATCCCGTTCTCTGTGATACCCGCTTGCTCCTCCGATAACCCAACAGCACCTTCATCCACACCTTTATCTGACAGCTGCATCCTGCCTTGTTCCCACACGGGCCTTTCCAGACTTGTCACAGTCACCAGACACTTGTGCCTGTCCGAGTTACTACTCACTAGCTAATTATCAAGTTACAGTGAGAATCACCACCAAGACACTGGAGTCCAGCTTCCTCCTAGATGGGACCCCCCCACTCCACCCCCAACCCCCGCCAAGTCACATCTTGGGTATCCACTTCTGAGCTGTGAAGGAAAAGTTCTTTGCACGGATGGGAATCAAAGTGAACATCAAAGATTGCCAAAGTGCCACGTATGAAGGACTTTGGAGGTGCAGGTTCCCAGACCCTCTCGCTAAGGTTCTCACGGGCAGGTTGGAACAGGTACAGGAACAGTTTCGATAGCTGAGGGCTTACCTCTTTGAAGTTCAAGTGTCATTTTTACAGTAAGAGTCTCCCAGGTGCTACATTTAAAATTACAACAAGCCAGGTGTGGTGGTACACATCTGTAAGCCCTGCACGGGGGAGACTGAGGCAGGAGAATCCAGAGATTGAGATCAACAGGCACTACATATACCCTGCCTCAAAAAGTTAATACACGCATTCATGTATACATGCATACATTTACGATCAACATACTTCCTCCTTAGCTCCATTCCTAGTGTTCTTTAGTTTTCAAATTACTGTTACTTTCTACTCTGGTATGCAATTAACATATTTTCCTCGCCCTAAACAGTTCATGAGGGAAGGGAGGCCCTGCCTTGGTCACAGCCATATACCAGGGGCCCGAAGCAGGGCCTACACCATCAATTCTACTTCTTTCAAACAACAGCCTGAAACAGGAAGTGATGGAATTGCCGGTGGCCAGAGGCCCGCAATGCCAGAAATTCTGGTTGAGCAGGTGCGTGAGCTTTGGCACCAGCTAGACAGGGGTCTGGGTACTTACCAACTCTGAGTAAACAGATGACATATCAACTGCCCAGAGCCGGTTCCTCTCCCTCTAGCATCAGCAGGTAAAGACCTGCAGGCAAGGTTGAGGACTATAATTTGGATTGAGACTCCCTGTCAGGCTTGCATGCCTGCAGGCAGAGCATTCCTCCCCCAAGCATCCCGTAGAGTAGGTCCCACGGATTCCGCCACATGGAGGGACTAAGGATGTGGGGGATTTGACTGAAGTGGAACCATGACTTCCTGGTGGGGGCTCCTGGAATAGGTGACTGAGGTTACAGGGTCGTCTTTCTCTGGGCTTTAAAAAAAAGATTCAGGAGCAGAAAGATATAAATGAAAATTATCTACGCAGACTCCACAAACACACTTTGCATGCTGGGACACAAGGGAAAGAGCAGGGTCATGAAATCCATCCACGGGGGAGAATAATACTGGGGGCACCTGGTTTCGCATCCGAGCCTGCACTCAAGTGCCAACTGTGCTGCTAATTGTCCAGTGACCTTGAGCCAGCCCCTCTCGTGATCTCCCCTCAGTTCCCCACAAAGCTCAGTGCAGAGCTCCAGGCCTCCGAGCTGCTGTTTCATAGCCATGATTTCCAGCTGGGCTTTGGCCAGACACATGGCCAAGCCAGCAGGGAAACTTGTACCAACTGGTGACTGCCTAAATTTTCCCGGCTAGCTTCTAACGGCACCTGAGCGCCTTCATTTTAGGGTCCACATTAGAGGAAGCAGGACTCATTCTAACACACCCTGGCCCCCCTGAGCCCTTAGGCCCCCTTTCCGCCCACAGCCCAGGCCCAGTCTCTGACACCCTGTCTCTGTGATGACATTGCTCATTTGGATTCTAGGAGGGGCGGCTATTCTTCAAATTAAACCAGATCCCTCTGGACCCCCGCCACCACTCCCTCACTGCTGGGAAGTATTCACTGGCCCTAGGGAGAGCTTTGAACAATTCTGTAGAAAAAAGACCTGCCAGGAATCAGCTATGCGGCTCTGAGAAGTCCCTTCAAACCTCTTTGGCCTCAGTTTCCCCTGGACTGGACTGGCTCCCTGCTAAGACTTGGGAATGAGGACCTGGCTCCCAGCAGGTCGGTTGGGCTTCACTGGAGGAAACCAGGCCCTGGAAATTAGGGCACGGGTCAGGAAGGAAGCACATAGCCTCTCCAGTTGCCCCTCCTCTCCTGTCCCCTCAGAAGTGGGCTCTGAGGAAGCTGGCAGGACTGAGCAGCAGGCATCCTCCAGACCAGGGGTGGGCAAGTTTTACCCACATGGCTTGTCTCCAGATGAGGCCTCACACCAGGGAAGGCAAAATATCAAACAGATGGGGGAGGTGGGTGGGATGAAGTATAAAACGGAGTATTTATGATAAAGGTCACTCTAGCTGCCTGCAGGGAAAGCCCCCCTTCCCCAGGGGGTGATGTCTCCAGCCAGCTAAGAAGCTAAACTACTGCCCCCCTTTCCAGGATAAACCCCATCCCTAAAAATAGAGTCCTAAAACAAAAGTTTCATCAAAACCCAAAAACAGCCCTCCGCTCCACACCCCCATAGACATCGAAAGTCCCTTACAAACGGCCCTGCTTTATATGTCACAAAACCAGAGGCAAACCCTGTGTATGAAAACCTTTACTGTTAAGATCCACACAGCTCCGCTGAGGGCAGAAGGAAGAGAGACCCTGAGAGGGAAAGGCACTGGGGCTGGTTTCTGCAGCTGGCCGCCAGCAGGTCCCTTGGCTTGGGGAACTTGCTGGGAGCCTCGAAATGGACAAGGAACCCAGTGGACTGAAGTTGGGATAGGTAGCAAGAATCGGGGCGCAGCCGCACAAGTGAGCCCGAGGAGACTAACAGCAAAGCTGGTGTAGTGAAGCAACCTGCACCGGGCGACTGCAGGCGTTCCCCCAGCACCAGCACATCACTAACGTCAAGCGCAGCTACACGGCCGCGGCCGCCAGCACTAATTAGGTGCAGATGCAGGCGCAAGGCAGGCCTCGGCCGGGAGCCGCTCCCGGAGGCGCGCGCCCCGGGCTCAGCCACCGCCTCCGCAGCCCCGACCTGCGGCTGCGGGGAGCCCGGAGCTCCCCAGTGGCGCCACAGCGCCTCCTCGTGGCCATCTCTGGCACACCGCTTTCGGAGAGCTGCGGAGTCGCGGCCAGGAGCCTGGAAGCCAGAGCCTTCAGTACATCCCATGCACGTTCGGTTTACCTGTTTAAAAATCCTGGTACCTGTTGGCATCCCATGCTTATTACATTTGAATGTGGGAGCCGGACTCAGACACCAGGGCGTCAAAAACTCTCTGTACGAGTTTCCGAGTTCAGAAGCAGCTGTCCCGGAGCAGTAGTTCTGAATTTAAACTGCATTGGAACAACTTCGGGGACAGCATAAGACACGGATTGCTGGGGGACACCCCAGAGTTTCTGATCCCACGGGTCTTTCGTTGGGACCTTGTAAATCAGCTTTTCAGTCTCCGGGACATAAGAAGGTTTGGCAGAGATTGAGCGTTGGCTGGGAGCTTGCTAGAAATTCGGGCTTAGAGGTCACCTTCTACCGCTTCATCCTAGTCTGTTTTGCCACACCCAAATAAGTGCTCTGCCTTCCTGGCTGAGAAGCGCTATCCTAAGCACTGATTTGTCAGAGTTCACACACCAAGCTAGCAGAAGCACTTCCCATCCTCCCCAAGAGTGCTGGATAAAGCTTTCCAGATTCTCTGATCTAATTATCTTGCTTCTCAGATGGGAGAAATGAGGCCCAGAGGATAAAAAGATGCACCCCCCCACCCGCCTGGGTTCCAGGGTGGCATATCATCTGTGGGTCTCCAACAATCAGGCAGCAAATTGCTGGGACACAGGAAGGCAGGCAGGCGTGTGAGATGAGTCAGGGCAGCAAGCTGGGAGGGTCTGTCCGCTTCTGACCCTCACTGCTGAGACTGACAGCCGTCATCTGCTCAGGACTGTTCTGAGCTCTCAGGGATGGATTTAAAGACTATTCTATAAACAGAAGCAAGTCTGTATCACTGAGCATCCTGTCCACAAAGTGGGCTGAGTGGCCAGCTCTGGCTGCAGCACATGGGTTTCCATCTGTTTCATTGTTCTTGTACAGTTATTTAGCTAAGTATTGAGTGATCTGTGAGGCCTGTGACCTCTGGACCACGATGACTTTAAGTATAGGGCCAAGAAGCCAATGGTGAGAACTTTTGGTGGCCATTGTTCTTGTGGGTACTCTCAGGAGTACACAGAGACATATAGTAATATTGCTTTGATCATAGAGTTCATGGAAGAAGCTAAATAAACATACGAATACATGAGAAATACACACCACAAGTTTGGAAAGTTCAGTGTCTACAAAAGAGCAGGTAAACACTGGAGAGACACTTGCATGGCCCAGGGGCACCAAAGCAGGCTTCCTGGAGATGTGATGACTATCACAGGAGGGGTGTAGTGGGTGTTGGATGAGCATGATCCTGGAGCAGTAGCTGAGAGCTTTGCATCCTGATCTGTAGGCATCAGCAGAAGGAGACAGACGACAGACAGACACTGGGCCCAATGTGGCTTTTTGAAACCTAAAAACACACTCTCAGTTACACACCTCTTCCAACGCACCTCCTCATCTTTCCCAAACAGTTCCACATGCTAGTGACTAAGCATACGAATGTATGAGCCTATGGGGACCATTCTCACCCAAACCACCACACATCCCTAGCCACTCCCCTACCCAGTCCTCAAAGAGGCAGGAGTGAGTGAGCCTCACTTCAAGACTGCTTAACATAAAGAGAATGTCTGGCTGGAAGGAGGGCTCACACCAAGATGGCCAAGGCTGAAAAGAGAGGGGGCTTCTGGAGAGGCAGCCCAAAATTTGAAGTTGATGCTTGCATGCTTTTCCAGGATCCAACAAGAAGCCATGCACACTACGGTGTGGGATGTGAAGGTGACAGATGCTTCAGGAAGACTGAGTCTTTCCACAGGCCGACGTATCACCAAGCGTTGACTGCAGGATCGTGACGAAAGCATCTTCATGGTCTTCGCCCACTACACTATTCCGGATGGCCACATTTAACATTCTGTATTCATTTCCATTTTCTCCCCAAAAGCTCTGAGTAAATAATCAATTTTTTTCAGATTTAATTTAATTATTTTTCTGCATATGTGTATTTCTCCTGCAGTATGTATGTGCGGCACATGCATGCCTGGTGTCTACAGAAGCCAGAAGGTGTCAGACCCCCTGGAACTGGAGTGACAGACAGTTCTGAGCCTGAGCAAGTGCTGGAAGCCCCACCCAGGTCCTCTGCAGGAGCAGCAAACGTTTTCAACTGCCAAGTCATCTCTCCAGATCCCAATGATCCATTTTTCATGTTATGTCAAAATGGAGTGTACTTGTCTCCTCGTGGGCCTTGCTCTTTTGCATTCCCAGCTACGTTGCCCTGTTATCTGCTTTACAGAAAACAAAGACACTAAAGTTAAAACATTAACTAGAACCACCAAGAATGTGGCAAAACGCACAGCCCTGGCTTAGGGCAGCAGAGCCCCCTAACCCAGTTAATTGTTCAAACAGGAAGAATACCTGTGGCAGGCCACATTGCCAAGGGAGTGGGGGCCAACCAATTCCAAGACACACTTTTCATCACAGTCAATAAATATTGACTGAATTCCTATGTGGGGCTAGCCCCACTGGGGCACAGGGAGGGCTCAGGCAGGGAAACTACAATTATATGCAAGAAGAGCACTCAAGGAGGCAGGAATGAGGGTCTTAAGGCATCAATAGATAATCTAGAGGAAGAGGAGGACGGGGCGGGGGACGAGGAGGACAGGAGGAGGACAGGAGGAGGAGGAGGACAGAGGAGGAGGAGGACAGGAGCAGGAGGAGGAGGAGAACAGGAGGACAGGAGGACAGGAGGAGGAGGAGGACAGCATGAGCAGATGCAGTGCAGGGTGTTCGTGGAATCACCAATATGGGGACAGGATTTGGGGCGCACATTATAAGGTTGGAGTGCAGACAATGTTGCAGAGCTGGAAGGCAACTTGGGACCAAATAGGAAAAGCTAGGTTTGAAACCTTTGAAAGTTACAGGTGTTAGGTCCAAAATAGATCAGGTACACGCTGAGAAAGATGTATGGCCATACAAAGCAGTTTATTTCATCAGAACACAGTTCAGCATGCTGAGGTCTAACCATTAAAAAAAATGGCGACCAAGAAATGCAGGTGCATGGGGGTTTCTTAAGCAAAACAGGCAGTCGCTAGAGGATCTTTCTGATTGGTCAAGACCTGAACACTGGATTGGCTTGTTTCATCTCCCGGCGAAGTGGGTATCTCACTAGGAAGTGAGGTACAATCTAATTGACCATCACTTCTGGATTCTCTGAGAACTACTGAGGATTCTCGAAGAGGTCAGGGCCCACCCACCATGAGGGGGCAGAATAGAACCTGGAACAAAAGTGGTACCCTGGTCCTTCAATAGGGTTTCATCTAAATCATGGGCTGATCATCAGTGGGCTGACAACAGACCCAAGAAAGAGGCTCTGGGATGTCCTGGATGGAGGTGACAAGGATGAGACCAAGGAGAGGAGATGTAGGAGGGCTCAGTCTTCTGACTTGCTAGGCAGTGGGAGGTGACACTGTGCTATGTGCTAGCTAGTGTTTGTCAACTTGACACAGGCTGGGGAGTCATCCAGAAGAGGGAACATCAACCGGGGAACTGCCTCTAACAGACTGGCCTGTGAGCATGTCTGTAGGGCATTTTCTTAGTGAGTGATGTGGGAAGGCACAGCCCACTGTGGGTGGTGCCTTCCCTAGGCAGGGATGGCTCCGAAGTTAAGAGCACTTGCTGCTCTTGTAGAGGACCTGCGTTCAGTTCTCAGTGCCCACATGGCACAGCTCATAACTGTAACTAGAGTTTCAAGGGATCTGATGTAGGACGCCATTCCAAGATGGCGCCGGCTTCCAGACAGTTTAATAGTAAACAACAGCTTTGCACATGCGCTACAGTTGAGAACAGCTTGGCCCTTTATGACACACCCATAACTGGCCCACAAACGGTTATGCAAATGAGGTGCTACGGAGGTAGCCTATCAGCATGAACCACAGGGTATATAAGCGGCTTGCTCCTGGGGCTCGGGGCCATTCTCTCTTGTAATATATTTCCTGATTAAACTGCCTTGAGAAGGAACCAGTTGTGTCGTGTTTTCCTTGCTGGTCGAGGTCGGCGCGGCACAATCTGACACCTTCTTCTGACCTCTGCCAAATAAACCATTTCCTCTCCCATATTGTTTCTGGTCTTGGGGGAGGAGGAAGGATGAATCCCTGGTAGCAACTGGAGGAGGAACTTATTCCCTGGAAGACACTTTACACAGCTCTGACTTTTCAGATCATCTTTCAGGAGGGACTGCAGCTGAGACAATGATGGGCGGGGCCATACCTTGACCAGGACTGCTTAGCTATGCAGAGTTCTTGCCTTCTATTAAACCCAACCGTAGGTTAGCACCTCAAAGATGGATTTGGGGCTACTGTACCTCTTCCTGTATTCCTTTCCTTAGGGCAACCACATTGAATAAATCTCTTTTTTTCTGCTTTTCATTGTTAGGTATCTCTTTAATTGGTGGATTGAGGGCAGGCAGCCTGTAGGAGCCCTGCACACCAGGCTCTGACCCTAACAGCTCCGATAACATGGATGCTGTAGCAGGAACAAGGCTGTTCTGCAGATGATGTGAGGATACCCTCCCAGTTCTGACAACAAATCAGTGTGACTTTGGACAAATGAACCCTGCTCTCCAGACCTCAGTTCCTACCCATAAACGGGAGCTCACATCTCCTCAATTTCCAGAATCAAAATCATGTAAGAGCAAGATGTCAAGATGTCACACGGGTGCCAGGAGCAGCCAGAGCTTGGCAATGCCACTGTCTGGGTGAGGCATTTGGGCCAAGAACTGATTTGAGTTTGGCAGGCTTCTTGGAGTTATAGACACCCGCAGAAGTGGCACCACAGACCTGCTGCTGACTGCTGTACTGGAAGGTTGATTTCTAGTGAGTTTCAGCAGGCTGGTCCCCTCTCTGGACATTAACCCTCCAAGACCAGCCACTTACATTTGAACTAACTCAGAGCAACATATGGGACACCACTGGGAGCCATACTGCCCTGTCCTTTTGCAACTTGGGCCTGGGACCTCATCACAGACAGCAGGGAAGTGATTGAGCTGAGAGTGAATGCCCGTAGGAACACAGAAGCCTGGGTTCCGGGCCCAACACAGATGCCACATGGATGCACACATGACCAACAGACACGCCTGTGTGTGACATGCGTGTACAGGAGTGTCTATGATACTGCACATGTGTGGAGCAAACTTTGTGGAGTTGGTTCTCTCCTGCCTCCTTTATGTGGCTTCCAGGATGGAACTCAGGTCCTCAGAGTTGCACAGCAAGCACGTTTTGTACCTTCTGAGCCATGTCACTGGCCCTGAGATGAAAGTCTTATTTTGGCTCAGGGTTTTGAAGTTTTCAACCCATAGTCAGTGTGCTGGATAAGTTTATGTCAACTTGACACAGGTTAGAGTCATCATCTGAGAGGAGGGAACCTTAATTAAGAAAAATGGCTCCATAAGACCAAGCTGTAGGCAAGTCTGTAGGACATTTTCTTAATTAGTGATTGGTGGGGGAGGGCCCAGCCCATTGTGGGTGGGACTGCCCCTGGGCTGGTGGTCCTGGGTTCTATAAGAAAGCAGGCTGAGCAAGCCATGGAGAGCAAGCCAGTTAGCGTGTCTCCATGACCTCTGCATCAGTTCCTGCCTCCAGGTTCTTATACTGTTTGAGTTCCTCTCCTGACTTCCTTCAGTGATGGATTTCAATGTGGAAGTGGAAGTCAAATAAACCCTTTCCTTCCCAACTTCCTAAGGAAGAGCATCAGCTCATTTGATTGCTGTGGGCCAGTGCAAGTGTCTAGCAGAGCAAAGTTATTCTCTTGTGGTAGCTAGGATATACAGAGAGATTCCCAAGCCATGCTGTAACACATGAGCCTCCTGGGGAACATAGCTCGGCCCATGCTGGTTCCACAGATGCACAGGCAGGAAGAGACTCTTGAGATCAGAGTGCTTTAACCCAGGGTCCCAGAAATGGTGTGAAGCTCTGAGAGCACATTTCCTTTCATTCTCAGAGGTGCTGGCTGCAGGCAGGCCAGGAACATTTCCAGGTTAAGCCCCACCCCCCGCAGCAGCAGCACCCCCCCATCCCCCCTCCCCGCTACACATACATTCCAGCCTCAGGAAGCTGCCTGTGGTTGTTCACCCTCCCTGGTCTTCAGCAACCTGGCTTGTGTGAACTCGGCCCTGCTCCCAGGATCTCTCCTCCCCCCACCTCCCATATTATTTCTGTGGTCCTCAAGACCCAAGGCAAGCATTGCGTCCCCTAGAAAGTCTCTCTGGTTGTCCCACCCCCTCCTCCTCCTAACAGAGTGGGTTATGCATTCGAAATTGGCCCCTACCACATGCTTGTCCCAGTCCGCATGGTGTTCCTGATTCGGGGTTGGAGTCTGTGTTCCTTCCCTGAGGTCTGGATGGGACTTGTGAGGCCTTACCAATAAGCACAACGGAAGCCCTGACTGTGACTTTCTGAGGCTGAGTTAGCAAGAGGATGGCACCTCTCTCTGCCTCTCACTGTGCTTGGGGATGCGGGAGGAAGTCCTGGCCACAGTGAGAGTCTGTACCTGATGGCACAGACAGATTGTCCCCAGAGCCTTCTCTGCAGCTTGACCCATGGTAACACAAGAGCTATTTTAAACCATGACATTTGAAGGCAATCTGTCACTCAGCGATGGACAGAGACACTTCTTGGGGGGGGGGTGGCTTGCCTCCTGATCACTGTCAGAGCATTTTTCCCACCAAGTGGTGACAGTGGGTGGCTCTCTCCTGCTGCATTTTGATCACTCAGAGACTGGGGTCATTGTGCCAGCTGCCTTGCCTAGCCAGGCACATTCCACAAAGGTTTACCCAGTGGGCCCCAGGAAGGGAGAGAGAATCTGGCATGTCAAAGGTGAACCATCTCTGGCCACACAAGATGGATGCTCTAAAGCAAATGCAGCATTGGTGGGGCTGTATCCTCTAGACTGTTAAGGTTTTACATATCATTTCTGTGTCTGTTTGTCTGCATGGCCATCTGTCCAAGGACCAGGCCTACACTGTACCTCAATGAACCCCTGATTTATAGCCACAGCAACTTCCCAGGAGCACTTATGGTTTTCAGCTCTTCTGTGTCATGTCATTTGATCAGCACCCCTTCCACTGACAAGATAGGGATCAAGGCTGCTATCAGTAAGGGAAGTGGCCAACTGGGGACCCTCGCCTAGCTTCTGACTCCAAGTTCTGACCCTCACACACTCCAACCACAGTCAGCACAGCTGCTACTAGATATAGGTTCTACTGGGGTATGCTTGGGGCTGACTGACCATGTAAGCATTCTTAGCACCTAGAAAATTGTTCAGCCCCTATGTTAAGCAAGCACAGGAAATATACAGGCAGCCAAGTTGCACTGAATTCCACTAGTTCATCTGCTGCCTGAAGAAACATATACATACTCTCTCTCATGCATACACACACACACATACTCAGATATACACATGCACACATGTACACACATGCATACTCACAGATACACACATACATACACATATATACACAAACGCATGAACTCACAGACACACATACACAGAGACATAGACATTCTCTGACACATACATACAAACACACAGATGTACATACACACTCTCACACACATAGATATATGCATTCATACATACTCTTATACATATATACAATCAGAGAGAGAGAGAGAGAAAGAGAGAAGCCAGCCAAGTAACCAAGATGGCAAAGACTCTTTGATACCATCTCCCCAAGCTGCCTTCCAATAACTGCTTGGCTTACTTAGTGCTTCTTTCTCCCGTACTAAACTAGGAATCTGGTTGTCTATGCTATGTCTGTCTCACAAATGCTGACTCCATAAACATCTAGAGGTGTGAGCATGTGTGCATACACTTTATCTCTGGATAATTAGCTCGGAAGGGTCAGGACACGCTCTGTAACGTCCTGCCAAATGCCTCCAAGTCTTGTCTGTGTCTCTGAGGCTAGCGTCGCTCCAGCTAAGGGCTGGGCAGGAAGGCCACAGGCTGTGCAGTCAGTCACTAGTCAGTTTATGGTGAGCTGTCAGCGGGTCATGGATGCCCAGGGGTGGGCTGTAAATAAGAGCAATGAAACTACTGCAGGCCTCAGCCTCCCCCGGGGCACACACCCCTTCCATCAGTCTCTTAAAATGACTGGTTGGCATTCGGGCTTCCGCCTGACCTGGCTCTGGCGGGCCCCAAGCATTCTTCAGGGGGTGTCCCTTCCCAGGCCCTGAACAGGTAAGCGGGAACAGACCGCTTGGTGAAGTCTCCACGCCTTGCCAGCACACTTTATGAATGACAGAGACAAGTGGGACATTCTTCATCAACCTAACACTGTTCCTCCCAAGCCAGACACCCACAAAGCAGAGCTGCATTCCCTCTGCTGGGCTGGTCAGGGTTGAAGCTAAGTCACAGTGACTTAGCACATAGCAGCTGCTTCCCTGGGCTGCCTCACAGTTCATCTATGGGAACTTGCTCTTTGAGGTTCTTTCCGTGTGGATGGGCAAAAGCCAAAGCATGAAAACTCAACTGTTTGCTCTCTCGTTCTGGACTCGGTTACGGCATTTACTTTTTCTTTTCTATCTTCTTTTTTTTTGGGGGGGGGGCGTTGTTATTGTTTTTCGAGATGGGTTTTCTCTGTGTAGCCTTGGTTGTCCTGGAACTCGCTCTGTAGACTAGGCTGGCCTTGATTCAGAGATCTCCCTGCCTCTGCCTCCCAATGACAGTTACCATTTCAAAAACATTTCTTGAATTATTTTTAATTGTGTCTGTGAGTCTATGTGTGTGCACTGAGTGCAGGTACCCACCGAGGCCAGAGGTGTTGGATCTGGAGATGCAGCTCCAGGTGATTCCGAGTCACCTGATATGGACACTGGGACTCACACCTGAGTCCTCTGGATGAGCAGCACATGTTCTTAACCACTGAGCCACCTCCAGCCGTGACAGTTACTTTCTGTTACCACTTTTGTCCTTCAATCACCCTGAAAATGTCCACCTAGAATAACAACCTGCCCTGCTCGTGCATAGACTCACAGCTCCAAATACTCATGTGTTAGAGGTTTGGCTGTCAGCTCGTGGAGCTATTATTGATAAGCAATTAGATCTTGAAGGCGCTGACAATCAGTGAATTAACCCATTAATTGAGTGATCATAGCATGAGAGAAGTGGTAGAATCAGGAGGTGGGGGTCCATCTGGAAGAAGTGGGTGAGCAGAGGCATGGCTTTGAAGGCTATGGCTTAAGCCAGGCCTTAACTGAGCCTTGCTCTGTCTCCTCGAAGGCCATCATGCAAGAGGCTTTCTTTCAACACATCTTCCGCCAGGATGCTTTTCCTGACCTCAGGCCCAGAAACATGGTGCCAAGTGATGGTGGACCGAAACCACAGAAACAGTGAACCAGGACCTTGCTTCCTTTCATGCTGTTCAGGTGTTTGTCACAGAGGTGAAAGGCTGTCTGACACATGCATCAACAGGCTCGTGAAAGAATTTCCATCAGGTATTTCTAGACAGTGGGTGAGGATGCTTAGCCTGCTGCCAGTCGGTGTTCTCGCTCAGCACTGCATCCAGATGGAGCTGGAGAGTCAAGGGGTGTGTGTGGGGGGGGTGAGGATCCACAGAGCCAAACAGTTACACAGGACAGAGACCTGAAGAAGCAGTGATTTCCTCAAAGCCGAGGGCCAGATGGAAACCCAGCTTGCCTGAACCAGAACACTTGGCATCTAAAAGCAGTCCTTCTCGGAGTGGGTACAGGTCACATGCAGTGAAGTGACATTCTAACCCTAGAGCCCGGCATGCAGAGGCCACTGTGCTAGACACTGGCCATGCCCCATCAGACATCAGGGACCCCTTTCTTGTTTCTCTCCTGGTCTCTATGACTCACAGGTCTACCGTAGCCAGGAGGTACACCCTGTAGCGGCCGGCTGGTTGTAAGGTCAGTTCTTTTGCCTGAGTTGAAGTAAACAATGACAAAGAATTTGTACTTCAGAGGTCCCCTGGCCACCATCGGGGTCCCCACTATACCCTGTCCAGTGTTCCCTATTCCATTTCAGATTCTTCCGGTACCACATCGTCTTTTATGGTTATTTGCTTCTTTTGCTGTGCTTTGGGGGTGAACACAGGGCCTTGTGCACTCCAGAGAAGTGCTCCACCTGGACAGAACGCTAGCTTCCTTTCACTTTTGATTTGAGACAGAGTCTCACAAAGTTAGCCAAGCTAGTGTTGGACTCATTCTGTAGCCTCAGCTGGCCTTGAACCACTGCTCTAAACTCAGTCCCCTCAGTAGCTAGGATTCCAGGCCTGTGCTACTGGATGTAGCACAGTAGCACTTTAATGCAGTGGTTCTCAACATTCCTAATGCTGCGACCCTTTAATACAGTTCCTCATGCTGTAGTAACTCCCAAACATAAGATTATTTTAATTGCTACTTCATAACTCTAAATTTGCTAGTGTTATGAATCATAATGTAAATAAGTGTTAAGCAGGTGGTCTAAGGCGACCCCTGTAAAATGGTCATTTGACCGCAAAAGGGATCACAACCCACAGGTTGAGAACTGCTGCTTTAATGTGTTCCCACACTTGGATCAGCCCTTTAAAGTTTGACTCCGAAGAGCATGACCTAAGATACCAGTAGTTTGTAGAATAGCAGGTGGATATCAGCACCCCAATATAGCAGAAAGAAAAAAATGAAAATGATGAACAGCCCTGGACCAAGCAGGGTGGGCAGGAAAAACCACATTCAGCTCCCAGCAGCTGAGATGAGTTCCTCATCTCCAACCTCTTCCTCTGGTGCAGGCTTCAGTTAGTCATTCCCAAGCAACATTTACAATATTCTTTCATTCCATCTCTGTTGAAGAGCAAAACCCCCTGGAATGCCAGGTCTGGGCCCTGAGGTGACACAAAGCTTAGCACTTATTTTTCAGTGTGGCTACTGTTTGCTGCACATGCTGTGAGCCCACCGCTTCCCCACAGCCGCTGTGATGGCCGGTCTTGCACACCTGGTTTGATCCCTCTGTGAAAATGTGAGCATTAGTACCTGCAGGTCGGTGCTGGTGGGTAGATCTCAGGGCTTTCCCAGGAGAAGGCGGCTCAGGAAGGGTTCCCAATGCTTCTTAGAACATGCGGCAGCCTTTATGATGTGTCTTCTGCTGGATTTCCTCTTCCTGTCTCACGTCCTGCTTCATCTCTCAACTAAATGGCATTTAAGTAACTGTCCGAAGCTCTGCTTCCAAGGGGCACCAACCCAGGCAGCATTCTAGATGTCGGGTTTCCCAGGGAGATAACAGTCATCCCTCCACTTGATGATGCAGGCTGCTCTGCTTTCCCACTTTGTGGTGGGTTCTGTCATTTTCCCATCACTTTCTGTGGTCAGCAAGTCGTCCTCAGCAAGATTCCCATGTGCTTTCTAGCCTATCATTTTTGCTTTTAATCTACAGTCTGGAAATCACGTGATCAAACCCGCTGGCCTGGGTCTAACACAAAGGCTATTGAATTCTAGGGAAGAAAAGCCCCTGTGAGAAATGCAGAGGCTTTAAATTAGGTGCTGGGAGCTTTACTTTTGCTACTGAGGAACATTCTTCATCCCTGGTTGGATAGTGAGGTTTTGTTTGTTGGAGTTCTTAAGTTTCAAGTTTCCAACTACAGGCTACGTCTGTGGATGAGTTCAGGGTATCTAATGACATGCACATGTCCTTGGGCCTTTGGTTTGCCATTTTTTAGGACACACCAATTTCATAGACCCAGTTTTTAATATGCCAGGGGACTCCACAGGCCTCTGGTTTTCACAGATATCAAAACAATGTCACACACAAGGAAATGGTGATTTCAGAGCAACCACCTGAAGGGACCTCAGTGCTCAGAGCCTTCAGCTTCGGATCACCAGATAAATAATCAGAGGCTCAGAGAGAAGTCACGCTCATTCACAGAACAAACTTGAGGCAGACCTGGGGCCACAGATGAGGTTTCCAAACTGATGGCTAATTTTATGTGTCAACCATAAAGCTCTTGCCTGTGGGATTCTCTGGACAGACTGTTTCTGGGTGTGTCAGTAAGAGGGTTTCAGGAGGAGATTAGCATAAAAAAATGGATTCCCTGATGAACAGTTTTCTGTGACTGCAACAAAACACCTGAGATGATTCCCTTAAAAAGAAGAGAGGCTTACTTAGAGTGACAGTTTTGGAGGTTTCTGTCCATGGTCAGCTGGCCCTGTTACTTTTGGCCTGTGGTGGGGTGGCACATCATGGTGGGAATATGTGGATGAGGAATCCAGCTTGTCTCATCCCAGAAAACAAAAGAGAGAGGAAAAATTCACACCCACAATTGCGTAAGACTTCCCACTAAATCCTGTTTGTTTGTTTGTTTGTTGAGACAGGGTTTCTCTGTTGTAACTCTGGCTGTCCTAGAATTCACTCTGTAGACCAGGCTGGCCTCGAACTCTCAAGAGATCTGCTTGCCTCTGCCTCCTGAGTGCTGGGATTAAAGGTGTGTGCCACCATGGTCCAGCTTTAGGTCCCACCTCTTACAGATTCTGTCACCTCTAGCCCATGGGCTTTGAGATGGGCATCTTAAGCCAGTACAGTAGTAACCTCCCTAGTGTGGTCAGATCATCATGGAGACCTGAACAAAGTAGACAGCAGAGAAGGAAGAGTTCTCCGGTTTCTATATATCCCTGCTTCAGCCGGAGCACCCACCTCATCTTCTCCACGGGCTCCCACGGTGTACATGCCTTTGGGCATGATCTAAATTGCACTGCCAGCTTTCCTGGGTCTCCAACTGGAGGATGAAGATGATGAAAGGGGCTTTTCAGCTTCTGTCTTGCATGTGTGGATTCACACATGAGCTGAGCAGATATCCTATTCACTCTGTTGTTAATTTTATCTTTTAACCACTTAATGAGAGTCCATCATTGAAGTTCCAATGCTCTTTATTAATCACAAACCATGTCAAATCTCAGGGAATTCTATACCCAAGTGGCTAGGCAGAGAGCTCACTCCAAGGCTTCCTCACCCCATGCTCTCCTCCTCCTTCTCCTCCTCCCTGCTCCCTCCTTGCTCCACCCCTCAATCCGCAGGTGTTTTTCTTCCTGTTTTCACACAGACCCTCAATAAACAAATAACAGAAACCTGCTGTAGGGGGTGGAATCTGGGGATGGCACAGAGGTGTAAACAAGTAAAAGATGAATCTTAACTAAAATATTATCCACAACTAAACACACCACAACACTCTGTTGCTCGGAGAATCCTGCTACTCCATTCATCTCTTTCCCTCCAAATGCAGCCTGAATCTTATTTCCTGATTAGAAACCCTCTCTCTTGATGTGGAGGTGAAGCCTATGCTCAATGAGACAAGGAGAAGGGAAGTCATAGGTCCACCCATGACCTCTACCACCAGAGGTGGAAATGTGAGAAACACAGGTTAGGTCTTTAGAGGTGTGGACCACCACGCTTGCCCTCCTGTTACATTGGGGCTACGTTATATCCCCACCAACACAGCCCTTTACAGTGAGTTATCTGTATTAGTCCCTCTCATCTCCTAAAAATTCACGGCAATGTAATCAGACCTCCCAGAGGGCTTAAAAATAACAATATTCTAGCACAAATTGGAAATAAAAGGTAACTTGCAATGAAATAGCCCTCCCGCATGTAATGCTGTGAATAAGACCCCCCTCACCAAGGGCCAGCTTATGCTACATAAGGAGAGTTGTCAAAGAAGAGGCTCTCTGTTTATAATCAAATTAAGATTTTAAAATAAAGGCTGACTATTTTGCCAAGGGGAAATGGTTTTCCAAAATGCTGAACAACTCATACAATTCTAAAGAGACAAACCTCGTTTCTTCCAGCATGCCCTGGCGCCCTGGAGCCCTGGAGGCGGAAGTCCATGCTGACAGACTCCGGTGGTAAACGTAGGCAGCGATGACAGTTGGCCGGATTAACACCATAGCGGTGTCTGGCGGCACCTTAGGACGTCGTGGGAGGGTGCAACGAGTCAGTCGCGTGCCGGGCCGGCCTCACTGACACCAGGCGGAACGCCCACAGTGCGGACTGCGTTCGGGGGTGTGGGCGCCTAGAGGACTGGCCCATCAGCCGCGCCGCCCGGGAAGGCGTCCCGGCCTCCGCGGAAAGCCGTTCTTCAACCGGCCACGCGGGGGCGTGCCGAGACCAGGATCCTAACATCCGCAGGTTCACGGCCAGAACCAAGCTGAGACCGCTAATTCACGGTGGGACTTGCACTGTACTTGGTTGTCCATCTTTCACAGCATCGTCCGATTCTCCAGCATCTTCTAACAGCACCGGAAGGTTTAGAAAAGTACATTTCCCATCTGCCCAAAGAATACAGCAGCTTCTGCGTGGTCAGGAGACAGGCCAACCAGAGCAGGTGAAACAAAGCCGCGGTCAGGCGATTGGCCAGCATTTGTCCAACCTTATCTGCACCCACACCTCTTCTCTTAAGAGGAACAGTCACACATGCCTTCTGATAATGCGAAGAGGTTCTATCAGAGCATTAGTAACACCGATACAAACTAAGGTGTACAGGTCAGCCATTCCACGTGATCTCATGCAGTCAAAAGAGTGGGCAACTTGAGATGTATTTGATGGCAAAAATCTTAACAGCAAGTGGCCATACAGTAAACGTTTTCTTTTTCTTTTCTTTCTTTCTTCCTTCCTTTCTTTTCTTTTTCTTTCTTTCTCTTTCTTTCTTTCTTTCTTTCTTTCTTTCTTTCTTTCTTTCTTTCTTTCTTTCTTTCTTTCCTTCCTTCCTTCCTTCCTTCCTTCCTTCCTTCCTTCCTTCCTTCTTTCTTTGTGGGGGGGGAGGGTCCCAGAGATGGCATCTAGGACCTCACACATACTAGACTGCATGTGCAGCCCCAGTAAATGCTTTTTGTATATGTAGGAACGCACTCTGAAACAATGTTGAACAGTTCAGTAGAGTAAATATGTAAGCCAATAGCTTAGTCATTCATTGTCATAGTCAGGTATAGCATGCTGTCTATAACTGCATATGCTGTAATTTCCTGACTTCTGATGGAGTAGGTTTGTTTATAGTAGATCACCACAGACAGGTGAGTCATGACCTCTGATGTTTGAACAGTTAATATGTCACTAGCAGATAAGACTTTTTCACCTGTTATTATCTTATGAGACAGCCTACATATATGGTCCATCACTGACCAAAACATCTTGTCAAAGGACTGAACAATAAAAATAATAATAATAATACAAGAATCACTCTTTGGAAACTTAATTACACCACTGTCTTGGTGGGTTGTGAGGTACTAAACTGTTGGTAAGGAGGCTGAGGCATAGAGCTTAGCAGTCACCCAGAGTTCATAGCTAGCAGGTGGACAAGAGTCACTGACCTGCACAGTGTGGGAAGCCTCCTGGAAAGGAGTCTTGTGTACCTGAATGAGGCAGTGGACAGCGGATCTCAACCTTCCTAGTGCTGCAATCCTTTAACACAGCTCCTCATAGTGACCCCCTTGTAGTGACCCCCAACCATAAAATTATTTTCACGGCTACCTCAAAACTGTAAGTTTGCTACTGTTATGGATCGTAATGTAAATATCTGACATGCAGACAGTCTTAGGCGACCCCAGTGAAAACGGTCATTTATCCCACAAAAGGGTCCGGACCCACATACATATGTGAGATGTGCTTTTCTATAGTGTTTGTGGCTTGATTCATCGAAGATCCACATACCATGCTATACTGGGTGGGTCCGATAAAGCCAGCATTCACACTACAGCCCTGGCTTGGGATACAAATGACACTGTTGCGGACCAAGCTTGGTGGCACCTCCACAAGCTGAACCTTGTTTTCAACCCTGGCTGTGGGTTAGAATCATGAGGAGTAAATATTCATTCATCCATCCATCCATTCATTCATTCATAGAGCCTGACATCAAGTTCCCTCCAACCCCAAGGTAATTTTAGTCAGAATCTCAGAAGATGGGGCCCAGACACCCCATGGGCTTGGTTTTCATTGGACTTTGTTATTTTATTTTTTGAGGTGGGTTCTCGCTATATTGCCCAAGTGAGACTTCAATTCCTGGGCCCTGGTCCTCCTGCCTCAGACCTCCTCCCCCCCAGTAGATAGACTATTGGTATACATCACCATGCACAGCTAATGTTTGAGGCTTGTTTGTATTTTAGTGCTGGGAACTAAACTATGCTAGGCAAGCAAAATACCACCAAGCCACAGAACCAGCTCCTGATTTTCTTTTTAAGTCTTCTGGATGATTCTGGGTTTCAAGCAACCTCCTTGATATATAGATGAAGAAACAGACCTAGCAAAACAGCATAATCTACTAGGTGTAAATTGTTCTAGAAGCAGGAAGATAGGTGCGCTGACTTCTAGTGCACAATCATTAATAAAAACAACAACAACAATAATAATAAAACAAAACAAACAAAAAGCTCAACTCTTGGTGGCCGTGCCATGGCTCAGTGGTTAAGAGCATGTACTTCTTCCAGAAGACCTGGGTTCTAGCATCCACGCTAGGTGACTCACAACTGCTTGAAACTCCAGTTCTAGGAGGTCTAACTCACTTTTTCTGGCCTCCAGGGGCATCTGCACACATATCCACATACTCATACACAGACATACACACATATGCATAATTAAAACTAACATAAACCTTTTTTAAAAAATCTCAACTGTTGGATCAGGCTGGGCCACCCTGTTTCAGAAACTTATTTTTTGTTATGTATAAAATAATTATTTTATGCACTGTTGGGTGAGGGTCTGTCTAAGGTGTTTTGTATTGTTTGCAGGTGTTGGATTTCTATGGGGGTTGTTTAATTGCTAATGATCTGCATGTGCTATCAGTAGAATACCCGAGGAGCTCTGGATCACTAAAAACACCTGAGCTCAGATGCTCAGGGTTCCACTGTCAAGTATGGCATTGACCATGATGGTGGTTCCCTCTGTTGAGGTCTGGAAAGGTTTACACGTATGAGAATGTCTCCTTGTCCTTCTGGGTGAGCCCACACAGTGGCTAACTGCTATACCACCCCACAAGGAGAAAGGACATGAGGACCCCCTGGATACCAGGCCCCACACTGAAAGCTACCTGCTCACACAGCTTACCTTTGTGGCTGGCTGCTGTCCAGTGCTGTCCCCAGCATCATTTACCGCAAGATGCTATTACATTCTAATGTAACACGGAGTTATGTTTTTAAATTAAATATATATATATATATATATATATATATATATAATTACAGTGTGTGTGTATGAGGGGTGTGTGTGTGTGTGTGTGTGTGTGTGTGTACAGATGTGTGTGGGCATGCACATACCATACGGTATGCTTGTAAAGGTCAGTGGACAATGTTTGGGAACCAGTTCTCTCCTTCTACCACGTGATCTGGGGATCAAACTCAGGTCGTCGGATTCATGAGGAAAGTATTTTTATGTGGTGAGCCATCCCAGCAGCCCCTGAGTTAGCCTTTTGAGAAATCATAACTGAGAGACATGTTACTTGCCTTTCTCCTTGCTGCAGTGAATAAATGACTTCGTAGGTCATTCCTGGAGGTATTCCTTGGATGGACAGTGCTAAAGCTCCTCTAATGTGCTCCATGCTACTGTGTCCCCAGTGGTAGTCTTCCCACCTGATGGGAGTCAGCAGCCTGACATAGCCTGGCCTCCTCAGCCTTTCTAGGCCAAGCCGCCCACCCTTGGAAGATGTGGTCCAGATTACTATTAAACCAAATGATTTTAGAAACAGAACCAAGTGGATCTGGGAATCTGTTGCTTTGGCCAATCTGCTGACTACTTTCTATGACTTTCAAAGAAATCCATTTGAGCATCAGGAGATGAAGGAGATGCTTTGCTTCTTTGTATAATACAGGCATCTTACCCCTCTATATGCCTAACCTGCCCCTGCCCTTGTTCACAACCTCAGTGCCTTCAATCAGGAAAAGAGAAACTCCTGAGATCAGGCTTTTCCTCTGCATCTCTCCCACCACACCCACCCTCTTGGCCCCTCCTCAGCCCTCCTCAGACTGCTGGGTAGCCTTGGAGGGCTGCATTCACCAGCAGCCCTGCGGTTCCCCTGCGCCTGCATTCCCACTGTTGTGCGGTATTCACTAGAGAAGACTTCTAGGACATGGGTTTAGGCCAACAGAAAATCTTCATTAGCTGGGCAGCAGCTACAGTGGGTGTTCAGGACCCCAGTGTAGCCCCAAACCTTTCTCCGGGAGAGCTTTTAAACACAAAAATCATGTTCTGGTTGACATACTTCAGTTAGCAAAAACAGTTAGCCAGAAGTGGAACTACAGAAGCCAAAAAGCAAGTTTAGAGTTTTTCCCAAAACTATGGACTTTGATGGATTAGGCCTGTGTTTTCATTTTGGCTGGTGGCATTATCTGCATGCTCAGTTTCACAGCCTGAATGCCACTGCCATCATGGGAGTCAGCTGTGCTAAGGTCTGGGACCCTGTTACATTCCCTACTGGTCTTCTTAGTGAATGAATCAAATCATGGACTGGTCCTATTTTAGTTTAAGAGGCAGGGCCCCACTGTTAATACAATCTGAATGAGAATTAAAGGCTCAGCCAATGCTGATAGCAGAGTAGTTACCCAGGGGACCAAGGGAACAGAGACTGGTATCAATTATCTGATTAATGTTTCTTTCTCTCTCTGTCTCTCTCTCTCTCTCTCTTCATCCAAGGCAAGATCTTTTAAAATTACTCCTGATTAACATAGAAACAACAGGTTTCTCATAAATCCATACATAGTTTATTTCATGAGAAGTAAGTGTAAATTTCTCCAATTTTATAGGACTATTTTTGCAAGGGAGTCAGAAACAGAAACTTTTAATACCTCTAGGTCCTGATCAACCTGTCTATTCAGTTCTGAAAGCACTAGAAGAGGCACATTTAGTCAAACCATTACTACATGTCCACCAAGTAGTCTCAGGGGCCCAGTAAAATTGTTGCTGTCCAGATGAATTAACCCATAAGGCAGAATGGAAAGCAATAGAATAAGGGGAAGTGCCTGGGTTAAAGGTTTTGGATATTAGGCAAGTTTCAGCTCTTTGTAAGTCTTCTAATGCTGATTTGGGTCGCCCCCAGTCACAGTGAGTTTTGTCAGTCAGTGGGCTGACAGTCTGGTTAGTTCCTATCCCTGTGTAGTATGGAGGCCAGGTGTCTAAGCATAACCAGGAACACTGGCTGATTCTTGGCTGGGAATGTCTAACTCTAGCCCAGAGTCCCTTCCTGCGGCATAGAGTCTTATTCCCCGGGTTTTTTTCTGTTTCCCAAAGGCCAGAATCTTTTCTATAGAAATTTTTAGGAAGCCTTAGTTTTACAAACCCTGTTTTGTAAAGGAAACCCCTTTGTTTCTGGCAATTAGGATTCCAGTCACTGGCTTGCATGGAATCATGAACTCTGTATTTTTATCTCAAAGGATAAACTCTTACATCTTTGTTTTTTTTTTTTTTTTCGTCCAATACAACCAGACACTTAAAAGTGGCCGTCAGTGAACAAAGGTCAAGATGGAATAGGGGTGACTGATCTGTAGACATACTAGCTATTACTTCCCCTGTATCTGTCTCCCTCAGTTCCCAGGTCCAGGACTGAGGGTGCTGGGAGCTGGATCATGGCCCCTATACTCATATCCATAGGACAAAACATAAGACTTAAGAGGAAGAAGGGGGGAAGGGCCTTGGGACAGATGAAACCTTAATTTTAGTGGCTGTATAGTCTGGGAGACAGTCCATTTGGCAGTGCCATCCGGGGTTTCAGCTTTCTTCACCTGGGAGTGGCAGGTCCATGGTGTGATGTCAGCTACCTTCACAGCTGTAGGAGTGGAGACAGTCATCATGCCAAGGCCTTTCCAGGCTGGTTCCAGAGCCCCCTTGGTTACCTGTTTGACCTAGATAGTATCACCGGACTTGAACAAAGGGAAACTGGTAGTGGACTTAGAGGTAGGCTGGGTCTCCAGGTAGTCCAATGAATAGTCTGCGTGAAGTCTAGAGGGCTGTACTGACTTGAGAAAGGAATGGTTAGAGTTTGCCAGCTGCTGTTCTCTGAGCCTGGGAAGCAGTGTGTGTGTGTGTTGGGGGGGTCTTCCAAGTATACTCTCACAAAGGGTAAATCCCTTCCTATATGGGATGCTGTGAGCCAAAAACAAAGATAGGGAGTCTAGCTACCCTTTGCTGGACTCTAATGAGACTTTTGTTAGAATTTTCTTTAACATTTTGCGTATTCTTTCTACCTGCCCAGAACTCTGAGCTCTATACGCACAATGAAGTTTTCAACCTATGCCCAAAGCTTTGAGTATTCACTGAGAGTTTTTGGCTATGAAAGCCAGGCCATTGTCAGATCCCATTGCTAGGGGGAGACCAAAGCGGAGGACCAGTTCCTAGAAGAGCTTTTTAGCTATTATTTGAGCCATTTCATTCCAGAGGGGAAATACTTCTATCCACCTGGAAAAGATATCTATAAAAACCAGTAAGTACATATATACTCCCCTGGCAGCCCAGATCTCAATGAAGTCAGTTTTCCCAGAGTTCGCTGGGGTGTTGGTCTCATCCAGACCTCTTTCCGAGTAAGGGCTCTGTTTGAATTCACTTGAGCACAAGCCTAGCGTCCGGCTGAGGCATCTCACACTAGGCTGTCCAGTCTAGGTACAACATACCTTGGTCTGAGCAACTCAGAAAGTTTTGTGGACATCAGATGAGTAGCCTGCTGAAGGCTAATTACCAGGGTTCTGCGAGTTGTTTCTGAGAGAATGATCTTTCCCCTCTGGTGTCTGCCATCAACCTGTGGGTTTGCACTGTCCAGTTCTTTATGATGAAGCCTCAGGCATCATGGGGTCTGGGTGTGTCATCAGAATATCGATAGGGCTTAGGGCCATTTGTTGGGCAGCCAGGCCAGCAGCCCAGCAGTGGGGGACAGCGGTTTGTAGAGGAAGTTGAATAGTCTCTAGGAGGCCCAAGATTTTATAATGTCCTTTTTCCCAATGGTGAAAAAGCCCTATTTCTAGTGACTGTGTATATGATGGTGGACTTTTCCTTTTCCATGTTTGAGAGCCTGGGTCAGCTCAATCAGTTCAGCGCTCTGGGCTGAGGTACCTGGCTTGGACCCAAGTCTTTTCAGTTAAAGTAACTACTGCAGCTCCCATATACCTAGTTTAATCTTTCATTTATAGCGGTCATGGATGATCACGTGTGGGTCAGCATCAGGTGGGCTTCTTAAACTGGACTCTGAGGGTGGCCCAGGAGTAGAGACTGGTCTGGGTCACACAGGCATTAGACAGCCAGTGTTCTGGCGTTCCTTGGCGGAGGGCCTCAGGTGTATCGTGGGGTGCTATGGGTATAATATCTTGATGCAGAGTTAACTTTTGTTTAAATTAGACTAATGGTAGCCATCACAGCTCTTAGATAGTGGACCACCCTGTGGCTACAGGGTCCAATCCTTTGGACACAGGGTGTTTCCATGGCCCCAAAGTTTGGGTTAAAGCCGCCTTTTATCTTTTGTTTTCTGGACAGATGAAAAGGTTTTTGAGACATCTGGAAGTGCTAGGGCTGCAACTAAAGTCAGAGCTGTTTTAGTCTCAGTCCAGATTAGGGGCTCAGCGCCCTCCTTTGTGTCGGTGTGTAGAGGCCTTGCTTCTTCCACAAAATCTGGTACCCAGAGGCAGCAATACCTAGCCGTACCTGGGAACCTGTATGTTAGTCTTTGAGTTGGGATCTGAAGGATAATGGCGGCAATCTTGCTCTAGGACAGGCTCTTTTCGCCTTCCCTTAGCCGGCAGCCGGGATAGGTAGCCTCTGGTGTACAAAGGTGGGCTTTCTTGGCCAATATTCTGTAGCCCAAGGTCTGTAACTCTTGACAGCAGTACCTCAGTGGCCCTTTTATAGTCTATTTTCCTGGGAAACCTCCGACAGACAGTCAGGATGTCAGCATTTAGTGTCTATTCAAACAGGGTTGGAAAAATTTAAATCCTTGAGGCAACCTGGTCCAGGTATGTTGCTTTCTATAACCTCCCTCTGGGTCTGTCCCTTTAAGAGCAAAGATGAGTCGACTCACCTCTGCTAATGGGAAGCTGAAGAATGCATTTTTCAAGTTCAAGACAGTGTATACCTGGAAGAATCAGACTTCATGAGAATCAGAGGTCCCAGGTTTCTTCACAGTCAGGAGAGGCATACTCCAGGGTGACTGGCTGGGTACCAGGACCCGTGTCTCTTTAAGCCAGGCGGTCTGGACTGCAGTTTGTCCTTTTGTTTCCAAGGCCATTGGGTATTGTTTAATCTGGATGTGGGTAGCTGAACAGGTTGGCTGAACAATTATAGAAACTTAGTGTTGTGCCAGTCCTGGGGCGTTGGTTTCTGCTCATACCCCCGGGAATCTTTGTTGTCAGTCTGAGAGATAGTCCAACTGTATCTTTTGATTAGAGGCAGAACTTCTGCTAGGAGGTACTCTTTTGACAGAGGGTAAGACACCAACATTTTGCTGGGTATCTGTAAATCTGTGTCTCATTATTAGAGAAGGTGACGATGGCTTTCAGTTTATGCAGAAGGTCTTGTCCCGATCAGTTTTCTGTTGTTAAACAACTTTTAAGTTACCTCCAGCAACTGGGACCTGCTTACCTTTAAATTTTATAACTGTTTAAAAATATCTGGTGCTGACTGAGTGACAAAGAAAATCTTTTTAACAGCTATCATTAATCCTACTAAAAAAGAACTGGCAAAAGTTGTTTAAACTCTCCTTGGTCAGTGTCGGACAGAAGGGAAAATCTGTCTGTCCAGTCTGTGTTGTCTGGCAGAGAACCCCCTGCCCACTCCCAAGGGAATTTTTTCTACTTTTTTTCAGAGAATGGTAAATTTTGAATTTTCCAGTTATGCAATCATTGGTTAAGAAGGAGACATAATCATGAAAGAGAAAGGAGTGGAACTTTCTCTTTTCCTTTGGGCTCAGCCCAAGGGAACTTTTCCCCTTCCCTAGGGCTATTCAGAGCAGGCATGGAGCAGAGGGACTGCTCTCCTGGGGGAGCTATTCCCCCCCCCCGCCTGTGTGTATTCCACTTAGATGGTAGGGGGACCTGATGAGAGGCCCTCCCTCTCCCCACCTCCACACAGAGACCAACCATGAGCAGGAGTCAAGCAATGAAACAAGCAAGCACCCCTGCTCCTGGCGAGGGACCGGTGGAGCTTTTTTTTAGGTTTCTCTTGTTGACCTACAGAGCTTAAAGGACTTAGGTCCCCAACAGGAGGGGGCCCGGGTCTTCAGGTCTTAAACCAGGTAAGGGGAGGGTCTCACACCAGAGAAAACTACTGGTCAATACAGGGAAACAAAATTGACAGAAACACATTTAAACACACACACACACACACACACACACACACACACTGGTGGGTGAGGGTGAAGAACAACCAGGGTGCCCATCACAGATGGAGGGATCCAGTGACATCTCACATGGATCCCACACACTGGATCTGCAGGCACATCTGACCTTTCTAATGTGTCCAAGGAGATGGCACCTTAACCAGACTTACCTCCAGAGGTGACAGACCAGGTGACTTTCTGATTTCTTTCCTTCTTGGGCTGGAGGTGTCAGGCTCCTCTAAAGCATTAGGCAGCGATTGATCAAGGGAGTCCTGGGGACCTGGAACATCTCACTCTTCCCTGACCACCGTACTCTTCCCATCCAAGGAGCTCTGAGAGCCCTAGTATCACAAGGTCTGGTCTCTGGGATCTCTCTGGTTTTCAGATATGTTGTGCATTCCCCAGAGAAGACTGCTGGGACTTTGATAAGCCAATAGAAAGTCTTTATTAGCCTGGTAGTGACTACACTGGGTGTTTGGGATCCCAGTGTAGCCCTAAGCCTTTCTCAGAGAGAGCTTTTAAACACACACACACTACAAACAAACAAACAAAAATGTTCTGGTTGACATACTTCAGTTAACAAGAACAGTTAGCCAGAAGTGGAAGTACAGAAACTAAAAAGTAAGGTTAATACAGTTAGATACTTTCCCAGAACTATGGACATTGATGGATTAGGTCAGTGGCTCCTAATGCTGCGACCCTTTAATACAGTTCTCCATGTTGTGGTGACCCCCCCCCAACCATAAAATTACTTTCCTAGTTACTTAAGAACTATAATTTTGCTACATGCTATTGTAATATAAATATCTGACATGCAGATGGTCTTAGGTGACCCCCAAAGGGGTGGCGACCCACAGGTTGAGAACTGCTGGATTAGGTCTTCGTTTGCATTTTGGCTGGTGGTGCTGTGTACATGCTGAGTTTTTCAGTCCGAAAGGCGCTTCCAACATGGAGACAGCTGTGCTAAGGTCTGAGGGCCTACTAAGGTTCAAGGCCCCGCGACACTTGGGCAGTCCTGCTTTCCAGTTTCTGTGGACTAGATGTAGAGTGGTACCTATGCTGGTTTCATTTGCACTTCTGTAATTCACCATAGGGGCTTTTAATCCATCTGCGTATGTGCTGTTAAGCTGCTGAAACCTTCCGGTTCTATCTCCTTAGCATCCCTTGCTCTGTTGAGTCTCATCCCTAGCCAGGCACCAGCTCAAGTTGTTCTTCTAGCTTTTTTCTTGGCCAACTGCTTGCAGCATAGGCAGGAGCATGTCCTGCCTCTGTGTGAACTGCCTGAGGAATCTTTAACAGAGGCTCCTCATAGGTGCTGGAGAGATGGCTCAGCAGTTATGAGTGTTTCTGCTTTTGCAGAGGGCTCGGGTTCTCTTCCTGGACTCCTTACCACCATGCCCCACCCCAGAGGCCAGGAGGCCCAGCTGCTCCACTGCGCTCCAAGCCAGGGCCTTCATCCTCCACTCTGCCCTCTCCAGTGGCCTGCTCTACGTGCACTGTCCCAGCCCTACTGCTCCAGGGTCTCCAACAGTCAGCTCCCACTCTGCTCTGCCTGTGACTTCTTCAAGACAGGGATCCACAGGCCTCCTGCGCTGGTTAGTTTTTGGACAAGCTAGGGTCCTCTGACAAGGGAACCTCAATTGAGAAAAAGAATGCTTCAGATCAGCCTATAGGCAAGTTTGTTTATTTATTTGTTTGATTGATTATTATTATTTATTTTATTTATTATTATCATTATTATTATAAATAAATTACACTTTTATTTATTTGTTTGTTTGCTAGGCAGAGTCTCACTGTATAGCTCTGGCTGGCCTAGAACTCTCTATATAGATCAGGCTGACCTTGAACTCACAGAGATCCACCTGGGTGCCAAGATTGAAGGTGTGCACCACCATGCCCAGCATTGGGGTTTTTTCTTCATTAATGATTGATGTGTGAGGGCCCAGCCCACTGTGGACAGCACCACCCTTGGGTAGGTGGCCCTGGGCTGTAGAAGAAATGTAGCGGAACATAAACCAGAAAGCAAGCAGTAAACAGTGTCGTCCCCTCCCCGCTCCCGTGGGTCCACTTCAATTCCTGCCTTGAGTTCCTTCCTGCCTTGAGTTCCCACAATAATTGACTGTAATATGGACCCATAAGCCAAATGAACGCTTCCATCCCCCAAGTTGGGCTAGTTTGGTCAGTGTTGTATCTCAACAGAAACACAGCTAGGACACCTCCTGAATGCCAAGGCCTTGGCACTTTCACACACAGACCTCTGTGTTCGGAGTTTACTTTCCACGTACTTCTGCCTGATTTCTCCCCTGGGCTGTGAGTTGCTGGGGGGGGGGGGGGGCGGCACAGTGCATCTGACTCAGCTTTTCTACTCTGCAGCCCTATAACCAAGCTGGAAGTTGTGTGATGATCTGGGGGGAGGGAAAAGAAAGGAAAGATGAAAAGATGACCATCCATTGGCCAGGGTATGGAGGGGCGGGAAGGTTCGAGAGCACTCCCAGCTCCTAGCCTGCCATTCTGCTGGATGGGAATGAGGAGCTGGTGGGGACACGGTTTAGATGTGCTATGGCTAACCGGACAGAGGCTGGTGTGCAGCTGAGAAGTACTCAGACTAAGATGGAAATGTGAGGTCATCAGTGCTGAGGAGGCCATCCTGGGAGTGGTGGCTGAGGAACACTGCCAGCTGGGATAGCAGAGACATCTCAGAAACCAGAGGAGAGCCTTCCAATGAGCGAGCAGCCAAGGGTCAAGTGCGGCACAAAGCAGCTATCCCGGTCCACCAGCTCCCCTCTTGTCCTCCTTCCCCCGCCCCCCTGCCCCCCCAAAGGGAACATCATCTTTCATGCTGAGCAGACAAAGCTGAGAGTCATGCAGCTGGGCTCTTCCCTCCTGAGGCCACCATCTTGCCTAGATTTCCCTGGATGCAGCTTGAGAAGTGGCCTGGACAATGTCATTTCCCTGCACAGCCCTGTTCCACCCTTTTCTGGTCACTCAGCTCCTCTAATATCCCATTTCCCTCTCTAGCCATTGAAAACAAAATTGGGGGCGAGAAGTCAAAGCAGACAATTGGCCTTTGATCTATCACAGGGATGTGGCCTCTACTTTGTATAGCTACAGTGGTGGTGAGCATGCCTCAGGCTAGAACTCGGGGCGGAGGAGTGGGGTGGGGTCAAGTAATAGGAAACACTGCGATTAGGGGTGTTTTATTCCAGACCGTGGTGTGTTCTCAAGGGTGCCTTAGAAGACTTGAAGAAGACTGTTAGGCCACAGGCTCCATGATGGCATGGTGAGGGAAGATGAGGAGACACTAGGTGAAGCAGGCCTCGCTCCTCCTTATCCTAGAAATATGGTCATGTCCCTTATATTAGCTTCAGACATTGAGCCCCTTCTGCCCCAAGAGGCCACTTGTCCAGGCTCCTGAATCTATCTGCCGCACCTAGGGCCCAGCAGCCTGAGCCTCAATAGACACAGTGACCCTCAAGGAGCCACAGCTTGACCTCAACTCCCACTCCTGACTGGAATTGTAAGCCATTGCTGGGGACTCTGAGCCCTGCCTGGAAGACAGCTGGATGTTCAGCCATTGACACTGGGCCTCCTCGCAGGCAAGCACCACAGTGCCTTCAGGGTTGCTGTAGATACACTGGCTGTGAGCTGCCCTCCCCTCCACAGCCAGATCCCAGCTTCTCTCTGGCTCCCTGTCATCTAGCCCCAGGGCCAGGGCCTGGAAGCCCAAGTGACCACGGGTAACAGGGCATGCCAGCTGCTCCTGCTTCAAGTTGGGCACCAACTGGCCCTTGAGGTAGCCTGGGCCTGCGCAGTAGGTATGGGTGTTGTAGATCCGGTCATTGTAGAGGCGCAGCCAGCTGGTGAGGTAGGCCAGTTGGCAGTCACACTGCCAGGGGTTGCCCAACAAGTCCAGATTGAAGAGGTCATAGTTAGTGTCAAAGATGCCTCCGGGGAGCATGGTCAGCTGGTTCTTGGACAAGTTGAGCAGCTCAAGCCTGGACAGGTTCTGGAAGAGGGCTGGGTGTAAGGCCGTCAAGTTGTTGTTGTTCAAATAGAGCTTGACCAACTGCTCGAGGTCCCTGAAGATGTCCTCGGGAAGATGGGTGATGGCGTTGTGTGCAAGTGTGAGAGAAGCAAGGCTGGACAGGTTGGCAAAGGTGCCCTCGATGATGGTCTCCAGCCGGTTGTGGGATAAGGACAGGCCAAGCAGCCCTGGGTTATGGATGAAGAGAGCAGCAGGCAGAGTCTGTAGTGTGTTGTCCTGCAGGTTTAGAAAGGTCAGATTGTTCAGGGAGGAGAAGACAAAGACTGGCAGGTGGCTGATGGCATTGTGCTGCAACCACAGCTTCTCCAAGCTGAAAAGCTGTGAGAACACCTGTGGGGACAGCTCTGTGAGGGCATTGCTGTCCAGAAAGAGCTCCCGCAGGCTGCTCAGATCGCCCAGCACACCCGGAGGAAGGCTGGCAAGCATGTTATTACTCAGTTTCAGTATCTGCAGGTTTCTGAGTGATTGGAACAGCCCCCTAGGCAGCTGGGTCAGGAGGTTCTGGGCAAGGTTGAGGGTTCTCAGATATCTCAGAGGCTGGAAGACTCTCCCAGGCAAGGTATGGAGCTGGTTTCCCTGCAGCTGGAGGGACTCCAGGGTGTCCATGTGGTGAAAGAGGTCCTCAGGCAGAGCCGCCAGCCTGTCAAAGGCCAGGGTGAGTTTCCTCAGTGAGCTCAGGTTAGAGAAGATGGCAGCACTGAGGTTGGAGAAGGAGCTGCCCGTGACCTCCAGGTCCTCCAGATCAGGCAGTCCCCCAAAGGTGTCGGGCTCCAGGTGATGGACCCGAGTGTTGAGGAAGACCACTTTGGTCAGGTTGGGGCTACTGCTGAAAGCCCTGGTCTTCACTGTGGTGAAGGTGGTCTCCACAAAGACAATGTGTGTGACGTGTGAGGGGATGTCCAGCGGGATGGTGGCCAGCTGCTCATCTGAGCAGAACATCTCCCTGTCGAAGCAGTCGCAGCCCACGGGGCAAGGCTCGGTGGGCCTGGCCAGGAGCAGCAGTGAGGCCCAGCACAACCAGGCTCCTGGGGACATCTTCTAGATCCAAGGAGGACAGAAAACAAAAGAAAAAGGGTGCCTTTAGTAGGGGCGCCATGATGCAGTGCCCAGAGCACTGGACAGTGACTCCAAAAGGCAAGATCAGGCTTGAGCAAGGATCAGCCTCTTCAAGGAGACCACGGTTTTGGCAACAGTCGCTTGCGTGATGCATTGCTGGATGCTGAACCGAGGGGCTGGTACATGCTCGGAAAACTTTACCACTGAGCCCGACTCTAGCATGTGTGTGTGTGTGTGTAACTTTTTACGACTTACTCTTCAAAATTTTATGTGCATTGGTGTTTTGTCTGCATGTATAATAGTGTGAGGGTGTCGGATCCCCTAGAACTGCCATGTGGAAGCTGAGATTTGAACCCAGGTCTTCTGGAAAAACAGCCAGTGCTCTTAACCACTGAGCCATCTCTTCAGCCCTCCCAACTTATGTTTTTTAGCAGCTTCTTTGTACTACCTTACAGCAGCCTGGCAGACAGTGGCCATGGCAGGACCAAGACCTGGGTCTTCTGGAGTTTCCATGTTTTTTCCAGATTGATGAATGACATGGAAAGAGTGAAAAAGGCAAGGAAGAGAGGCATAAGTAGTATGGGATTGTTTGAGGTAATATGTAAAATGTGGGCAGATTAGCCCTGAGTTGGAACTTTCTAACCCGCAGTCATCCTGGATTTCTCGGCACACTTTGGAGCATGGCTAAGAGGAGCCTCTGCTGATTGCTCTTAGTTGGGTCTGCTAAGGTGAAACAGTTAGGGACTGGGACCCTCGGAATTGCTCCAAGTGCTTCCCCCACCCCTTAGGCCTGCCTGTTCCCCATTGTCCCAGTACCAGGGAACTTACTAGGATCCAGACACAAAGGTTCTATCTGCAGGAAACTCAGGGAGATCAAGCCTTTAATTTACTGAGGTTTGTTTTTTTTTTTTGTTTTTTTTTTTAAGTCTAGTAGAGTTTGTGTACTACTCATAGCACCCTGGAGGCTGGGTCAGAGATGGAGCAGGAGTTTTAGTTTTAAATTGAAAGTTTTAGGCCAGCTGGGCTGCCTAGTAAGTTCACGGTCTGCTTGAGCTATATTGAGAAGTCCTGGCTAAAAACCAACAACTACAAAAGAAACCTGTCAACATCGACTAAGAGATCACAGATGAGTGGTGTAGTCTACAGTTGCATTTTTTTTTCAGTACTGGCCTTATAGGTCACACATAAAAATTGAGAATTCCATATTGAAAATCCACATTTCAGAATTACCTGGAAACAGTAGGTTCACATTCCTACCTAGCAAGACCAACTGGAAGTCAATAGCCCCTGTCCACCAGAAGACATGCACTCCACAAGCCACGATGGTGTCTTCTTACTTATTGACATGACTTGCCAAGGTTCAAACCCCACGAGTTCAAATCTCAGGTTCATGACTTTCTAGTCACATGACCTTGGGCATGTTATTATCTGTGTTTCAGCTTCCTTATATGTAAGATGGGGATATAATAACAGTGCTGACAACATCCTAGTAATTGTGAGCACTGTATGAGCTTGTTTAGATCAGAGCCACAGAATGAATGAGTAATTAGGAAACCATGCTAACTCTTGTTAGGTTGAAAGACACCATGGTTACAAAAAGACTATTTGAACAAAAAATAAGTCATAAGAAAATATCTTGTAAATAGAATATATTTGACTTTAATAAAAGTAGAAAAGCAAGCAAATAAAAACCTCTTGTAGCATAAACAGTCCCCCTAACACACACACACACACACGTACACGCACACACACACACATACATACACACACACACACACACACACATACATACACACACACACACACACACACACACACACACACACACACACACACACGCACATTTACTTCTGGACAAACGGATGCTAGGTAGGTCTGCGGCTTCCTGGTCCAGGCACAGTTCTCTGGCTGCTTCTCTGCTGCCCTCTACTGGCAGCCAGGACTGACTCGGCAGACTCCCTAGGGTTTGTTGTGTGGAACCCTCCAGGGCAAGGTGAGCAGCTTGGGAGGTACCTACCCTTCCCTTGGAAGAGTCTGTCCAGACCCTGGCTATCAGCAGGCCAGAGACACAGCATAGAGAGCTCGTGAGAACAAGAGGCAAGCAGCACTTACTGTTAACATGCCAAAGGTATCCAATCATCCCTCCTGCCAATCATCCTTACTCACTAACATAACCTAACTAACATAACTAACTAACATAACATAACATAACTAACCAACTAACTAACTAACATAACTAACTAACATAACTCACTTACTAACCCCTTTGGGTTACTCACTAACACCACTGGTGCTGAAAGGAAGTTTCCAGAAAAAGGTTCCTCAGAATAAAAAGCTACACAACTCAAGGGTGTGAGTGCCCTGAAGGCCTTTTCACAGGGATGGTGACTGTGGTGATTTGAATGAGAACGCACCCTCCACGGGCTTATATATTTGAATGTTTGTTCCTAGATGGTGGACTGCTTAGGAAGGATTAGGAAGTGTGGCCTCCTTGGGGGAGCATGTCACTGGTGCCCACACCAACCCGAGTCTTTCTTTCTGTCTGCTGCTTGTCAGCTCTCAGCTACTGCTCCAGCACCGTGCCTGTCTGCCTGCAGCCATGCTTCCTGCTGTGATGGCCATGGACCAAGCTTCTGAAACTGTAAGCAAGCCCCCAATTAAATGCTTCCTTCTGGAAGCTGCCTTGGTGATGGTGTCTCTTCACAACAATACAACAGCAACTAAGACAGTGACACAGCCCACCAGTCCCTCAGCACATAACCACAGGCGTCCTAGCATTGCCACGAGGAAACCTGGAGCCATGGTTGCAAGTACCACAAAAGGAAAGCCAAGGCCTCCTAAGGGTGAGCAATGCCCGTTGGGCCACCAAGGCTTCCTCTTCCTCTCATCCCCTTGGCCTAGGGCCTCCTTCATAGGAAACAAGAGCTTGAGGAAGGCAACAGAGAATCCAGACACTGAAGAAAGCTATGACCCCTGGTGGCACAGAGATCCAGGTGTGACAGACCCACCCAAGTGTTGGAGGGGTGCCTGGCTCCTGGGGGCTGAGGGGACATGGAGCCAGGAGGGAGACTGAGGGGCTGTTTTCCCTACTCCCAAAGTTCTCGAACACACAACTTACTCCTTGGAGAAGCCTAGGCAAGCCCAGGGCAGGGAGATCAGGACTCCCACCGCATGCGATTCAGACACTAAGGGTCGGGCTGTGCTCTAAGGATCTTTGCTGAGCCCACAGATTTTTGTATCAGACAGGGAATAGGTAGGGACTGGCAGGCTCATTCCTCACAGTTACAGGCCCCAAGTTATCCACTGTCTGCCCACGTTTCTTCCCACTTGAATCTTGCTGGACTGAGTAGACTCCCTACTTACAGTTGCCTTCAGTGTTCCACAGGCAAAGGGTGTGTGCTCTGCAGCAGGCTGTCTAGGGAAGATAGCTCTGGGAAGCTATCCACTCTAGCTCAGGTTCTGGTACCCAAGGCATGGCTAAGATTGCTATGTAGATGGGCACGTGCCCTTGGTCTTGCCATCTTCCCACGGGAGTGTCCTTAGGAGAGAAGCCAGAACAGGGTCCTCTGAGGCTTAGGATTAGATACCCCTTGTCTTAGTCTACAGGGATGAAATGGGGAGGCAGAGAGTGATCCTTTCCCAGCCAAAGACTCATCCCCCATTCCAGAAAAACCAAGAGTCAGCACTCTGTAGTCAGACAGTATGGGCTCCAATCCCAATTAGCTGTGTACCAAGACTGAATTCTGCAGCCTCTCTCTGCTTCACTTTCTTCGTCGTTAAAGCAGTAAGCACAGTACTTCCTCCTAGTGGGGCTCTCGTGAGGATAAAATGAGAGAATGAATAGTCGATCCCAAGTCTAGAGTTGAGTCTGTTCTGAGTGATCTGGCCATGGTTCTCCTGAGCTCAGCAAAGCTCAGCTTTGGTCAGATGTCATCAGAGGTTTGCTGTGAGAAAACAGATGAGCTCACAGCATCACTCCACCATAGAGCAAGCAACCCCTTCCCATAGCCCTGTTCCTAACACTTTACTTCTCGGTGAAGAGAAAGGCAGAGAGACTCTCACAGCCCTGGCTTGGGTCCCCCTCCTAGGCCAGCCTCAAGAGAACAAGTCACTGGGCACCTCCAACTCCAGACAGTAGAGGTCTACCCCAGAGGCACACACAGCTGTGGGCGGTGTACATTTTGCATCTAGAAAATAGCGGTGGTTGGTCACAGCTGTGCCCCTATTCCCAGCAAGTCAAGGGTATCTGGCCTTTCCTCCATTCTGAAATGTGTATTATTTTGGTTGACTGGGTATAAACTGCCTTCATCTTCTCAAACTGCTCTTTTGGGGGATACATTCGTGTGTGCCCCAAGCTGATTTGTCATCCACCACACAGGCAAGCTTCCTTCCCACCCCAGGGTGCTGGAAGCCCAGAGTCCAACCCCAGTGTGCTGCTGCCTGGTGCCACACTAGAATCCACCTCATGGGGAGCCTGGATACCACCTCTTGTTCCAAGATCTCACAGAAGCAAGAAGAGGGGTTTCTGAAGTTCATGCCCCTGGCTGCTCCCAGACCTGACCTGCTTTCCTGTCAACCCAGCAAATTAATCAAAGGGCTGAACGCTGCAGGCATTCAGGATTGCCTGGGACCTTGCACAATCCCTCCCTGTAACCCCACCCCACTTCCAAGGACCACTTGAGTCCCAGACAGTGGAGCAAACTCCAAGGCCCTGCCTTTCCGTAGTTTAATTCAGAATCATGGCTACAAAGACAATCATAGCGTTATTTGGTGCTAGTGTAGCACCCGAACTAGCAAGACTAGAAGCTGTGAGGCTGGAGAGATGGCTCCGTGAACATGCTAAGAGCACATACTGCTCTTGCAGAGGTCCTGGGTTCATTTTCCAGCACCCATGAGGGGTAGCTCACAACTGCCAGTGATTTCAGTTCTAGCAGAACCCACTGCCTTCTTCTGGCTTCTGCAAGTACTTACACACACATGATATAATTCTCTCTCTCTCTCTCTCTCTCTCTCTCTCTCTCTCTCTCTCTCTCACACACACACACACACACACACAGTTGAGTTATATAGACTTTGTATCTGGTCAATTTTGGTATTTGATGTTTTTATTTATTTGCAAGTTATTTTTTTAAATAATAAAGTTTATAAATTTTAAGTCCGAACGTCTGTCCTGAAGGAGTGGGTTGATGCTGGTGTGATGGGATCTTTAAAGTGACAGGACGTA